>CM046339.1:6629863-7842746 GCA_025403435.1 Artocarpus heterophyllus | reverse complement strand
CCGATGACGTGTTCGGCCTGCCGAACTGGCCTGTTCGGCCTGCCTATCAGCGTAGTAAGATTACGCATTTTCACACGTATCTTATCAGATATTGATCCGAATTTGATTCTGTTTCGATTTTTTGAGACCTAATCTGATATGGACTGACCCTAGGACCAATAGGTATAAAAGGGGAGTGAGTCTAATGATTTACTTAGAGATCAATTTGAGAGATTAAGAGTGATACTCTTCTAGTGAGCATCTGAAAACTCCCTGAGAGCTTTTGTTCACAAATCACGAACACTAGCTTTGGGTTCTCTCTATTGGTTGGAAGGAGAGTCACCGGTGGAAGAGCTGTACGTGTGAGCCCACACTCACTCCGGTTGTGGATAGAGAATAGCAAAGAAGACAAGTTGGTTGAGGCTCTTCTGGAACGTTACTTCTCTACACAGGTCGCGGAGGTTCTTCGGCACACTGAGGTTAGTAAGATCTGTTTAATTTATACATATAACATGTCAAACTTATGTTTTGGAAAATACTCTGATGAAAAATTTTAAAAATTCCGCTGCGCACTTTGTTTCCAACAAGGTTATGATTGTAAAATTTTGTGGTGATTTGATGAATATTTGATAAATTCTTGAATTTTCTTCCTTTGTCACTCATGATTAAAGTGTTGCTAATCGGTAAAGCTATCCATATCATGGTCTTTGTTCAAGGGGCAATGTATTTTGATTTTTTTGAAATTTGGTAGAAGTATTCATGGATATGTTAGGTTGTGAATTGGCAAGTTTTGTAGTAATATCATGTATATTTTATGAGTTATTGAATTTTCTTTAAACTAGGTTTTTATGGCTATGAGACTTGTAAATTTTAGACTTCTTGGTTCTATGACATCTTATTATAGCTAAATGAATTTGTTTGGCAACGAATATTTTTCTGGTAATATATTTATATGTATATAAATTGTCATAAAAATTTTGGAGCCAAAGTAGTTTTATTTTATTTGTTTGAAAATGTTTACCAAAGGATGCTCACTGCTTTTCTAACCTAAAGTTAGTTTTACCACTGATTTTCAAACATATGTTTTGATTTATTTCGATTTTATTTGTAGCTAATTTTTGGATATGTTATAGTTCTAGGTGTCTATTACATGTAAGATTTTTGTGGAATTATTTCATGGTATAGATAATTTATTTTATAAACTTTAATTCAAGCTGTTCATTGCCCAGCTATTGCTGGTAGATTTTATGCTATGAAGTGTGTGACTTATTTTGGTTATCAAATGAAATTTTTATGACCAACAAAAATCATGATATTATGTTTATATGTTAGCTTTGTTCCTCTAGAGTCTTATGCTTTAATTGTGTGTGACTTGTAAGTTATTGAGTTATGAATTTGTAAGGGGTCAACAGCATTCTCTATTGGCAGTTTTGTTCTAATGTTTTAAAGGGCTAAGAAAATATGTTATGGATTAATGTTCTCAAGATAAGAATATATGCACGATCTAATATGGTATTGGATGATGTCATGTGGATGCATGATAATTTTATTTTTGTATATGAATGTATGACATGAACTTTCCAAGAGGTGAGTACATCGAGATCGCGGCAACGTCATCTAAAATTAAGGATTAGTAAGCTAACGAAGTAAGTACATTCTCACCTACAACATGATAAAGTTTATGAATAGTTTGAAATCTATGTTCATGATGATTTATGATAATTTCCATGATGATTATATATGATGTTTCATTATGGAAGTTTTGATGTATAAAAAGTTTATGCATGCTTTGAAGATGACGTATTTCCAAGTATAAAAGTATATATATATATATGTATATATGTATCACCTAAATAAGTGTTGCACACCCATGTTTATGTTATTTTTATATTAATGATGTCATGTTTAGTTTGGGATTAGCTACCCCTCTCCTCTCATGCTGGCACGCTTACGATGATGATAATGGTGCAACACTTGGGCCTCAAAAATAAAATGAATGAAGTTTTAATATGGTTAATGTTAATGAATGATATGTTCTATATGAATCTGTGCCTAGTGCACTATTTTGTTAATGAAGATTATGAATGTGATGTCGCATAAAGAAAGTTCATAAAATGTTTTATGTTGTGAGATAGGAAGTGTACTTACTAAGCTTTTGCTTACTTAGTTTATAATCATGTTTCAGATAGAGGTAAGAGGATCATGGAATAGGTGGAAGGCAAGGACAATCGTGTGAGCTTGAAAGAAGGGATTGAAAATGGAAGAATGCCAATAAAAAGTTTTTATAGTCTCTTAACAATGATTTTATTTATTGTATGCTAACGCTTTCTGCACTATGTTGAATTGGGAATTGTTTTTAATTTGCTATTGTTTTTGCAATAGATCAGCCTATTGATTAGTGTCGATCAAACTGTCGATGTTGGTATCGATTTGCCGATTATCTTATATCAACCTGCTGATCTTAGTGATTTAAAACCCTATTTTACAGAGCCTCGAACGGCCTGTCGGTGGTTGAAGTTCAGACTGTCGACCATGTTCGGCTGCCAGTGTCTGGAGTTTGGCCTACCAAACTGTGAATAGAATTAAATGATGATTTTAAATTTTTCTTACATTAAGGCTTCATTAATTTGGTATTGATAAACTAATTAAATAAATAGAAAAGGGTTTTGAAATATTGATAGTTAGTAAAAAAAATGTATGTATGGATCTTGGGATAAGATTAATAAACTGTACTATATTTCAATGGTTTATTTTAAAAGTAATGAAACGAGGATAAATGCAATGATATCTATGACGTCTATGAGGGGACGTTACACTAGCTTGGTTTGATGAGCATCACTAAGCAAGAAATGTGAACAAGACAATCACATATACTTATGCTTTGTGTTAGACATGTATGCCCTAAGGAGTAAAAATGTAATATGTTTTTGGAGACATTTTTATCAATAAAGAATTTATTATTATTTATATACCAAATCTTATCCTCTTGACATTCATATTTGTTGAATGTATGTTAAGCAAACAATAGTTTGAGACTGTCGGTCTAAACCTTTAAGAATTTAGCATATGATGGATAGATTACGTGGAAGACACAGTTCTTAAGGTGACGGTCTAAAACATAAGTTCCGCAATCGAGGGAATAAAGTTGGATGCTTTATTCATGTAAGGATTGTTATGTTGTCTATATCTCTATTGGGAGATGGTTTGTCTTGACCATTGGAGGTGGACTCCACGAATAGAAACATTGGCACATTGTCATAGATGATGATGTGTTGGATCAGGATATAAAGTGAATTGATTTGGATTAATAATTCTATCTCTGCAAATCAATTTACTTTAGACAATCATTTGTATTGTATCTTAATCTTGAGATGAAAAGTGGGCCCGTTGTCTTGACTTGTGTCTTTTGATGTACCAAAAGGTGACACCCACATTTTAATTATGGTATGCATATCGGTACATTGGAGGCATAACTCTTCATACCGTAAACTTATTATTCATAGATATGGAATCCATAGCTCCTCTTTAGGAGTAGTGATATCCTCTTATATGCGTTATCTTGTAATTGAAAAACTAGAGTGCTCAACCATTTAGATACATAGGTGTAACTGAATGGTATACTGTCTTTAGATGGTAAGTTTTTTGATGGTGAGATAATGGAATGTAAGATAAAAATAATCGGGAAGGTAAGACAAAACTTGTCCTTAAGCCGATTATGGATAATCCTATAGGGATATGATATGCTATGATATGTCATGGAGACTTAGCTATACGGGATTTGTAATTCTATATAGTTCGAGAGTGCAGCTCCAAGCTTTTAGTGGAGTGGCGTTGGAGTTGATAATTATGAAATATATATCTAGGATATTGGGTTTCGTAATTATCAGGAGCTTGAACTATATAAGTCCATTAGGTCCCCCTTGCTAGCTCACAAAAATCCTGTAAAGATACGGTGTGTTTTTCCAATAATTGGTGACTTATGTCAGATTTATCAGATTAGCTAAAATTTGAAAGAATCAAATAATTCATGTCTATTTATCGGTTTAATTAATTTTGTAACAAAATTAATTCAAGATAAACTTGTTGAATTATCGAGATTAGATAATTCATGTCTATTTATCGGTTGGATTAATTTTAAATTAATTCAAGATAAACTTGTTGAATTATTAGGAATTCATTTATTTTCCTAGAGATTATCTAGATAAAGTTGTTTTAATTAGATAGCTTTTCTATTGGGATATTTAAATTAAAACTGAAACTTTATCAAATAGAATATCGGGTGGAAAATAAAAGATTCGTTGAGATTTTTTTATCAACAGTTTTACATGCCGATCCTCAGGTTTGGCCTGCCGAAGGGGCAAGTTCGAAATGCCAATTAGATAGATCGGCATGCTGATCTTGCGATAAAAAGATCACACATTTTTACATGGATTTCATCATATATTGATCCAAATTTGATTCTGATTTGATTTATGAGGCATTATTTAATAAGGACTGACTCCTGGGCCCAACCTCTATAAAAAGGGAGTGAGTCTCATTATTATTTAGATCAGTTGAGAGATTGAGAGTGAAACTCTGATAGTGAGATTCTGAAACTCCCTAAGAGCTCTTGTTCACAGATCACGAACACTGGCTTTGGGTTCTCTCAATTGGTTGGAAAGAGAGTCACCTAGTGAAAGAGCTGTACGTGTGAGCCCACACTTACTCCGATCATGGATAGAGAATAGTAAAGAAGGCTAGTTGGTTAAGGTCTTTCTGGAATGTTTCTTCTTTTCACTGATTGCTGGAGCTTTTCGGCACACAAAGGGTAGTAAGATTTGGATAATTTATGCATATAGTGTGTCAAACTTATGTTTTTAGAAAATACTTTGATATAGAAATTTTAAAATTCTGCTACGTACTATTTTTCCAACAATTGGTATTAGAGACAAGGTTTTTACATAAATTTACGAGTTTATGATCATGCTATATGTGTAAATTATGTGATCTTAATCTCTCCTATGCTTGAATTTAGTTTTATAGAGTTTTGGCACTCTAGGTTTCTATATAATTTTATGTTGTCATGGATTATATGGTGAATGTTTATTAATTAATTATAGTTGATTAAATTATTATTTTATTATTTGTTAATTATTTAATTTATATCGGTTATAGTTTCTTAGCGGTTAGAAAGTGTATTTAGGTTTTTCATGTAATTAGATGGCGGACTATCATCTCCATCTAGGAATTATTATTTAATTTTAAATTTATAAGAATTTTGTAATTAAATAATCATTTGGAGAAGATGGATCTAGAAGGCGGATCTAGAAAATGGATGATGGCACACCCAAGTATTTCTTGAGTCTCTAATTTTATGTTTTTGTATTGTTGAAATATAAAATTGATGAATTGCATTAAAAATTGTATTTTCTGGAAAGGGTGATTTATGCTCGGTTGGCATGCCGAACTCTCAAGTTCAACAGGCCGAAGGTCGCACATCGGCAGGCCAAAGTGAGGTTCAACAGACCGTCAGTGGGCCAAAAATCAGGTGGCTCTAGCGGCAGGCCAAACTTCCAGTTTGGCAGGCCGATCTACCATGAATCGGCAGGCCGATCTGTGAAGATTGGCAAGCTGGTGGGTCATGACTGGTAGGCTGATCACCCAGATCGGCTTACTGGTAGAGAGCTAAAAAAATTTTCTAGAAAAGGTATAGTTTTCAATGCAATTTTAATTTTATTTTTGGGACAATTCTGAGAAACATTAAATTTAGATATGATCGACAATATGAAGTATTCGATTCATATAGGATTGAAGACTTGCAGATGTGCATTACTTGAAGAAGGATACAGCTTGAGGATTCAAGGATGAAGAATCAATAAAATGTTTCGATTATTCTCTTGTAATCTTTATTTTCTATTCTCTATGGTGGAACTATAATATTATGGTTATTATTTTGCTTGTAGCTTTACTTGATTGCTTTGCTTGTCTGTATTATAATATGATTTGCCATGTATATTGATAACATGCCATATAGAATAGGGAGTGCCGCTCAAAATTAAAATTGTTCATGCATGTCTTTTTAAAATAAAACCTTGATTTCAAAAGATTGAGTGGGAGAAGGTTTTTGAAGACAAGACCTAAGGCCTCCATCGCTGGTCCATAAGAAGAACATGATGGTCCCGACCCCTAAGAAGGGATTTCTATCATGTACCAGATTGGATCTCTGAAAGGATAAGGTATTTTAGCATGATTTATGGTTGCACACCCCTAGATGGTGATTATAAGTCATGGATAAAATATTGAAACAATGGTTATACACTCATGTTAATTTTATTATTAACCTCCCCTAGGAGCTTTGTTAATAAAATTAATGACCAAAGAAACAATTATTAATATATGCTGGATCATACGGGTCCTAGATGGCATATATTAATTAGGAAGAGGTCTGTGTTCCTAATTGAATATGGCATGACTCCCCTAGGAGCTTGTTGATTCTGAGTTGGGAATTATCGTTGTAAGGTTGTGATATTTTCAAAGTTTTGACACATAAACACATTTGTATGATTGTGTTATCTTACTAAGTTATTACGATATATTTGCTTATGTTTCGTATATGATTCTTTATTGTAGATTAAAAATGTCTAAAAACTCTTTATCTTTGATACTTGACAAAAACCAATTAACTGGAGAGAATTATAATGATTGGAAACAGAACCTGGATGTCGTCCTCTCCTTTGAGAAACTAAAAGTTGTACTGACAACCCCTTGTCCTCCCGAGCCTATGGGAGACTCCACTAATGAGCAATTCTAGGCGTACAATCGCTGGAAAGATGCAAACGATCAGGCCCGCTGCTGTATTATGGCTAGCATGAATAATGTGTTGTAGACTCAACATGAGAATTATGAGACTGCTAAGCAGATCTTGGATTATCTAGAAGACATGTTTGGAGGCCAAGCCTTAACTAAGCAGCAAAGGGCGCTTCTGAAACTTCTTAATTGTAAACAGAGGCCGGGGACATCCGTAAAAGAGCACATGATGTTGGTCATGGGTTACCTCACTGAAGCTCAAACCAATGGAGCTAATAGTGATGCTGAAACTCAGATGAATATGGTCTTTTAGACTCTGTCAAAGGAATTTATTCTGTTTAGAGTTACTTTTAATTTGAGCAATAGGCGAGATATGACCTTAACAGAATTAATGAAACAGTTATAAGAGTTTGAACTGCTGATCAGGGAGTCTCCTGTGGGTGGAGAGGCCAATTTGATGGCTGCTTCTGGTTCCAATCCCAATTCTGGGAATGGAAAGAAACAACGGGCCAACAACAGGAAGTCTTCTATTCTTGCTAATAACAAGAGTAAGAAGAAGAAGAAGAAGAACCTAAAGAAGTTTAAGTGCTTCTTCTACAGGAAGGTCGGGCATATCAAGAAGCATTTCAAGGACTTCCTTTCCAAAGGAGGTATGTGTGATCTTCTGTATTTAGAAAATTGTTCAGTTGAGGAAGCTAGTGACATTTGGGTCATAGATTCTGGTACAACTAATCATGTTTGTGTTTCTCTACAGGGGTTCAAAGAAATGAGAAGTCTGCTTCATGAAGACTTCATGCTTCGGATGGGCGATGGATCCTTGGTCTTAGTAGAAGCAGTGGGAGACATCCATCTTTATTTTGATAATTATAAGAATTTAATTTTGCGAGATTGTTTTTATGTTCCTAAATTTAAGAGGAATTTAATTTTTATAGCTTGTTTATTTAAAGACTCCTATTTGTTTTCTTTTAATAATGAAGTGGTGATTTTTAAAAATAAATCTTTTATCTATTCTGGATGGATGCAAAATAATCTATATTTTATCAAACTTAAGATGGACTTACTGCTTAATGTTGAGATGAATGATAATAACTCTAAAAAACTTAAAACTTCTCACTTTAATAAGACTTATCTTTAGCATTTGCGCCTTGGTCATAACCTGAGTAGGATTCAAAGGCTAGTAAGGGATGGACCTTTAAGTCACTTAAAGGTGGAATCTATACCTCAATGTGAATCTTGTTTGGAGGGTAAAATGACCAAAAGACCATTTGGGTCTAAGGGCAATAGGGCCAAAGGGGTTCTAAAACTTGTGCATAGTGATGTTTGCGAATCAAGGAACATCCAAGCACGAGGAGGATTTGAGTACTTTGTCACTTTTATTGACGAGTACTCAAGGTATGGGTATGTATACCTAATGCACCACAAAAGCAAAACTTTTGACAAGTTTATAGAGTTTTGGGCTAGAATAGAAAAGCAATTAGGTAGACCCATAAAGGCACTTCGATCCGATCGAGGTGGAGAATACCTTTCTGATGAGTTCTTAGGACACTTATTAGAAAATGGGATTTTATCCCATTTGACTACGCCAGGCACTCCGCATCAGAATGGCATGGTAGAGAGAAGAAATAGGACTTTATTAGACATGGTAAGGTCCATGATGAGTTATTCATCGTTGCCTTTATCCTTTTAGGGATATGCACTACAAACTGCACGTTATCTTTTGAACAACGTGCCTTCAAAATCGCTCTTTAAAACTCCTCACGAGTTGTGGATGGGTAGAAAGGCATCCTTAAACCATAATCGCATATGATGATGTCCAACACATGTCCTGTTTAAGGATACGAATAAGTTGGAAGCACGTTTAGAAGTTTATGTGTTTGTAGGATATCCAAAAGGGGCTAAAGGGGGGTTATTTCTATAACCTAAAGGAAAATAAAGTCATGGTTTCAACTAATGCAACTTTCCTTGAGGAGAGTTACATGGATGACTTTAAGCCTCAAAGCAAAGTGGTACTTGAGGAGTTAAGGAGTGATCTAATCACTTTGAAGGTTCCAAATGAAATCGTTCCGATCAGAGTAGAAAGACCAAACGAACCTAAACAACAACCTAAGGGGCTTCAATGTAGTGGGAGGATCAGGCGTCAACCCCAGAGGTATATGTTCAATGGGGAAGCCTTCTTGGCTGAACCGGATAAATATAACAGGGATCCTTATATTTACGCAAAGGCTATGGAGGATGTTGATTTGAAACTCTAGACAGAGGCTATGAACACAGAGATGACATCTATGGAGACTAATCAGGTTTGGGAGCTTGTGGATCTTCCCGAAGGGGTAAAACCCATAGGGTGTAAGTGGATCTACAAGAAGAAAAGAGGAGTGGATGGAAAGGTCGAAACCTTTAAGGCTAGACTGGTAGCTAAGGGTTACATGCAAAAAGAAGGAATCAATTATGAGGAAACCTTTTTGCCTGTGGCCATGCTTAAGTCCATTCGGATTCTCTTGTCTATAGTTACCGCTCTTGACTACAAGATTTGGGAGATGGATGTCAAGACGGCTTTTCTAAATGGCTATCTTAATGAGTCCATTTATATGGAACAACCAGATGGGTTCAAGGTCAAGGGTCAAGAGGGTAAGGTTTGTAAGCTACTAAAGTCAATTTATGGACTTAAGTAGGTTTCTCATTCTTGGAACATAAGATTTGATAAAGTGATCAAGACTTATGGGTTCTCACAAAATGTGGATGAACCATGTGTGTACAAACACATTAAGGATGGGAAGGTAGTTTTTCTACTGCTCTATGTAGATGATATTCTGCTAATTGACAATGACGTTGGGGCATTATCATTGGTCAAATCATGCTTGACCAAGCAG
This sequence comes from Artocarpus heterophyllus, assembly GCA_025403435.1. Taxonomy (NCBI): domain Eukaryota; kingdom Viridiplantae; phylum Streptophyta; class Magnoliopsida; order Rosales; family Moraceae; genus Artocarpus; species Artocarpus heterophyllus. Next base: position 7,833,114 of record CM046339.1, on the reverse strand, counting down.
TTTGACATGAAGGACTTGTGTGAGGCTAATTTTATTTTCGATATCCAGATCTTTTGGGATAGGAAGAACAAAATAATAGGTTTGTCCCAGGCTGGCTACATAGATAAAATTCTCAAGAGGTTTACAATGCATGATTCCAAAAAAGGTAGGCAACCATCTACGTCTGGAATTACTCTTTCAAAGAAAGACTCTCCAAAGTCTGATGAAGAAAGAGAATACATGAAGAAGTTGCCTTATGCTTTGGTAGTGGGCAATCTCATGTATATCATGCTTTACACATGACTGAATATTTGTTATGTGGTTGGGATTGTAAGTCGATTTTAGGCAGATCTAGGACCGAACCACTAGGTTGCAATTAAGCATATTTTCAAGTACCTGAGAAGGACTTGAGGGTATATGCTTGTATATTCGGGTGAGTATTTGACTCCTCTATGATACACTAACTCAGATTTTCAATCCTATCTGGATTTGAGGAGATCGACTTATGGTTTTGTGTTTACTCTGGGTGGCAGTGCCATCAGTTGGAGAAGTATGAAGCAAGATTGCACTTCGGATTCAAAGAGGGAGGCCGAGTATGTGGCAGCTTCGAAAGTAGTAGTGTGGCTCCGCAAGTTCCTTGTGGATCTTGAAGTAGTTTCTAGAATGGATAAGGCGGTATCACTATAGTGTGATAATAGTACGACGGTAGCTAATGCTAAGGAACTAAGATTTTACAAGAAGAGTAAGCATATTGATCGAAAGTATCATGTGTAAAGGGCTTCGTCGAGGGCAGGCATGTCACGGTGTGTAAAATCGCATAAGAGGATAATTTAGCTGATCCATTCATGAAGACACTTACTAGGAGAGTCTTCGAGAGGCAAGTGGAAGCTATGGGGATGCGAGATTTGTCATATTGACTCACTTAGTACAAGGGGGAGATTGTTAGATGTGTATGCCCTAAGGAGTAAAAATGTAATATGTTTTTGGAGATAGTTTTATCGATAAAGAATTTATTATTATTTAATACCAAATCTTGTATGTTAAGCAAATAATAGTCTGAGACTATCGGTCTAAACCTTTAAGAATTAAGCATATGATGGACAGATTATGCGGAAGACACAATTCTTAAGGTGACGGTCTAAAATATAAGATCCGCAATCGAGGGAATAAAGTTGGGCGCTTTATTCATGTAAAGATTGTTATGTTGTCTATATCTCTATTGGGAGATGGTTTTCTTGACCATCGGAGATGGACTCCATGAATAGAAACATTGGCACATTGTCATAGGTAACGACATGTTGGATCAGGATATAAGGTAAATTGATTTGGATTAATAATTCTGTCTTGGCAAATCGATTCACTTTAGACAATCATTTGTATTATATCTTAATCCTGAAATGAATAGTGGGGTCGTTGTCTTAACTTGTGTCTTTTGATGTACCAAAGGGTGACATCCACATTTTAATAGTGGTATGCATGCCGGTACATTAGAGGCATGACTCTTGATAGCGTAGACCTGTTATTCATAGATATGGAATCCATAACTCCTCGTTAGGAGTAGTGATATCCTCTTATATGCGTTATCCTATAATTGGAAAACTAGAGCACTCAACCATTTAGATACATAGGTGTAACCGAATGGTATACCGTCTTTGGTTGGTAAGTTTTCTGATGGTGAGATAATGGAATGTAAGATAAAAATAATCGAGAAGGTAAGACAGAACTTGTCCTTAAGCCGATTATGGATAATCCTATGGGGATACGATATGCTATGATATATTATGGAGACTCAGCTATATGGGCTTCGTAATTCTATATAGTTCGAGAATACAGCTCCAAGCTTTTAGTGGAGTCGTGTTGGAGTTAATAATTATGAAGTATATATCTAAGATATTAGGTTTTGTAATTATCGGGAGCTTGAATTATATAGGTCCATCAGGTCCCCTTTGCTAGCTCACAAAAATCCTGTAACGATACGGCGTGTTTTTCCAATAATTGGTGACTTATGTCAAATTTATCAAATTAGCTAAAATTTGGAAGAATCAAATAATTCATGTTTGTTTATCAGTTGAATTACTTTTGTGACAAAATTGATTCAAGATAAACTTGTTGAATTATCGGGATCAAATAATTCATGTCTATTTATCGGTTGGATTAAGTTTAAATTAATTCAAGATAGACTTGTTGAATTATTAGGAATTCATTTATTTTCCTAGAGATTATCGTGATAAAGTTGTTTTAATTAGATAACTTTTCTATTGAGATATTTGAATTAAAACTAAGACTTTATCCTAGAGAATCTCGGGTGAAAAATAAAATATTCGCTGAGATTTTTTTATCGATAGTTCGACATGGCAACCCTTAGGTTTGGCCTATCAAAGAGATAAGTTCGGCATGCCAATTAGACAGATCGGTATGCCGACCACGCAATAAAAAGAGCACGTATTTTTACGCGAATTTTATCACATATTGATCCAAATTTGATTCTGATTTGAATTTTGAGGCATTATCTGATAAGGACTTACTCTTGGGCCTAAACTCTATAAAAAGGGAGTGAGTCTCATTATTATTTAGATCAGTTGAGAGATTGAGAGTGAAACTCTGATGTGAGATTCTAAAACTCCCAAAGAGCTCTTATTCACAAATCACGAACACTAGCTATTGGTTCTCTCAATTGGTTGGAAAGAGAGTCACCTAGTAGAAGAGCTATACGTGTGAGCCCATGTTAGACATGTATGCCCTAAGGAGTAAAAATGTAATAAGCTTTTGGAGACATTTTTATCAATAAAGAATTTATTCATTATTTTTGTACCAAATCTTGTCCTCTTTACGTTTATATTTGTTGAATGTATATTAAGCAAACAATAGTCAGAGACTGTCGGTCTAAACCTTAAGAATTGGGCATATGATGATGGATTATGCAGAAGATAGGATACTTAAGGTGATGTTCTAAATCGTACAATCTGCAATCGAGGGAATAAAGTTGGGCGCTTTAATCATGCAAAGATTGTTATGTTGTCTATATCCCTTTTGGGAGATGGTTTGTCTTGACCATCAGAGGAGGACTCCGTGAATAGAAACATTAGCACGTTGTCATAAGTGATGATGTGTTAGATCGGGACATAAAGTAAATTGATTTGGATTAATAATTTTGTCCCGACAAATCGATTCACTTTAGACAATCATTTGTGTTGTATCTTAATCCTGAGATGAATAGTGGGCCCGTTGTCTTGGCTTGTGTCTTTTGATGTACCAAAGGGTGACACCCACATCTTAATAGTGGTATACATGCCGGTACGTTGGAGGCATGACTCTTGATAGTGTAGACCTGTTATTCATAGATATGGAATCCATAGCTCCTCTTTAGGAGTAATGATATCCTCTTATATGCGTTATCCTGTAATTGAAAAAATAGAGTGCTTAACCATTTGGATACATAAGTGTAACCGAATGGTATACTATCATTGGATAGTAAGTTTTCTGATGGTGAGATAATGGAACGTAAGATAAAAGTAATCGGGAAAGTAAGACAGAACTTGTCCTTAAGCCAATTATGGATTATCATATAGGGATACGATATACTATGATATATCATGGAGACTTAGCTATACGAGCTTCGTAATTCTATGTAGTTCGAGAGTGCAGCTCTAAGCTTTTAGTGGAGTAGCGTTGGAGTTGATAATTATGAAATGTATATCTGGGATATTGGGTTTCACAATTATCGGGAGCTTGAACTATATAGGTCCATTTGGTCCCCTTTGCTAGCTCACAACATCCTATAACGACACAGTGTGTTTTTTCAATAATTGATGACTTATGCCGGATTTATCAGATTGGTTAAAATTTGGAAGAATTAAATAATTCATTTCTGTTTATTGGTTGAATTAATTTTGTAATAAATTAATTCAAGATAAACTTGTTGAATTATTAAGATCGGATAATTCTTATCTATTTATCGGTTGATTTAATTTTAGATAACTTAGATCAAGATAAACTTGTAGAATTATTGGGAATTGATTTATTTTCTTAGAGATTATCTAGATAATGTTTTGATCAGATAACTTCTCTATTAGGTTATTTTAATTAAAACTAAGACTTTACCCTATAGAATCTCGGGTGGAAAATAAAAGATTGGCGAAATTTTTTATTTGGCAGTTCAGCCTGTCGATGGACGTGTTTGGCCTGCCGATTAGGTGGTTCGGCCTGCCGATCAGCAAAGGATAAGATCACACATTTCTACACGGATCTTATCAGATATTGATCCAAATTTGATTCTGATCTGAATTTTGAGACCTAATCTAATGAGGAATGACCCTAGGACCAACCTTTATAAATAGGGAGTGATTCTCACAAGTTACTTAGATCAATTGAGATATTAAGAGAGATACTCTGCTAGTGAGAATCTGAAAACTCCTGAGAGCTTTTGTTCACAAATCACGAACACTTGCTTTGGGTTCTCTCGATTGGTTGGAAGGAGAGTCACCGATGGAAGAGCTGTACATGTGAGCCCACACTCACTCTAGTCGTGGATAGAGAATAGCAAAGAAGACCAGTTAGTTGAGGCTCTTCTAAAACGTTACTTCTCTTCACGTTTTACGAGAGTTCTTCGGCACACAAAGGTTAGTAAGATCTTATTAATTTATGCATATAGCATGTCAAACTTGTGTTTTGGAAATTACTCTGATTTTAAATTTTTAAAATTCCACTGCGCACTCTTTTTTCAACAATTGGTATCCGAGACATGGTTTTTTTATAAATTTACGAGTTTATGATCATGTTATATGCATAAATTTTGTGCTCTTAATCTCTCTTATGCTTGAATTTAATTTTATAGAGAGTTAGCACTCTAGGTTTTTATATAATTATATGTTGTCATGGATTATGTGGTGAATGTTTATTAATTAATTATGGTTGATTGAATCATTGTTTAATTATTTATTAATTAATTAATTTATACCTCTTATAGTTCCTTAGAGGTTAGAATATGTATCTAGGTTTTTCATGTAATTAGATAGCGGACTATCATCTCCATCTAGGAATTATTATTTATTTTTAAATTTGTAAGAATTTTGTAATTAAATAATTATTCAGATAAGACAGATCTAGAAGATTGATGATGAAGCTCCCACGTATTTCTTGAGTCTCTAATTTTATGTTTTTGAATTGTTGAAAATAAAATTGATAAATTGCTTTAAAATAGTATTTTCTAGAATGGAGATTTCTACTTGGTCGGCATGCAAAACATCACAGTTCGGCAGGCCGATGGTCGCAGATCGGCAGGCCGTACTTGTGGTTCGGCAGGCCGTCAGTGGGGTAGAAATCAGCTGGCTCTACCGACAGGCCAAACTTCCAGTTCGGCAGGCTGAAAGTTCATGGGTCGGCAGGCCGATCTTCTTGATTAGCAGGCCGATCTTCTTGACCGGCAGGCCGATCACCTAGATCGACCTGCCGACCGAGAGTTGGAAAATTTCCAAAAAAGGTGCAGTTTTTTTCAAGTGTAATTTTAATTTTATTTTTTAGACAATTATGAGAAACATTAAATTTGGATATGACCGGAAATATGAAGTGTTCAATTCATACAGGATTGAAGACTTAAAGATTGAATTACATGAAGAATGATACAGCTTATGTTGGAAAAACAATACGCAGCGGAATTTTAAAAATTTTATATATCAGAGTAATTTCCAAAGCTCAAGTTTGACATGCTATATGTATAAATTAGACAGATCTTACTAACCTTTGTGTGTGAAGAACCTCTGTAGCCTTGTGAAGAGAAGTAACGTTCTAGAAGAGCCTCAACCAACTGGTCTTCTTTGCTATTCTCTATCCACAACCGGAGTGAGTGTGGGCTCACACGTACAGCTTTTCCACCGGTGACTCTCCTTCCAACCAATAGAGAGAACCCAAAGCTAGTGTTCGTGATTTGTGAATAAAAGCTCTTAGGGAGTTTTCAGATGCTCACCAAAAGAGTATCACTCTTAATCTCTCAATTGATCTGAGTAAATCATGAGACTCACTCCCTTTTTTATAGCTATTGGTCCCGGGGTCAGTCCTTATCAGATTAGGTCTCAAAAACTCGAAATAGAATCAAGTTCGGATCGATATCTGATAAGATCTGCGTGAAAACGTGTAATCTTATCGCTCGTTGATCGGCAGGCCGAACAGCCTGATCGGCAGGCCAAATAGGCCCCATCGGTAGGCCGAACTTCCAAGAAAAAATCTCCTCAAATCTTTTATGTTCCACCCGAGATTCTATAGAATAAAGTCTCAGTTTTGATTCAAATTACCCAATAGAGAAGTTATCTGATCAAAACAAACTTTATCAAGATAATCTCTAAGAAAATAAATCAATTCACAATAGTTCTACAAGTTTATCTTGATCTAATTTGTCCAAAATTAAATCAATCGATAAACAGACAAGAATTATCTAGTCCCAATAATTCAACAAGTTTATCTTAAATTAATTTCTTACAAAATTAATTCAACCGATAAACAGACATGAATTATTTAATTTTTTCAAATTTTAAACCAATCAGATAAATCCGACATAAGTCACCAATTATTAGAAAAGCACGCCGTGTCATTACAGGATTTTTGTGAGCTAGCAAAGGGGACCAAAATGGACCTATAAAGTTCAAGCTCATGATAATTATGAAACCCAATATCCCAGATATACATTTCACAATTATCAACTCCAACGCTACTCCACTAAAAGCTTGGAGCTGTACTCTCGAACTTTATAGAATTACAAAGTCTGTGTAGCTAAGTTTCCATGACATATCATAATGTATCGTCTCCCCATATGATAATCCATAATCGGCTCAAGGACAAGTTCTGTCTTATCTTCTCGATTATTTTTATCTTACGTTCCATTATCTTACCATCAAAAAACTTACTATCTACCATTCGGTTACACCTATGTATCCAAATGGTTGAGCGCTCCAGTTTTCCAATTACAGGACAACGCATATAAGAGGATATCATTACTCCTAAAGAGGAGCTATGGATTCCATATCTATGAATAATAAGTCTACACTATCAAGAGTCATGCCTCCAACGTACCGGCATGCAACCACTATTGAGATGTGGGTGTCACCCTTTGGTACATCAAAAGACACAAGTCGAGATAACGGGCCCACTATTCATCTCAAGATTAAGATCCAATACAATTAATTGTCTAAAGTGAATCGATTTGCCAAGATAGAATTATTAATCCAAATCAACTCACTTTATGTCCCGATCCAACACATCGTCACCTATGACAACGTGCTAATGTTTCTATTCACGGAGTCCAACTCCGATGGTCAAGACAAACCATCTCCCAAAAGGGATATAGACAACATAACAATCTTTAAAGAAATAAAGCGCCCAACTTTATTCCCTCGATTGCAGATCATATGTTTTAGACCGTCACCTTAAGAATCGTGTCTTTCGCATAATCAGTCCATCATTTGCCCAATTCTTAAGGCTTAGACTGACAGTCTCAGACTACTGTTTGCTTAACATACATTCAACAAATATGAACGTAAAGAGGACAAGTTTTGGTATATATAAATGAATAAATTCTTTATTGATAAAAATGTCTCCAAAAACTTATTACATTTTTACTCCTTAGGGCATACATGTCTAACAATCTCCCACTTGCACTAAGTGAGTAAATACAGCAAATTTCGCATCCCCATAGCTTCCACATGCCTCTTGAAGACTCTCCCAGTAAGTGTCTTTGTAAATGGATCAGCTAAATTGTCCTTTGACGCGATCTTGCACACCGTGACATGCCCGCCCTCAACGAAGTCCTTTATCATATGATACTTCTGATCAATATGCTTACTCTTCTTGTGAAATCTTGGTTCCTTAGCATTAGCTACCGCTGCACTGTTATCACAGTACAATGATATCACTTTATCCATACCAGGAACTACCTCAAGATCCCCAAGGAACTTGTGGAGCCACACTGCTTCTTTCGAAGCATCACTAGCTACCACATACTCAGCCTCCATTATTGAATCAGAAGTGCAATCTTGCTTCGCACTTCTCCAACTGATGGCACCATCACCCAGAGTAAACCCAAACCCCGAAGTCGATTTCCTAGAATCCAGACAGGATTGAAAATCTGAGTCAGTGTATCCTAGAGGAGTTAAGTCCTCACCTGACTACACAAGCATATACCCTCGAGTCCTTCTCAGGTACTTGAAAATATGCTTTACCGCAACCCAATGGTTCGGTCCTGGATCTACCTAAAATCGACTTACAATCTCGATCGCATAGCAAATATCTGGTCATGTGCAAAGCAAGGCATACATGAGACTACCCACTGCCGAAGCATAAGGCACCTTCTTCATGTATTCTCTTTCTTCATAAGACTTTGGAGAGTCTTTCTTAAAAAGAGTAATTCCAGACCTAGAAGGTTGCCCACCTTTCTTGGAATCCTGCGTTGCAAACCTCCTGAGAATTTTATCTATGTAGCCAGCTTGAGACAAAGCTATCATTTTGTTCTTCCTATCCCAAAAAATCTAGATACCGAGAACAAAATTAGCCTAACCCTAGTCCTTCATGTCAAACTACTTGGTCAACCATAATTTGACCGATGACAATGCCCCAACGTCATTACCAATTAGCAGAATGTTATCCATATAGAGCAGTAGAAAAACCACTTTCCTATCCTTAATGTGTTTGTAAACACATGGTTCATCCACATTTTGTGAGAACCCAAAAGTCTTGATCACTTGATCAAATCTTATGTTCCAAGAACAGGAAGCCTGCTTAAGTCCATAAATTGACTTTAGCAGCTTACAAACCTTACCCTCTTGACCCGCGACCTTGAACCCGTCTGGTTGTTCCATGTAAATGGACTCATCAAGATAGCCATTCAAAAAAGCTGTCTTGACATCCATCTGCCAAATCTCGTAGTCGAGAGCGGCAGCTATGGACAAGAGAATCCGGATGGACTGAAGCGTGGCTACAGGTGAAAAGGTTTCCTCATAATCAATTCCTTCCTTTTGCGTATAACCCTTAGCTACCAGTCTAGCCTTAAAGGTTTCGACCTTTCCATCCACTCCTCTTTTCCTCTTGTAGATCCACTTACACCCTATGGGTTTTACCCCTTTGGGAAGATCCACAAGCTCCCAGACCCGATTAGTCTCCATAGACTTCATCACTATGTTCATGGCCTCTGTCCAAAGTCTTGAATCAACATCCTCCATAACTTCTGCGTAAGTATAAGGATCCCTGTCATGTTCATCAGGTTCAGCCAAGAAGACCTCCCCATTAAACATATACCTCTCAGGTTGACTCCGATCCTCCCACTACGCCGAATCCCCTGGGGTTATTGTTCAGGTTTGTTTGGTTTTTCTACACCGATTGGAATGGTTTCGTTCGAAACCTCTGGAGTGAACGGATCACCCCTTAACTCCTCAAGCACCACTTTGTTTCGAGGTTTAAAGTCATCTATGTAACACTCCTCAAGGAAAGTTGCATTAGTTGAAACCACGACTTTATTTTCTTTTAGGTTATAAAAATAACCCCCTTTAGTCCCTTTTGGATATCCTACAAACACGCAAACTTCTGAACGTGCTTCCAACTTATTTGGATCCTTAAACAAGACATGAGCCGGACATCCCCATATGTGAATATGGTTTAAGGATGTCTTCCTACTCGTCCACAACTCGTGAGGAGTTTTAGGGACCGATTTTGAAGGCACATTGTTCAAAAGATAACATACAGTTTGTAGTGCATATCCCCAAAAAGATAAAGGCAATGATGAATAACTCATCATGGACCTAATCATGTCCAACAAAGTCCTGTTCCTTCTCTTCGCTACGCCATTCTGCTGCAGAGTGCCTGGGGTAGTCAAATGGGATAAGATCTCATTCTCTAACAAGTGTCCCAAGAACTCATCAGAAAGGTATTCCCCACCTCGATCAGATCGAAGTGCCTTTATGGGTTTACCCAATTGCTTTTCCACTTCAGCCCGAAACTCCCTAAACTTGTCAAAAGTTTCACTTTTGTGGTGTATTAGGTACACATACCCATATCTTGAGTAATCGTCAATAAGAGTGACGAAGTACTCATACCCTCCTCGTGCCTGGATGTTCATCGGTCCTCAAACATCACTATGCACAAGTTCTAGAACCCCTTTGGCCCTATTGCCCTTAGACCTGTATGGTCTTTTGGTCATTTCACCCTCCAAACAAGATTCACATTGAGGTATAGATTCTACCTTTAAGTGACTTAAAGGTCCATCCCTTACCAACCTTTGAATCCTATTCAGGTTAATATGACCAAGGGGCAAATGCCAAAGATAAGTCTTATTAGAGTGAGAAGTTTTAAGTCTTTTAGAGTCATTATCATTTATCTCAGCATTAAGCAATAAGTCCATCTTAGGTTTGATAAAATATAGATTATTTTGCATCCATCCAGAACAGTAAAAGATTTGTTTTTACGAATCACCACTTTTTCATTAAAAGATACCACATATGAGTCTTTAAATAAACAAGATACATAAATTAAATTCCTTTTAAATTTAGGAACATAAAAACAATCTTGCAAAAATAAATTTCTATAATTATCAAAGTAAAGATGGATGTCTCCCACTACTTTCGCTGAGACCAAGGATCCATCGTCCATCCAAAGCGTGAAGTCCTCATGAAGCAGACTTCTCGTTTCTTTGAACCCCTATAGAGAAATACAAACATGATTAGTTGCACCAGAATCTATGACCCAGATGTCACTGGATTCCTCAACCAAACAAGTTTCTAAATATAGAAGATCATACCTACCTCCTTTGGACAGGAAGTCCTTGCAATGCTTCTTGATATGTCCGACCTTTCCATAGAAGAAGCACTTAAGCTTCTTTGGGTTCTTCTTCTTCTTCTTCTTGCTCTTGGCAGCAGCAGGAATAGAAGACTTCCCGTTCTTGGCCCGTTGCTTCTTTCCATTCCCTAAGTTAGGATTGGAACCAAAAGCAGCTACCATGTTGGCCTCACCACCAGCAGGAGACTCCCTGATCAACAGTTCAAACTCCTGTAACTGTTTCATCAGTTCTGTTAAGGTCATATCCCTTCTATTGCTTAAATTAAAAGTAGCTCTAAACGGAACAAATTCCTTAGACAGAGTCTCAAAGACCATAGTCATCTGAGTTTCAGCATCGATGTCGGCTCCATTGGTTTGAGCCTCAGCGAGGTAACCCATGACCAACATCATGTGCTCCTTTCCAGATGTCCCTGGCCTCTGTCTACAGTTTAAGAGTTTTCGAAGCGCCCCTTGCCACTTTGTTATGGCCTGGCCTCCAAACATATCCTCAAGATTATCCAAGATCTGCTCGCAGTCTCATAATCCTGATGTTGAGCCTACAGCACGTTGTTCATGCTGGCCATTACATAGCAGCGGGCGTGATCATTAGCATCTTTCCAGCGATCGTACGCTTGGAATTGCTCATTACTTGAGTCTCCTGTAGGCTCGGGAGGACAAGAGGTTGTCAGTGCATATTTCAGTTTCTCAAAGAACAGGACGATATCCAGGTTCCGTTTCCAATCGTTATAGTTCTCACCGGTTAATAGGTTTTTGTCAAGTATCGATGATAAATCGTTTTTAGACATTTTCAATCTACAATAAAGAATCATATACCAAACATAAGCAAACATATTATAGTTTAGTAAGATAACACAATCATGCAAAATTATACAGATGTGTTTATTTGTCAAAACCTTGAAAATATCACATAACGATAATTCCCAACTCAGAATTCAACAAGCTCCTAAGGGAGTCATGCCAAATTCAATCAGGAACACGGATCCCCTCCTGATTAATATATGCCATTCAGGACCCGTCTGATCCAGCATATATTAATAATCATTTCTTTGGTCATTAAATTTATTAACAGAGCTCCTAGGGGAGGTTAATAATAAAATTAACGTGAGTGTATAACCATCGTTTCAATATTTCATCCGTGATTTATAATCACCACCTAGGGGTGTGCAACCATAAATCATACTAAAATACCTTATCCTTTTAGAGATCCAATCTGGTACATGATAGAAATCTCTTCCTAGGGGTCGGGACCACCATGTTCTGCCTATGGACCAACGATGGAGGCCTTAGGTCCTCTCTTCGAAAACCTTCTCCCACTCAATCTTTTGAAATCAAGGTTTTATTTCAAGATTATGCATGAACAATTTTAATATGAACGGCACTCCCTATTCTATATGACATGTTATTAATATACATGGTAAATGATATTATAATGCAGACAAGCAAAGCAATTAAGCAAAGCTACAAGCAAAATAATAATAACCGTAATATTATGGTTCCACCTTAGACAATAGAGAACTAAGATTATAAGAGAACAATCGAGACATTTATCGATTCTTCATCCTTGAATCCTCAAGCTATATCCTTCTTCAAGTAATATCCATCTTCAAGTCTTTAATCCCGTATGAATCAAATACTTTATATTTCTGGTCATATCCAAATTTAATGTTTCTTAGAATCGTCCGAAAAATAAAATTAAAACTACACCAAAAAATTGCATCTTTTCTGGATATTTGGCAGCTCTTGGTCGGCAGGCCGATCTGGGTGATCGGCCTGCCGATCAAAAAGATCGGCCTGCTGGCAGAGCCAGCCAATTTCTACCCCACTGACGGCCTACTGGACCATATGTCCGCCCTGCTGATCTATGACCATCGGCCTGTCGAATTGTGATGTCCGGCATGCCGACTGAGTAGAAAATCCTCTTTCCAGAAAATAGAATTTTAATGCAATTCATCAATTTTATTTTCAAGAATTCAAAAACATAAAATTAGAGACTTGGGAAATACCTGGGGGCGCCATCATCATTCTTCTGGATCCATCTTCTAGATCCGTCTTCTCCAAATAATTATTTAATTACAAAATTCTTTATAAATTTAAAATAAATAATAATTCCTAGACGGAGATGATAGTCCGCCATCTAATTACATGAAAAACCTAGATACATATTCTAACCTCTAAGGAACCATAACCGGTATTAATTAATTAATAAATAATTAAACAATAATTTAATTAACCATAATTAATTAATAAACATTCACCATATAATCCATGACAACATATAATTTATAGAAACTTAGAGTGCCAACTCTCTATAAAATTCAATTCAAGCATAGGAGAGATTAAGATCACAAAATTTATGCATATAACATGATCACAAACTCATAAATTTATATAAAAAACATGGCACTGATACCAATTGATGGAAAGACAATACGCAGCAGAATTTTAAAAATTTTATATACCAGAGTAATTTCCAAAGCTCAAGTTTGACATGCTATATGTATAAATTAGACAGATCTTACTAACCTTTGTGTGTGAAGAACCTCCACATCCTTGTGAAAAGAAGTAACCTCCACATCAATCGATAAACAGACATGCATTATTTAATTTTTTCAAATTTTAAACCAATCTGATAAATCCGACATAAGTCACCAATTTTTGGAAAGGCACGCCGTGTCGTTATAGGATTTTTGTGAGTTAGCAAAGGGGACCAAAATGGACCTATAAAGTTCAAGCTCATGATAATTATGAAACTCAATATCCCAGATATACATTTCACAATTATCAACTCCAACGCTACTCCACAAAAAGCTTGGAGCTGTACTCTGGAACTTTATAGAATTACGAAGCCCGTGTAGCTAAGTTTCCATGACATATCATAATGTATCGTATCCCGATATGATAATCCATAATCGGCTTAAGGACAAGTTCTGTATTACCTTCTCGATTATTTTTATCTTATGTTCCATTATCTTACCATCAAAAAACTTACTATCTACCATTCGGTTACACCTATGTATCCAAATGGTTGAGCGCTCCAGTTTTCCAATTACAGGACAACGCATATAAGAGGATATCATTACTCCTAAAGAGGAGCTATGGATTCCATATCTATGAATAATAAGTCTACACTATCAAGAGTCATGCCTCCAACGTACCGGCATGCAACCACTATTGAGATGTGGGTGTCACCCTTTGGTACATCAAAAGACACAAGTCGAGATAACGGGCCCACTATTCATCTCAGGATTAAGATCCAATACAATTGATTGTCTAAAGTGAATCGATTTGCTAAGATAGAATTATTAATCCAAATCAACTCACTTTATGTCCTGATCCAACACATCGTCACCTATGACAACGTGCTAATGTTTCTATTCACGGAGTCCAACTCCGATGGTCAAGACAAACCATCTCCCAAAAGGGATATAGACAACATAACAATCTTTACAGGAATAAAGCGCCCAACTTTATTCCCTCGATTGCGGATCATATGTTTTAGACCGTCACCTTAAGAATCATGTCTTTCGCATAATTAGTCCATCATATGCCCAATTCTTAAGGCTTAGACTGACAGTCTTAGACTACTGTTTGCTTAACATACATTCAACAAATATGAACGTAAAGAGGACAAGATTTAGTATATATAAATGAATAAATTCTTTATTGATAAAAATGTCTCCAAAAACTTATTACATTTTTACTCCTTGGGGCATACATGTCTAACAGCTTGAGGATTCAAGGATGAAGAATCGATAATATGTCTCGATTATTCTCTTGTAATCTTAGTTTTCTATTCGATAGGGTGGAGCCATATTATTACGGTTATTTTATTATTTTGCTTGTAGCTTTGCTTGATTGCTTTACGTGTCTACATTATAATATGATTTGCCATGTATATTGATAACATGTCATATAGAATAGGGAGTGCCGCTCATATTAAAATTGTTCATGTATATTTTTTAAAATAAAACCTTGATTTCAAAAGATTGAGTGGGAGAAGGTTTTCGAAGAGAGAACCTAAGGCCTCCATCGTTGGTCCATAGGCAGAACATGGTGGTCCCGACCCCTAGGAAGGGATTTCTATCATGTACCAGATTGGATCTCTGAAAGGATAAGGTATTTTAGCATGATTTATGGTTGCACACCCCTAGGTCGTAATCATAAATCATGGATAAAATATTGAAACGATGGTTATACACTCATGTTAATTTTTTTATTAACCTCTCCTAGGAGCTCTGTTAATAAAATTAATGGCCAAAGAAATGATTATTAATATATGCTGGATCATACGGGTCCCGGATGGCATATATTAATCAGGAGGGGATCCGAGTTCCTGATTGAATTTGGCATGACTCCCCTAGGAGCTTGTTGAATTCTGAGTTGGGAATTATCATTGTAAGGCTGTGATATTTTTAAGGATTTGACACATAAACACATTGGTATGATTTTTACATGATTGTGTTATCTTACTAAATTATTATTATATGTTTGCTTATATTTGGTATATGATTCTTTATTGTAGATTGAAAATGTCTAAAATTGCTTTATCATCGTACTTGACAAAAACCTATTAACCAGTGAGAACTATAATGATTGGAAACAGAACCTGGATATCGTCCTGTCCTTTGAGAAACTGAAATATGTACTGACAACCCCTTGTCCTCCCAAGCCTATGGGAGACTCAAGTAATGACCAATTCCAAGCGTATAATCGCTGAAAAGATGCTAATGATTAGGCTCGCTGCTATGTTATGGCTAGCATGAACAATGTGCTGCAGACTCAACATCAGGATTATGAGACTGCAAAGCAGATCTTGGATAACCTTGAGGATATGTTTGGAGGCCAAGCCATAACAAAGCGGCAAGGGGCACTTCAGAAACTCTTAAACTGTAGACAGAAGCCGGGGACATCTGTAAAGGAGCATATGATGTTGGTCATGAGTTACCTTGCTGAGGCTCAAACTAATGGAGCCGACATCAATGCTGAAGCTCAGATGACTATGGTCTTTGAGATTTTGTCTAAGGAATTTATTCCGTTTAGACCTACTTTTAATTTATGCAATAGACGGGATATGACCTTAACAAAACTGTTGAAACTGTTATAGGAGTTCGAACTGCTGATCAAGGAGTCTCCTACGGGTGGTAAGGCCAACATGGTGGCTGCTTCTGGTTCCAATCCAAACTCTAGGAATAGAAAGAAGCAACGGGCCAAGAATGAAAAGTCTTTTTTTCCTGCTACCACCAAAAGCAAGAAGAAGAAGAAGTAGAAACTGAAGAAGCTTAAGTGCTTCTTCTGTGAAAAGGTCGGGCATATCAAGAAGCATTGCAAGGACTTCCTTTCCAAATGAGGTAGGTGTGATCTTTTATATTTAGAAACTTGTTTGGTTGAGGAATCCAGTGACATTTGGGTCATAGATTCTGGTGCAACTAATCATGTTTGTGTTTCTTTGCAGGGGTTCAAAGAAACGAGAAGTCTGCTGCATGAGGACTTCACGCTTCGGATAGGCGATGGATCCTTGGTCTTAGCAGAAGCAGTGGGAGCTGTCCATCTTTATTTTGATAATTATAGGAATTTATTTTTGCAAGATTGTTTTTATGTTCCTAAATTTAAAAGGAATTTAATTTTTGTATCTTGTTTATTTAAAGACTCCTACTTGGTTTCTTTTAATGATAAAGTTGTGATTCGTAAAAATAAATCTTTTATCTGTTTTGGATGGATGCAAAATAATCTATATTTTATCAAACCTAAGATGGACTTATTGCTTAATGCTGAGATGAATGATGATAACTCTAAAAGACTTAAAACTTCTCACTCTAATAAGACTTATCTTTGGCATTTGCGCCTTGGTCATATTAACCTGAATAGGATTCAAAGGTTGGTAAGGGATGGACCTTTAAGTCACTTAAGGGTGGAAATCTATACCTCAATATGAATCTTGTTTGGAGGGTAAAATGACCAAATGACCATGTGGGTCTAAGGGTAATAGGGTCGAAGGGGTTCTAGAACTTGTGCATAGTGATGTTTGCGGACCGATGAACATCTGGGCACGATGAAGGTATGAGGACTTCGTCACTTTTATTGACGATTACTCAAGACATCGGTATGTGTACCTAATGCACCACAAAAGCAAAACTTTTGACAAGTTCAGGGAGTTTCGGGCTGAAGTGGACAAGTAATTGGGTAGACCCATCAAGGCACTTCGATTAGATCGAGGTGGGGAATACCTTTCTGATGAGTTCTTGGAACACTTGTTAGAGAATGGGATTTTATCCCATTTGACTACGTCGGGCACTCCGCAGTAGAATGGCGTAGTGGAGAGAAGAAATAGGACTTTGTTGGACATGATTAGATCCATGATGAGTTATTCATCATTGCCTTTATCCTCTTGGGGATATGCACTAGAAATCGTATGTTATCTTTTGGATAATGTGCCTTCAAAATCGGTCTATAAAACTCCTCACGCGTTGTGGACAAGTAGGAAGACATCCTTAAACCATATTCACATATGGGGATGTCCTGCTCATGTCCTATTTAAGGATCAGAATAAGTTGAAAGCACATTCAGAAGTTTGCATGTTTGTAGGATATCCAAAAGGGACTAAAGGGGGTTATTTTTATAACCCAAAGGAAAATAAATTTGTGATTTCAACTAATGCAACTTTCCTTGAGGAGAGTTACATGGACGACTTTAAACCTCAAAGAAAAGTGGTGCTTAAGGAGTTAAGGAGTGATCCGATCACTCCAAAGGTTTCGAATGAAACTGTTTCGATCGGTGTAGAAAAACCAAACAAACCTGAACAACAACCTCTGGGGCTTTGGTGTAGTGGGAGGATCGGGCATCAACCTGAGAGGTATATGTTCAATGGGGAGGTCTTTTTGGCGGAACCGGATGAACATGACAGGGATCCTTATACTTATGTAGAAGCTATGGAGGATGTTGATTCAAAACTCTGGACAGAGGCCATGAACATTGAGATGAAGTCTATGGAGACTAATCAGGTCTGGGAGCTTGTGGATCTTCCCGAAGGGGTAAAACCCATAGGGTGTAAGTGGATCTACAAGAGGAAAAGAGGAGTGGATGGAAAAGTCAAAACCTGTAAGGCTAGACTGATAGCTATGGGTTATACGCAAAAGGAAGGAATTGATTATGAGAAAACCTTTTCGCCTGTAGCCATGCTTATGGAGGATGTTGATTCAAAACTCTGGACAGAGGCCATGAACATTGAGATGAAGTCTATGGAGACTAATCAGGTCTGGGAGCTTGTGGATCTTCCCGAAGGGGTAAAACCCATAGGGTGTAAGTGGATCTACAAGAGGAAAAGAGGAGTGGATGGAAAAGTCAAGACCTGTAAGGCTAGACTAATAGCTATGGGTTATACGCAAAAGGAAGGAATTGATTATGAGAAAACCTTTTCGCCTGTAGCCATGCTTAAGTCCATCCGGATTCTCTTGTCCATAGCTACCGCTCTCGACTACGAGATTTGACAGATGGATGTCAAGACGGCTTTTTTGAATGGCTATCTTGATGAGTCCATTTATATTGAACAACCAGACGGGTTCAAGGTCACAAGTCAAGAGGGTAAGGTTTGTAAGCTGTTGAAGTCAATTTATGGACTTAAGCATGCTTCTCGTTCTTAGAATATAAGATTTGATCAGGTAATCAAGACTTATAGGTTCTCACAAAATGTGGATGAACCATGTGTTTATAAACACATTAAGGATGGGAATGAGGTTTTTCTACTGCTCTATGTAGATGACATTCTGCTGATTGGCAACGACATTGGGGCATTGTCATCGGTCAAATTATGGTTGACCAAGAAGTTTGACATGAAGGGCTTAGGAGAGGCTAATTTTGTTCTCGGTATCCAGATCTTTAGGGATAGGAAGAACAAAATGATAGCTTTGTCCTAGACCAGCTACATAGATAAAATTCTCAGGATGTTTGCAATGCATGATTCCAAGAAAGGTGGTCAACCATCTAGTTATTGGGAATTGATTTATTTTCTTAGAGATTATCTAGATAAAGTTGTTTTGATCAAATAACTTATCTATTGGGTTATTTGAATTAAAACTGAGACTTTATCATATAGAATCTCAGGTGGAAAATAAAAGATTGGCGAGATTTTTTATTAGGCAATTCGGCCTGTCGATGGACGTGTTCGGCCAACTGATGGGACCTGTTCGACCTGCCGATCAGGTGGTTCGGCCTGCCGATCAGCGAAGGATAAGATCACGCGTTTCTACGCGGATCTTATCAAATATTGATCCGAATTTGATTCTGATTTAAATTTTGAGACCTAATCTGATGAGGACTGACCCTAGGACCAACCTCTATAAATAGGGAGTGATTCTCAGAAGTTACTTAGATCAATTGAGAGATTAAGAGAGATACTCTGCTAGTGAGAATCTGAAAACTCCCTGAGAGCTTTTGTTCACAAATCACGAACACTTGCTTTGGATTCTCTCGATTGCTTGGAAGGAGAGTCACCAGTGGAAGAGCTGCACGTGTGAGCCCACACTCACTTCTGTCGAGGATAGAGAATAGCAAAGAAGACCAGTTGGTTGAGGCTCTTCTGGAACGTTACTTCTCTTTACGTTTTGCGAGAGTTCTTCGGCACACAAAGGTTAGTAAGATCTTGTTAATTTATGCATATAGCATGTCAAACTCGTGTTTTAGAAATTACCCTGATATAAAATTTTTAAAATTTCGCTGCGCACTCTTTTTTCAACAGCCCACACTCACTCCAATCGTGGATAAAGAATAGCCAAGAAAGCTAGTTGGTTGAGGTCCTTCTGGAATGTTTCTTCTCTTCACTGATTGCGGGAGTTTTCGGCACACAAGCGTTACTAAGATCTGTTTAATTTATGCATATAGTATGTCAAACTTATGTTTTTGGAAAATACTCCAATATAAAAATTTTAAAATTCTGTTGCGTACTATTTTTCCAACACTTTGTGAATTTGAAAATCTAGCTCGAAAAATAAACAAAACATAACATTTTCAAGTGTTTTGATTAAAGTTTTAATATAATAAAGTTTACCAAGTTATAAAAATTAAAAATAACACATAAAATTTAATTGCTCTATTGCACAGTAGAGATTCTCATCCTCCAATAGAGACCTATAATTTTCAACTTTACCTTCTATAAGGTGTCTCTCTTAGCAGTCGAAACAATCTAAAAATTCCATTAAACATGTATCAATTTAGAAAATATTCTTAACCTTAAATAATTGATTTTTAATTAAAAAAATAAAAAGCTTATGGTTCGTTTAGTGTGTGGGTTTGGGATGATATAATTTAGAACTTTATAGTTTGAATTCTAGGTTCTAAATGTATGGTTTAAATGGTGGTTTTGAATTGGCGTTTTGAATGTAAAGGTTTAAAACGAGAATAAAATATCATATCAAGTTTAAAACTAGAAGTGATGTTTAGAAAACTATGGTTTATGAAAGAAAAACAAGAATAAGAATAGTTTTTATTGTAGAAAATAGTCCATACCATAAGAACTTGAGGGAGAGCAAAGTTTGGATTTTAAAGGTTTTGACCATTTTAAAACAACCTCCATGGTTTAAGCTGGCTTTAGTTATTACTCCACCAAACTCTAGTTTAAACCGCTTTTATGGTTTGAACTACCTTAAACAGTTTTGAACCTACGTACTAAATGGCCTATTAATAAGTTAGAAAAATCCATCATTTTTTTGTACGATAGTGATTCTCTACACCCAATAAAGATCTTTAATTTTCAACAAAGTCTATACTTACACATTGTATACATACATGTATAAGTACATATAAACAAAGAGAATTCTGCTCACTGTGTATAATTTATTCTTATGTAAAAAATCATACTTTGATCTCAAAACAATACTTTTTTTTAGGGAATCTTAATATTTATTAATTCCAATAAACGTGGTTGGTGGAAAGTTCTATAGAAAATCAGGACAAGAAATGTTTAAATATATAAATTCATAATGATACTATTTCCCTAAAGAAGCTATAACTTCATAGCATATGAAATTGACATAGTTATATCATTAGTGTTGTGGAGTCATCAAGTTGGGCCCAGGCCGGGTGTTGACCCAGGAGGGTCTGAGACAGATCTTGGCCTATATAGCCTTAGTGCATTCTAGAAGCTTCTTGGGCAGATAATACATGAGGACGGTGAAAAAGTCTAATTACTCCCTAATTAAAATAAGAAGATCTACATGGTGGCGATAGGTAGTCAATCTTATCAAGATCAACTAAATCTAAAATACTTAGAAGAGATAAGTCCTATAAGAGATCACTATGACTTCACTTAGCCAATGGGAAAAGAGATTATAATGTGCTTGAATTTAAATGTTGCTAAAGGATAAGGCATTAACCAACCCTAGAAAACTATAAATATGAGCCAGCTCGAGAGAGCAGCCTAAGTCCAATTCTTGGCACAAGCCCTAGCATTAGCTTTGCAACAATGTTTTTCATAGTGAAATCCCCATATCTAAGAAAACCCCAAAGTGGACGTAACTTTCAATTGAGATAAACCACTATAAATTTTTGTGGTCTTGCTATTATTTTACTTTACTACTTTATTATTCCATTCGTGAGTTAATATCTCAATGAGGAATTAGAGAAAACCTTGTTAGACAAGTTTTGCCCATCAACAATTAGTACCAATACAACTCTGTGTTAAAAAAAAAAAAGAAAAAAATATTACAAATAAGTTTTTAAGTGTCAACAACCATCTCATTTGTGGAGGGTTCCTCCCTTGGTCTGTGGAACCCTTATTTCTCTTGTTTGTGGGATTCTCCTCTCATTTGTTAGTGGAACTTTCCACTCTTTCATTTGTTGAAGTCTCCTCTCCTGCATTTGTGGCTTTCATATTCCGACAGATCGTGTCTTCATGCTGGCGCCTTCTTTAATAAGTCGGCGTCGTTTATGGTTGTTTAGTTCTTGCCATTGTTTTTTCCACTTGACCTACTTCAAAGTTTTGAGCCAAAAAAAATATATATATATATGTTAGGAGACAAAAGTAATTAAAACTAGTAGTCTTGTCCTATTTCATGTTGTCATCCAAGTTTAAAACTAGAACAAGCGAACTAAATGAACATTGAGACAAAATTTCATCCAAATGCAAATAAATAAATAATAAGTAAACTAAAATTCCAAAATTGAGCCGTCGTAAATTTTTAAGTAAAAGATCAATTATTAAGGTTAAAAATATTTTTTCTTAAATTAGTATCTTGTTTAATTAAACTTTTGGATGATCTCTACAGCCCAACTGAGACAATCTACTAACAATAGAGTTGAAAATTAAAGTGTCTACTAGGTGTAGAGAATTTCCACCGTGCATTAGCGTAATTCAATTCCATGCGCTATTTTTAATTTTTATAACACGTAAATATTGTTAAATCAAAATTTCAATAAGAACACTGAAATTTTAAAGTAAGGCATCGTGTTGATCTTTTCTAAAACAAAATATTTATGTTGATCGCTACTGTTTGGCATAGCATCTCTACCTTGCAGTGTGTATTCTATTTTGATTAAAGTTAGCATCTTCAATTAAACCAAAAATATAACCTTCAAAAACGTTAAGAAACGATAAAAAGCAAGATTCAAAAAGCAACATTCAATTAAAGTTTGCATCTTCAAAAAAAAAAAAAAAACAGAGCATAAGTAAAGGCCGGTATGCATCTTGAATTAAAGGTCAAGAAACCTTCTAACAAGTATAGCAATTCATTCAAAGAATTGATCAACAACTATATATTTCTTGCTTTCTTTTCTCTTAAACATGATTTTCTTTATCTTGTCAACACGCAGGAATTGAAACAACTATATATATATATATATATATATATATATAAACAGATGTCTATTGTCAACATGCAGAAAAGAACAACAAAAATAATTGATTGAGTAAGGAAGGAAAGAAAAAAAACTTAAAAAATTGGCTGGAAACTTGAAACTTATTATAAGAAGAAGAAAAAGAAGAAAACTGAAAAAAAGAAAAAGCACCTCTTTTGAGGTACACAAACCAATAAAAGAAGTTAAAATTTTCCTGAGATAATCAAAAACGCCAAAGAAAAAAGGAAAAAGAAAGCATTTTTCCACTCACTTTAAGAAGAAGCTTACGAAACAGAGAAGCAACTGTCGAGATGGCAGTGGAGGTGTAGGTTGACGGTGAAGTGGAGGCGAAAGGTCAATGACAGAAGTAAGGGGACTGTCACGCCCCGGAGTACGGGAGGTGACGTGGCGGAATGTTTAAGTTAATTAAAAGAGAATTTAATTAAACCAATGGTTTAAGGATCAGATTACATGAGAAATAAGAAGATTTTCACCACATTTTTATAAAAGAATTTATAAATATTAAACGAGTAATAAAATTTAAATAAAAACTGCGAGTATGGGTTCCACAACCCACAACTTGTGCACACACATGGTACTGACAATATCACAAATACAATCACAGTCCAAATACAAATAAAGTTAAGTCTTACATGCCTTGATTAAATAATACGAAATATAAATCAACCCTCCTATTGCTCCTGAGTTCGGTCCGAAGAATCCTCTCCAAACCTAAATGGGAAACCACCTAGAGGGGGAAATTTAAAACAATAAAACGTGAGCGAAAGGCTCAGTAGGACTATGTTTTAAAAATAATTTAATTTAAAGAAGCAGTTCATCGTTAGGAGTACTCAAAAGAAAACTTAAATAAATAAATAAATAAATAAATACATAATTTGAGTAGAGCCGTTCTGACACAGAACAGTCTACTCGTACAATCGAAAACACCATTTTTCTTTTACCTAGGCAAACCATGATATCACCACCGTAGTGGCCCAGCTGGGTTTCGGGACCTGCCCCCAAGGTCGATCGTTATACGACCCGATCTCTGATATGGCATCATGCCTTTGTGTTTGTTGTCATTATCATTCAAAACCCAATTACCGAGTGTTGTCAATTACGTTCATTATGAAGTTCATTTCATAATCACGGTATATTAAAATATAACCGATAAATTCATTTTCAAACAACCGTTGAAAACATTTTGATAAAAACCATTTTTAAAGCCAAATCATTTCAAACCAGGCTACCAAAGAAATAGGATAGAAGTCCTACCTCAATACTCGTGCCGGTGCCCCATACCATAATCCCGGTCCGCTATACGTTAGCTCCACGGAACCACGAACGATCCTAGATACAAACTAAGTCGATCAATATCTAGTTTGAGACATTCTATGTTACTAAATCATTTCATGATGTCCTAGTGTGCCATTTGTATCATTAAAATCATCCTATAAGGTTGGGGTTTAAATCAGGATTCAAAATAGTGAAAACAGGTGAAAATCACAAATTTTTCCATGCCTCGGTCGGCCTGCCGGACGCCCTACTTCGGCCTGCCGAACTGCACAGTTCGGCCTGCCGAAAGCAAGGTTCGGTCGGCCGAACAATTTCCCAGGTTCGGCCTACCTGTTGGAAGAACACCGGCCTGCCGATCATCACTCCGGCCTGCCGAACAGGCCGAACTGGGAAAATCCAGAAATCCCAGCCACGGGTTTCTCTATCCCCAAAATTCAAATCTTGATTCTAACTTGTTTTTCTCAAATCCCAAGCATGAAAAACAATCATAGTTGATAGAAAAACATACTAGAACATGTTTGGACTCATTTAAACAAGATTTAAACTCAAAATCCTCAAAAATTCGAAAATGAGAAAATGAGGGGAAAAATAAAAAATCTTGAATTCAATCCGTTTTTCTTCAATCTAAGCTTAGATTCTAGTCGTTCTAAGTTCATTTAACTCAAATCCACGGTTTTCTAAGCTTAAACAAACCTAGATTTCAAAAATGCACAAAATTGAAAATTTTGGAAAAAGTTTAGAAATTTCGAATCTAACCTCGAATCGAAGCTTCAATCCGCGTCCTCGGTTGCCGAATCACGTCCCCGAGCTTCCTCATCGCTAACCCGAAGCTTGGATTCGAAATGGAGTTCAAAAATTTTGAGAGAGATAGAGAGAGAGAGAGGCTGCCGAGGGAGAGTCAAGAAGAAGAGAGAGGGAGATGCGTGAGAGTGAGGAGAGAGAGAGAGAGGAAGGAAATAAATAGAGAAAATCGGTGGGCGGTTTTACTATGCAAAAACCATGTGCCGCCCACGGTTTTGTAAAACGGAGTATTTTTAAGATTTTACAAATTGTTGTGTTTTAAAACTCAAAACGTCATTTTAAACAATAAAAATCATTTGAATGCATCAATTTAACAAAACAACCAAAAATTTAAAATCCAACCAAATAATCTAATTAATGTTAAAACGTTAATTATGGCACACTAATTCATCATTTACATTACATTAACATTAAATAAATTTCGGGGCGTTACAGGGACGGCACGGGGTCGACGACGGGAGTGAGTGGACGGTGGGTGATTATGTTTAAAGAGTTGAGATTTGGTTTTCTGATAAAAACTAAACGGATAAAAATGTAATTTTGTTTGCCATATCAGCATTTGAAAAATAAAAAAAAAGAAAAAAGAAACGATTTATACAGAAGGCAAACTGTTACAACCTAACTTTTAGAGGTACTTGGCTAGTTTTTACGTTTTAGGACTTGTTTTATATAGCTTGTGTTTTTGTTTTGAAGTAAGAAGAAAAGAAGGGTATAGGCTAAATTTTTTTTATTAGTATTTAGATAATATATAAAAAAATATTTTTTATTTAAAAAAATCTTTTAAATTTATTTAGTAAATAGGTTAATAAAAATAATATAATTTAAAAATATAAATAAAAATTTTAATTTATTATTTTTAAATATAAAATTAAATATGTAAATAAAAAACTTTCATAGGTACCGTTTTCGCAAACAACTTTATCCTTTCTCCTCTAATAAATACTTATAACAGCTACAAATATTTTTTTTTTCATAAATCACCTAAATAAACCCGTAACCCATTCCAAACGGGCTCCAGCGGATTGGTGCATACATACATACGCTAGTCAATAAATCAAACTCTCCGCATCTCTGTTTTGCGTCTACGACAAAGCCGATCCATCGCCGGTAATTGTCGTCGCTCAGGTCAAGTGGCTATCATATCTTAGCTAAGGTTAGCCTAGTTTTTTTCCTCAAAGAAGAACAGAAGGGTTCTTTCTTCTTTTTTTCCCCCTTAATCTGAAGAACACAACGCCATTAATCTTCGATTCAGAAACCACTATTGTAACAGAGGAATCAGAGCGTTTCTGAAAGTGCAGAAGAAATTTCAGACTCATTCGGCTATGGCAGGTAATTATTCCCTTTTCTTTTCCCATTTTCCCGTGCGATTTTCATCCTCTCAAAGTTGGCACCAATCTGATCATATCGTAATTTAACAAAGATTTTTTTTTTCCTGGTAGGAGAAGAAAAGAAGAATGAGCGGAAGAGAGGGAGGGCGTGCGTCGTCGTTTTGGGGGACATCGGTCGCAGTCCTCGTATGCAGTATCACGCCCTTTCCCTTGCTCGTCAGGTTTAGACATTCCCTCCTTTCATATCTTAATTTGTTATTTAATTCTCAAATGATATGAACAATTTACAATTATAAAAAAGTACTTCTATGGAAATTTAATTATTAATTCTTTGTTTGGTTGATTGATCTATGATTTTCAATGGGTCTTCCAGGCATGTTTGGAGGTCGACATTGTTGCCTATGGAGGTACACTTTTTTTTTTTTTTTTTTTTTAATGAATGGATTTGCTTTTTTAAGAATTTGACTTGCTAACTGAACCACTGAAGAAATCTGAAAACTCAAATTTTTATGATTTTTTTTAGTGAATGTTTAATATCTTGTTGTATTTGTGTTTGGTTTCCCATAGTCAATGTTTTATCTTCAAAGCTGGTTGTTGCTTCAATCTGTAGCCTCATTTTTCCTTTGTAAGTGTGAGAAATTGGTTGAGTTTCAGTGATTGTGGAAATTTTCAATTGCTTTGGAATATGTACTTATGTGCTGGACGTATTACAAATTTAGAAGCCTTCAAGTTGTTGGTGATTGGGATTTTTGTGTGAGCTGTCAAAAGGCTTGGGCTGGCCTATTAGCACGGCTCACGAACACAGTGCAACATGAATGTATGTTCATGTGCTTTTGAGCCATGCTGGGCGAAGAGTTTAGGGCTCCTTAGGGTGCCAGGAACGGAACGAACATTTGGCAACTCTAATTTTTACGTGTGAAATTACATACACATTTAAATGCATTTAGTTTTTTCTTGTGTTCTAATCCTGTGAGCATGACCTAGAGGTTTAATTTTGTGTGTTTATTCAGTTAATATGATTGGTTTTTGATCTGGTTGGACGGCTATGGAATTGCTTGTGGTTTTTTAGTTATAGGAGAGATTTTGAAACTTCATTGTTTTATTTGTGAATTTGCATGGTTGGGCAGGTTCAGAACCCCATTCTGCTATATTGGAGCATAAATCAATTCATATACACAAAATGGTATCTGGATTCACTTGTACTCTTGGTAGACTAAAGCTATCTCAGCAGCTGAAATTAAAGTTTGTTTTGACTTTGATGTGCAGAAGCAGTGGCCTTCTATTCCACCTGGCCTGCCTAAGGTCCTCAAACCTTTTCTGCTTTTGCTTAAGCCACTGATTCAGTTCTTCATGCTTCTTTGGTTTCTTTGTTTTAAAATTGCTGCTCCTGATGTCTTTTTAGTACAGGTGAGCTTGCACTTTTCACTTGGGAAGAGTAAAGGTTCTGTTATCAAAGCATTTCTGTCATATGTTTGTATATATTACTTCTCCACTAAAGGCTTTGTTTGAATTGTTCAGGTGACTTAAGTTCTATATTCTTTATTTGCCCTAAAAAAATAAAGAATAAAAAATTAAAAAAAAGCCTACCAGACATCAGTGAATACCCTTTTAATTGAAAAGAGTCATAATCAGCACTTTACACTCTCCATGTTTCACCTATTTTTCTGTTCTGCTTCCTCTACATTTCTAATGAATGTCTTTTTGTTAAGTACCTCAAAACTCTCATACACAAACCTTCCCATTTGTCAGATTAACTTGTTTTCTGAATTTAAAGAATTTTAGTATTCATTTGTTTGTGTGAATAATCTTTTTTTTTTTCTTTTTTTGAATCAGTAATTGTTAATTTGTGTGGGAAAATGCTAAGTTGTTATTATTTTGCCTCTGTAGAATCCACCTTCTGTTCCAACTTTGGTGGCTGTAAAATGGACAAGTTGGCTAAGGGGTTCTGCATTTATTATCGATTGGCATAATTTCGGATACACTTTGTTGGCACTGTCCCTAGGAAGAAGTAGTCGCTTTGTGGCATTGTACCACTGGTATATATTAGCATCCTTCGAGGCATCACTATGAGGATTTATTTTTTTCTATGCACCAAATGTGATTTTCTGTTACTTGATAAGGTTTGAGAGGCATTTTGGGAAGATGGCTAATGGTTCTCTATGTGTGACGAGGGCAATGCAACATGAGTTGGCTCAAAATTGGTCTATTAAGTAAGAGGGTCAACTCAGCGTTCACATTTAAGCTTTCAATTTTTGAATGTTATACTACTAAGATATGCTTAGTAACATTTTTTTTCCCTGTGATTTTAATAGAGCCTTAGTTCTTTATGATCAGCCTCCCGAGTTTTTCCATCCTGCAACACTTGAGGAAAAGCACAAGGTATATTGATGTTTCCACGTTGGATTTTGGAGTTCTTGACTTGTTGACTGAAAGATAATATGTCAAGACTGAAAGATAATATGTGGACCATCTATAGTTGTTTTGCAGATTGGATGAAGCTCTGAGGGAGCCTCAAGGATTTCGAGATTATGTTACTATTGGTAACATTTATAACAAACTTTTTTGGTTTTCAAATGGATATTTAAATTGTTAGTAAAAGTGGGTTTAGAACTCATCAAAATTTTGTAGGCGGTGGAGGATTATCCCAGAAGGATCCAAATGATACTCTGTTTGGCACTCTTGTTGGCACTAAAATTGTTTTAAAACAAAACAGGCCAGCATTGATCGTTAGCAGTACTAGCTGGTAAGCTTTTAGTTTATGAATTACAAATGTGTATATGCTGGTGACGGGATGTATATGCCTCAACGATAGCATGTCTTAGAATTTTGTTTGGTATTTGCTTTGGAATTTTTGTGGCTCTTGCAATAGCGTTCTCTTGACATAGAGATATCAAAACAATACATTTGCCCATAATTTGTTGCATCAAAATATTTGAGAAGGACATTTTTAAGGCTTCATGCACTTTTCCCAGGTATATATATACACATTTTCAATTTTTAGTTGCATCTTTCATTCCTTCATCTTTTTGCATGCTAATATTTGCTGGTTTCATCAAGGTTTTAAAAGGCGAAAATGGGAAGCGAGGTGTTTTGTCTAATTGAGGAGAGGCATTGAGGCGTAAGCCTCGAATGTAAAATAAAAAATTCAAAAAGCTGAATAAAATTCATAAACATGCCATAAAACACACACTAAGTTCATCACAAAACCATAAGACACAATAAGAAAGTGCATAAAACACATACAATATAATATATATGCTACTGCTCTTCTTATATAGATATACTTGTATGGCTTTTATAGCACACAAGATAACATTTTTTTTCTTTTTTGAGAAATTGAAATAACTATAGATCTAAATGAATAAAAAATCACATACTGCTCTCTTTATATAACTTTCATTTTATATAACATCATAAATTTTGTATAACACCTGCTTCTATAAAATTTCATTACTATAGTAGCTATAAGAGGGGAAAAAAGAAAAAAAAAAAAAAACCCAGCCTACGGTAGGAAAAAAAAAAAATAAAAAATCTAAGGAGTGAGGTCTGAGGAGGTCAGAATCTAGAGGTGGTTGCTGCCAGTGGGTCGTCGCTCTGGTCGCTACTCATAGGGCAGTGGGCTTGAAAGTTGCAAGGGTTGATGATGAAGAAGGGGGCAGATGATGAAGAAGTGTTGAAGAAGATGGTAGACTTAGGGTTTAAAATCTATTTGCATATTTTTATCAAATTAAAGCCCAATTTTGGTATTGGGTTGACTTTCTTTAAAAGGAAAAAAAAAAATTGGGTTGAAAACTAGCTCAAAATAGCCTTCAATCTGAGGTTCACACCTCATAAGCCTTGAGGCGTTTTCACCTCAAGGCGTGCGCCTCAATGAAAAAAGGCATGAGCCTCGTTCAAGCCATTCAAGGCTTAAGCCTTGAAGCGCTGATTGAGAGCCTCAAACTGAGGCGTGCCTCGAGGCATATGCCTCGAACGCCTTTTTAAACCATGGGATGCATGCATGCAACTTCTTGAATTATTTTATTGCTTTCATCAGTGGTTGCATATCTATTTACAAGAAATGTTCAGCTCATAACATTCACCAAAGATATGTTTACTTGCTCTGACATATTGTTGAATCAATTATTGGCTTTAATGTGGAGATGTTGAGGTTTTGGTCCTGAATTAGGGAAAGTGCAAAAATATATAAAAAGGTTCAAATAAAAACGACTTTATAACCGTAAAGAAATTTTGTCGAAACTCGGAATTAAATGCTATCTTACAGAAATAAAGAGCCTTGATCTTAGGGGACAAAAGGTCGTTACAGTAGTCCTCTTCTCACCTAGTTTATGCTTTCCAACTGTGACTTAAACGGTACTTTGTGCTCACAAGAAAGATTGTATTATATGCCAATTACTTGGCGAATTCCATTCATTCAAAGAATTAAATTATTAGATTTTGGAGTTTAGGGATAAAACTATGATATGGTCATAGACCTTGTTTTGAGGGCTTCTAAGGAAAACAACCCAGTTTAAGGCTGAAAAACTTATCACTGGCGTAATATACAAGTTGAAACAAGATACTAATTTCAGGGCTTAACGTTCCTTAGGACTCCAGATGAAGATTTTGGAATTCTCTTGGAAGCAGCTGTGATGTATGACAGACGTGTTTCTGCAATCTTAGGTGAAGATAATTCTATTGAAGAAGATGTTGTTTGGAATGAGATGTGGGGTGGGAAGCAATATTTGTATCCTAGGCTGTTATTTGTCATTACAGGTAATAGTTCAGTTTTCAATTGAAATGTTAGATTTTAGCTTCTGCTTATATGTTTATAATTGAGGGCTTCACAAACTGCACGAAGGTAAAGGGCCAGAAAAACAAAAATATGAAGAAAAGATAAAGAGATTGCGCCTCAAACGTGTCGCATTTCGTACAATGTGGCTACCAGCTGAGGACTACCCACTGCTCCTTGGTATGTCATTGCATATGCTTTATTGCCCTTGGCCCCTTTAACTTTCTTTGCTTCTTGAGGCTGTCAGATATATTTATGTTTTAGTACATCTACAGGATCTGCAGATCTTGGTGTGTGCTTGCATACTTCTTCATCAGGGTTGGACCTTCCTATGAAGGTATCAACTGAAACTAAAAATTGCATGAAATAAAAGGTTAGGGCAGACTCTCATTTTGTAAAGACTTATCTTTCTCAATTCTGGTGTCAGGTTGTGGATATGTTTGGTTGTGGACTGCCCGTTTGTGCTGTTTCTTACTCATGGTAAATCTCATTTTGAATGTTTTTCGGCCTCTAAATATACCATCTAATTGTTTCTTACTCAAAGTTTGACGCTTAGATTGTCTTGGTTCTAAGCATCAAGGAGCTAGTGACAGTGGAGAAAAATGGACTTCTTTTCTCATCATCTTCAGAGCTAGCTGATGAATTTCTGGTAATTTAGCTCACTTGATATACTAGGCTTTCATCAAATACTGAGGTCTTTGTCTGTCTCATCTTCTATTTATGCGTACCATGTTTCTTAGAGGGACATGAAACAAAAGGATAGATGGGCAGAGAAAGGATGGGGTGTGTGTGTGTGTTAAGACAAGAAAAAGAAAAAAGGAAGGAGCTTATCTCTCCCTCATATTATTTGGTATACTTTCCCTTGTTTGGTATGGTATGTAAAAGGAAGATAGATAATAAAAGCAACTCTTGCCAAATTACCATAGGAATTCAGATCCATGCTGCACAGGCTATTCATAATAAACTAGTAATCAACTATACCTACATAAAAAAATTATTATCAACTTGCACGAGAAACAATCCTGTAAAATAATGATCCATGTCAGAAAAATAAAGTTAAGATAGGAATGATATAGATTAGTGTCACATCCTTTTTTTTGTTTTTTTGTTTTTTTTCTCTCTATGTCTTTTAATTTTGTTACATCTGATGACAAACTCTGAACTGAGTTGGGTTCTCATTCGTCTTCACTAGGGTGTCCATGTTCTTATGGTTAAATATGACTCCCTTTATTGTAGCTTTTATAGGTTACAAAATATGTTACAACCCTCTCCCCCTTTAGAATGTTCCTTCAATTTTGTTGAATTAAGAATGTTCTTTGTTGGTAACTCGGTGCTGATAGAAAGTGATAAAAATGCATAGCTCAATCGGATGAGATGTTATGATGCAAATTTTTATTTTTCAAGTTTTTATCATATAATTTTTCGAGTACTAGAGAGTTTTTGGTGAGCCTGGATGGATATCCCTTTCCTTCCTTTTTTGTAACCTTACCGTTTGTCTTCTCTACCAGACAAAGGATAATGTCTCTTTTACTTTATCTCTCCCTCCATCCCTTTCTTTATCATTCCTACCTAATTATTTACTCAAGTCCACACTCTCTGGTCATGCACCACTATCAGGGGTAATGGAAAATGAGTTAAAAACATATCAAAGCATCCTCAAAAATGCTGTTTTCCATGGCTTGGCCAAACATGGCTGGTTGAAGAATTTTTTCATTTTACATATGGGGTTGTGTCATTCTTGTGTAATTGTGCATCATAATAAATGTCTCCTGTTCATGACTCGTGACTTTCTTTAAGGCACATGTCATGCTAAAATGCGTTATAGGTTTCTAAGTGTATAATTCTTGAGATTAGTGGAGGTTGGCGGTTAGTAAGGGTTGACACTCGATTAATATGTAACGTACACAGCAATATCGGATGTGATAATCCAAATAACTTTATGTTAACTCGAAGAAATTCAGATTATTTGCATGATTTGCATTTGTTTAATTGTCATTTTCTGGTATGAACCTGCACAGCATTTATTCAAGGGTTTTCCAGACGCATGTGATTTACTGAAGTTGCTTAGGAATGGAGCTGTAGAAACGGGCTCTTCAGTGAAGTGGGATGTTGAGTGGGAAGCAAATGCGAAGCCATTAATATCAGAGGTAATGTTACATCCACAAATATGGATTTTAAACTTTCAACCAACCCTTTACATTTGAAGCCTATCCTAGCTTGCATTAGCTTGGGTAACTCACTAATTTCTTATTTGTGTTGGAATGCTACTGGTAACTTGTTGAATCTCTCTTTTTGTCTCCAAATATAATTCTTCCGATTTTATCTGCTCTTGTAGTGTTCTGATGGTGTTGTCAAGGACTTGCAGGTCATCTCTCGAAATGTTATTTGAATATTGGCTTCACGTTGTTTAGCCACTTGGTCTTGGTTGGTCGTTCCGTTGCAGGCATACCACAAATCCTCTCGAGCGATGATTTTTCCCATGGCAGATGACATCTATTCGGACATTGAATCAAACAGTTGACTCGTCAAAGTTTTTGTATGATATAATAACCGTGCCTGTATGAATCTTGAAAGTTTCAGGGAGTTCTACCGGAAGTTTTTGTATGAGATATGGTGGTGGATACCCATCCTTTCGTCTACAAGGCATTGCAAATTTTCAAACAGATCACTTTCGGCTTTTTTCTTTTCTTTTTTATAATTTTTAATATGTAATATGATCTTGATTATATGTAGGAAATTCTATTTTAGGGTTTGTTCTCTTATAAAGAGTGTGGGAAGGCAAATGCTTGCATCTTTCTCATGTAGGACTCAAATTTTCTCATTTTAAAATTTTACAACAGATAGATACGTAATAAAGTTTAATAAAATTTGAAATTATCGTAAGTTGTGCATAGATCAGTGGTAAATGTGCTACTGAACATACCCAAAGTCGAGGGCTCGCCTTTCTTTCTATTTAAAATTAAAGGATGGTTGGTCAAAAAATTGAACCCACCGACCCTGAGGTGAAACCTCGAATTGAACCGCCCACGTGATGTGATGTGCAGTTGGGTTAACTAATCAACAAAGTCAAATTTTGATTCTATTTTTTTTTATTTATTTTGTTCCAATCGAAGGTAATTGGTTTTGATTTTTCAATTTTTTTGAACAAACCTATAAAAAAACTATGATATTTCTGTCTTTAGAGACATCCTAATGAACCTCCAAAGATACTCTACCTACCTCTGGATGCGACATGCACCTGATGGTTAGGTTTCATGTGTTTATTGAAAAATGGAAGGATAATTTGTTACAAACAAATTTGACGACCATCAAACTTCCGGAGAAGGAAAGTTTGAAGCAATGAGCTTAGCCAAACTTTAACATGAGCTTCTCAGACATTGGAAAACATCCAAATCAACTAAAACAAGTTGCTTCGTCTGTATTCCACACTATCTTTGGATTACTTGAGTCGCCCACTAAAAAACACCTGAAATACCAGGTTAGAGAGGGAATGGATGTTGCAGTCACTCTCTAGAGCACAAAGGCTTGCCTTTTAGAGCAACTGCAAAACTGGAATTTTCTTCACCTATAAATAGTTCCTCTTCACTTCACCAAGAACACAACAAGAGAGAACTAATAGCCAAACTGGTGATAATTTGGGTTATGTTTGTGTTCATCTATATTTTCTTCTCATGTTCGTGTCACCCATTTAGTGAAAAAAGTCACACAAATCCTTACTATCGTGACTAACATAAGTAATACGAGTGTTACTTTACTTACTCCATCCACTTATTTATACTTATTGCACTATGTTCTTCAAGTTTATTCCCTTCGGACTTAATTCCTTAAACTTCATCAAGTTCCTTAGTTAAAACTACCTTAAAACCCTCATTTGAAATCCAAAAAATCATTGCCTTTATCTGTAACACCCAAAATTTAATTAAGGTTAGCATGTAAAATGATGGATTAGTATGTCTTACTGTGATTTAAATTTAATTTAAACATTTTGTGGTGTATTTTAAATTTATCTCACCTTTAGTTATTTTTATTTGTTATTTTAAATTTTGAAATAAAACAAATTATCAAATGTCCAATATGTCCCTTTTGGAAAAAAAAAACCATGTGTTGGAACATGATTTTCATTCCGTAGAACCACATTTCCCTCTATTTAATCCCCTCTTCCTCTTTTCTTTTCCCTTCATTTGTCTCTCTTTTTTTTCCCTGCTCTCCCACTCTCACACCCCCTCTCCCTTTCTCCTTTCCCTCTTGATTTTTATTCAAAAATTTGAGCAAAAGCTTTGAAACTTAGCTGGATTGGAGGTTTAAGAAGCAAGATTTGGTCTCCATAAACCTGATTTAAAGCTCAGATTTGAGGTTAGTTTACTTAACTTTCAAAATTTGAAACTATTTCCCAATTCTCTAAATTTTATTGAAATGTTGAAATTTGAGTTTTTAGAGCTTAGGAAACCTTAAATCTAAGTTAGTAGTGCTCAAATCACCTAGACTCTAGGCTTGATTTTACTAAAATAGGATTAAATCACAATTTTTGCTTTTTCTCCATTTTCAGATTTATTCAAAAATCTTTGCGTAAATCTTATTTAAAGTTGTTTAAAAGTATTCTAGTATGTTTTTCTAGCATCTATGAACATTACCCATGCTTGAGAACTGAGAAAACAGGTTTAAAATAGAATTTTGGATTTGGGGTGGCCGAGACTCGAAGTCTCGGGTCTTTAAAGTTTTTTAGTTTGGCAAGCCGATCTTAAACATCGGCAGACCAGACTTATAAGTTTGGCATGCCAGATTCATACAATTGGTAGGCTGAACCTTGGCCAGTTTGGCAGGCCAGACAGAGAAGTTCGGCAAGCTGACCAGATTTCATAGAATTTTTCTTTTTTTCACCCATTTTTCACCGTTTAAAACCTAGATGAAGATTTTAACCATGATATGATTTTGTGAACTCTAAAGGCATACTAAGACACCATGAAATAGCATAGTAGCATAGTATATTCTGAGCTAGATATTGATAAAGCTTAGTTTACTTTTAAGGTTGATCGTGGTTACGTGGAGTTAACGTATAGCGGGTCGGGACTGCGGTGTTGGGTCTTGATGCAGAGTATCGAGGTAGGACTTCTACCCCTTTTTCTTTGGTAACCAAGTTTTTAAATAGTTTTGGCCTCAAAAAGATTCTTTCGAAAAGTTTTCAATGAATGACCAAAAAGGGCCTTCGCCATAGAATGATTTCTTTCAAAATGATTCTTTCAAAATGATTCTTGCAAAATGACTTCTTTTAAAATGAGTTTCATGAAAATGATTGAGATGAACTTCTTAGTAACTTTCATTACTCACTGAAGAATGAATGATCATAATGAATCAAATAATGAATGTAATGAGAAAATCTAGTAAATGAGACATGATAATGATATGACACCGGACGTGTCAGTTAGTACCATCGGGAATGATAGAATAGAGCATCATGCCATATACAGAGATTGGGTCGTGGGGAGCGCGACCTTGGGAACAGGTCCCGAAATCCAGCTAGGCCACTACGGTGGTGATAGTATGGCCTTGCCAAAGAGCGATTTAATAAAGAATAATTCTAGATGAATAGTAAATCTAAAAGGTAAAGATGAAATTAATATGCTTTAATGTTCTTTCTAAATTTTTATAATCTATTTTTAAATATGAAACTTTAAGTTTAGAATTAATGTTTTCTAAACCTAGTCCTACTAAGCCTTCCGCTTATATTTCCTTTATCTACTTTAAAAACCTTTCCCCCTAGGTGGATTGCAGCTTAGGATCAATTGGAAGGCGACAAGACAAACATGTGAGTTGTAGGAATTTTTTTTGGTTACTTCTTCATTTTAATCAAGGCATGTATTATTTAAATTTTATCTCTTATATTAGATAACGATTATAATATTTTATTACCGATACCATGTGTGTGCACTAATGTGGGTCCGGTGGGGCCCGATTTATGTTCTTCTATTCTTGTTGTTTTATTTTATGATTAACTGTTTCAAAATAATGACAATTGTTTTTAAAAAAGTTCTTAAATTATCACGTTTTTTAAAATAACCCAAAACATTTAAATTGATGATTTTAATAAAAATTTTGGTTTAATTAACCTAATTAATCTACCACGTCACATCCTGTACTTTAGGGAGTGACAGACTGGTATCAGAACCCTAGGTTATGAATCTTGAAAATTGTGCACACATAGGTAGACAGTGAAAGGCCTCTGGTAGTCAAATTTTGTTTTTAGAATTGAAAAAATGGCACCTAGGCGTCATCCAACTGTGGCTGACATGAGTATCATGAATGAGGTAAGTATGATAGGAGCTACATTTGCCTCTTTTTGGCAATTGGTAGTAGGGGTTAGATCTAACAATTTTAAGGCTAGTCATCGGCATGAGTGCCTTAAGGAGCTTAGGCGTATGTTTATCCTGACTTTTGATGGAAATGGGAGTTCGCAGGTGGCTGAATATCAGTTAAACTCAGTAATGAAGTGTTTGGATACCCTTGGTATACTAGTGGTGTATCAAGTGGAATTCACAACTTAGAAGTTGGCAAGCAGCGCTAACACCTGGTGGGAGTAAGCAAAGTGTCTAGAGAATGATAGGAATATCGACAGGGAAAGATTCAAGGAATTGATCTATGAGCGTTATTTCTGCAACAATGTAGAGATCGAAGGATTGCCAAATTTTGCCGATTGGAATGGGTAACAATATGGTTCGGGAATACGAGGTAAAGTTTGATGAGTTGGCTAGTTTGCTCCATTCATCGTGGCTTCTAAACGTGAAAAGTGTATCAAGTTCCAGGAAAGGCTCAAGGCATCCATTTGACGGCAACTAGTGATCTTGTGACTTCAAAATTTTGGTAGGTTAGGATCGTCAACTTTATCGGTAGGAACAGATTATGCTCTCTGCTGCAAGGATCAGGTGAGACATCAAGAGGACCCCAGAGGACTAATAGGAGAAGTAGCGATCGCCAAGCTTGAGTGAAGAATCAGCACGGTAACGTTAGTAGTGGAAGCAGCAGTTCATCTAGTAGCAGACGAAGCAAGCCTTGCCACTTTTGCCAGCAGCCAAGACACATCAAGAGGAATTACCTAGTAAGGAATGCTTGACGAGGATCTCATACTAGAGAGGCTGCAAGATGTCAACCTCAACCTTAGTCTTTATCTCCACCTCAGCAACTTTCTCAGCTTCAGCTTCATCAGTCTTCTCTGCAACAGTATTGGTTGATGAACCCAAGACGTAGCAGTGTGAGCAGAGGAAAAAGGAAAGGCACTAGTTCGAGTTCACAACATGACTTCAGGGAGTTCAGATGCTCAGACCAGCAACGTGAGAGTCAACGGTACATTTTTGGTTTCTTAGTTTTTAGTTTTGGTCCTATTTGATATTAGTGCCATTCATTCTCTCATTTCGAGTTCATTCGCGCATGCTTTGGAATTAGAAATAGAGGAATTTGATGAACCCTTGGTAATTGCCGAACCCTTGGGGTAGGTGTGTGTGTGTGAACTATATATATATAAACCTTGTGAGATAATGACTAGGAATGAGACTCTGGAAGGTAATTTGACTATATTCTCCATGAGTACTTATGATATGATCTTAGGAATGGACTAGTTATCCAGGAATACACAACTGTAGATTGTTACCTTATAGAGGTAACCCTAATGATCGATAGGGGATGATGATCGTTTACTAGGGTAGTAATGATCGAATAATGAGTGATCGACTCATGAAAATGTGTCTAGGTGAACCTAGCATGCTATATATATATGTATATATATACTTCTTTTAGATCTAGAAAAGGATTCTAATGCCGCAGGAAGAAATGCAGCAACATCGGTGGCTAATGAGTTTGATGATATCTTTCCCGACGAGTTCTCTAGATCAGCATCACATCAGGAAATTGAGTTTGGCATCAAGTTATTCCTAGGGATCGCTTTGATTCCAATAGCATCGTATCGATTGGCACCTGTAGAAATACAGGAATTAAAGAAAACAACTTTAGGGACTTGTAGGTAAAAGATATATTTAGGATAGCATGGGATGCACTAGTTCTGTTCGCCGAGAAACATGATGGTATGCTCAGGTTGTGCGTAGATTGTCGACAGCTGAAATTGGGTCACCGTGAAGAATAAATACCCACTGCCTAGGATCGATGGATTGTCTAGTTGGTTAGGAGGTCTTTGATATTTCTTGAGGATGGATTTGCGATCCAGATAGCACCAACTGCATGCCAAGGAGGCTAAACTTTTGGGACATACTGTCTTTGAGCTAGGTATCATGATAGATTCATCCAGGAAGGAGGCTATAGTATAGTGGGAATGACCGAAGATCATGGCTAGGCTTCGCAGCTTTTTAGGACTTGCCGGGTACTAAAGAAAGTTCATGAAGGGTTTTTCTTAGATAGCGGCTCCATTGACGTGGCTGATCAGGAAGAAAAATATCAGGTTTGAGTAGGATGAGAAATATGGATGCGCTTTCCAAGAGTTGAGGAATCAG
Source organism: Artocarpus heterophyllus (assembly GCA_025403435.1). NCBI lineage: Eukaryota > Viridiplantae > Streptophyta > Magnoliopsida > Rosales > Moraceae > Artocarpus > Artocarpus heterophyllus. The sequence goes on along the minus strand of CM046339.1, from coordinate 7,793,812 downwards.
TTGACTACCACTTCTGTATTGACTACATAGAGCAGTGACGAGTTTTATGAGGTCTAAACTGATGCAGTAGGGTGAGAACTCGGATGTGCATTGATGCGGCATGGACGAGTGATGACTTATGGATTACAACAGTTGAGGTCTCATGAGTAGGGCTACCCTACTCATGATTTAGAGCTTACAGTAGTGATTTACGCTTTGGGGATTTGGAGATGCTACTTGGATGGAGCAACATTTCATGTTTTTTCAAATCACAGAAGCTGAAGGTATTTGTTCACCCAGAGGATTCAAATTTGAGGCAACAGAGATAGATGGAGCACATGGGGGACTATGATTTCTCGCTATAGTATCATCCAGGTAAGGCCAACATTGCTGTAGACGTGTCCAACAGGAGGTCTTTGAGAATTCGTGCATATCTAGCACCAGAGGATTGGGAGAGATGCTACCGTGAGCGAATATAGGCTGCAGTGCCATGAAGACTTTGATAAGGTATTGGCATATCGTATGGGATTGACTCCAGCATTTGAATAGATGATAAAGCAAACTTAATGGCGAGACTAGCATCTTCAAGGAATATGGATGCGTATACAGACCGGGAAGTAGTTTAAAGAATGGGGGATTCATGTAGATGGGTCGTTGTATTTCAGGGAGTGTCTAGTAGTGCTTGCGATGGAGGGAGTGACGAAGGCCTTGATGAACGAAGCTTGTAAGTCTCAATTCACTATTCATCCAAGAGGGGCACAAGAATGCATCGCGGTTGGCAGAGGCAGTACTGGTGGAGAGGTATGAAGAAAAATGTTCAAGAGTATGTGTTTAAGTACGTGGCTTGTCACTAGGTAGCAGTTGAACATCAAAAGTCACTAGTCAGCTTCAACCGTTACCCATTCCAGGGCAGGAATAGGAGCATGTTGTGATGGATTTCCTCACCGGGTTGCTGAGGATGGTGCAAGGGCATAATGCAATTTGGGTCGTCATTGACGATTGACGAAATCGATACATTTCATTCCTACCTTTAAGTCATCATGTTCAAGATGAGTTCTTGAAAGAGCTTTTAGGAAGCTTTAGGCACAGACTTGGATTTCAGTGCGGCTTTTCATCCTCGGACCAATAGGTAGCCCAAGCAAGTCATTCAGATGCTCGAGGATACGTTACGTGTGTGTTTCTTAGACTTAAGCGAAGTCTGTATACAATGATAGTTATCAAGCAAGCATCTGCATGGCACCGTTTGAAGCACCATATGGACGGCCGTGTCAATCGCTAGTAAGTCAGGCAGAATCGAAAGTCAAGATCATTATTGGACCTAACCCGTGGGAGCAATGAAAAGAGTTATCGTGATTCGTGATCAGTTGAGAGCTACTCAGAGTAGGCAGAAGAGTTATGCGAACAGGAGACACCGACCTCTAGGATTCGAGGTAGTGGATTTTGTTCCCTTAAAGGTTTTGCCGTATAAGTGAGTTTCGTGTTCGATGTGAGTGGGGAACCTACGTTGAGGTATGACGGGTCGTTCGAGATTTCTCCGCGTGTTGGAGTGATTGCATATCGCCTTGATCTTCCACTCGAACTTTCTCATGTACATGTTGTATTCTGTGTGTCGATGCTTCAAAATGTCCGCTCAAGCCAAGGAAGATTATCTCGATTCAAGATGTACAGATTCAGGAAGACACGATCTACTACAAGGTGCCGGTTTAGAGTATCGATTGAAAAGTGATAGGTTTGTGACGTTGTGAAATTCCATTACTGCATGTGGTATGGTAGCACCACAGGGTTGATGAGGTAACCTGGGAATTAGAGTCGATTATGCAAGAGTTGTATCTTTAGTTTGTTTTTAGGTTGGTTCCTGAATTTCGTGGACAAAATTTCTTTCTAGGGTGGAGAGCTATAACACCTAGAATTTAAATAAGCTTACCATGTAAATGGTGGATTAGTATGCCCTACTGTGATTTAAATTAATTTAAACATTTTGTGGCCTATTTTAAATTTATCTCACCTTTAGTTATTTTTATTTGTTATTTTGAATTTTGAAACAAAACAAATTGTCAATGTCCAATATGTCCCTTTTGGAAAAAAAAAAAAAAACCATGCATTGGAACATGATTTTCATTTTGTAGAACCACATTTCCCTCTATTTAATCCTCTCTCCCTCTTTTCTTTTTCCTTCATTTTTCTCTCTTTCTTTCCCATGCTCTCTCTCTTCCACTCTCACGCTCCCTCTCCCTTTCTCCTCTCCCTGTTGATTTTTATTCAAAAATTTGAGCAAAAGCTTTGAACCTCAGCTGGATTGGAAGTTTAAGAAGCAAGATTTGGTCTCCATAAATCTGATTTAAAGCTCAGATTTGAGGTTAGTTTACTTTGCTTTCAAAATTTGAAACTATTTCCCAATTCTCTAAATTTTATTGAAATGTGAAATTTGAGTTTTTAGAGCTTAGAAAACCTTAAATCTAAGTTAGTAGAGCTTAAATCACCTAGAATCTAGGCTTGATTTCACTAAAAATAGATTGAATTGCAATTTCTGCTTTTTCTCTATTTTTGGATTTATTCAAAAATCTTTGTATAAATCTTGCTTAAAGTTGTTTAAAAGTGTTATAGTATGTTTTTCTATCATCTATAAACATTACCCATGCTTGAGAACTAAGAAAACAGGTTTAAAATAGAAAACAGGCTTTGCCAAAGAGCTATTTAATAAAAAATAATTCCAAATGAATAGAAAATCTAAAAGGTAAAGATGAAATTTATATGTTTTATTCTTTCTAAATTTTTATAATCTATTTTTAATTATGAAAGTTTCAGTTTAGAATTAATGTTTTCTAAACCTAGTCCTACTGAGCCTTCCACTCATATTTCCATTATCTGCTTTAAAAACCTTTCCCCCTAAGTGGATTACAGCTTAGGATCGATTGGAAGGCGACAGGACAAATACGTGAATTGTAGGAAATTTTTTTTGGTTACTTCTTTATTTTAATCAAGGCATTTATTATTTAATTTTTATCTCTCATATTAGACTGTGATTGTAATATTTTATTATCGATACCATTTGTGTGCACTATTGTGGGTCCGGTGGGACCTAGTTTATGTTCTTCTATTCTTGCTATTTTATTTTATGATTAACTGTTTCAAAACAATGATAATTGTTTTAAAAAAATTCTTAAACTATCACGTTTTTCAAAATAACCCAAAACATTTAAATTTTTGATTTTAATCAAAAATTTTGGTTTAATTAACCTAATTAATCTACCACGTCACTTCTCGTACTTCGGGTCATGACATTATCATCTTTGTAACCATCAAAGGATCTTATAGCTTTTGGTTGTAACACAAAAATAGCCAAATTCATCTTCGAAGCTTACCTAAGCTCTCCGCTAGAGGCCATCATGAGTGATCTTTAGAGCACATCCTAAGTGATCTTTAGAGCTCATTTCTTTACAAGCCTTAGAACTACCAAATTCCAAAGCTATTTTCCACAAAATCTTTGGTTACTTATGTCACTGCTTCTTTTTTTTTTTTTTTTTTAATTTTGTTAGACGTATATGCCCTAAGGAGTAAAAATGAAATATGTTTTTAGAGATATTTTTATCAATAAAGAATTTATTTATTATTTATATATTAAATCTTGTCCTCTTTACGTTCATATTTGTTGAATGTATGTTAAGCAAACAAAAGTCTGAGACTGTCGGTCTAAACCTTTAAGAATTGGGCATATGATGGACAAATTATGCGGAAGACATGATTCTTAAGGTGACAGTCTAAATCATAAGATCCGCAATCGAGGGAATAAAGTTTGGTACTTTATTCACGCAAAGATTGTTATGTTGTCTATATTCCTATTGAAAGATGGTTTGTCTTAACCATCAGCGGTGGACTCCATGAATAGAAACATCATAGGTGACAATGTGTTGGATCGGGACATAAAGTTAACTGATTTAGATTAATAATTCTGTCTCGACAAATCAATTCACTTTAGACAATCATTTGTATTTTATCTTAATTCTAAGATGAATAGTGGGCCTGTTGTCTTGACTTGTGTCTTTTGATGTACCAAAGGGAAACACCCACATTTTAATAGTGGTATGCATGCCGGTACATTAGAGGTATGACTCTTGATAGCGTAGACCTGTTATTCGTAGATATAGAATCCATAGATCCTTTTTAAGAGTAGTGATATCCTCTTACATGTGTTATCCTATAATTGAAAAATTAGAGCGCCCAACCATTTGGATACATAGGTGTAACCAAAAGGTATACCGTCTTTGGATGGTAAGTTTTCCAATGGTGAGATAATGGAACGTAAGATAAAATAATCGAGAAGGTAAGACAAAACTTATCCTTAAGCCTATTATGGATAACTCTATGGGGATACGATACACTATGATATGTTATGGAGACTTAGCTATATGGGCTTCGTAATTCTATATAGTTCAAGAGTGCAGCTCCAATCTTTTAGTGGAGGAGCATTGGAGTTGATAATTATAAAATGTATATCTAGGATATTGGGTTTTATAATTATCAGAAGCTTAAACTATATAGGTCCATCAGGTCTCCTTTACTAGCTCACAAAAATCCTATAACGATATGGCATATTTTTCCAATAATTGGTGATTTATGTCAAATTTATCAGATTTGTTAAAATTCTAAAGAATCAAAATAATTCATGTTTGTTTATCGGTCGAATTAATTTTGTGACAAAATTAATTCAAGATAAACTTGTTGAATTTTTAGGATTGGATAATTTTTGTCTGTTTATCAGTTAATTTACTTTTGAATAAATTAAATCAAGATAAACTTGTAGAATTATCATGAATTCATTTATTTTCTTAGAGATTATCTAGATAAAATTGTTTTGATTAGATAACTTCTCTAGTGGGTTATTTGAATTAAAAGTGAGACTTTATCCTATAGAATCTCGGGTGGAAAATAAAAGATTCGTTGAGATTTTTATCGATAGTTTGGTATGCCAATCCTTAGGTTCAGCCTGTTGATGGGGAAGTTCGGCATGCCGGTTAGACAAATCGGCATACCGATAGCGCGATAAAAAGATCATGCATTTTCATTCAAATTTCATTAGATATTGATCCGAATTTGGTTCTGATTCGAATTTGAGGCATTATCTGATAAGGACTGACTCTTGGGCCCAACCTCTATAAAAAGGGAGTGAGTCTCACTATTATTTAGATCAGTTGAGAGATTAAGAGTGAAACTCTGATAGTGAGATTCTAAAACTCCTTGAGAGCTCTTGTTCACAAATCACAAATACTAGCTTTGGGTTCTATCAATTGGTTGGAAGGAGAGTCACTTGGAGGAGGAGCTATACGTGTGAGCCCACACTTATTCAATTGTGGATAGAGAATAGCAAAGAAGGCTGGTTGGTTGAGCCTTTTCTAGAACGTTACTTCTCTTCACTGATTGAGGAAGCTTTTTGGCATTTACAAGGTTAGTAAGATCTGGTTAATTTATGCATATAGCGTGTCAAACTTGTGTTTTGAAAAATACTCTGATGTAAAAATTTTTAAAATTCTACTACGTACTATTTTTCTAACAATTGGTATCAGAGCCATAGTTTTTATGTAAATTTATAAGTTTTTGATCATGCTATATATGTAAATTATGTGATCTTAATCTCTCCAATGTTTGAATTTAATTTTATATAGAGTTAGCACTTTAGGTTTCTATATAATTTTATGTTGTCATGGATTATATGGTGAATTTTTATTAATTAATTATGGTTGATTAAATTATTAATTAATTAATGATTAATTAATTAATTTATACCAGTTATGGTTCTTTAGAGGTTAGAAAGTGTATCTAGGTTTTTTCATGTAATTAGATGATAGACTATCATCTCCGTCTAAGAATTATTATTTAATCTTAAATTTGTAAGAATTTTGTAATTAAATAATCATTCAAATAAGAGGGATCTAGAAGGCTGATCTAGAGGATGGATGATGGTGCTCCCAGGTATTTCCAGAGTCTCTAATTTTATGTTTTTAAATTGTTAAAAATAAAATTGATGAATTACATTAAAAATTGTAATTTCTAGAAAAGGAGATTTCTGCTCAGCCGGCATGCTGAATCCTCAAGTTCAGCAGGCCGATGGTCGTACATCGGCAGGCCAAACGTGAGGTTCGAGAGGCCGTCAGTGGGGTAGAAATTAGGTGGCTTTAGCAATAGGCCAAACTATCATGAATCGCCAGGCCGATCTATGAAGATCGGTAGGTCGGTGGGTCATGACCTGCAGCCGGCATAGAGCTGGAAATTTTTCCAGTAAGGGTGCAGTTTTTGATGCAATTTTAATTTTATTTTTGGGACAATTCAGAGAAACATTAAATTTGGATATGATTGGAAATACGAAGTATTCGATTCATACAGGATTGAAGACTTACAGATGTGCATTACATGAACAAGGATACAGCTTGAGGATTCAAGGATGAAGAATCGATAAAATGTTTCGATTATTCTCTTGTAATCTTTATTTTCTATTCTTTAGGGTGGAACCATAGTATTACTGTTATTATTTTACTTATAGCTTTGCTTGATTGCCTTGGTTGCTTGCATTATATATGATTTTCCATGTATATTGATAACATGCCATACAGAATAGGGAGTGCCGCTCAATTAAAATTGTTCATGTATGTCTTTTTAAAATAAAACCTTGATTTTAAAAGAATGAGTGGGAGAAGGTTTTTGAAAAGAGGGCCTAAGGCCTCCATCGTTGGTCCATAGGAAGAATATGGTGGTCTCGACCCCTAGGAAGGGATTTCTATCATGTATACTAGGTTGGATCTCCAAGAGGATAACGTAATTTAGCATGATTTATGGTTGCACACCCCTAGGTGGTAATTATAAATCATGGATAAAATATTGAAACGATGTTTATACACTCATGTTAATTTTATTATTAACCTCCCCTAGAAGCTCTGTTAATAAAATTAATGGCCAAAGAAATGATTATTAATATATGCTGGATCATACAGGTCTTGGATGACATATATTAATTAAGAGGGGATCCGTGTTCCTGATTGAATTTGGCATGACTCCCCTAGGAGCTTGTTGAATTCTGAGTTAGGAATTATCGTTGTAAGGTTGTGATATTTTTAATGTTTTGACACATAAACACATTTGTATGATTGTGTTAACTTAGTAAATTATTGTGATATGTTTGCTTATGTTTAGTATATGATTCTTTATTGTAGATTAAAAATATCTAAAAATGCTTTATCTTCAATACTTAACAAAACCAACTAACCGGAGAGAATTATAATGATTGGAAATGAAACCTAGATATCATCCTCTCCTTTGAGAAACTAAAATTCGTGCTGACAACCCCTTGTCCTCCCGAGCCTACGAGAGACTCCACTAATAAGCAATTCCAAGCGTACGGTTGCTAGAAAGATGCAAATGATCAGGCCTACTGTTATATTATGGCTAGCATGAATAATGTGTTGTAGGCTCAACACGAGGATTATGAGATTGCTAAGTAGATCTTAGATAATCTAAAAGACATGTTTGGAGGCCAGGCCCTAACAAAGCGGCAAGGGGTGCTTTGAAAAATCTTGAACTCTAAGCAGAGACCGAGCACATCTATAAAGAAGCACATGATGTTGGTCATGGGTTACCTTGCTGAGACTCAAACCAATGGAGCCGACATCGATGCTGAAACTCAGATGACTATGGTCTTTGAGACTCTATTTAAGGAGTTTATTCCATTTAGAGCTACTTTTAATTTGAACAATGGACGAGATATGACTTTAACAAATTTAATAAAACAGTTACAGGAGTTCGAACTGCTGATCAGGAAGTCTCCTGCAGGTGGATAGGCCAATTTGGCGGCTGCTTCTAGTTCCAATCCCAATTCTGAGAATTGAAATAAATAACTAGCCAAGAGCAAGAAGTCTTCTATTCTTGCTAACAACAAGAGCAAGAAGAAGAAGAAGAAGAACCCAAAGAAGCTTAAGTGCTTCTTCTATGGGAAGGTCGGGCACATAAAAAAGCATTGCAGGACTTCCTTTCCATAGGATGTAGGTATGATATTCTATATTTAGAAACTTGTTTGGTTGAGGAATCCAGTGACATTTGGGTTGTAGATTCTGATGCAACTAATCATGTTTGTGTTTCTCTACAGGGGTTCATAGAAATGAGAAGTTTGCTTTGTGAAGACTTCATGCTTCGGATGGGCAATGAATCCTTGGTCTTAGCGAAAGTAGTGGGAGACCTCCATCTTTATTTTGATAATTATAGAAATTTAATTTTACAAGATTGTTTTTATGTTCCTAAATTTAAAAGGAATTTAATTTCTGTAGCTTGTTTATTAAAAGACTCCTATTTGGTTTCTTTTAATAATAAAGTGGTGATTCATAAAAACAAATCTTTTATCTGTTCTAGATGAATGCAAAATAATCTATATTTTATCAAATCTAAGATGGACTTACTACTTAATGCTGAGATAAATGATAATAACTCTAAAAGACTTAAAAATTCTCACTCTAATAAGACTTATATTTGGCATTTGCACCTTGGTCATATTAACCTGAATAGGATTCAAATGCTGATAAGGGATGGATCTTTAAGTCACTTAAAGGTGGAATCTATACCTCAATGTGAATCTTGTTTAGAGGCTAAAATGACAAAAAGGCCATTCGGGTCTAAGGGCAATAGGACCGAAGGGGTTCTAAAACTTGTGCATAGTGATGTTTGCGGAACAATAAACATTCGGGCATGAGGAGGGTATGAGTACTTTGTCACTTTCATTGATGATTACTCAAGGTATAGGTATGTGTACCTAATGCACCACAAAAGTAAAACTTATGACAAGTTCAGGGAGATTCGGGCTGAAGTGGAAAAGCAATTAGGTAGACCCATAAAGGCACTTTGATCCAATCGAGGTAGAGAGTACCTCTCTGATGAGTTTTTGGGACACTTATTAGAGAATAGGATTTTATCCCATTTGACTGCACCGGGCAGTCCATAGTAGAATGGCATAGCAAAGAGAAGGAATAGGACTTTATTAGACATGGTAAGGTCCATGATGAGTTATTCATCATTGCCTTTATCCTTTTGTGGATATGCACTACAAACCGCATGTTATCTTTTGAATAATGTGCCTTCAACATCGGACCCTAAAACTCCTCATAAGTTGTGGACGGGCAGGAAGATATCGTTAAACCATATTTGCATATGGGGATGTCCAGCTCGTGTCCTGTTTAAGAATGCGAATAAGTTGAAAGCATGTTTGAAAGTTTGCGTGTTTATGGGATATCCAAAAGGGACTAAAGGGGGTTATTTCTATAACCTAAAGGAAAATAAAGTCATGGTTTCAACTAATGAGACTTTCCTTGAGGAGAGTTACATGGATGACTTTAAACCTCAAAGCAAAGTGGTGCTTGAGGAGTTAAGGAGTGATCCAATCACTCTAGAGGTTTCGAATGAAACCGTTTCGATCAATGTAAAAAGACCAAACGAACCTAAATAACAACCTAAAGGGCTTCAGCATAGTGGGAGGATTAGGCGTCAACCCAAGAGGTATATGTTCAATAGAGTGGCCTTCTTGGCTGAACCGAATGAACATGATAGGGATCCCTATACTTTGCAAAGGCTATAGAGGATGTTAATTCGAAACTCTAGATAGAGGCCATGAACACAAAGATGAAGCCTATGGAGACTAGTCAGGTCTGGAAGCTTGTGGATCTACCCGAAGGGGTAAAACCCTTATGGTGTAAGTGGATCTACAAGAGGAAAAGAGGAGTGGATGGAAAGGTTGAAACCTTTAAGGCAAGACTGGTAGCTAAGGGTTATACACAAAAAGAAGGAATTGATTACAAGGAAACCTTTTTGCCTGTGGCCGTGCTTAAGTCCATTTAGATTCTCTTGTCTATAGCTGCCACTCTGACTATGAGATTTGGCAGATAGATGTTAAAACGAATTTTCTAAATAGCTATCTTGATGAGTCCATTTATATGGAACAACTAGACAAGTTCAAGGTCAAGGGTCAAGAGGGTAAGATTTGTAAGCTACTAAAGTCAATATATGGACTTAAGCAGGCTTCTTGTTCTTGGAACATAAGATTTGATCAAGTGATCATGACTTATGGGTTCTCACAAAATGTGGATGAGCCATGTATTTACAAACACATTAAGGATGGGAAGGTGGTTTTTTTACTGCTCTATATAGATGACATTCTGCTAATTGGGAATGACGTTGGGGCATTGTCATTGGTCAAATTATGGTTGACTAAGCAGTTTGACATAAAGGACTTGGGTGAGGCTAATTTTGTTCTCGGTATCCAAATCTTTCAGGATAGGAAGAACAAAATGATAGCTTTGTCATAGGCCGGCTACATAGATAAAATTCTAGGGAGGTTTGAAATGCAAGATTCCAAGAAAGGTAAGCAACCATCTAGGTCTAGAATTACTCTTTTTAAGAAAGACTCTCCAAAGTCTAATGAAGAAAGATAATATATGAAGAAGGTGTTGGAAAAATAGTGTGCAGCAGAATTTTAAAATTTTATATCAGATTATTTTTCAAAACACAAGTTTGACATGTTATATGCATAAATTAACCATATCTTACTAACCTTTGATTACCGAAGAACCCCCGCAAAGCGTGAAGAGAAGTAATGTTCCAAAAGAGCCTCAACCAACTGGTCTTCATTGCTATTCTCTATCCACGATTGGAGTGAGTGTGGGCTCACACGTACAACTCTTCCACCAGGTGACTCTCCTTCAAACCAATTGAGAGAACCCAAAGTAAGTGTTCGTGATTTGTGAACAAGAGCTCTCAGGGAGTTTCTAGATTCTCACCAGCAGAGTATCACTCTTAATCTCTCAATTGATCTAAATAACTCTTAAGACTTACTCCCTATTTATAGAGGTTGGGTCTAGGGTCAGTCCTTATCAAATTAGGTCTCAAAATTTGAATCGAAATCAAATTCAGATCAATATCTGATAAGATCCATGTAAAAACGCGTGATCTTATCCTCCGCTCATTGGCAGGCCGAACAGCATAATCGGTAGGCCAAACATGAGGATCTACAGGCCGAACTACCGAATAAAAATCTTAACGAATCTTTTATTTTTAACCCGAGATTCTATAGGATAAAGTCTCAATTTTAATTCAAATAACCTAATAGAAAAGTTATCTGATCAAAACAACTTTATCAAGATAATCTCTAAGAAAATAAATGAATTCCTAATAATTCCTAATAAAAATCTTATCTTGATCTAATTATTCAAAATTAAATCAACCGATAAACAGACAAGAATTATCAGATCCTTATAATTCAACAAGTTTATTTTGAATTAATTTTTATCACAAAATTAATTCAACGATAAACAGAAATGAATTATTTGATTCTTCCAAATTTCAACCAATCTAATAAATCTGACAAAAATTGCCAATTATTAGAAAAGCACGCCGTATCGTTACAGGATGTTGTGAGCTAGCAAAGGGGACCAAATGGACCTATATTGTTTAAGCTCCCAATATCCCAGATATACATTTCATAATTATTAACTCCAACGCTACTCCACTAAAAGCTTGGAGCTGCACTTCGAACTACAAAGAATTACAAAGCCCGTATAGCTAAGTCTCCATGACATATCATAATGGATCGTATCCCTATAGGATTATCCATAATCGGCTTAAGGACAAGTTCTTACCTTCCCGATTATTTTTATCTTATGTTCCATTATCTCACCATCGAAAAACTTACCATCCAAAGACAATATACCATTCGGTTACACCTATGTATCTAAATGGTTGAACATTCCAGTTTTTCAGTTACAGGATAACGCATATAAGAGGATATCACTACTCCTGAGGAGGAGCTATGGATTCCATATCTATGAATAACAGGTTTGTGCCATCAAGAGTCGTGCCGCCAATGTACCGACATGCATACCACTATTAAGATGTAGGTGTCACCCTTTGGTACATCAAAAGACACAAGTCAAGACAACGGGCCCACTATTTATCTCAGGATTAAGATACAATATAAATGATTGTCTAAAGTGAATCGATTTGCAGAGATAGAATTATTAATCCAAATCTATTCATTTTATGTCTTGATCCAACACATCGTAACCTATGACAACGTGTCAATGTTTTTATTTACGGAGTCCACCTCCGATGGTTAAGACAAACCATCTCTCAATAGGGACATAGACAACATAACAATCTTTACATGAATAAAGCGCCCAACTTTATTCCCTCGATTGTGGATCTTATGATTTAGACCATCACCTTATGTATTGTGTCTTTTGGATAATCTGACCATCATATGCCCAAGTCTTAAGGTTTAGACCGACCATCTCAGACTTTTGTTTGCTTAACATATATTCAACAAATATGAACAACAATAAATAAATTCTTTATTAATAAAAATGTCTCCAAAAACATATCACATTTTTACTCCTTAGGGCATACATGTCTAACAATCTCCCATTTGCACTAAGTGAGTAAATATGACAAATCTCGCATCCCCATAGCTTCCACATGCTTCTCGAAGACTCTCCCAGCAAGTGTCTACGTAAATGGATAAGGTAAATTGTACTCTGACGTGATCTTATGATCAATATGCTTACTCTTCTTGTGAAATCTTGGTTTCTTAGCATTAGCTACCGTCGCACTGTTATCATAGTACAGTGATAATGTCTTATCCATACCAGGAACTACCTCAAGATCCCCAAGGAACTTGTGGAGCCACACTGCTTCTTTCGACGCATCACTAGCTGCCACATACTTGGCCTCCATCGTTGAATCTGAAGTGCAATCTTGCTTGGCACTTCTCCAACTAATGGCACCACTGCCTAGAGTAAACATAAAACTTGAAGTTGATTTCCTAGAATCCAGACAAGATTGAAAATCCGAGTCAGTATATCCTAGAGGAGTCAAGTTCTCACCCGAATATATAACCATATACCTTTGAGTCCTTCTCAGGTACTTGAAAATATGCTTTACTGCAATCCAATAGTTTGGTCTTGGATCTGCCTAAAATCGACTTACAATCCCGACTGCATAACTAATATCCGGTCGTGTGCAAAGCATGGCATACATGAGACTACCCACTGCCGAAGTATAAGGTACCTTCTTCATGCATTCTCTTTCTTTATAAGACTTTGGAGAGTCTTTCTTGGAAAGAGTAATTCCAGACCTAGATGGTTGCCCACCTTTCTTGGAATCCTGCATTGCAAACCTCCTGAGAATTTTATCATGTAGCCAGCCTGGGATGAAGCTATGATTTTGTTCTTCCTATCCCGAAAGATCTGGATACTAAGAACACAATTAGCCTCACCTAAGTCCTTCATGTCAAACTACTTGATCAACCATAATTTGACCGAGGACAATGACCCAATGTCATTGCCAATGAGCAGAATGTCATCTACATAGAGCAGTAGAAAAACCACATTCCCATCCTTAATGTGTTTGTAAACACATGGCTCATCCACATTTTGTGAGAACCCATAAGTCTTGAACACTTGATCAAATCTTATGTTCCAAGAACGAGAAGCCTTCTTAAGTCCATAAATTGACTTTAGCAGCTTGCAAACCTTACCCTCTTGACCCGTGACCTTGAACCCGTTTGGTTGTTCTATATAAATAGACTCATCAAGATAGCCATTTAGAAAAGCTACCTTGACATCCATCTGCCAAATCTCATAGTTGAGAGCGGCAGCTATGGACAAGAGAATTTGGATGGACTTAAGCATGGCTACAAGCGAAAAGGTTTCCTCATAATTGATTCCTTCCTTTTGCTTGTTACCCTTAGCTACCAGTCTAGCCTTAAAGGTTTCGACCTTTCCATCTACTCCTCTTTTCCTCTTGTAGATCCACTTACACCTTATGGGTTTTACTCTTTCGGGAAGATCCACAAGCTCCCAGACTTGATTAGTCTCCATAGACTTCATCTCTATGTTCATGGCCTTTGTCTAGAGTTTTGAATCAACATCCTTTATAACCTTTGCGTAAGTATAAGGATCCCTGTCTTGTTCATCCGGTTCAGCCAAAAAGACCTCCCTATTGAACATATACCTCTCAGGTTGACGATCGATCCTCCCACTATGCCGAAGCCCCTTAGGTTGTTATTCAAGTTCGTTTGGTTTTTCTACACTGATCGGAATGGTTTCATTCAGAACCTCTGGAGTGATCGGATCACTCCTTAACTCCTCAAGCACCACTTTGCTTTGAGGTTTAAAGTCGTCCATGTAACTCTTCTCAAGGAAAGTTGTATTAATTAAAACCATGACTTTATTTTCCTTTGGGTTATAGAGATAACCCCCTTTAGTCCCTTTTGGATATCTTACAAACACGCAAACTTTTGAATGTGCTTCCAACTTATTCAGATCCTTAAACAGGACATGAGCCGGACATCTTCATATGCGAATATGGTTTAAGGATGTCTTCCTGCCCGTCCATAACTTGTGAGGAGTTTTAGGAACTGATTTTGAAGGCACATTGTTCAAAAGATAACATGCGGTTTGTAGTGCATATCCCTCAAAGGATAAAGGCAATGATGAATAACTCATCATGGACCTGACCATATCCAATAAAGTCCTATTCCTTCTCTCCGCTTTCGCTATTCTGCTGTGGAGTGCCCGACGTAGTCAAATGGGATAAAATCCCATTCTCTAATTAATAAGTGTCCTAAGAACTCATCAGAAAGGTATTCCCTACCTCGATCGGATCGAAGTGCTTTTATGGGTCTACTCAATTGCTTTTCCACTTCAGCCTGAAACTCCTTGAACTTGTCAAAAGTTTTACTTTTGTGGTGCATCAGGTACACATACCCATATCTTGAGTAATCGTCAATAAAAGTGACGAAGTACTCATACCCTCATCGTGCCCAGATGTTCATCAATCCTCAAACATCACTATGCACAAGTTCTAGAACCCCTTTGACCCTATTGCCCTTAGACCCGAATGGTCTTTTGGTCATTTTACCCTCCAAACAAGATTCACACTGAGGTATAGATTCCACTTTTAAGTAACTTAAAGGTCCATCCCTTACCAGCCTTTGAATCCTATTTAGGTTAATATGACCAAGGCGCAAATGCCAAAGATAAGTCTTATTAGAGTGAGAAGTTTTAAGTCTTTTAGAGATATTATCATTCATCTCAGTATTAAGCAATAAGTCCATCTTAGGTTTGATAAAATATAGATTATTTTGTATCCATCCAGAACAAATAAAAGATTTATTTTTACGAATCACCACTTTATCATTAAAAGAAACCAAATAGGAGTCTTTAAATAAACAAGCTATAGAAATTAAATTCTTTTTAAAGTTAGGAACATAAAAACAATCTTGCAAAAATAAATTCCTATAATTATCAAAATAAAGATGGACGTCTCCCATTACTTCCGTCGAGACCAAGGATCCATCGCCCATCCGAAGCGTAAAGTCTGTATGAAGCAGACTTCTCGTTTCTTTGAACCCCTGCAAAGAAACACAAACATGATTAGTTGCACTGGAATCTATGACCCAAATGTCACTGGATTCCTAAACCAAACAATTTTCTAAATACAGAAGATCACACCTACCTCCTTTGGAAAGGAAATCCTTACAATGCTTCTTTATGTGCCCGACCTTCCCATAGAAGAAGCACTTAAGTTTCTTTGGGTTCTTCTTCTTCTTCTTTTGCTCTTAGTGCTAGCAGGAATAGAAGACTTCTCGTTCTTGGCCCGTTGCTTCTTTCCATTCCCAGAGTTAGGATTGAAACTAGAAGCAGCTACCATGTTGGTCTCTCCATCCGCAGGAGAGTCCCTGATCAGCAGTTCAAACTCCTGTAACTGTTTCATCAATTCTGTCAAGGTCATATCCCGTCTATTGCTTAAATTAAAAGTACCTCTAAACAAAATAAATTCCTTTGACAAAGTCTCAAAGACCATTGTCATCTGAGTTTCAGCATCGATGTCGGCTCCATTGGTTCGAGCCTCAGCGAGGTAACCCATGACCAACATCATGTGCTCCTTTATAGATGTCCCCGGCCTCTGTCTACAGTTAAGAAGTTTCTAAAGCACCCCTTGCCACTTTGTTATGGCTTGGCCTCCAAACATGTCTTCAAGATTATCCAAGATCTGCTTTGCAGTCTCATAATCTTGATGTTGAGCCTGCAACACGTTATTCATGCTAGCCATAACATAGCAGCGAGCCTAATCATTAGCCTCTTTCCAGCATCATATGCTTGGAATTGCTCATTAGTTGAGTCTCTCGTAGGCTTGAGAGGATAAGGGGTTGTCAGTACATATTTCAGTTTCTCACAGGAGAGAACGATATTCAAGTTCCGTTTCCAATCATTATAATTCTCTCCAGTCAATAGGGTTTTGTCAAGTATCGAAGATAAAGCGTTTTTAGACATTTTTAATCTACGATAAAGAATCATATACCAAATATAAGCAAACATATAATAATAATTTAGTAATATAACACAATCATGTAAAAACATACAAATGTGTTTATGCGTCAAAACCTTGAAAATATCACAACCTTACAACGATAATTCCTAACTCAGAATTCAACAAGCTCCTAGGGGAGTCATGCCAAATTCAATTAGGAACATAGATCTCCTCCTGATTAATATATGCCATCCAGGACCCGTATGATCCAGCATATATTAATAATCATTTCTTTGGCCATTGATTTTATTAACAGAGCTCCTAGGGGACATTAATAATAAAATTAACGTGAGTGTATAACCATCATTTAAATATTTTATCCATGATTTACAATCACCACCTACGGGTGTGCAACCATAAATCATGCTAAAATACCTTATCCTCTTAGAGATCCAATCTGGTATATGATAGAAATCTCTTCCTAGGGGTTAGGACCACCATGTTTTGCCTATGGACCAATGATGGAGGCCTTAGGTTCTCTCTTCGAAAACCTTCTGCCACTCAATCTTTTGAAATCAAGGTTTTATTTTAAGAATATGCATGAACAATTTTAATATGAGCGGCACTCCCTATTCTATATGACATGTTATCAATATACATGGCAAATCATATTATATTGCAGACAAGCAAAGCAATAAAGTAAAGCTACAAGCAAAATAATAATAACCGTAATATTAGGGTTCCACCCTAGAGAATAGAAATAAAAAATTACAAGAGAATAATCGATTCTTCATCCTTGAATTCTCAGGTTGTATCTCTCATCATGTAATGTCCATCTTTAAGTCTTCAATCCCGTATGAATCGAATACTTCATATTTTTGGTCATATCCAAATTTAATGTTTCTCATAATTGTCCCAAAAATAAAATTAAAACTGCACTGAAAAAATTGTGCCTTTTCTGAAAATTTTCTAGCTCTCAGTCGACAAGCCGATCTGGGTGATCGGCCTGTTGGTCATGACCCATCGGCCTGTCGATCAAAAAGATCAGTCTGTCGACTCATGAAAGTTTAGCTTGCCACTAGAGCCACCTGATTTTTGCCCCGCTGTCGGCCTACTGAACCTCTCGTCTAGCCTACCGATCTACGACCATCGGCCTGCCAAACTGGAGGATTCAGCACGCTAACCGAGCAAAAATCACTTATTTCAGAAAATACAATTTTAAAGCAATTTATCAATTTTATTTTTAATAATTCAAAAACATAAAATTAGAAACTCAGGAAATACCTAGAAGCGCCATCATCCATCTTCTAGATCCACCTTCTAGATCCGTCTTCTGCGAATAATTATTTAATTACAAAATTCTTACAAATTTAAAAATAAATAATAATTCCTAGATGAAGATGATAGTCTACCATCTAATTACATGAAAAACCTAGATACAAATTCTAACCTCTAAGGAACCATAACCGGTATTAATTAATTAATTAATTAATAATTAAATAACCATTTAATCAATCTTAATTAATTAATGAACATTCACCACATAATCCATGACAACGTATATAATATATAGAAACTAGAGTGCCAACTCTCTACAAAATTAAGTTCAAGCATATGAGAGATTAAGATCATAAAATTTATACATATAACATGATCACAAACTCGTAAATTTATGTAAAAACCATGTCTCTGATACTAATTGTTGAAAGAATAGTGCACAATGGAATTTTAAAATTTTATATTAGAGTATTTTCTAAAAAACAAGTTTGACATGCTATATGCATAAATTAACCATATCTTACTAACTTTTGATTGTCGAAGAACCCCCACAAAGTGTGAAGAGAAGTAATGTTTAGAAAGAGCCTCAACCAACTAGTCTTCTTTGTTATTCTCTATCCACGATCGGAGTGAGTGTGGGCTCACACATACAACTCTTCCACCAGGTGACTCTCCTTCCAACCAATTGAAAGAACCCAAAGTAAGTGTTCATGATTTGTGAACAAGAGCTCTTAGGGAGTTTCCAGATTCTCACCAGCAGAGTATCACTCTTAATCTCTCAATTGATCTAAATAACTCTTAAGACTTACTCCCTATTTATCAAGGTTGGGTGTAGGGTCAGTCCTTATCAGATTAGGTCTCAAAATTCGAATCGGAATCAAATTCAAATCAATATCTGATAAGATCCGCGTAAAAATACGTGATCTTATCCTTTGCTCATTGGCAAGCCGAACAGCATAATCAACAGGTCGAACATGAGGATCGGTAGGCTGAACTATCGTATAAAAATCTCAACAATCTTTTATTTTCCACCCGAGATTCTATAGGATAAAGTCACAGTTTTAATTTAAATAACCCAATAGAAAAGTTATCTGATCAAAACAACTTTATCTAGATAATCTCTAAGAAAATAAATGAATTACTAATAATTCTACAAGTTTATCTTGATCTAATTATTCAAAATTAAATCAACCGATAAACAGACAAGAATTATCTGATCCTTATAATTCAACAAGTTTATCTTCAATTAATTTTTATCACAAAATTAATTCAACCGATAAATAGACATGAATTATTTGATTCTTCCATATTTCAACAAATCTAATAACTCTGACAAAAGTTACCAATTATTGGAAAAGCATGCCACATCATTACGGGATGTTGTGAGCTAGCAAAGGGGACCAAATAGACCTATATAGTTCAAGCTCCCGATAATTATGAAACCCAATATCCTAGATACACATTTCATAATTATCAACTCCAACACAACTCCACTAAAAGCTTGGAGCTGCACTCTCGAATTACATAGAATTTCAAACCCCGTATAGCTAAGTCTCCATGACATATCATAATGTATCGTATCCCCATAGGATTATCCATAATCGGCTTAAGGACAAGTTCTGTCTTACCTTCCCGATTACTTTTATCTTATGTTCTACTATCTCACCATTAGGAAACTTTCCATCCAAAGACAGTATACCATTCAGTTACAACTATGTAACCAAATGGTTGAGTGCTCTAGTTTTCCAATAATAGGATAACGCATATAAGAGGATATCACTACTCCTGAAGAGGAGCTATGGATTCCATATCTATGAATAACAGGTCTACGCCATCAAGAGTCATGCCTCCAGTGTACCGGCATGCATACCACTATTAAGATGTGGGTGTCACCCTTTGGTACATCAAAAGACACAAGTCAAGAAAACGGGCCCACTATTCATCTCAGGATTAAGATACAATATAAATGATTGTCTAAAGTGAATCTATTTGCTGAGATAGAATTATTAATCTAAATCAATTCACTTTATGTCCCGATCTAACACATTGTCACCTATGACAATGTGCCAATGTTTCTATTCATGGAGTCCAGCTCCGATGGTCAAGACAAACCATTTCCCAATTGGGATATAGACAATATAACAATCTTTACATGAATAAAGCGCCTAAATTTATTCCTTCAATTGTGGATCTTATGTTTTAGACCATCACCTTAAGAGTCATGTCTTTTGCATAATTTGTCCATCATATGCCTAATTCTTAAAGGTTTAGACCGACATCTCAGACTTTTGTTTGTTTAACATACATTCAACAAATATGAACGTAAAGATGACAAGATTTGGTATATAAACAATAAATAAATTCTTTATTAATAAAAATGTCTCCAAAAACATATTACATTTTTACTCCTTAAGGCATACATGTCTAACAGAAGGTGCCTTATGCTTCGGCAGTGGGTAGTCTCATGTATGCCATGCTTTGCACATGATCGGATATTTGTTATGCGATAGAGATTGTAAGTCAATTTTTGGTGGATCCAGGACTGAACCACTGGGTTACGGTAAAGCATATTTTCAAGTACTTGAGAAGGACTTGAGGGTATATGCTTGTATATTCAGGTGAGGACTTGACTCCTCTAGGATAAACTAACTTAGATTTTCAATCCTATCTAGATTCTAGGAGATCAACTTTGGGTCTTGTGTTTACTTTAGGTGGCGGTGCCATCAATTGGCGAAGTGTGAAGCAAGATTGCACTTCAGATTTAACGATGGAGGCAGAGTATGTGGCAGCTAGTGATGCTTCAAAAGAAGCAGTGTGGCTCCACAAGTTCCTTGGGGATCTTGAGGTAGTTCCTAGTTTGGATAAAGCAGTATCACTACACTGTGATAACAATGCAGTGGTAGCTAATGCTAAGGAACCAAGATTTCACAAGAAAAGTAAGCATATTGATCAAAAGTATCATGTGATAAAGGACTTAGTCGAGGACGGGCATGTCACGGTGTGTAAAATCGTGTCAGAGGACAATTGAGCTGATCCATTCATGAAGACACTTACTAGGAGAGTCTTCGAGAGGCATGTGGAAGCTATAGGGATGCGAGATTTGTCATATTTACTCACTTAGTGCAAGTGGGAGATTGTTAGATGTGTACGCCCTAAGGAGTAAAAATGTAATATGTTCTTAGAGACATTTTTATCAATAAAGAATTAATTTATTATTTATATACCAAATATTGTCCTCTTTACATTCATATTTGTTGAATGTATGTTAAGCAAACAAAAGTCTAAGACTGTCAGTCTAAACCTTTAAGAATTGGGCATATGATGGACAAATTATGCGAAAGACACGATTCTTAAGGTGACGGTCTAAATCATAAGATCAGTAATCGTGGGAATAAAGTTGGACACTTTATTCATGTAAAGATTGTTATGTTGTCTATATCCCTATTGGAGATTGTTTGTCTTGACCATCGAAGGTGGACTCCACGAATAGAAATATTGGCACATTGTCATAGGTCACAATGTGTTGGATTGGGACATAAAGTGAATTGATTTGGATTAATAATTTTGTCACAGTAAAT
The DNA here is from genome assembly GCA_025403435.1 of Artocarpus heterophyllus. Taxonomy (NCBI): domain Eukaryota; kingdom Viridiplantae; phylum Streptophyta; class Magnoliopsida; order Rosales; family Moraceae; genus Artocarpus; species Artocarpus heterophyllus. The sequence goes on along the minus strand of CM046339.1, from coordinate 7,772,642 downwards.
CGATTCACTTTAGACAATCATTTGTATTGTGTCTTAATCCTGACATGAATAGTGGGCCCGTTGTCTTGACTTGTGTCTTTTGATGTACCAAAGGGTGACACCCACATTTTTAATAGTGGTATACATGCCCGTATGTTGGAGGCATGACTCTGGATAGCGCAGACCTGTTATTCGTAGATATGGAATCTATACCTCCTCTCTAGAAGTAATGATATCCTCTTATATGCATTATCTTGTAATTGAAAAATTAGAGCGCTTAACCATTTGGATACATACGTGTAACCGAATGGTATATTGTCTTTGGATGGTAAGTTTTCCAATAGTGAGATAATGGAATGTAAGATAGAAATAATCAGGAAAGTAAGACAGAACTTGTTCTTAAGCCGATTATGGATAAGCCTATGGGGATACGATACACTATGATATGTTATGGAGACTTACCTATACAGGCTTCGTAATTCTATATAGTTCGAGAGTGTAGTTTCAAGCTTTTAGTGGAGTCGTGTTGGAGTTGATAATTTTTAAATGTATATCTGGGATATTGGGTTTCATAATTATCGGGAGCTTGAACTATATAGGTCCATCTGGTCCCCTTTGCTAGCTCACAAAAATCCTGTAACGATACGGCGTGTTTTTCCAATATATGGTGATTTATGTTAGATTTATCATATTGGCTAAAATTCTAAAGAATCAAAATAATTCATGCTTGTTTATCAGTTGAATTAATTTCGTGACAAAATTAATTCAAGATAAACTTGTTGAATTATTAGGATTGGATAATTCTTGTCTGTTTATCAGTTGATTTAATTTTGAATAAATTAAATCAAGATAAACTTGTAGAATTATCATGAATTCATTTATTTTCCTAGAGATTATCTAGATAAAGTTGTTTTGATTAGATAACTTTTCTATTGGGTTATTTGAATTAAAACTGGGGCCCTCTCCGACCAACAATACGTAGGGGGTCCATCCTGGGACCTAACTCAGGGTCGAGTGCCTCGCTCGAACGCACGTTTAATGTTGAGGGTAAGGTTCCCCCACCAGAGCCTGGTCGGTCCTTCGAACGTATTGCCGGAGAGGTTGCTCAGGGAGCCTTTACGCGAATTTGCCTTCCACGGGGGGAGCACGTCCCCTGGGATTTGAACCTGTGACCGCTTGTATAAGGGGGCCTTAGGTGTATCCCAGGTACCAATCCCACCAATTGGTTGGATTGTTACTTGGGATAGGCCCACCAATTGGTTGGATTGGTACTTAGGATAGGCCTTAAAACTCTCTTATACAAGAGGCAAATGGTTCGACTCCTAGGGGATGCGCTCCCCCCGTGGGAGGCAAATCCGCATAGAGGCTCCTCAAGCAGCCTCTCAATAATACGTTCGAGCGACCCATCAGGCTCTGGCCAAGGAACCTTACCCTCAACACAAGGTTAGTAAGATCTCGTTAATTTATGCATATAGTGTGTCAAACTTGTGTTTTAGAAAATACTCTGATATAAAAATTTTTAAAATTTTGTTGCGTACTATTTTTCCAGCATATTTAACTGCTTTCATTCCTACTATATTAGTATTATTCTATTGGTTTGTTTTGCAATTATTTGCCTACTTTGTTGGCCTCATATATCTTTCTTCTTCAGTCCCTTTAGCCTAATCAACCCCGCACATAAGTTAGAGGTCCACCTTTGTCATCTTAGATCAACAGTTGCCACCAACGAAATGGAGGCTACCATTTCTGCTACCCCACCAAGTCATACCTACAGAATCTACCGAATCCTAACAATGACTGATATTTTATAATATCATGAATTGTTTTTTATAATGAACATCAATAACGCAAGTTTCAAGTTAATCAGCAAGTACCATGAGCTCTATAGCATAAAAATCTTTTAAAAATACTCAATAAATTGGATTTTCATGTGTAAGTTAAGCATGTTTCATTTAGACTAAGCATGTTACATAAAGAAACAAGTTAATATTTACCTTATTAAAACAATCATTTAACTCTTGTAGTTTGTTATACACATAAAATAACACACAAAGGAGAAGTGGATGAAACTAAATTATATATATTTTTTATTTTTTTAATAAGTTAAAGGATTTTAAGTGCAACGGCATTAAAATGTGGGGATTTCACTTTTGACCCATGAACTATGCAACTTGTCTTATTTTAGCTCCTAAACTTTAAAACATAACAAATCATACCCTAAACTATTCAACTTATTTCATTTTGGCCATTCCATTACTAAATTTGTTAAATGTTGATGGAATGAAGCAAATAATTTCATATTTGACACATAAACTATACAACTTCATCCATTTTGGTCCTTGAACTTTAAAACATAACAAATCTCTGAGCAATGAAACTTATCTCGTTTTAGTAGTAGGGTGTCTAGCACAATGGTTCGAAGTCATTAGTTCAAACCCTTTACAATGTAAAGCTCTTAGCAACAATTAATTAGATAATTGTCACTTAATATTTTTGTTAGTTTTTGAGTAATTTATATGAATTTGATAGTGTTTTATGCTCTTTTATAGGTTTTGAGGGGAAAAGATACATATTGGTAAAGTACAAGGCAAAACAGACCGAAAAATGAGCGAAACTGGACTCGGGGACAAAATGAAGCCTAGATGCTAGCTTATGGGTGCCTAGGCACTCTTGTAGATGAAGTCTCGTACAAAAAACCCGAGAGCATAGCGTATAGACGCCACAATTTGGACGTTTAGGCGCCATTTGGAAAGACCAGTGTAGCACCTAGGCACTACTTTGAAGCCTAGGCGCCACAGAAATAGCACCTAGGTGCTATTTCAAAAATTTCTATATAGGTCTTTGTAGCACCTAGGTGCCATTGCGAAGCCTAAGCACCAGAAAATCGAGCCTAGGCACCAATGCGATCCCACTTCAAATTTTAGTGTAATTTTGTTCCAAAATTACCCTTTAAACCCTAGCCTATAAATAGAACGTTATGAGGGGTTGAAGCACAAATTTTAAGGGGAAAAAACTACAAACAAAAGAGAAGAACTCACTGCTTTGGAGAATAACAGTGTAACCCGGAGACAGAAACCATCTTCGTATCTAAACATAGTTCTTTTCCTTCACTCATTATGTTTAAGACATTATTTAGTATTATTTTTAGTTTCATTAGGAACTAATTTTCTCTATTCTAGGGCTACGATGTAGTTGGATTATGAATGTTCACTTTTATTTAATTTAATTCAATTCGATGTTTATTCATTATCTATGCTGAGTGTTTAATCTAATCTTAATGCTTGTAAAAGTTTGTGCACCTTTTGCATGATTTGTGATTTAGTTTGAGGCTAAGAAGCGATAACTACATTAGACCATGATTGAATGCCATGAGATCATCATAGGATAGAGATATCTATGAGACTTGTGTAACACTATGAATTTCTTGTTCTTAATGAATCTTGGTAAGTTTAGAGTTTCCACAGAGATGTAGAAAATTTGCTAACTAGGATAAATTATTAATGCTTGAGAAAAATTAATGACTACCTAAGAGAAATTCGTTATCGGTATAGGCGTAAGCATCAATTAATTGAATTAGATAATGTGAATAGGATTAATTTAGGTGAAATCGGATGCCCTAGTCTTTTATTATTTAGATTTTCATTTATAATTTTTTGTTTTGTTATTTTTCTATTTTATATTTGATTGTTCAAATAATTTTAGAGTTAACCAATTTCGGTACTTAGATAGATTAAACCAATCCTCATGGGAACGATACTTTGCTCACTCTTTATTACTTGTCTACAATTCTATGCATTTGCAGATTTTTCGCAACAAGTTTTTGGCGCCGTTGCCGGGGATTGTTGTTTAATTTAGTTAATATCGATACCAATTAGCTCTAGGATTACTTTGACCATTTTTTTTATTTGTTTTATTTCATTTTTCTTTGTTCTAATTTTTTTTTAAGTCATTTGTTTTCCAAGGAACTTCATGATGTTTCATCAGAATATCCTTGCAAGTTTTTCCCAACAACATATGAAACCATTTTATGCAACTTGGGAGCGATTTAAAGAAATGCTCGAGTGGCACCCACATCATAATCTCCCAAAGTGGGCTCTTCTCTAAATATTTATTGAAGGATTGCATTTTGAAGCTAGATATTGGGTGGAAAAAGGTGCAGTTTTCGATGGTCATTCTTTCTTTTCAAGAACAGTTGATGAAGCTTACTACTTATTGGAGGATATGGCAGCCTTCAATTATCATTGGCATTTGAATTCTTCAATGCATAATTCTTACTGGGAGAGGCACCAAAATCTTTCATGGAATATCCACCCCAACATGATGGAACAATCTTGTAGCCAATATCAAGAAGAGATGACAGCTTTGGAAGTTGCTTTAGACTGTCTAAAGGCCACTCTTGAAGGAAGTCATAAAATTTTTAACTCTAGGCGATATCTTGAAGAACAAATCCATTTAAAGAGTACAATTTTAGACAATCATCTAGAGGAGGAAAGTACAACATCAAATCCTTGTGGTGACCATAAAACGATAAAGGATGTGGTTTTGTTTGATGACGATTGTGTGAAACCTCAAGGATTTGAGCCTCTAAAGGAAATAAACCCTCAAGATGAAGAACAAGAACCCTTTGAAGTTGTGTTAACTCAACCATTTGCTGAGTTGGGCTCTTACTTGATCAATAATGATCTACACTTGCTAAATCAAGAGGAGTCTATCCAAAACTATGACTGTTATTGTTGTGGATTTTCTAACGCAAGTGCACGTATCGTTAACAAGTAATAAAGTGAGAGTAAAGATCGTTCCCTCGAGGACTAACTATCACTAAGTACCAAAATTACTTTAACTTTAATTCTATTTGAGTAACTGAAATATGGGAAACAATGGAATGATGAAATGGTAAACGTAAGAAAAACTAAATGAATGAAAATTGAGAAATTGCAACTTTGACAGATGAGAATTCAATATATTAAGACTTCTAGGGTTTTCGACTCATCGGATTAATCATATCTACTTTTATCTAATTTAATCAATTGACATTTATTCCTATGCCGATAACAAATTTCTCTTAGGTAGTCGTTAATATTTCTCAAGCATTAATAATTTATCCCAGTTAGCAAATTTCCTACATCTCTGTGGAAACTCTAAACTTACCAAGATTCATTACGATCAAGAAATTCATAGTGTTACACAAGTCTCATAGATATCTCTATCCTATGATGATCTCATGGCATTCAATCATGGTCTAATTTAATTATCACTTCTCAGCCTCAAATTAAATCACAAATCATGCAAAAGGTGCGCAAACTTTTACAAGCATTAAGATTAGATTAAACACTCAACATAGATACTGAATAAACATCGAATTGAATTAAATTAAATAAAAGTGAACATTCATAATTCGGCTACATCGTAGCCCTAGAACAGAGAAAGTTAGTTCATAATGAAACTAAAAATCATCCTAAACAATCTCTTAAACATGAGGAGTAGAAGGAAAGAACTATATGTTTGAATGGGAAGATGATTCCGTCTCCGGGTTGTACCGATCTTCTTCTCCAAAGTAGTGTATGTCTTCTCTCCTCTTTTCTGCAGTTTCTCTCTATCAAAATTTCGTGCTCCAACCCTCTATAATGTTCTATTTATATGCTAGGGTTTGAAAGGGCAATTTTGGAACAAAATTACACTAGAATTTAAGTTGGAATCGTAACGGCACCTAGGCTCAAATTTCTGGCACCTAGGCGCCAGAATTGTAGCGCCTAGGCGCTACACAGATGAGATGCCCCCATTTTTGAACTGGCGCCTAGGCGCCAGGATTGTGGTGCCTAGGCGCCGCAGTGTTAATTCGCCTCCATGATAGAATAGCGCCTAGGCGCTCAAGTTATGGCGCCTAGGCGCTTTGCTCTCGGCCTCTTATCTTCATAAAATGGAGCCTAGGCCCCCAAGTTATGGCGCCTAGGCACTTTGCTCTCGGGTTTTTGTATGAAACTTCATTTGTCTTGAGCGCCTAGGCGCCCATAAGCTGGCGTCTAGGCTTCATTTCTTCCCGAGTCTATTTTTGCTCAATTTTCGGTCTACTTTACCCTGTGTTTTGACATTATGTATCGTTTTCCTTCAAAACCTATAAAAGAACATAAAACATTATCAAATCCTTATAAATTGCTCAAAACTAACAAAAATATTAAGTGAAAATCATCTAATTAAGTAGCCTAAAACTAACTTATCAAATACCCCCAAACTTAAGATTGTGCTAGTCCTCGAGCAAAAGACACAAAAGAAGAACAAAGAACAAAACAAAAAGAACACGACTGACACTAACACACGATGTAGTTCGAGCATCAATTTAATTTTTCATCATACTTGGCCTCAAAGATTCCATAAAGTTTATGACTCAAAGGAAACTCTAACCACTGTGATCATGTAAAAAATTAATTTAAATCTCAAGTTTACCATAATCATAATTCCTCGAGTGTGTGTGTGATGCCTCTAGCACTTATGTACCTACACTCGGATTAGTTTATGTCAACAAGCTTATTTTGAAAGATCTCTAGATTAGTGAAATTTATGAACTCCATAGGCCTATTTTTCAAACCCACTCCCCACTAATGTAGACTATCGCAACATCAAAGATCATTAGGACTTTATTCGGCTTGTAATGTGTGGCTAAGGTAAAAGGTGAGATAAAGGATATAATGTAGCTCAAAATTCACCCATAAACACACAATTTGTCTCAGGACCTTATGAGAACATCATATTTTTTTCTTTCTAAGTACACCCCCAAACTTATGTTGCACTCCCTTTGTCATTCACATTTATTTGATGTATATATCAGCTTTTTTTTTCTTTTTTCATTTTTTCATTTTTTTTAGCACGATGAATAAGCATAAATACACAATCCCCTGACAGCAATACCCAAAGCTGTAAACATGACTATAATCTCTTGATGACAATACTCAAAACTTCACCCATAAATGAATGATAGTAAAACATATGTCCTTGATAAGTTCTTCAAACTCCACCCATCCTCCCGTCATACCAACTACCTTCAAATAATTTCCTGGACAAACTAGTCATGCTTATGAGTGAGGGACCAAGTATGATAAAATTAATCAAAGGCTAGGCTAATTATGTGGGTAACAAAGAAAATGGATAATAAGGCTCAACGGGGTACCGAGTGATTAAATGATGTCAATGGTAGGCTTGAAAGGCTCAAACGGTCCAAATATGGCCTAAATCATATCCTTAATGTTGTGTAGCCTAGGATTTCGCCTCGAGTGGTTATCAAATAGGTTCTAGCGTTTATTTGAGATCAAAAATATCACTTAATCAACATAAAACTCCTCTAAGTGTAGAATATTTATGTGATCAAGGCGTGAGTGCTCAAAGTGCTCAAAGAATCACAGCATGGCAAACTAATCATCAGAAAACAAGGATAGATCACAGCAACTATTATCCCCTAAAAGTCATATTCAATTTCAACCATTGTCTTATCATTGGCCTCCTATGATGCAAGTTAAATAGTGCTCAAACGACACAACTTTCCTATCATAATTACTAAACAAAAAAAAATGAAACCTAGCTTAAAACTTAAGTAAACAAAGATAACTAATTGACATAAACCAAACATAAAGCAGTACACCACCCCCAAACTTGAGCAGTACATTGTCCTCAATGTAAAAGAAAAAAAATAATAAATAAACATGAACTAAAAATGGAAAATGAAGAAAATAAAATAAAATAAAATAAAAAGAAAAAGAAAAGAACACTCCCTAAAATGAAAATTGTTGAAGTCTACTCCTCCTCGTCCTCATGCGCTTCGTCCTCTTCATTGAAAGCCGTGACTGTCGAAAAATTGTCCATATTCATATTCATGTGACGGACCATTTGATTCATCATTTGTGCCAGGTTGCAGATGTTATCATCAATCTGGTCGAGATATCTGTCCATACGATCCAGGCGTTCGTGCACGGAGGCTTGACCAGGAGAGCGGGGTGGTCGTGGGGGTCGAAGGGTCCCGGAGGAGCTGGGCCCTGCTGTTGGCTCCTGTGCTTCTAGCTCCCTGTATGATGCGAGGACCGAATCATTGATGACAAGTCAGGGTCCCACCCATTCTTCAGTTGCATCCCAATGGACTCCTACTTTACTGCACACCTTAATAATAAGTGAGGGAAAGTATAAGCCCAGGTGCGCATGTAGCACACTCAAACCAATCTGCCGAGAAATCACCCGGCCCACATCAATGCTCTTCCCTGTTACGATAGCATATAGAAGCACCGCTCGCTCTTTCAATACATCACTAACGTGAGACACTGGCATGAAGCAAGCACAAATAAAATTATGCCATGCCTTGTAGGCCCTGTTTCGCAAAGCACTAGGTAGGAATGAGATGCGCTCACCGTTGCGTCCCATTTTCCAACTAGTGCCTGGTGTGCACAACCTGTTGAGGATTTCGTTGTGGTCAACATTGTCCAAATAAGCTTGATATTCATCATTATCAATATTAGATAGCCCAAAGTGTTGGTTGATAGCAGCACGATCAAGCTTCACCCATATTCCCCTCACAAAAACCTTTCCATTATCGCACTCGGGGGCATTGGCATAAAATTCTTAAACCACTGCAGTTAGGCTCGAGCCCGGTTGTTTCAAAAAATTGGCCCATCTACGAGGTAAAATTTGATCCCGTATCACCCGTTCACAGGTATTGAGTCCCCATTCAGCAATTGGAGTCTTTTTTTCCAATGAGGACTGATAGCGATTAAAAGCGGCCTGCGAGACAAATTTAGCCGTATCATACTGCACGGATGTCGAGCCCTTCACACGTTTCTTTGGTGCCATGGTTGCAACCCAACTCTCTCTTAGACTTTCCAAATCAACTGCCAATGTCACCAAACAATCTCAAATGCCCCACATGTAATGTCTACTAACACCTTGGCTGTCAATTGGCAACAACCAATATCTTTGTCTCTCTTAGACTTTTTGTCGAACACTTGGTATGCACTCAATAATCCCACTCCAGATAAACTCCTCTGTATCAATTAAGTCTCCCCGGATTGCAACAAATCTCAGGCAAAGTAGAAAGAAGAGTGGAGTTACCTGTTGTGAGCAAAGAAAATCCCAATTTGTGCAACCCAAGTTTTGAAATTTTTGTTGCTGTTTCGCCGCCAACGTTCAACTCGTGAAGGAGCTTGGAGGTGGCATTTTGACACAGTGGGTGAGGAAATTGGGATGAGGGGCGAGACGTAGAGTGAGGAAGAGATGAAAAAATTCAATCACAGGGTGGTGGGGGTGTTTGTCTGAGTGAGAAAACTAGGGGGGCGAGAGGAGTGTTTCATTTTTCTTCTCTTTTTTTTTCCTTCGCTGATTGTGTTCAAAACAAGGGTGAGTAAGCCTTTAAACTGCGCAGCGCCTAGGCGCTAGTTCGAAATTAGCCTTTTTTTTTTGTTTCAGGATGAGCGCCTAGGCGCCCAGGAAGTGGTGCCTAGGTGCCTTACTCTCGGGTCTTTGTGGCCTTTTCTAGTGCCTAGGCGTCCAGGAAGTGGCACCTAGGTGCCTTCCTCTCGGGTCTTCACTGCAATCCGGACCTGCAATCACCACAAAAATAAACTGCATCATAATTAGCTTATCAAATACCAAAAACCTATAACTAATAAAATACTAAATTAACATGATAAAAACTAAAATAGATAAAGGTAAAGAGCTTGGGTTGCCTCCCAAGAAGCACTTGTTTTATCGTTATTAGCCTGACTTTTTCTTCTTTATGGTGAGTTGAGAGTGATGATGGACTTGTTGCGATCAATCCCACCATCAAAATATGGCTTCAAACGTTGTCCATTAACCTTAAAGGTTCCTTTCTCTTCATGATTTAGTTCAACTGCACCATAGGGAAACACCTTGGTGACTACAAACGGGCCTGACCATTTGGATTTGAGCTTTCCAGGAAATAGTCGAAGCCTGGAATTATATAGTAGCACCTTCTGTCCAGGTACAAACTCCTTCCGCTAGATGTGCTTATCATGCCAAGCTTTGGTCCGCTCCTTGTAGATCTTTGCATTCTCATATGCTTCATTGCGGAACTCATCCATCTTATTGAGTTGCAAAAGGCGCCTCTCACCCGCTGCTTGCATGTCCAAAAGGCGCCTCTCATTGCCTAATATGCTCGATGCTCTAATTCCACCGGAAGATGGCAAGCTTTCCCATAGACCAACCTATAAGGAGACATTCCTATAGGTGTCTTAAATGCAGTCTGATAGGCCCATAAAGCATCATCTAACCTTTTCGACCAATCCTTCCGAGAGCTATGAACCATTTTCTCCAGAATCTGCTTCACCTCTCTGTTAGATACCTCTACTTGCCCATTAGTCTGAGGATGGTAAGCAAGTGCAGTTTGGTGTTTGACTCCATATTTTGACAAGAGAGCCTCAAATTGCTTATTGCAAAAGTGTGTTCCCTCATCACTTATGATAGCTCGTGGAGTTCCAAACCTTGTAAAGATGTGTTTCTTGAGAAAATTAAGCACTACCTTGCCATCGTTGGTTTGGGTTGCAGCCGCTTCAACCTACTTCGACACATAATCCATTGCAAGGAGGATATACTTGTTGTTGTAGGATGAGGGAAACGGTCCCATGAAATCGATACCCCACACATCAAAAGGCTCCACTTCTAGAATATTCTTCAAGGGCATCTCATTCCTTCTTGAAATGTTTCCCGATCGTTGGCATCTATCACAAGCTATAACAAAAACATGAGCATCTTTGAACAATGTTGGCCAATAAAACCCGGATTGCAACACCTTAGCCATCGTTCTGTTTCCTCCAAAATGTCCACCACACTCAATGGTGTGGCAATGTCTCAGGATCTCCTCTACCTCATCTTCCGGCACACATCTTCTTATTACTTGATCAGCACAGTGCCTGTAAAGAACTGGTTCTTCCCAATAGTAGTGCTTTACATCAGACAAGAATTTCTTCTTTTGTTGATGTGAGATTTCTAGTGGCATGATCTTTCCTGCAAGAAAATTCACAAAGTCTGCATACCATGGTAGAGAGCTTGTAGATGTGATGACAAAGAGCTGCTAGTCTGGAAACTGATCACCAATGGGAGGCTGTTGCAACTCTTGCTCTTCTGGTTGTTCAAGTCTTGAGAGATGGTCTGCCACTAGATTTTCTGTACCCTTCTTGTCTCTAATCTCCAAATCAAATTCTTGGAGTAAGGGAACCCACCGGATAAGTCTTTGCTTGGCATCCTTCTTGGCCATAAGGTATTTAATTGCAGAATGATCTGTAAAGACTATTACCTTATTGCCAATTAGGTATGATCTGAACTTGTCAAAAGTGAAGATGATGGCAAGTAATTCCTTCTCTGTTGTGGCATAGTTGAGTTGGGCATCAATGAGGGTCCTGCTAGCATAGTAAATAGCATGAAATACCTTATTCCTCCGCTGTCCTAGAACCACTCCTACTGCATAATCACTTGCGTCACACATCAATTCAAACGGGAGCTCCCATTCCAGAGCTACAACAATGGGTGCAGACACAAGCTTCTCTTTTAGGGTGATAAAGGCCTTCTCACACTCTTCATTGAAGTCAAAAGGAGTACCTTGCACAAGTAGATTCGAAAGAGGCTTTGAGATCTTGGAAAAATCTTTGATGAATCTTCTATAGAAACCTGTATGGCCAAGAAAACTCCGGATCCCCTTGACTGAAGTTGGTGGTGGTAGTTTCTCAATTGTCTCTATCTTCGCTTGGTCAACCTGTATCCCCTTTGATGAAACGCGGTGGCCCAAGACGATTCCTTCTTTTACCATGAAGTGGCACTTCTCCCAATTAAGCACAAGATTGGTTTGTTCACATCTCTCCAAAACCAATTCTAGATTAGTCAGGCAATGATCAAAAGAGTCACCAAAAACAGAGAAATCATCCATGAATATTTCTATAATCCGCTCCACCATGTCTGAAAAGATCGCCATCATACATCTTTGGAACGTTGCTGGTGCATTGCAAAGGCCAAACGGCATCCGACGGAATGCAAATGTACCATAAGGACATGTGAATGTGGTCTTCTCTTGGTCTTCTGGTGCAATAGCTATTTGGTTGTACCCCGAGTAGCCATCTAGAAAATAGTAATACTCATGACCTGCAAGACGATCCAACATTTGATCAATAAAGGGTAATGGGAAGTGATCTTTTCGGGTAGCTTTGTTTAGTTAACGGTAGTCTATGCAAATCCTCCATCCCGTGATGGTCCTTGTTGGAATTAGCTCATTATTTCATTTTTCACTATCGTCATACCACCCTTCTTTGGCACTACTTGCACCGGGCTAACCCATGAGCTATCAGAGATCGGGTAAATCACTCCCGTATCTAACCACTTCAACACCTCCTCGCGAACCACTTCCTTCATGGTAGGATTTAGTCTCCGTTGTGCTTCTACTGATGGTTTGCTATTTTCTTCCATTAAGATCCGGTGCATGCACATTGTTGGACTTATCCCCTTAATGTCTGCTAAAGACCACCCAATAGCTGATTTATATCTTCTAAGCACCCGTAACAACTTGTCTTCTTCTTCATGAGAAAGGCTAGAAGAAATAATTACCGGTAAAGATGATGACTCACCAAGAAATGCATATCGTAGATGATCCGGTAACGGCTTGGGCTCAAGAGCAAGTGGTTTCTCAACAGAAGGAATTGATCGAGAAGGGCCTTGTCCCAAAGGTTCAAAATACCTCCGATTGTTGGGACCAAAGGAATCCATCCAATGAACAATCTCGATGACATCTTCATCTTCAAGAGTAGATGGAGTGGGATGAGTCAAGCTTGCTTCCAAAGAGTCTTTTGGCTTGGTAAAGTGTTGAGAGACTAATGTATCCAATGCATCGATGCAAAAGCAACTATCACTAGCTCCCGGATATTTTATAGCCTTTAAGACATTGAAAGTCACTTCTTCTTCCTGTACCCAAAGCCTTAATTCTCCCTTCTGAACATCTATAAGTGCCCGTCCGGTTGCCAAGAACGGTCTCCCTAATATGAGAGGCATCTCCTTGTCTTCTTCCATATCCAGTACCACAAAATCTGCAGGGAATATAAACTTGTCTACTTTGACGAGAACATCTTCAATTACTCCCCTTGGATGCTTAATAGACCTATCAGCCAACTGCAAGGAAATAGTGGTAGGTCTAGCCTCACCTAATCCAAGCTTTCTGAAAATAGACAAAGGCATTAAATTAATGCTTGCACCAAGATCGCACAATGCCTTCTCAAATATAGAATTCCCAATGGCACATGGAATAGTGAAGCTTCCTAGATCTTTGAGCTTTTGAGGCAACTTTCTCTAGATGATAGCACTGTACTCTTCAGTAAGTGCAACAGTTTCATACTCCTCCAACTTCCTCTTGTTTGATAGGATGTCTTTCATGAACTTCACATAGCTTGGCATTTGTTCAAGTGCATCGGCGAAAGGAATGTTAATGTGGAGCTTCTTGAAAACATCAAGGAATTTAGCAAATTGTTTATCTAATTTGCTCTTCTTGAGGCGCTGAGGGAAAGGAATACTCACTTCTGGCTGCTGAGGGGGTAATGGTTGAGCTTTAGACATGATTTCATCTTGTTCTTGATCAATCTTTTTGGACTTTTCACCACTTGAAGGCGTCTCCAATTCTTTTCCGCTTCTCAAAGTGATTGCCTTGCATTGTTCTTTAGGATTCACTTTTGTGTTGCTAGGCAAATTACCTTGTTGTCGACCACCATACATGTTAGCTAATTGACCAATTTGAGCTTCCAGATTTCAGATTTGAGCAGCTTGATTCTGAAAGTTGGTCCTAGTCTTAGTCATGAACTTGTCGGTGTTGTTAGTCAACTGGAGCAAAGCGGCTTCTAAATCAGCCTTCTTCTCCTGTGGTTGAAATCCCTATTGAGACTGCCCCATATTTTGATTATTTCTCCATGAAAAGTTTGGGTGATTGCGCCGTCCTGGATTGTATGTGTTTGAGTATGGGTTGTTCTATTGTCTATTATAGTTACTAACAAACTGTGCTTGCTCTGCCTGAGGTTGTTGAAACGGATTTCCCACTTGACATTCTTCACTAGGATGGTTGCCTTGACAGAAATCACATATAAACTGAGGAGTCTGAATGGCATTGACTGCCAATTGGCTGTTCTGGAATTGCTTAGTAAGAGCTGCAACTTGAGCAGTCAACGTAGATAGAGCTTCAGCTTCATATACCCCATCTACTCTCCTTGTCATTGACCTATCACTTGGCCACTGATAGTTATTGGTGGCCATATCCTCCAGCAACTCATATGCTTCATCCTCATTTTTCTTCATAAACGCTCCCCCTGCAGAAGCATCAATTAGAGTTCTGGTGTTACCTGTCAACCCATTGTAAAAATTGTGGACTTGCATCCACTTAGGCAACCCATGATGGGGACACTTCCTTAATAGCTCTTTATATCTCTCCCATGCATCATATAAAGTCTCGCCTTCATATTGAGTGAAATTGTTGATCTCAATCCTCATCTTTGTTGTTTCTGCAGGAGGAAAGAACTTGGCCAGGAACTTGCGAACCAAATCTTCCCAGGTGGTGATAGAATCTGCAGGTAAAGAGTTCAACCAATTTTTTGCTTTATCCCTCAAAGAGAAAGGGAACAACCGAAGGCAAATGGCATCATCAGAAACACCATTATACTTGACAGTATCACAAATCTCTAGAAAATTTGCAATGTGAGCATTGGGATCTTTAGTGGCCAATCCAGTGAATTGTATTCCTTGAATCATCTGCAAAGTCACCGGTTTCAGCTCAAAGTTATTAGCTCCAATAGCTGGCCTTCTTATTGCCGGTTGGATACCCGTCGTAGTTGGTAATGCATAGTCCCTTAAGGCCATTGGTGGATGGGCCTCATTTTGAACTTCATTCGGATCAGCCATGGTGTCTTGCAACTGATTGAGAGCTTCTCTTCTCTCCTTCCTATTCCTCTGACAAGTGTGTTCTATCTCAAAATCGAGAGGAAATAAGTCACTGCTCCCAGACCTTCGCATACACCTAGATAGAATTCCTGCGACAAAGAACTGCAAACAAATATAATTAATAAAATTGAAAGACAAATCCAAAGCAAAACTAGAGTTATTTTATTCGATATTAATGAAAACAAAATAGTCCCCGGCAACAGCGCCAAAAACTTGTTGTGGATTTTCTAACGCAAGTGCACGTATCATTAACAAGTAATAAAGTGAGAGTAAAGATCGTTCCCTCGAGGACCAACTGTCACTAAGTACCAAATTACTTTAACTCTAATTCTATTTGAACAACTGAAATATGGGAAACAATAGAATGATGAAATGGTAAACGTAAGAAAAACTAAATGAATGAAAATTGAGAAATTGCAACTTTGACAGATGAGAATTCAATATATTAAGACTTCTAGGGTTTCTGACTCACCGGATTAATCATATCTACTTTTATCTAATTTAATCAATTGACATTTATTCCTATGCCGATAACAAATTTCTCTTAGGTAGTCATTAATCTTTCTCAAGCATTAATAATTTATCCCAGTTAGCAAATTTCCTACATCTCTGTGGAAACTCTAAACTTACCAAGATTCATTACGACCAAGAAATTCATAGTGTTACACAAGTCTCATAGATATCTCTATCCTATGATGATCTCATGGCATTCAATCATGGTCTAATTTAATTATCGCTTCTCAGCCTCAAATTAAATCACAAATCATGCAAAAGGTGCACAAACTTTTACAAGCATTAAGATTAGATTAAACACTCAACATAGATACTGAATAAACATCGAATTGAATTAAATTAAATAAAAGTGGACATTCATAATCCGGCTACATCGTAGCCCTAGAACAGAGAAAGTTAGTTCATAATGAAACTAAAAATCATCCTAAACAATCTCTTAAACATGAGGAGTAGAAGGAAAGAACTGTATGTTTGAATGGGAAGATGATTCCGTCTCCGGGTTGCACCGATCTTCTTCTCCAAAGTAGTGTATGTCTTCTCTCCTCTTTTCTGCAGTTTCTCTCTGTCAAAATTTCGTGCTCCAACCCTCTATAACGTTCTATTTATATGCTAGCGTTTGAAAGGGTAATTTTAAAATGAAATTACACTAGAATTTAAGTTGGAATCGTAACGGTGCCTAGGCTTCATAATGGATCCTAGGCGCCAGAATTGTAGCACCTAGGCGCTACACAGACGGCATGCCCCCTTTTTTGAACTGGCGCCTAGGCGCCAGGATTGTGGTACCTAGGCGCCGTAGTGTTAATTCGCCTCCATGATAGAATAGCGCCTAGGCGCTCAAGTTATGGCGCCTAGGCGCTTTGCTCTCGGCCTCTTATCTTCATAGAATGGCACCTAGGCGCCCAAGTTATGGCGCCTAGGTGCTTTACTCTCAGGTTTTTGTATGGAACTTCATTTGTCTTTAGCGCCTAGGTGCCCATAAGCTGGCGTCTATGCTTCATTTCATCCCGAGTCTATTTTTGCTCAATTTTTGGTCCGCTTTACCCTGTGTTTTGACATTATGTATCGTTTTCCTTCAAAACTTATAAAAGAACATAAAACATTTTCAAATCCTTATAAATTGCTCAAAACTAACAAAAATATTAAGTGAAAATCATCTAATTAAGTAGCCTAAAACTAACTTATCAGTTATGAAGACCAAATCACAAGCATGCTAATGGATAGCCAAAAGGAAAGGGAAGAGCAAATAGAAGCGTTATTAGAGGAATTTATATGTGAGGAGAAGCCACGAGGGTCGTTGGAGGATATAGAAGCACATAAGATTGTTGATTTGAGCTTGTCAATGGTTCCAATATATAGATCTCCAACTGATTCATGTTGGCCATGGACATCACAACCATCACATCTCACCATGTTCAAGCTCAAGCCAATAATGAAGTTCCCATCAAAAGCACATTATTTAAAGACATATGTTGTTAGTGCAACGTGCGAATCACTTCTAAATCTCACCAAGCTTGAGGGCATCTATAACCAAGACCCATATGTGGTGCTGTTTGACACTAACTATGGGCGAAAGCTACTCTTTGACAAGCGCTTCTTTGAGAGTCAGGCTGATGACTATAAAACAAGCGCTTCTTGGGAGGCAACCTAAGCTCTCTATCCTTTTCAATTTTAGTTTTCATCATATTGTTTAGTTTGTTAGTTGTTTCCTCTAGTTCTAGTCTATTTTACAACTTAATCATGATGTAAGTCTTGTTTGTGGCGATTCCAGGTTTTTAGAGGACACCAAGGCGCTCAGCTTGCTAAAAAAAAATCAAAAACTGAAAGCATATCTGCAACCTGGCACATATGATGAACCACATGGCCATACATCTGAACATGAACTTGGACAACTTTCCCATAGTCTCTGCTTTCAATTAAGATAATGAAGAGAATGAGGACGAGGAGGAATAGGCTGCCGCAACCTTTAGTTTAGGGAGTGTTTCTTTCTTTCTCATTTTTGTTTTCTTTTACATTAAGGACAATATATTGTTCAAGTTTGGGGGTGGTGTATTGCTTTATGTTTTGTTTGTGTCAGTCAGTCATTATGGTTTAATTAGGTTTTAGTTTAGGCTTTGTTTTTTTTTTCTTTGCATTTGATAGTAATTATGATAGGAAAGTTGTGTCGTTTGAGCATTGTTTAACTTGAACCATAAGAGGCCAATGATAAGACAATGGTTGAAATTGAATATGACTTTTAGGGAATAATAATTGTTGTCATCTATCCTTGTTTTTCTTGTGATTTATTTATCATGTTGTGATTCTTTGAGCACTATGAGCACTCACGCCTTAGTCACTTAAGTAGTATACACTTAGAGGACTTTTATATTGATTAAGTGATATTTTTGATCTCAAATGAATGCTAGAACCTATTTGATAACCACTCGAGGTGAAATCCTAGGCTACACTTCATTAGGGACATGATTTAGGCCATTTTTAGACCGTTTGAGCCTTTCAAGCCAACCATTAACATCATTTAATCACTAGTTACCTCATTGAGCCTTATTAACCATTTTCTTTGTTACCCACATAATCAACCTAGCCTTTGAATAACTTATCCTTCTTAGTCCCTCACCCATAAACGTGACTAGTTTGTTCAGGAAATTATTTGAAGGTAGTTGGCATTATGGGAGGATAGGTGGAGTTTTGAAGAACTTATCGAGGAAATATGTTTTCCTATCATTCATTCATGGGTGGAGTTTTGAGTATTGTTATCAAGGGATTATATATTCATATTTATTCATTGTCAAAAAAAAAAGGAAAAAAAAAAAGAAAACAAAAAAAAGGAGAAAAGGAAAAAAAAAAAAAGAAGAAAAGCAAAACAAAAAAAGAGAAAAAAAAGAAAAAAACATAATACACACGTCAAATAAATGTAAATGACAAAGGGAGTGCAACATAAGTTTAGGGGTGTACTTTAAAAAAATAATGTTCTCATGAGGTCCTGAAACAAATTGTGTTTATGGGTGAATTTTGAGCCACATTAAATGCTTTATCTCACCTTTTTACCTTAGCCACACATTACAAGCCGAATAAAGTCCTAATGATCTTTAATGTTGCGATAGTCTACATTAGTGGAGAGTGGGTTTGAAAAATAGGCCTATGGAGTTTATAAATTTCACTAATATAGAGATCTTTCATAATAAGCTTGTTGACATAAACTAATCCGAGTATAAGTACATAAGTGCTAGAGGCATCATACACACATACTCAAGGAATTATGAGTATGGTAAAATTGAGATTTAAATTGATTTTTTTTTCATGATCGCAATAGTTTGAAATTTTAAATTGATGCTCAAACTATGTGGGTGTTAGTGTCAGTTCCATTCTTTTGTCATGTTCTTTGTTTTTCGTTTGTGTCTTTTGCTCGAGGACTAGCAAAATTTTGACACTGTAAAGTAATAGCAATTAAATTGTAAAGCTCTTGGCAGTTACAGTGTTTTGAACCAAAAGTAGTTCACACCATAGGTTTGAACTCTTCTAACAAACACAAGGTAAATATGTTACCGTATTGATGGATGAAGATAAATGAGCATTTTGACCTTTTAGCTTTATATATATTTCAACATATATTTTGATCATAAAATCCCCAAATTTTATTTCTCCATTATATAAGTTTTGCTCTTTTTTCCTTCTTCTTCTTTTTTATTTTTTTATAGAAGTTTTACTATTTTTTAAGAAGTTTTACTAAAATTTATCTGTCATACGACTTATGTTAGATTTGTATTATTGTGATTTAAAATGAAAAAAAATTATGTAAATAAGAAAAAAAAAAACACTTAGATATATATATGTCTACAAAGTAATGAAAATGATGCATAGAGATTAAGTATAACCTACTTATCATTTTTATGACTAAAATTTAGGTTGAAAATTACGCAAGTAACATAATAACAAATACTTCACTTAATTGGACTCAATGGTCACTAGAAAAAACTCAAAATTCTTATTCATTTTAAGTGAGCAACATAATGTATATTTGTCCATAAAATTCCCGATTTGTAAGTCTAAAATAAGTAAAATTCGATTATAAAATTTTTAATTTCGATCATAGATTTGATATTAATCAATTACATCCATATATGTGGCTTAATCTCAATATTTAACGAAATTAGTAATAAAAGTTAAAATGGGACAAGTTTCATAGTTCAAGTGTGTGTATAATTTGTATAGTTTGAAGTTTAGGGGCCAAAATGAGAGAAGTTATAAAGTTTAGGGGCCAAAAGTAAAATTATTGGCTCAATTCTATTAATATTTAACGGATTCAGTAACTAAACGGTGAAAATGAGACAAGTTGAATAGTTCAAGGATGTGATTTGTTACGTTTTGGAATTCATAAGCCAAAATAGGACAATTAAGTAGTTCAAGGACCAAAAGTAAAATTAACCCTAAAATGTATTAGGCGTTAAAATTTTATTGTTTACAAAGCTCTTCTACAAAGTACTATTTTTAAAATTTTGGTGGTATAAGAGTAGATTTTAATCTTTTAGCAGCTATCTTTAATTATATGTAGGGTTATTTGTTGGAAACAAAGTGCGCAGCGGAATTTTAAAAATTTTTCATCAGAGTATTTTCCAAAACACAAGTTTGACATGTTATATGTATAAATTAAACAGATCTTACTAACCTCAGTGTGCTGAAGAACCTCCGCGACCTGTGTAGAGAAGTAACGTTCCAGAAGAGCCTCAACCAACTGGTCTTCTTTGCTATTCTCTATCCACAACCGGAGTGAGTGTGGGCTCACACGTACAGCTCTTCCACCGGTGACTCTCCTTCCAACCAATAGAGAGAACCCAAAGCTAGTGTTCGTGATTTATGAACATAAGCTCTCAGGGAGTTTTTAGATGCTCACTAGAAGAGTATCACTCTTAATCTCTCAAATTGATCTGAGTAAATCATTAGACTCACTCCCTTTTTATACCTATTGGTCCTTGGGGTCAGTCCATATCAGATTAGGTCTCAAAAATCGAAATAGAATCAAGTTCGGATCAATATCTGATAAGATACGCGTGAAAAACGCGTAATCTTAGCTGTCGCGGTCGGCATGCCGAACTGTGAGATAGGCAGGCCGAACTGGCCAGTTCGGCAGGCCGAACTTTCTGATCGGCAGGCCGAACTGCCGAGAAAAAATCTCCGCGAATCTTTTATTTTCCACCCGAGATTCTAAAGGATAAAGTCTCAGTTTTGATTCAAATAGCCCAATAGAAAAGATATCTGATCAAAACAAACTTTATCAAGATAATCTCTAAGAAAATAAATCAATTCACAATAATTCTACAAGTTTATCTTGTTCTAATTGTCCAAAATTAAAACAACCGATAAACAGACAAGAATTATCCGAACGCCATAATTCAACAAGTTCATCTTGAACTAATTTCTTACATAATTAATTCAACCGATAAACAGACATGAATTATTTGATTCTTATAAATTTTAAACCAATCTGATAAATCCGACATAAGTCACCAATTATTGAAAAAGCACGCCGTGTCGTTACAGGATTTTGTGAGCTAGCAAAGGGGACCAAAATGGACCTATAAAGTTCAAGCTCATGATAACTATGAAACCCAATATCCCAGATATACATTTCACAATTATCAACTCCAACGCTACTCCACTAAAAGCTTGGAGCTGCACTCTCGAACTTTATAGAATTACGAAGCTCGTGTAGCTAAGTCTCCATGACATATCATAGTGTTCGTATCCCCATATGATCATCCATAATCGGCTTAAGGACAAGTTCTGTCTTACCTTCCCGATTATTTTTATCTTACGTTCCATTGTCTCACCATTAGAAAACTTACCATCCAAAGATAGTATACCATTCGGTTACACCTATGTATCCAAATGGTTGAGCGCTCCAGTTTTTCCAATTACAGGACAACGCATATAAGAGGATATCATTACTCCTAAAGAGGAGCTATGGATTCCATATCTATGAATAACAAGTCTACGCTACCAAGAGTCATGCCTCCAACGTACCGGCATGCATGCCACTATAGAGATGTGGGAGTCACCCATTGGTACATCAAAAGACACAAGTCGAGACAACGGGCCCATTATTCATCTCAGGATTAAGATACAATACAAATGATTGTCTAAAGTGAATCAATTTGACAAGACAGAATTATTAATCCAAATCAATTCACTTTATGTCCCGATCCAACACATCGTCACCTATGACAACGCGCCAATGTTTCTATTCACGGAGTCCAACTCCGATGGCCAAGACAAACCATCTCCCAAAAGGGATATAGACAACATAACAATCTTTACATGAATAAAGCGCCCAACTTTATTCCCTCGATTGCGGATCATATATTTTAGACCATCACCTTAAGAGTCGTGTCTACCGCATAATCATCCCATCATATGCCCAACTCTTAAGGTTTAGACTGACAGTCTCAGACTACTGTTTGCTTATCATACATTCAACAAATATGAACGTAAAGAGGACAATATTTGGTATATATAAATGAATAAATTCTTTATTGATAAAAATGTCTCCAAAAACGTATTACATTTTTACTCCTTAGAGCATACATGTCTAACAATCTCCCACTTGCACTAAGTGAGTAAATACTGCAAATTTCGCATCCCCATAGCTTCCACATGCCTTTCGAAGACTCTCCTAGAAAGTGTCTTCGTAAATGGATCAGCTAAATTGTCCTCTGACGCGATCTTGCACACCGTGACATGCCCGCTCTCAACGAAGTCCTTTATCACATGATACTTCCGATCAATATGCTTACTCTTCTTGTGAAATCTTGGTTCCTTAGCATTAGCTACCGCCGCACTGTTATCACAGTACAGTGATACCGCTTTATCCATACCAGGAACTACCTCAAGATCCCCAAGGAACTTGCGGAGCCACACTGCTTCTTTCGAAGCATCACTAGCCGCCACATACTCGGCCTCCATCGTTGAATCCGAAGTGCAATCTTGCTTCGCACTTCTCCAACTGATGGCACCGCCACCTAGAGTAAACACAAACCCTGAAGTCGATTTCCTAGAATCCAGGCAGGATTGAAAATCCGAATCAGTGTATCCTAGAGGAGTTAAATCCTCACCCGAATACATAAGCATATACTCACGAGTCCTTCTCAGGTACTTGAAAATATGCTTTACCGCAACCCAATGGTTTGGTCCTGGATCCGCCTGAAATCGACTCACAATCCCGACCGCATAGCTAATATCCGGTCGAGTGCAAAGCATGGCATACATGAGACTACCTACTGCCGAAGCATAAGGCACCTTCTTCATGTATTCTCTTTCTTCATAAGACTTTGGAGAGTCTTTCTTAGAAAGAGTAATTCCAGACCTAGATGGTTGCCCACCTTTCTTGGAATCCTGCATTGCAAACCTCCTGAGAATTTTATCTATGTACCTGGCCTGTGACAAAGCTATCATTTTGTTCTTCCTATCCCGAAAGATCTGGATACCGAGAACAAAATTAGCCTCACCCAAGTCCTTCATGTCAAACTGCTTGGTCAACCATAATTTGACCGATGACAACGCCCCAACGTCATTGCCAATTAGCAGAATGTCATCTACATAGAGTAGTAGAAAAACCACCTTCCCATTCTTAATGTGTTTGTAAACACATGGTTCATCCACATTTTGTGAGAACCCATAAGTCTTGATCACTTGATCAAATCTTATGTTCCAAGAACGAGAAGCCTGCTTAAGTCCATAAATAGACTTTCGCAACTTACAAACCTTACCCTCTTCACCCGTGACCTTGAACCCGTCTGGTTGTTCCATATAAATGGACTCATCAAGATAGCCATTCAGAAAAGCCGTCTTGACATCCATCTGCCAAATCTCGTAGTCGAGAGCGGCAGCTACGGACAAGAGAATCCGGATGGACTTTAGCATGGCTACAGGCGAAAAGGTTTCCTCATAATCGATTCCTTCCTTTTGCGTATAACCCTTAGCTACCAGTCTAGCCTTAAAGGTTTCGACCTTTCCATCCACTCCTCTTTTCCTCTTGTAGATCCACTTACACCCTATGGGTTTTACCCCTTCGGGAAGATCCACAAGCTCCCAGACCCGATTAGTCTCCATAGACTTCATCTCAATGTTCATGGCCTCTGTCCAGAGTCTTGAATCAACATCCTCCATAGCTTCTGCGTAAGTATAAGGATCCCTGTCATGTTCATCCGGTTCAGCCAAAAAGACCTCCCCATTGAACATATACCTCTCAGGTTGACGCCCGATCCTCCCACTACGCCGAAGCCCCTGAGGTTGTTGTTCAGGTTTGTTTGGTTTTTCTACACCGATCGGAATGGTTTCGTTCGGAACCTCCGGAGTAAACGGATTACCCCTCAACTCCTCAAGCACCACTTTGCTTTGAGGTTTAAAGTCGTTCATGTAACTCTCCTCAAGGAAAGTTGCATTAGTTGAAACCACGACTTTATTTTCCTTTGGGTTATAAAAATAACCCCCTTTAGTCCCTTTTGGATATCCTACAAACACGCAAACTTCTGAACGTGCTTCCAACTTATTCGGATCCTTAAACAGGACATGAGCTGGACATCCCCATATGCGAATATGGTTTAAGGATGTCTTCCGTCTTGTCCACAACTCGTGAGGAGTTTTAGGGACCGATTTTGAAGGCACATTGTTCAAAAGATAACATGCGGTTTGTAGTGCATATCCCCAAAAGGATAAAGGCAATGATGAATAACTCATCATGGACCGAATCATGTCCAACAAAGTCCTATTCCTTCTCTCTGCTACGCCATTCTGCTGCGGAGTACCCGGCGCAGTCAAATGGGATAAAATCCCATTCTCTAACAAGTGTCCCAAGAACTCATCAGAAAGGTATTCTCCACCTCGATCTGATCGAAGTGCCTTTATGGGTCTACCCAATTGCTTTTCCACTTCAGCCTGAAACTCCCTGAATTTATCATAAGTTTCGCTTTTGTGGTGCATTAGATACACATACCCATATCTAGAGTAATCGTCAATAAAAGTAACGAAGTACTCATACCCTCCTCGTGCCCGGATGTTCATCGGTCCGCAAACATCACTATGCACAAGTTCTAGAACCCCTTCGGCCCTATTGCCCTTAGACCCGTATGGTCTTTTGGTCATTTTACCCTCCAAACAAGACTCACATTGAGGTATAGATTCCACCTTTAAGTGACTTAAAGGTCCATCCCTTACCAACCTTTGAATCCTATTTAGGTTAATATGGCCAAGGCGCAAATGCCAAAGATAAGTCTTATTAGAGTGAGAAGTTTTAAGTCTTTTTGAGTTATTATCATTTATCTCAGCATTAAGCAATAGGTCCATCTTAGGTTTGATAAAATATAGATTATTTTGCATCCATCCAGAACAGATAAAAGATTTGTTTTTACGAATCACCACTTTTTCATTAAAAGATACCACGTAGGAGTCTTTAAATAAAGAAGATACAGAAATTAAATTCCTTTTAAATTTAGGAACATAAAAACAATCTCGCAAAATTAAACTCCTATAATTATCAAAATAAAGATGGACATCTCCCACTGCTTCCGCTGAGACCAAGGATCCATCGCCCATCCGAAGCGTTAAGTCTTCACGAAGTAGACTTCTCGTTTCTTTGAATCCCTGCAGAGAAACACAAACATGATTAGTTGCACCGGAATCTATGACCCAAATGTCACTGGATTCCTCAACCAAACAAGTTTCTAAATATAGAAGATCACACCTACCTCCCTTGGAAAGGAAGTCCTTGCAATGCTTCTTTATATGCCTGACCTTTCCACAGAAGAAGCACTTAAGCTTCTTTGGGTTCTTCTTCTTCTTCTTCTTGCTCTTGGTAGCAATAGGAATAGAAGACTTCCCACTCTTGGCCCGTTGTTTCTTTCCATTCCCAGAGTTAGGATTGGAACCAGAAGCAGCTACCATATTGGCCTCTCCACCAGCAGGAGACTCCCTGATCAGCAGTTCAAACTCTTGTAACTGTTTCATCAGTTCTGTCAAGGTCATATCCCGTCTATTGCTTAGATTAAAAGTAGCTCTAAACGGAATAAATTCCTTAGACAGAGTCTCAAAGACCATAGTCATCTGAGTTTCAGCATCGATGTCGGCTCCATTGGTTTGAGCCTCAGCGAGGTAACCCATGACCAACATCATGTGCTCCTTTACAGATGTCCCCGGTCTCTGTCTACAGTTTAAGAGTTTCCGAAGCGCCCCTTGCCGCTTTGTTATGGCCTGGCCTCCAAACATGTCCTCAAGATTATCCAAGATCTGCTTCGCAGTCTCATAATCCTGATGTTGAGCCTGCAGCACGTTATTCATGCTAGCCATAACATAGCAGCGGGCCTGATCATTAGCATCTTTCCAGCGTTCGTACGCTTGGAATTGCTCATTACTTGAGTCTCCCGTAGGCTCGGGAGGACAAGGAGTTGTCAGTACATATTTTAGTTTCTCAAAGGAAAGGACGATGTCCAGGTTCCGTTTCCAATCATTATAGTTCTCACCGGTCAATTGGTTTTTGTCAAGTATCGATGATAAAGCGTTTTTAGACATTTTCAATCTACAATAAAGAATCATATACCAAACATAAGCAAACAAATATAATAATTTAGTAAGTTAACACAATCATGTAAAATCATACAAATGTGTTTATGTGTCAAAACCTTGAAAATATCACAACCTTACAACGATAATTCCCAACTCAGAATTTATCAAGCTCCTAGGGGAGTCATGCCAAATTCAATCAGGAACACGGATCCCCTCCTGATTAATATATGCCATCCAGGACCCGTATGATCCAGCATATACTAATAATCGTTTCTTTGGCCATTAATTTTATTAACAGAGCTCCTAGGGGAGGTTAATAATAAAGTTAACGTGAGTGTATAACCACCGTTTTAATATTTTATCCATGATTTATAATCACCACCTAGGGGTGTGCAACCATAAATCATGCTAAAATACCTTATCCTTTCAGAGATCCAATCTGGTACATGATAGAAATCCCTTCCTAGGGGTTGGGACCATCATGTTCTTCCTATGGACCAACGATGGAGGCCTTAGGTTCTCTCTTCGAAAACCTTCTCCCACTCAATCTTTTGAAGTCAAGGTTTTATTTTAAAAAATTATGCATGAACAATTTTAATATGAGCGGCACTCCCTATTCTATATGACATGTTATCAATATACATGGTAAATCATATTATAATGCAGACAAGCAAAGCAATCAAGCAAAGCTACAAGCATAATAATAATAACCGTAATATTATGGTTCCACCCTAGAGAATAGAAAAAATAAGATTACAAGAGAATAATCGAGACATTTATCGATTCTTCATCCTTGAATCCTTAAGCTGTACCCTTCTTCATGTAATATCCATCTTCAAGTCCTCAATCCCGTATGAATCGAACACTTCATATTTCCGGTCTTATCCAAATTTAATGTTTCTCAGAATCGTCCCAAAAATAAAATTAAAACTGCACTGAAAAAATCGCACCTTTTCTGGACGCCTGGCAGCTCTCGGTCGGCAGGCCGATCTGGGTGATCGGTCTGCCGATCATGGTGGTTCGGCCTGCCGAACATGAAGGTTCGGCCTGCCGGCAGAGCACCAAAATTTCTGCCCCACTGTCGGCCTGCCGGACCGTACGTCCGGCCTGCCGATCTGTGACCTTCGGCCTGCCGAACTGTGAGGTCCGGCATGCCGACCGAGCAGAAAACCCTCAATCTAGAAAATACAATTTTAATGCAATTCATCAATTTTATTTTCAACAATTCAAAAACATAAAATTAGAGACTCAGGAAATACCTGGAGGCGCCATCATCTATCTTCAAGATCCGACTTCTCGTTCCGTCTTCTCCGAATAATTATTTAATTACAAAATTCTTACAAATTAAATAATAATTCCTAGACGGAGATGATAGTCCGCCATCTAATTACATGAAAAACCTAGATACACATTCTAACCTCTAAGGAACCATAACCGGTATTAATTAATTAATAAATAATTAAACAACAATTTAATCAACCATAATTAATTAATAAACATTCACCATATAATCCATGACAACATATATATTATATAGAAACCTAGAGTGCCATCTCTCTATAAAATTTAATTCAAGCATTGGAGAGATTAAGATCACAAAATTTATGCATATAACATAATCACAAACTTGCAAATTTATGTAAAAAACCTGGGCTCTGATACCAATTGTTGGAAACAAAGTGCGCAGCGGAATTTTAAAAATTTTTCATCAGAGTATTTTCCAAAACACAAGTTTGACATGTTATATGTATAAATTAAACAGATCTTACTAACCTCAGTGTGCTGAAGAACCTCCGCGACCTGTGTAGAGAAGTAACGTTCCAGAAGAGCCTCAACCAACTGGTCTTCTTTGCTATTCTCTATCCACAACCGGAGTGAGTGTGGGCTCACACGTACAGCTCTTCCACCGGTGACTCTCCTTCCAACCAATAGAGAGAACCCAAAGCTAGTGTTCGTGATTTATGAACATAAGCTCTCAGGGAGTTTTTAGATGCTCACTAGAAGAGTATCACTCTTAATCTCTCAAATTGATCTGAGTAAATCATTAGACTCACTCCCTTTTTATACCTATTGGTCCTTGGGGTCAGTCCATATCAGATTAGGTCTCAAAAATCGAAATAGAATCAAGTTCGGATCAATATCTGATAAGATACGCGTGAAAAACGCGTAATCTTAGCTGTCGCGGTCGGCATGCCGAACTGTGAGATAGGCAGGCCGAACTGGCCAGTTCGGCAGGCCGAACTTTCTGATCGGTAGGCCGAACTGCCGAGAAAAAATCTCCGCGAATCTTTTATTTTCCACCCGAGATTCTAAAGGATAAAGTCTCAGTTTTGATTCAAATAGCCCAATAGAAAAGATATCTGATCAAAACAAAC
Source organism: Artocarpus heterophyllus (assembly GCA_025403435.1). Lineage (NCBI taxonomy): Eukaryota > Viridiplantae > Streptophyta > Magnoliopsida > Rosales > Moraceae > Artocarpus > Artocarpus heterophyllus. Next base: position 7,744,278 of record CM046339.1, on the reverse strand, counting down.
TTTATCAAGATAATCTCTAAGAAAATAAATCAATTCACAATAATTCTACAAGTTTATCTTGTTCTAATTGTCCAAAATTAAAACAACCGATAAACAGACAAGAATTATCCGAACGCCATAATTCAACAAGTTCATCTTGAACTAATTTCTTACATAATTAATTCAACCGATAAACAGACATGAATTATTTGATTCTTATAAATTTTAAACCAATCTGATAAATCCGACATAAGTCACCAATTATTGAAAAAGCACGCCGTGTCGTTACAGGATTTTGTGAGCTAGCAAAGGGGACCAAAATGGACCTATAAAGTTCAAGCTTATGATAACTATGAAACCCAATATCCCAGATATACATTTCACAATTATCAACTCCAACGCTACTCCACTAAAAGCTTGGAGCTGCACTCTCGAACTTTATAGAATTACGAAGCTCGTGTAGCTAAGTCTCCATGACATATCATAGTGTTCGTATCCCCATATGATCATCCATAATCGGCTTAAGGACAAGTTCTGTCTTACCTTCCCGATTATTTTTATCTTACGTTCCATTGTCTCACCATTAGAAAACTTACCATCCAAAGATAGTATACCATTCGGTTACACCTATGTATCCAAATGGTTGAGCGCTCCAGTTTTTCCAATTACAGGACAACGCATATAAGAGGATATCATTACTCCTAAAGAGGAGCTATGGATTCCATATCTATGAATAACAAGTCTACGCTACCAAGAGTCATGCCTCCAACGTACCGGCATGCATGCCACTATAGAGATGTGGGAGTCACCCATTGGTACATCAAAAGACACAAGTCGAGACAACGGGCCCATTATTCATCTCAGGATTAAGATACAATACAAATGATTGTCTAAAGTGAATCAATTTGACAAGACAGAATTATTAATCCAAATCAATTCACTTTATGTCCCGATCCAACACATCGTCACCTATGACAACGCGCCAATGTTTCTATTCACGGAGTCCAACTCCGATGGCCAAGACAAACCATCTCCCAAAAGGGATATAGACAACATAACAATCTTTACATGAATAAAGCGCCCAACTTTATTCCCTCGATTGCGGATCATATATTTTAGACCATCACCTTAAGAGTCGTGTCTACCGCATAATCATCCCATCATATGCCCAACTCTTAAGGTTTAGACTGACAGTCTCAGACTACTGTTTGCTTATCATACATTCAACAAATATGAACGTAAAGAGGACAATATTTGGTATATATAAATGAATAAATTCTTTATTGATAAAAATGTCTCCAAAAACGTATTACATTTTTACTCCTTAGAGCATACATGTCTAACATTATTAATACCAATGACCCTTAAGCTTTGGTGTTTCTTCTCCTTTATCTTCTGAACTTTTAAAAATTACCACTTTACTCTTTGAACTTTCAAACTTCTTATTTTGCCTCCTGAACCTTTGATTTTCTATTCAAATAGATAGAATAAGCCTATATGATTTACACATGGGTCACTTGTAAGGGTAAAAAAAAGACTCTAACTCTTAAGTTTTGTTTCATGTTTACATTGTCACTTATGACTTCTTTTATATATATATATATATGTATGAATTCTCATTTAGAGAGTGTTTGCATGCACATTTATTCTCATTTTTAATGTGTAATTCTCATTTACTTAGTTAATATTGTTCGCTGATATCTTTTTATCTTTAATGCATAACTCATCTTCTTTATTATTTAAATTCAGATATTGACAACAAAATCGACTTATTAAATGAGTTATATATTAAAGATAGGAAGAAATGTGCAAATAAACTTTTCTAAATGAGAGTTTAGATAAAAATAATAAAAAAATTGTCAAGTGAGAGCGTAAATGTGAAACAAAACTTAGGTGTGATTAAATCTCATTTTTCTCTTAAAAAGAAAAATGTAAAAATTATATAGGCTTAATTCCATCTATTTAATTAAAAAATAGGAAGTTTAGGGACCAAAGTGGAAACTTTGAAAGTTCAAAAGGAGAAATTATGATTTTTAAAGTTCAAATGGCAAAGCGTGGAAAGCTCTAAAATTTAATATATATATATATATATATATATATATATATAACATAAGGGAAATTAAAAATAGGTGGCCTTTTTAATAGTCTTTTTAAAATAAATGACTATAACTTTGTTAAATTATACAAATGACCGTATAAACTCAAATTTATTACTTATAAGAGGTCATTTATCTAATTTAAAAAAGTTGTGGTCATTTATTTTAAAAATACCTTTAAAAAATCCATCTACCACTATATTCTTATATGTAATAAAAAAAAGAGGGGTGCTCAAATCTTGGCCCCTCCATTCTAGTACATATCAATAAAATTTTTTTTATGAATTACTTTTGTAAATACCTCTAACTCCGCCAATTATTCTAACTTATCTCGTGAACTTTAAAACAATAAAATTTTTGACATGGCTGAAAATTCTCCGATCTCTTACATTTTATTAACTTATCAATCTGCCTTGTTTATACCCACAACCTGCATTATCTTTCTGCAACATACGTTAAAAAAAAAAAAAGAAAAAGAAAAAAGAAAAAAGAAAAAAGATGAACGTCTTCATAATTAACTTCCACTACCTCTTTTTCTACCACAGCTGTTGAAAAGTCTAACAGAATTACCCATATTTTAGAAGTCCAGCTCTCCCCGTTTGCTGTCCCAATGAATCTCGCACCAATTAGATATTGACACTTCAATATACTTCGACACATCAGCCAGTGATGGAGTTAACGCTAAACGGAACACTAACCATTTTTTTGGCTATTTGTTTTGCAGCTCCGTCTGTTTTCAAAATTATGACTCTGTTGTCTTTTCTTTTCTTTTCTCAATTTCGAACTTTTCTGAGAAATGCATTAACCGTCCGAAAAGAAAGCTGAAGCAATACAAAAAAGAAAAAAAAAGATTAAGTGTCCAGATGGACGAAAATCTTGGACTTTGAGAGAGAGCCATTTGTTTTCCTTTGATTTGATAAAATGATTGGTGGCGATATAAAAGAACACAAACGAAGTGAGTTTTTGTTTTTTTTTTTCAAGTTTCTTCTGTCTTTTTCTTCTTTCAAGAATTGAAGAAAAAAATCTATAAAATCTCTTCTTCCTCGTTCTTTTTAAGCGAATCATCGTTTGATTTGTTTTTTTTTTATTTTGGTTTCTTGCTCAAATGAAAACAAATTGAATCTTTTTCACTTCTGAGTTTCAAATACCCAGTTTTTGGTGGTTTTCTTTTTGTTGGTTTTCAGTTTTGGTTTAAAGCGAGAGTCATGATTTTTTTTTTTTTAATTGAAGATGGAGGGAGAAAGAAAATGAAAAAGGGTCTTCACTTTTTTGGGTTAGTTGATATTACAGTGAGCTCACAAACAAAAAGGGTTTCTGGGTTTTTTCGGTTTTGTTCTTCATATGGTATTCCATAACACAGTCAAAAAGGGCGTTTCGTTAGGCCATCGTTAACGTTAACTCTATTATTGGCTGATGTGTCCAAGTGCGTTAAGGTGCCAATATTTAACTGGTGGGACAGGCATTGAGACAGCAAACAGGGGACAACAAATCTTGACTCATTTTTTTATGGAGCAAACAACATTTTTAACTCCACATTTTTTCGACTGAAATTCTTTAAGAACCTTGTTCAACTGCCAAATCGGCTAAAACAGCAGAATCAGCAAAACCGGGAATGTGATCCATCGCAACAAGGTTAGAACCATTTTTAAAAAAGGAATTAGCTAACATATAGGCAATCATATTCCCTCACTACACTACTAAAAAATCTCCAATCAATGACGGTTTTTGACCGCCATTAAAAGTATTAGACGGCGGTCAAAAAGCGCCATGGATCGAGGTGCCATTAAAAATCATCGGATAATAGAAGACGGCTAAAATTACATGCTTTAAATGGCAGTCGATTTAACACCCGCCATTTAATATTTTACTCTCTTTTTTGTTTTATATGGCGCAAACGTCATGTAATGTGTTTTTTTTTTATTCTTTTAAAAAAAATTTGAAATAAATATAATTGCAAATATATAAATATATTTTTTATTACAAAAAAAATAAATATATATTTTTTATGAATTCCATAAATTCATGCATACATGTAATAACTTTTACACATGGAAGATAGATATATTTTGCTACTTATAAGTCATTGACAACATGTGATAGCTCAAAATATTATAGATTAACGTTTAAAATAATTAACTAAATCACATAAAAAAAAGTTATCTAAATCGAAATATATTCTTTAATATTAAATACATCCATGATGTTCACTAAATTAAATACATGTGTTAGGCCTTAAAAACCATAGCCTAAAGAAAAGGAGTTAGACCATCCGCCCATTCGCTTCGAATTTCATCGATCTCTTCTTTTGTGTAAGTTTGCTTCTTGAAAAACTACAAACAAAAAAAAAAGATAATAATTCCTTAAACTAGTATTTTTTCTAACTCTAAACTAAATTTGACATAATAAGATTATGCACTTACCCCTTCATCCATCACATATATAGCACCAAAAACAGAATCAATGAACTCTTTCATATAACGCATTATATAGTATCCGCATTCTGTATTTGATGGTTGACGAGGGCACTATTTACAAAACAAAATATGTTATCACTTGACGTATGAAAATTTAATATATAGCTTAATACTTATTGATGATATATAAATTAACTTACCTGAACACGGATCCAATGTGGTTTCTTTAAACTAGGCACTCTTTTAAGAATATCGTTGAACATGGAAAGAGCTCTATATTCATAGAAATAGAAAATCGATTAAAGAAATGATTACGATAAAATATATACAAATAGTCATGATTTGACACAAGTTTATTAAGAATTTAGAAAACTTACTATGACATTAGCTCCTTTAACTCCTCACACATGTTTCCACGAAGTGGATCCATATAGTAAATTGTGTCCATATATGGTGCAACGATGCATAAAGCCAATAATTGTGTCCAGAACACAGTTACAAGGCTTATTGCATTAACACACAAGTGCTGTGTATTATTATATAGATTAAGACACATCAACACACAAGTCACTAGCAATTTGGGCCAACTTTAGCTAAATTGGAGCTCATGAGGCCATTATTACAACAAATGAACTAAACAACACATGATTTGAAATCTTAGATTTGAAAAATCACCTGCCAAAATAATGCTTCTTGATGATATAAGCACTAAGTAGCCCGGTCAGCATGAAAAAAGTGAGAAGTTATACAAGAAAGAACAATGTACACAATGACAACTAAACATATAGAATGAGAAAGAGACTCAGACTTACGAACACTCCTAACAAAGTATTTGTGAGAAACAAATATAGGAAATTTCTGATAAACTGAAAAGCAACTTGGGAATTAAGATGTGTAAGGTCAAAATTCTGTATTGCATTGAAAAGCACCACAGATGTGGCATCATTAACAAATATAGGAAATTTTCGGTAAACTGAAAATCAACTTGGGAATTAAGATGTGTAAGGTCAAAACTCTGTATTGCATTGAAAAGCATTACAGATATGGTATCATTGACAACACCCTCTTCGAAAACAATAGTACTGTAGAGTAAAGGTCAAAATTCTGTATTGCATTTATGATAACAATATGATTTGAAAAACCAAACAAACAAACACAAAAATACGGTATATGTCATATGTGGATGCAGCAAGTTTTGATATTATGTCGACAAACATAGCCAAATAAAAGCACTTTTTTGCTTTTGATATTATGTTTGGATTAAATTTGGCTGTGCCCTTTTTTTGAATAAGAAAAAAATTTTAATGATAACAAAGGGGAACGTTGTATTCGAAAAGAGAGACAGAGTAAAAGCAGGATGCCAGTATATATTTTTTCCTTATCATGTACGAGGGTCATGCAAAGAAAAGAGTTTGATGTGATTGCACAGGACAAGGAAAAAAAGACGCAACATAAAAAGCAAAACATTGGACAAACAAAAGCATATATATAGCACTTGGACACTCTTAAACAACAACAGGGTAATCAATGATGCAAGTTAAATGTGATTATAATACTGTAGTTGTTTTAATCACAAATGCACGTTAACTAAATCCCATCCCCTCAATAAATCAGAAAAAGAAAATATATTGAAGCCTTTAACTAAAGAAATCCATAAAGCAATCAAAAAATTAATGCTATCCCAAATGTCACTAAATCACACCAAAACCATTTTCAACATTCACCAACAAAGTACATGTAACGCCCCTTAATTCGGACGTCACAGATATCGTTACATACTTACATTTGTACATGCATAAACTTTAAAATTATAAATAATATCAAACTTAATCATTATTATGGATTTTAAAAGTGCTTAAACTTACGGTACCAGGATCTATTCATGCATTTTTTATTTTTTTTTTAAACTTAACGTTGTTTCTAAAAGCATTGTCTAAATTATTCCTTATCATAATTTATTCATTTATAATCTAAATTAATCATGAACTTATATAATAATATAGGTTTGTCAATTTGTAAAATCAGGACTTATAAAAATATCACATTAAAACTCTTTGATCATCACATCATTAGAAATCCATTTGTTCCCACAGTTCGGCAAGCCAAACTTGGGACTTCGGCAGGCCGAAATTCCCTCAACTGGCAGGCCGGCAGAGGCTTTGCTACTCGGATTAAAAATTCATCCATGTTTGGCAGGCCAAAAAATTAGATCGGCAGGCCTGACAGGCCGGCCATAGAGTTCGGCAGGCCGTCCGAGACCAAATTCCTTTGGAAAACTTAATTTTAAACATACCAACTTTACGTAAAATATAGCGGAAGTTCATAATTCATAAGAAAATAACATATAAAACCATAATATAAGTGTTCTTAAAAACTTAACACAAAAACATGTTCAAAAAATATATATATATATATATAAAATCATTTTCTTGGCGTGCTTCCGGTTACAATTCATCATTCATGTTGCTCACACGCCTTCCCATGTCCTCCACCTAGTCTATGATTCTCTTACCCTTATTTGCAACATGACATATAAAACATGATTAAGCTACAGCTTAGTAAGTACATATATTCTCACAATTTTAAACATTTTATAAACGTCAGCATCATCATCATCATTGTCATCGTATCATAAAAGTGCCATAAGCACAATTTCATAGAACATATCTTTCGTAACGTTAACCATTTTAAAACTTAATCCATTTTATCTTAAGGGTCCAAGTGTTGCACCATAAACATCATCATAGGCGCGCCGTCTTGAGAAGAGAAGGGTAGCTAATCCCAAACCAAACATGACATCATAACATAACATTTCATAACATTGGGTGTGCAACACTTATTAGGTGATACATATATACATACTTTTCATACTTTGAAACTTGTCATCATTATACATGCATATCTTTAAAAATCATGAAAATCTTTCATAAGAAATCCTTTAAGGAAAAATCATCATAAAATCATCATGAGTATCCTTGTAAATATATCATCCAACCTTGAAAAAGGTGTCATGTTGCAGGTGAGAATGTACTTACCTTAACGATAGCTTACTTAACCTTAAAAATGCACTTGGTGACGACGCCGCGGTCTCGATGTGCTCGGATCCTTGAGTGTTCATGCCATTTATCATTTAAAGATGCAATAAAAAAAATCAATACATATCATGAACTATCCATACACTCATCTCATATTATAAACATAATTCATAACCATAAAATCGTCATCACATAAACATGTTATTATGATTTTTCTTAAATCATAAAAATTACCTTAAGCATATAAAACAAACCATACATTTTGAATATAATTATCTTTTAAATAAAACATTTTTGAACAATTAATATATTTATATTTTAATTTAAAACTTCATACAAGCATCATATTATCATGCATGAAATTATTTATTATCATAAAATCTTTTAAACATACATAACATTTCATAACATATAAATAAAACACATTCATCTATCATACTCCTACATATGCATATTATAACAATTTTTCATGAAAACATCATTTTTACCCCTTGAATAATCATTACATTTTTCATACTTTCAAAATTATACAGCAACATATTACTGTGAGGGTATAAGATGGAAATATCATATTTTCATAAAACATTCATATGACATGAAATTAGAAAGCACCACATAACATATATGCATAACATCACATTTAGAATTTCGAGACAAAACACAATACCTCAAGAAAGATATTGTAGACGAAACGAGGAGAAGAATTTCTTTTCAAAAATACCAGAGAAAACCGAATACATACCTTGAAGTTTCTTCTCAAAATCCTTGAATTAACCAACGAAACAAGATTTTTCTTTCAATGTACTCAGAAAATTTTCGTGAGAGAGAGAGAGAGGAAGAACTCATGGAGAAGAGAAGAGAAAGAGAAATGAAAGATCGTCTCAGAAATTTTTCTGAGAGGAAAACGTGAGAAGGAGAGAAAATAATGAAAAAGGAAATGTTAAAAATTTTTAACATATTAAACATAATTGATGGGAATTCAATTCCCTTCATTAAGTCGGAATTTTTTTTTTTCTGATTGTTAAGGGCTATTGGCGTGGAAGGAAAGAGAGAAAGAAGGATAGTCCAATCTCCCACTCAATACTTACCATGTTTTGCCCTATTTAAATTGGAAACCATATAAATTGACATAAATCATGCAAGTCAAACCCCTTTTATTTCCTTAACTGATAAATCATTCCATTATGATGCCAATTAATCACATTAAATCACCCAATTAACATAATTAACTCAGCCATAATTTTGGAGAGATTTCTGCTGACTGCTCGTCAGCCATGTTCGGCCTGTTGGTTTTCCCCTTCGGCCTATCGGTTCCAGCAAGTTCCGCCTGCCGGTGAGGTTCTTTGGCCTGCCGTTCTCTGGCAAGAAGTTTGGCCTGCCGAGCTTAAAAGTTTGCCCTGCCGATTAGTCATTAAATGCCATAACATAAAACATTCATACATCATTGCATCATAAATAAACATATGCTTAAATTTCACATGAACACTAGAGCACAACGATCCCATGCGGTCGTCACCTGTCACAAAACTTGTCATAAAAAGTTAGTAACATGCACATCACATATCATATCATATAACGTTATTATTAATAACATTCCTTATTAACGTTACTAACTTAACGTGGTTCGTTACATGAAATAGACGGGCGTTACAATTCTCCCCACCTTATAAAAGTTTCATCCTCGAAACTTAGAATAAATACGGATACATAATTTTCATGTTATCTTCACGTTCCCATGTAGCTTCTTCAACTTGCTGATTTCACCATAACACCTTGACCAATGGAATTTCCTTATTCGTCAAAGTCTTGGTTTTCTCGTATCTCGATCACTTGTGGCTCAATCACATGCATAGGGTCCGGGACATACTTCTTAAGCATGGAGACATGAAATACATCGTGCATTACAGACATTTCAGAAGGCAACTTTAGCTGATAAGCTACTTTGCCTATTCGTTTAGCAACTTCATAAGGACTGATGAATCTTGGGCTTAGCTTGCTTTTCTTCCCAAACCTCATAACCCCTTTTATTGGTGCTACTTTCAAGAACACATATTCGCCTACAGCGAACTCTAAGGGTCTTCTTCTTTTGTTAGCATAACTCTTTTGACGGCTTTGAGCGGTCTCTATCCTTCTTCTTATCATCTTTATCATCTCAGATGTTTCATTCACAAAGTTTGTTCTTTCAGCATCTACGCTTTTCATCAATTTCTTTTCACCAGGTTCATGCCAACATATAGGCGACCTGCATTTTCGTCCATACAGCGCTTGATATGGTGCCATTCCAATTGTCGCCTGAAAGCTATTGTTGTATGCAAACTCTGCTAACGGCAACATTTTACACCAGCTGGACTTAAAATCGAGAGAACACGCCCGCAACATATCTTCTAGAATCAAATTTGTCCTCTCTGTTTGGCCGTCAGTCTGAGGATGAAAAGCCGTGCTGAAATGAAGCTGGTTCCCATTGCAGTCTGGACACTCTTCCAAAACTTAGATGTGAACCTGCTATCACGATCTGAGATAATCGACTTGGGAATCCCATGAAGTCGTACAATCTCCTTAAGATAGAGCTCCGCTAACCATTCCATAGAGTAAGTGATCTTGATAGGGACAAAGTGCGCCATCTTCGTCAGCCGATCCACAACTACCCAGATTGCATCATAACCGTTCGTAGTTCTGGGTAAACCGGTAATGAAATCCATTGCTATTTCTTCCCATTTCCATTCCGATATTTGGATAGATTGCAGTTCACCACCAGATTTCTGATGTTCAGCCTTTACTTGCTGACATGTCATACATTTCTTCGCATACTTTGCAACATCACGTTTCATTCCAAACCACCAGAAGTTACCCTTTAGATCATTATACATCTTTGTTGCACCTGGATGAATAGAGTAAGGAGTGTCCTGAATTTCTGCCAAGATCCTTTCCCTTAAATCATCGACATTGGGAACACATAAACGGTCCTTAAGATACAGAGTTTCGTCATCCGCAATACGAAACTCTTGACATTTTCCTTCTTTCATTTCTTGCTTGATTCTTACAAGGCTTACGTCGTCATCTTGCTTACTCTGAATTTCATCATACATCATCGGAGCAAGAGAGAGTGCTGATAGCTGGTTTGCTACAAGTTCTAAATCGAAGTCTAGAATTTCCTTCCTTAAAGGTGGAGACATTGCTTGCATCGACATCAACGTGGCAACTGACTTCCTACTTAAAGCATCAGCTACTCGGTTAGCTTTACCAGATGGTAAAGGATTTCACAATCATAATCCTTCACCAGCTCTAGCCATCTTCATTACCTCATGTTCAGGTCTCTTTGCGTGAAGAAGTACTTCAGACTTTGATGATCAGTGAAGATCTTGCATTGGACCCCATACAAATAGTGTCTCCATATCTTCAACGCAAAAACAACTGCTGCTAACTCGAGATCATGAGTAGGATAGTTCTTTTCGTAGTCTTTCAGTTGTCTTGAAGCATAAGCAATCACCTTTTCATTCTGCATCAGCACAGCTCCTAGGCCCATCTTGGATGCATCACTGTAGATTACGAACCCATCATTTCCCTCAGGAATTGCCAACACTGGAGCCATCGTTAATCTTTTCTTTAGTTCTTGAAAACTCTTTTCGCATGCATCCGTCCATTCATACTTCTTTCCTTTGCGAGTCAAGTTTGTGAGTGGAGCTGCTATCTTGGAGAAATCTTCTACAAATCTCCGATAGTAACCTGCTAGACCCAAGAAGCTCCTTATTTCACTTGCATTCATCGGTTGCTTCCAGTTGAGTACAGCTTCTACTTTAGCAGGGTCCACCATAATCCCATCCTTTGAAATAACATCCCCAGAAATGACACTTTATCAAGCCAAAACTCACATTTAGAGAACTTAGCATATAGCTGGTGTCTTCTTAAAGTCTCCAGCACAATCCTTAAATGTTCCTCATGTTCCTCTTGATTCTTAGAGTAGACAAGAATATCATCGATAAATACAACAACAAATTTATCGAGGAAATCCTTGAATACCCTGTTCATCAAATCCATAAAGGCAGCATGTGCATTTGTCAGACCGAAAGGCATAACCACAAATTCATGGTGACCATACCTTGACCTAAAAGCTGTCTTGGGGATATCTCCTTCTTTAATCTTTAACTGGTGATACCCTGATCTTAGATCAATCTTAGAGAACACCGATGCACCCTTGAGCTGATCAAATAAATCATCAATTCGAGGCAACAGATACTTGTTCTTGATTGTCACCTTGTTCAGTTCTCTGTAGTTGATACAGAGTCTCATAGTGCCATCCTTCTTTTTCACAAACAAGACTGGAGCACCCCACGGTGAGTGACTTGGCCTGATAAATCCTTTGTCAAGTAGCTCCTTTAATTGCGTGTGAAGCTCCTTTAATTCTGCTGGGGCCATTCTGTAAGGCGCTTTAGAGATTGGTTCGATGCTTGGAGCGAGCTCAATCTCGAATTCAACTTCTCTTTCTGGCGGTAGACTCGTTAGATCGTCAGGAAACACATCTTCATATTCATGAACAACATGAACATCTTCCATTCTTGTCTTTCCTTCTTGGCTTTTGTCTACAACATTCACCAGATAACCCATGCAGCCACTTGCCAAAAGCTTCCTTGCTTTCATTGCCGATAGAAACATGTGGGGTTTCTTCCTGGTCTAGCCAACATAAATGAATTTCTGATCACCTTTAGGATGGAAGATCACCTTTCGTTTTCAGCATTCGATTGTGGCATTATACTTACTTAGGAAATCCATCCCAAGAATCATGTCATAGTCATGCATGTCGATCACAATGAGGTCGACGAAAAGTTCCCTATCAGAAATCCATAGGGGTACTTTACGCAAACAGTGCGTGGACAATATCACTTCCCCAGAGGGTAGTGTCGTAGTAAATCCCTGTCTCATAGGCTCTAAACGAACCCCTAACTTCTTAGCATGTGACATAGATACAAAAGAATGCGTGGCACCCGTATCAAAAAGAACATAAACATCATTACATAAGCTTGTTATCTGGCCTGTGACCACATTGGAGGCTTCAGCAGCCACTTGTTCTTTTGTCATGGCGTAGATTCAGGCGTTTTTCGGTGGGGCTTCAAGTCTCCCTTGACTAATTAGTGGCCCTTCAAGGGAGGCTTGCATCTGATGTAGCTGGGCTTGAGGAGGAGGTCTCTGCGGGGCATTAGCATTCATCAGTTTAGGGCAGTTTTTAACGAAATGGTCTTCACGCCCACATATAAAACATTGGTTTGTCCCCAATCGGCATTCCCTTGGATGTTTCTTTCCACATTTGGCACATGGTTGGAATCGCCTGTCATTGTTGTTGCGCTGACCATCATTGTGCCTTTTGTTGTCTTGGCCCTACTGTTGTTGAGGATTACCCTTCCTCTTATTGTTTCTCCAGTTCTTGTTGTTGTTGTTGCCACTGTTGTTGTTGTTGTTGTTCCTGTGGAGAGGGCGGTTCTGGTTGTTAGCATTGTTGGCTTGCTGGTTGGGCTGAGGCTGGTTCCTTCTTAATTTTGATAGATGGAACTCAGCACGTTGAGCTCTCATAACAACCTATTCTTGAGTCCTTGGCAGACTTTCCCCATCAACAATTGCAGTAATGTCCGGTCTAAGGGCCCTGATCAACCTTCTGACCCTTTCACCTTCGTTCATAACCATCCCTGGGCATAGACGAGCAAGCTGGTCAAATTTTGTCACCACATCAGTGACTGTCATATCCCCCTGGCGTAGGCTTTCAAACTCCTCATAATGCTTCCTTGTAACATTCATGTGGAAGAACTTTGTGTTGAACTCTTGAACAAAATCAGTCCATGACATCTCTTCAACATTTCTACTCTGTTCGATGCCATCCCACCAAATTCTGGCCTCCATAGTAAGGCAGTACGAGGCACAGAGGACCTTTTCATTGTCTGTGAAATCCATAAGTCGTAAGGTGGCCTCAATTGTCTTTAACCATCCTTGTGCGATCAATGGGTCCTTTGAACCCTCAAAGTCAGCTGGCTTGACTCTCTTCCATCTGACTAGAAGAGGTTCCTGATAAGCCGCTCTTGGTTCAGCAGCAGGAGCTGGGACTTCATTTACTTGGGCTTGTGGCTGCGGAGGAGGAGGAGGCACATCATTGCCTCGTGGTTCACCATTCTGGCCATTGGCCCTTAATGCAGCAATCTCCCTTCTTTGATCCTCCAACTGCCTTTGCAGTTCAGCGATCATCGTCATAAGTCTCTTGTTAGTTTGGGTGCGGGTCTGCATTCTTCTGTGGCCATCCATCGTAATTTCCTAAAATAATTAGGACTTAGAAATAATCTTTCATTTATGAGACAGGTTTTCACTACTATGTCATTAATCATTAATAAATCAAACCTTAATCCTATCATCATACTTGCATCAATACATCTAACTTAATATCATACTTACTTGGAGGACTTGGATTGACGTGTGGCGATATGAATTGTAATTGGAAGATTTACTCTGATACCAAAGCCTACAATGCCCCTTAATTCGGACGTCACAGATATCGCTACATACTTACATTCGTACATGCATAAACTTTAAAATTATAAATAATATCAAACTTAATCATTACTATGGATTTTAAAAGTGCTTAAACTTACGTTACCAGGATCCATTCATACGTTTTTTTTTAAAAAACTTAACGTTGTTTCGAAAAGCATTGTTTAAATTATTCTTTATCATAATTTATTCATTTATACTCTAAATTAATCATGAACTTATATAATAATATAGGTTTGTCAATTTGTAAAATCAGGACTTATAAAAATATCACATTAAAACTCTTTGATCATCACATCATTAGAAATCCATTTGTTCCCACAGTTCGGCAAGCCGAACTTGGGACTTCGGCAGGCCGAAATTCCCTCAACCGGTAGGTCGACAGAGGCTTTACAACTCGGATTAAAAATTCATCCATGTTCGGCAGGCCGAAAAATTAGATCGGCAGGCCGAACTTTTGGTCTTTGGCAGGCCGGCCACAGAGTTCGGCAGGCCGTCCAAGACCAAATTCCTTTGGAAAACTTAATTTTAAACATACCAACTTTACATAAAATATAGCGGAAGTTCATAATTCATAAGAAAATAACTTATAAAACCATAATATAAGTGTTCTTAAAAACTTAACACAAAAACATGTTAAAAAATATATATATATAAAACTTGATTAAATCATAAAATCATTTTCTTGGCGTGCTTGCAGTTACAATTCATCGTTCATGTTGCTCACACACCTTCCTATGTCCTCCACCTAGTCCATGATTCTCTTACCCTTATCTGCAACATGACATATAAAACATGATTAAGTTAAAGCTTAGTAAGTACATATATTCTCACAATTTTAAAAATTTTATAAACGTCAGCATCATCATCATCATCATCATTGTCATCGTATCATAAAAGTGCCATAAGCACAATTTCATAGAACATATCTTTCGTAATGTTAACCATTTTAAAACTTAATCCATTTTATCTTAAGGGCCCAAGTGTTGCACCATAAACATCATCATAGGCGCGCCGTCATGAGAGGAGAAGGGTAGCTAATCCCAAACCAAATATGACATCATAACATAACATTTCATAACAATGGGTGTGCAACACTTATTAGGTGATACATATATACATACTTTTCATACTTTGAAACTTGTCATCATTATACATGCATATCTTTAAAAATCATGAAAATCTTTCATAAGAAATCCTTTAAGGAAAATCATCATAAAATCATCATGAGTATCCTTGTAAATATATCATCCAACCTTGAAAAGGGTGTCATGTTGCAGGTGAGAATGTACTTACCTTAACGATAACTTACTTAACCTTAAAAATGCACTTGGTGACGACGCCGCGGTCTCGATGTGCTCGCTTTCTTGAGTGTTCATGCCATTTATCATTTAAAGATGTAATAAAAAAAATCAATACTTATCATGAACTATCCATACACTAATCTCATATTATAAACATAATTCATAACCATAAAATCGTCATCACATAAACATGTTATTATGATTTTTCTTAAATCATAAAATTTACCTTAAGCATATAAAACAAACCATACATTTTGAATATAATTATCTTTTAAATAAAACATTTTCGAACAATTAATATATTTATATTTTAATTTAAAACTTCATACAAGCATCATATTATCATGCTTGAAATTATTTATTATCATAAAATCTTTTAAACATACATAACATTTCATAACATATAAATAAAACACATTCATCTATCATACTCCTACATATGCATATTATAACAATTTTTCATGAAAACATCATTTTTACCCCTTGAATAATCATTACATTTTTCATACTTTCAAAATTATACAGTAACATATTACTGTGAGGGTAGAAGATAGAAATATCATATTTTCATAAAACATTCATATGACATGAAATTAGAAAGCACCGCATAACATATATGCATAACATCACATTTAGAATTTCGAGACAAAACACAATACCTCAAGAAAGATATTGTAGATGAAACGAGGAGAAGAATTTCTTTTCAAAAATACCAGAGAAAACCAAATACATACCTTGAAGTTTCTTCTCAAAATCCTTGAATTAACCAACGAAATAAGATTTTTCTTTCAATGTACTCAGAGAATTTTCGTGAGAGAGAGAGAGAGGAAGAACTCGTGGAGAAGAGAAGAGAAAGAGAAATGAAAGATCGTCTCAGAAATTTTTCTGAGAGGAAAACGTGAGAAGGAGAGAAAATAATGAAAAAGGAAACTTTAAAAATTTTTAACATATTAAACATAATTGATGGGAATTCAATTCCCTTCATTAAGTTGGATTTTTTTTTTCTGACTATTAAGGGCTGTTGGCGTGGAAGGAAAGAGAGAAAGAAGGAAAGTCCAATCTCCCACTCAATACTTACCATGTTTTGCCCTATTTAAATTGGAAACCATATAAATTAACATAAATCATGCAAGTCAAACCCCTTTTATTTCCTTAACTAATAAAACAATCCATTATGATGCCAATTAATCACATTAAATCACCCAATTAACGTAATTAACTCAGCCATAATTTTGGAGAGATTTCTGCTGACTGCTCATCAGCCATGTTTGGCCTGTCGGTTCCAGCAAGTTCGGCCTGCCGAGCTTAAAAGTTTGGCCTACCGATCAGTCATTAAATGCCAGAACATAAAACATTCATACATCATTGCATCATAAATAAACATATGCTTAAAATTTCACATGAACACTAGAGCACAACGATCCCATGTGGTCGTTACCTGTCACAAAACTTGTCATAAAAAGTTAGTAACATGCACATCACATATCATATCATATAACATTATTATTAATAACATTCCTTATTAACGTTACTAACTTAACGTGGTTCGTTACATGAAATAGGCAGGCGTTACAGTACATCTAAACTTTTCCATGAATAATTATGCTAATTGCAAAAAAAAAGTCCACCTCTTTTTAAGAAGACGCCACTAGATTGCTTGCAATAAAACTCCACCAACACTTTTACCAGATTCAATGAATCAACTCCAATAAGACGACTTCCCTCAAACCCCGCCGCCTTCCTCTTCCACTCGCTCTCAGCCCAGTTCCAGGTTTCTTTTAATTTCCCCCAAAATTTCACTTCTTTTCTTAAGGGGATGAAAAGGAGGAGATAGATGGGCTTTAGGGTTTGAGGGGATCGTGAAAACTTCCAGCAGTTTCCTTTTTGATTAACATAATCCCGCGCTTTTTCTTTTTTTTTTTTTTTTTTTTTTTTCCTTTTGCTCTGCCCACGAGTTTTTATCGCCAGAAAGTTTTGAAGGAGAACTTTTCAAATAAAAAAATATTTAATACTTTTCATACATTATAAATATGCTTTAAAGCTTATTTCAATTTTTTTTTTGGGAAAGTATATTTCATTTTTTTTAGAACGTATATTTCAAAAAATTAAAAAAAAACAAATAAATACAGATACAACTAAAGGCCTTTTTGAAGTGGTAAAATAAGGAAAAAAAATTCATTTTTTTGAAATAAGCAAAAATAAAAAAAAAACAAAAAAAAAAAAATTTCTTTTCCTTAACACAAGTTTATAAAACTAAAATGAAAATATGGTACAAGCTTTAATATAGATAGAATAAAATTAAGATGTTTGAGTATTCTAAAACTAAAATCATAAAAAAGTTTCCTAGCTAAAAAGGTTTCCTAAATAGGTATTGTTGGCTCTGTATGGTTTATGCAAGTTCCTTCACAATCATCACGCAAATAAGAATCTATGGAATCATCTTTGTCATCGATTTCTTCTATTGAAGACAAACCCACACTAAGACGATGATGATCTATTATATTGTCATATTCATCATCATCTTTAGATGTTTGATTAAAGACTTGTTGTGGTCAAGGGATAACAATTGACCATCTTACATCTTTCGGATCTTGAATATAGAAAACTGGCTTTGCTTGAGAACCCAAAATGAAAGAGTCAGATTTGTAACCTTTTCTACTTAAATCGACCAAGGTAATTCCATCTTTTTCTATCTTTACACCTTGGTTATTTTCGACCCAATCACATTTGAACACTGCGATATGAAAAGTATAGTAATCAAGTTCCCATATTTCCTAGATTACTCCATAATATGACACGTCACCATATACAGGGTTTTAGCCCTTCGCGCTTGAGAATTGAGTTGTTTTTACAACTATACTGACACCGCTATTTTGCATAGAGCGTACATCATCTAGTGCTTTCATGTTAAAACGACACCCATTTATGACATATGCTTTGTGTTAATAACATTCATACTAGGTGTGTGTGCTATCCACTTCAATGAATTTGATACCTTATGTTGATTTTGAGATAATTGATTTTCAATGTTATCACGTAACCAGTAAATGAAGGTACGATGATGCTCATCATGTACCCACTTTTGACGTCTTGTAGGATTTTTATCTTGCAGCCATGTCATATGTTCCCTAAAAAGAAAAGGACATAAACTCATGTTAAAGGCTTTCATGAAATTATTCAATCATAGTTATGTTAATATAAAAAAAAGAAAAGAAAAAAAGCTACTTACTCTATTTAAATGGTGCTCGAATTTATTGATAATCACTTGAACACCCAAAATAATCTTATCAATAATAACTTAAAACTCTATTAAAAAAACTTAAAACTCATGATACAAAAACAATGCAAATTCTAAAATTCCAAAGTGTAGATAAATTGTTAGAAGTAATATTCTCTTACAATAATAATAATAAACCTCATATGTCAAAAGTACATCAACTTATTTTACCAGTAAAACAATGTAATTCTATTAACATTGTTCAAACATTGCCAAATACTTTTTTTCAATGGAAAAATTGCTTAAGACTTATAATATGTAGACTTGAAGTATACAGTAGAACACAGCTCGCTTTCACGCGGTTATCTACAAAAATAATAATAAAATAAGAATCAATAAACAATAAGTTACCAAACACTTTTTGCAACTGAAAAATTGCCTAAGACTTGCAATAGGTAAACTTGATGTATATAATGCACAAGTTACGCCTTTCATGTTATCTACATAAATAAAATAAAATAAGAGTCAATCAACAATAAGACATTTATGGGTTAGGGGAAAAAGAATTACATTGATAAAATAAATTCTAAAATAGCTCCAAATTTTTAATCATAATAATTCTTAAAAGTGAGTAGTCACATATGTAGACACACTTATTAGGCTGGCAATTCTAATCCAAATAAGCTTCAGCTAAAAGTCCTAATCAAACTCAAACTAAAATAAAAATCAAATATATGATTAATTTTGTGGTGGCTTTATATGGCGGTCAATTAGGAACCGCGTTTAAAGCTTTTCCGACTTTACATGGCGGTGGATTAAAAAGAGCCATTAAACATATTTTTTGGCGCCAAACTCTACTTTACATGGCGGTGGATTAAAAAGCACCATTAAACCTATTTTTTTTTGGCGCCAAGCTCTACTTTACATGGCGGTTGATTAAAAAGCGCCATTAAACCTATTTTTTTGGCGCCAAGCTCCACTTTAGATGGCAGTTGATTAGAAAGCATCATTAAACCTCTTTTTTTTTTGGTTTTACACAGCAGTCATTTTCCCAACCGCCATGAAATATCCCCAAATCACCAAAGATGGCGTTTTTTTTTTCAAACGACATCTTTGCATGCTATTTACTATCTTGTAGTAGTGCTAGGAGAAATGTTTATAACAAATAACACCAGGAATTAGAGACATCGAATGTTTAATGTTATGAATTATTGGGCCAGCTACATCAAGGCACAACGGAGGATTGACAACAATGGCGACATTAATCGCATCTGTTTCAATAATTGTAATATCAAATCCAAACCTTGCTGCAAAACTCAGTCTTTCCCTTACCGCCACACATTCAGCTAGGTGTGGAGAAAAGAAACCATTTATTCTCTTAGCAAGGCACGCCAAAACCACACCATTCTCATCCTTTACTACCGCACCAATACCACAGTCTAAAATATCTCGCTTTACAGCTCCATCAACAGTAAGTTTTAGCCTTCCAATTTGTGGGCAGCACCATCTCGAATGTAAATTTGCATTTGCCATTGGTGTTGTTACTTCTGCCTTGTGGCATAATGAGTAATCATCTAGAACCCGCCCAGCAGTTTGTAAAACATCCACAGCCTCCCTCCAAGTATTCCCAAGCACTCCTATATTTCTAGACAACCAAATACTCCATGCAGTCACGACGAAAATCTCGAAGTTTTGTGTATTCAGATGGGAGCTAGCAAACACGCATAAGCCTGCAAAGGTGAATGCATCATTATTTTTTAACTTCAGCCAGAAAGAAGACATATTCCATATTTCCCAAACACGCGTGCAATTCTATAGCGCATGCCAACAAGTCTCAATCACTTCTCCGCACCTCCTGCAAGTACAACCACAGTCTATCCCTTTTTTAGCAAGGCTTGTAATGCACAGTAAGAGATCATGGAATGCCCTCCATGCAAAAATCTTAACCTTACTTGGGAAGTTGATCTTCCACAAACGCGACCACCATAAAGAGTCCGTATTAACATTCGAAGCACTCTATTGTACTCACAATTCCACGGCACCCCAATGCCCAGATTTTACTGTGTACAAACCCTTCTCATTAAAATGCCAAACCATGATATCCTCTACATCCCTACATAGGAATGGAAAGGATTTGGTCTACATCAATAGGCAAGAAAGCTTGTTACACCAGCTCCATATTCCATTGATTATTGACAATGAAGTCCTCAACCTTGCAATTGACAAGACTCTCGGATAGGGTAGTGATGGGTTTAAATGACCCCAGACACGGAATCCATGGTGAAGAGAAAACCGAAACCTGTTTACTATTTCCAATTCTCCGCCTAACTCCCTATTTGAGCAACTCTTTCCCCCACAAAATGCTCCTCCAGATGTATGAAATATTATTACTCGTCCCCGCCTCCATGAAAGATGTTGAAGGGTAATATTTTGCCTTGAGAACCTTGCCTACCAAAGAATTGTGGGATTGGATAAGCTTCCAACCTTCTTTTGCAAGCAAGGCCTGATTAAACAAGCCTAAATGCCAAATGGCAAGTCCACGTACCTTTTTAGGTCTATGCATCTTTTCCCAGCACATCCAATAGATCTTTTTATTTTCTCCTGAACCTCCCCACCAGAAATGCGCAAAAAGCGATTAGAGATCAAGACATAAACCAACTGGGAGCTTAAAAACGCTCATAGTATAAGTGGGTGTGGCTTGAGCCACAGCTTTAATCAACGTCTCTCACCCGCCTGCTGAAAAAGATCCCTTGACGCCATTTCTATAACTTTTTGGTGACTCTCTCCTTAATAACATTAAAGGCATTCCTCTTATGCTTACCAACAAAAGAAGGCAATCCCAAATATTTGTCATGGGAAATAGCATCGCCATTAAGACCAAACCGCCCTTGAATTTCTATTTTCGTAATATTATCAATGTTAGGACTAAATGTACTGAGTGATTTGGAAAAATTAACTACCTGCCTAGACACTTTGCCACAATGATCTAGGACTCCGGTAATGGCATCACAGTCCTGCAAAGATGCTTCCCAAACACAATAGAATCATTTGCAAAGAGTAGTTGAGATATACTTGGTGCTCTTCGGGCAACAGAAATCCCTTTCAACACACCTTTCTTCTCAACTCTCTTCAACAAATTAGAAAAAAACTTCAACACAAAAAAGGAATAAATAAGGAGAGATAGGGCACTCCTGACGCAAACTTCTAGATGGAGTCACTTCCTCCATCACCCCATCATTCATAATAAAAGAGAAGCGAGCTGTAGTGATACATTCTATAACAGCGAGTATCCACCGTTGTCCCAAACCCAACTGGCGCATCATCGTTTCTAAGAAGTCCTATTCTACTCTGTCATAGGCTTTGCTCATGTCCAATTTCAATCCCATAAAACCACTCTTGGCCCCCGTCTTCCGCCGAATGGTATGAAGGACTTCAAAAGCGACTAAAACATTATCCGTAATAAGGTGTCCAGGCACAAATGCACTTTGTTCGTCAGAGATGATGCTAGGTAAGACTTTCTTGAGTCAATTAGCAAGAGTTTTCGTTACTATCTTTGACGACACATTGCACAAGTTAATCTGTCTAAAATCGAAGATTTCTTGGGATCATTGAACTTAGGAAGGAGGACAATATGTGCTTTATTAAGCTCTCTAATCGACTGCAACCCATTAAGGATACCTAACACCACATTAACCAAATCCACACTCACCACATCCCAATTGTTTTGAGAAAAGGCTGCTTGAAACCCATCCGGACCCCGTGCTTTATTGGGACTCATTCCAAAAAGTGTCTTTTTAATCTCAGCTGCTGTGAACAGAGCCTCTAACTCTTCCCTTGCCTCCTCTGAAACTCTAGGATTCCCCAAATTAACAACCGGATATATGTCTTCTTGCGGAGGATTACAGGAAGAGAAAATGGTTTGAAAATAACCTTCAATTTTTGAGATAATCTCGGGCTCACTTGTAACCCAAGAACCATCATCCTTTACCAAGCCCTTAATCTTATTCCGCTTTTTCTGTTCCGTGGCTTTGGCATGAAAGAACTTGGTATTATGGTCACCCCCTCGGAGCCACTCGATTTGTGCCCTTTGCTGCCAATGGTACTCTTCTAATGCCAACACACTATCTAGCTTTTTATCCTTATTGCTAATCAGCATTTTAACTTCATTAAAAAATAGCCTCTGGTTTACAATTGCAATCTCTTCTTGTAGAGCACGTGCATGCCTAGGAAGATTGCCAAACGTAACCGAGCTCCGTTCTTTAAGATCCACAGCGCATCTTTCTAGAGAATCTAGAAAACCTGTTGGACAAGCTGCATTATCTCCACCATCCCAAGAGTCCCCAAGAATATCCTCAAAATTGTTATCCGTCATCCAAATTGGGTCGAAACAAAATTTGCCACTTTTTAGGTCCCCGTCCTGAAGGAGCCTCACTCCCTTTGAGAGAGATAACAATGGCTCTATGGTCAGAGCCAAAAAAATCCAAGTTCCGTACCATATGATCGTGAAACAATTCTTTTCATGCATCATCACCTATAAAACGATCCAGTCTTTCTTAAATACTATCTCCATCAGCCTGTTTATTGTTTCACGTCAATTCGGGCCTCGTAAAACCAAGATCTGACAAGCCACACTCCATCAAAGTCTCTCCAAAACTCCACCCACCTTTTTCGAGAAATATAATATCTCACCCACCCACCAACAAAAGAGAACCTTTAATTAAAGTCCAAAAATGAGCGCGCTGACTTTGATTTGGCTCCCCATAAAACTCAGAAAATCGCCACACACTCGTACCATCGAAAACAAAACTATCCGCATGAAACCTAGAGTAGCTTTTAATTTCTACCAAAATTTCTTCATTGCACATAAGAATCAAGCCCTCACTTCGACCCACACAATCAACATGAATTCCATATTTAAATCCGACTTTATCTTTTAATGACTTCGCCGAACAACCACCGAGTCTGGTTTCTGAGTGGAAAACAAGACTGGGGAGGCACTGCGAACCAACATCCATAGTCTGTCAACCGCACCAGGGGCCCGGGGTCCCCATGCCTTCCAGCAAACAAGATTCATTGGGCCCGGCGCCACCACCGATGTTGCCAAGTTTGTAAGATCGCCAAGTGCCCAATTACTACCATTCATATTCTTTCTTTTAGTAGTGTCCTTCCCGATCACCATCGGCTCGTATTAAGAACAATCTTTTTCGAAGCTTTCACAGATACCATCTTCCTATTATTCTTTTTTGACCCACCATCTGCAGGCCCAGCTCGGAACTGAAACGCGGGAATTGCTTCCCCCACCTTCCCCACCTCAGAAACCTTACCAGAAGAGGGAGGTAAATTTGAAACCAGTCCATTAAGTCTTGTCGGATAGAAAGACCATCGTACTGCAAGCATTCAGGACCTGGGACTTCTTTCTCATGCAAAGGAATCCTTAGAAGTCACATGATCCATCACGTGTTTCATTAAAGAGCCACCATTAAAAAACACGACTCGGCACGTGACTGTTTAAAACATCCTCAGGCTAGCTTTCAGGTCAGCCTTTCCACTACTGTTATTCCTTTTAATATATTCCTTAGTCATCACAAAAATATCTATATGCAATGGATAATTTCCTTCTAAAACAGCTGGGGTTTTTGAATTTGACTTACCCGAAATTTCCCCCTTAATCCTTGCTTGAGAGTTAAAAGGATCTCGTGAGAATAGGTCTTCGTCGCCACTACTACCGGCCGCCTGAGGCGGCAGATTCACCCCTATCTTCACCACTTCAACCCCATGAAGGACCGGAGATGTAGCACCTATCTTTGACTTCAGAAGGTGAGAAACTTCTCTGTGTCGCCCAGACGCGGTTCCATGCATCGTAGGAGACATCCCATGCAATATTGGGGAAGATGAATTACTAGGCTCACCATTAGAGTCGATGCTTTTTTGTCCAGGACCCACGTGGCCCTCACTTGTAAAAAAGTCTCCACTAGCCTTCTCCACGCCCTTATTGCACCAATCTTTATCACCTGATGAGTTAAATTCCACCACATTAATGCTTTCTTTTCTTGGACCCACGCAGCCCTCACATGCAATAGGATCATTCCTATAAAAGGAAACTCCATTCTGTTGAGGGCCCTCCACATCATTACTGCACCAATGTTTGTCACGTAGTGTTGAAAAGGCCTCCCCCTTAAAGTTCATGTCACATGCAGATAAGCTGGATCTCTCCAAGTCAAGCTCCATGGTTTGTAATTATACTGCAAACAGTCCAATCCTTGATTATCGGGATTGGTTTCCTTGCCAGGTGCCAAATTTGATTTCAAACAATTTATATCTGTTTTGCCCGCAGCCAATCTCCATACGGTAGAGGTTCCGATGAATCTCTGTCCTTGAGGCAGTGAGCACCACAATCCTTCTACACATGTCCTATCTTCCCACACAAGTAGCAGAATCCCGCAATTTCTCGTACCGGAGGTCAGCCCAAACAATAGGACCATTATTCCCCAATCGGATCCTCAAATATTTACCTCAAATATTTACCCGTAAACTTTCCGTTCCGATCTGTGTGAATAGAAATTAGATCCCCACCGCGTGTCCGATAATCTCTCCGATCTCCGGCAAACGCGCATCCAGCAGAAGATGTGAGCTTGGATCCAAAATTTCGAGTAGCAAAACTCTATAAGGTCCTGTTGTTCGAGATTATCCACCTTAGGGAGTATTCAAAGCTCCATGGTTCCTCCGCCAAAATGCAATCCCTTTCTTTTTTGTCTTCGAAAATTAAGAGAAACACGTATCTGGCAACTTCTCTTATTTCAACCTTTCCTTCGACCTTCCATACAGCGATCATAATGGACATGAAAGCAACCTTAAACATTTTTTCGTCAAGAGTCGGCCAAGTAAACCCGATCTCATCTCAGCCCTCCCCCTCTCAACTACCTCTTCTGCCACCCCGAAAATATCTTCTTCCTCTCCTGTGATAGACAACGTTTTCCAACTATGATTCACCAATTTGATTGAAAAGTCATTCTATTTTGAATGACTATTTTTTTTTTTTTAAAAACCAACCAAACATTAGAATAAAACTTCATTCATTATCCCCAACCAATTTAATAAAAAAGAGTAGCTTTTTTTTTTTTCCTACTATTAGAGTTTAGTAAAGCATATGTAGTTACTGGAGCATTAAAAAACAAGAAACCTAGATTCCACACATCTAAGTATTAGTAAAACCTCTTATGTTCCTTTTTTATAAAAAACAAAATCTTATTTTACTAAGTAATTGTGTTTAACAATTTTTCTCATACAAATAATAGAAACAAAAAAAAAAAAAAAAGATTTGAGAATAGAATATGAGTAAATACCACACTGGTTGGGTTTTACTTTGAACAATATCTCTATCTCTATCATATCATTTGTGAGTTTTGCATGTCCGAGTAGGGTAATTTGTATTTTTTAAACCACGTTCAATAAAATAAAAGCAAGATGTGAATTGAACATGAATGTCTTTTTTGGGTCAACATTTAAAGTTGACGGAATAAAAGCTAGTAATTGAATATGAAAGTGTAATTTAAAAGTATAAATATGGAATAATCTAAAACATATGGTATGATTTTTTATAATCTCAAAATATAAGGTATAAAAAATGAAGAAAACTCGTAATTTTGCCTACAATTAGTCTCTTTTCATGCAAAAACAGTATATTGCTCAAATTCATCATCTCTTTTGGCGTCCTAATTTTCCCATTTATTAACAATGTACAAGTAAATACAATAAAATAAGACATTTCCTACAAGTAAATAGGAAAAATGATGAAAACATGGCGTTAACTAAATATAATTATTATGCAGAATATTTAAATGTACCCTACATTTAGTGGAAGCCTTGGTAGATTAGTATTAAATATATGCAGGGGTGGAGCCGATGCAGTGAGGGTTACCTAAAGTGTAGTTACTTGCTCTATGAGTCTGATGGTTATCCTTGCAGGCATATTTTTTATGCAATAAAATACCTCAATATCATCTCCATCCCAAAATCTTTCATATTAAATAGGTAGACAATGAATGCAAAATCAATGGTCGACCATCGTCAGACATTGTTCATGGATTTATCAGAGGAGGTGCTACATATGGTGCGATATGGGTCGTTATCATCAAATTTCAACAAACATTCCTGCTATGCAACCAAAGTCCTAGATTTCTACACGGAGACAAAGCTAGAATTATTAACAACTAAGTTTGAAAATCTCTTTTTGAGTATGGACCATGCTCCATAGGGTAGTAACAATGCAGAAGGATCAAATATTTCAAAATATTGAACGTCAAATCTTAAGAGACATTGTTTGCTCAATAAAGGCACCGCTAACCATCTGATAATTAGAAAGCATGCGGACAAGGATTTCAACCAAGGATATGTTAGAAGAATATGCATTCATTGTAGGAGTTTTGGGCACAACAAGCAAATCTACCCTTAAAAAAATTTGAAGGGGAAGACTATTGACTTTGACTCATTAGAAACAATTTGTGATACAAACCCCGCCAATAAAGTGACAAGACCCTTGAATCAAATAAGTCTTCAAGATCATTTAGAAACAAGTTAGTATGAAATCGCGACCCTTTGCTTATAGTGAAGCAAGAACCTTGGTATAAGGAAGATGCCGCAATCAATTATGAAACGATTGATTCATAAGTCGAAGGTGAAAGCCATGGAAATTTCAATAAGTTTGAAAAGTTCTCAAAGAAACAAATAGAATTTTGATCTCACAAAGTATGAATAAAATCTGAATTGTGTTATTTTATTGAGCCAATGGCTATTTATAATGCAAGAAAGTTCACCAATTAGGCAAATAGAAATCCAAGATAATCAGCCCTTAAAAAAAAGCCCCCCAAAAAAGAAAAAGGAAACAAGAAATCACAAAATTAAAATTAAAAGAAAAGGAAACTAAATGAACTAATACTCTAACTTTCCCTACTTACTCTTCTATTTCCAAAATAAGGAAACTAAGTTGGAGGAGAAAAGGAAACTAACTTCTCAATCAGGTAAGTAATTAAATGGGAAACTAATTAAATGAGAAACTAACCAAATGGGAAACTAACCAAATGGAAAACTTATCCAAATGTGAAACTTAACAAATCAAGAAACTTACCAAAATAAAGAGAAGAGGCGTTTAAAAAAAAGAAGCGGCCAAAACAAGGGAAAGTACTCAAAATGGCAACAAGCCTTACAATTCAGCCAAAAAAAGCCTATATCTAACAGTAAATGCTTAAATTAAAAAAAAAAAGTTCTCAAATTGGAAAAAAAAAACTAGCAGAAAAGGGAAACTAGCTTAAAAAGGAAACTTCAATCTTGAATCATGAAATGGCGTGTTGATTCATGGGGTGTGATTTTGAATATAGAAACTTCTAAATTAGTCCGATGCTTGAATCTTGGTATTCCAAACTTGTGGATAGCGTGTTGCATCTTTCTTAGGCTTGCACAAATTTGTCTCAGTCCAAATGCTTTGAATCAGCTCATTAAGATTGTCTTTGAACCATTTGGCTCTAGCCCTTGTAACCAGCCTGACTAAAACTTGACTTGGATCCATTACTCTATATATAACGGTGTACTCATCATTCGCCTCCTCTTGAAAAGGATTTGTCCTTAAATCATCACCTACATCAAAAGGAGTCAAATCAAAAACATTAAAAGTAGCACTAATATTATACTCATCTGGTTGATCCAATTTATATGCATTGTCATTGATACGCTCCAAAACTTAAAAAAGTCCATCTCCTCTCGAAAGCAACTTAGAACGTCTTTATGCCGGAAACCTTTCCTTTCGCATGTGCAATCATACCTAATCTCCAGGTTCAAAGATTAGCTACTTGCACCCTTTGTTGGCTTGTTTTACATATTGCTCCATTTTTTGTTCAATGTTGGGTCTTGCTTTCTCATATATCTACTAAATAAATTCAGCCTTTTTCTTCCATCTAATTTAGCACATTCAGATAATGGTAATGGCAATAAATCAATGGAGTTAAAAGATTAAAACCATAAACAATTTCAAATGGTGAAAACTTAGTAGCGGAATGAACAATACGTTTATAAGCTAACTCAATGTGTGGTAAACAATCTTCCCAATTTTTATTTTTTTTAATAGTAACCCTCAACAATATAGATAAAGTCCTATTAACTACTTCAGTTTGACCATTAGTTTGTGGATGACAAGTAGTAGAAAATAATAACTTTGTTCCTAACTTATACCACAAGGTCTTCCAAAAGTAACTTAAAAACTTTGCATCTCTATTGAAACAATTGTTCTAGGCATACCATGCAATTTTACAATTTCTTTAAAGAACAAATCAACAACATGAGAAGCATCATTAGTTTTGTGACATGGAATAAAACGTGCCATCTTAGAAAATCTGTCTATAACCACAAAAATTGAATCCCTACCACATTTAGACCTAGGCAAACCTAAAACAAACTCTATCAAATTATCAATCCAAGGTTCATTAGGAATGGATAATGGTGTGTATAAACCATGGGGTTGCACTTGAGATTTTGGTTGCCTACAAATGACACATCTACCACAAATTTTCTCAATATCTCTTGTCATGTGTGGCCAATAGAAATATTCTTGCAAAATAGCTAGTGTTTTAACAACTCCAAATGTCCCATTAACCCTCCATTATGGGATTCCATTACTAACAAGTCACGCAAAGTGCAATTAGGCACGCACAACTTATTCTCTTCAAAAAGAAATCCTTCATGCCTAAAGAACTTACCCGCTGTGTTTTTTTCACAAGCTCAAAAATCCTCACACAAATCTTGGTCTAAAGGATACAATTCTTTAATATGCTCAAAACCAAGTAATTTTGCATCAAAGATAGAAATTAATGCATACCTTAGAGAAATTGCATATGCTATAATGTCTTCCTTACCTTGATTGTATAGGATGACATACGGAAATGTCTTAATGACCTCCACCCATCATGCATGTCTCTTATTCAACTTGTGTTGGACTCTTAAATGCTTAAGCGACTCATGATCCATGTGAATCACAAATTCCTTAGGCTAAAGGTAGTGTTGCATGTTTCCAACTCCCTAACCAATGCATACATCTCCTTGTCATATGTTGGCCTAGTTTAAGGCTACCCCACTTAGCTTTTTACTAAAATATGCAACAGGATGTTCTTTTTGCATTAGAATGGCTCCAATACCTATCCCTAAAGCATTGCACTCAATCTCAAAAATTTTAGTGAAGTTAGGTAAAGCAAGCAAAGTTGCATTCGTCAATTTCTCTTTGATCAAATTAAATGCCTTTTCTTGTTCATCACCCCATTTGATTCCAACATTCTTCTTGATGACCTTGGTAAGTGGTGTGACAGTGCTACTAAAGTCTTTCATGAACCTTCTATAAAAACTAGCGAGTCTATGAAAACTAAAAACATTACTTACACTTGTGGGACTCGGCCACTCTTGAATTGCGTGGATCTTCTCTTCATCAACCTGTATTCCTTGTGCACTTAGAACAAAACTAAGAAACACAAGCTTATTGGTGCAAAAGTTGCACTTCTTCAAGTTAGCATATAACTTCTCTTTTCTAAGTACATCCAAAACCGAAAATAAACTACCACCAATTTACCTATGATAGCATGCAAGACATGGTTCATTAATCTAATGAAAGTACTTGGTGCATTAGTTAATCAAATGGCATAACTAACCACTCATATATAAACCATATTTTGTTTTAAAGGTAGTTTTTCATTCATCACCTTCTTTCATTCTAATTTGATGATATCCACTTTTTAAATCAATTATAGAGAATACACAAGCACCATGCAACTCATCCAACATATCATCTAAGCGAGGAATGGGATGATGATACCCTATGTTATATTGTTGATTGTTCAGCAGTCAATGCACATCCTCCACTTCCCATCCTTCTTAGGAACGGAAATCAATGGAACGACATACGGACTCATGCTTTCTCTCACGTACCCTTTTTCCATCAATTCTTTGACTTGCTTTTGTAGCTCTTTTGTCTCCTTAGGATTACAACGATAAGCCAGTCGGTTTGGAATGGTAGCACCAGGTATAAAATTTATTTGATATTCAATCCCTCGAATAGGCGGTAAACCATGTGGAACCTTTGTAGGAAAGACATCATCATACTTGTGCAAAAGAGAAACAACAAAACTAGGCAAAATTGAATCAAGTTGGTTAGTGTTTAAATATGGCTCTTTATACAAAAGTACAATCATTAGCTGGTTTAAAAGCAATGCTCTTTTAATTTCCCTCGCTTTTGCATAGAAATTTTTTTTTCTCTCTACTTTTCTCTCATTGGCTAAATCAGTTCTTTCTATTTCTCTCTCACTTTTCTTAGCCTTTTGCTCTTTTTCTTTAAGATTTTCATTTGTTTTCTTTTTTCTACTCTCTTGCTTTTGATCATTGTCTTTTTGTAATCTTACTTGATCTTTATAAACCTACTTTGGTGTCAAAGGAACTAGAGTTATTTTCCTTTGATTAAACTCAAATAAGTATTTGTTGCTGAATCCATCATGCTTAACATGCTGATCAAATTGCCATGGCCTGCCTAATAACAAATGCCCAGCTTACATTGGGACTGCATCACACAAAATTTCATCTTCATATTTTCCAATGCCAAAAGAAACTGACACTTGTTTACTTACCTTTACCTCACCATTATCATTGAGCCATCGCAACTGGTAATGTCAAGGATTTTAATTGTAGGCAGTCATAATTTCTCCACCATAATAATGCTAACAACATTAGTACAACTTCTTGTATTAATAATCACACTACATACCTTGTTTTTGATACGGCATCTAGTATGAAAGATATCATCTCGTTGCACTTCGTCATCTTCTTTGATTTGCATACTCAGAGCACTCCTAGGAACCAACATCTCACCTTGGGCAACATATTCCTCTTTATCCACATCCTGCAATTGTGGCATAGATTCAGCAACATCTTCATCCTCAGACTCAAATTGACCATCGTCTCTTAATATCATTACTTTTTTGTTCAGATATTGGATCGCTATACCCCTGCCTTCGCATTTAAAACACTTAATATCATGATTTCGAGTAGTGTAAGAATCAGACTTACCTTGAATTCCATGGCTAGTCATTTCTTGTTTTTGCTTGGATTTAGCCTTGGTCGGGGTTGGCTTCTCCTCTCTCCTAGCAACATTTGGCCTCCATGATGAACTCGAGCTTGGGTTTTGTCGAGTATTGCTTCCCTTCCTATTGAGTTGGTTCTCAATTTTGATAGCCATATGCACCATATCTTCCAACTCCATATAATGATGCAATTCTACCAAATTAGCAATATCCCAGTTCAAACCCACAAAAACCTAACCATAGTAGCTTCTCAGTCCTCCTTTATGTTGGCCCAGATCATAGTGATTTCTATCTCACTATAATAATCCTCCACACTGTGGTTGCTTTGTGTAAGATTTTGTAGTTTTTGGTACAACTCCCAATAGTAATGAATTGGAACAAAGCATCTCCTCATCATGGTTTTCATCTCCTCCTATGTTTCCATTGGACACTCTTTTTAGTACTGATTGATCCCATCAAACTGTCACATAATCAAAAAATTCAATGGCTGCCAATTAAACTTTTTTAATCTCTTAGTAATTGTGACAATCAAATACTAACTCCACCTTCTTCTCCCACTCAAGGTAAGCTTTGAGATCATTCTTGCCTTGGAACAATGGAATCTTTATCTTAATACTACTCAAATTATTATCTTCCTGGTTCTTAGCTTCTCTAAACAGCCCCTATATCTTCTAGTCCTATTGCTAGCAATTGAATCCCAGTCATCTTCTTCCTTAAAGCCTTCCCCAAAATACTCTTCATCTTCAACCCTTACTACCCTAGGTTGTATTCTCTCTTTCCTATGCAAATTAGAAATGTTTTGTGGCTGTGCAATTTTATCCTATCTATCCATTCATGGACTTGCCCCATCTCTACTCTAAACATTCTCCTTATCTCACCCATTAAACCTTCCATGACCATCTTCGGATTGACCTCCCATGGCACCTCTCTAGAAGTATTTTTGTCCTTGATGTTAGACATGTTGGCTACAAAACAAAGTTAAAGAAGAAAGACGAAGAAAAGGACCTCACACACTCCCTTACGAGTTTCACTCAAAGAATGAATCACTCAATTACACTAGTGTTTCCCACAAAATATAATTGGCCTTTACCCTCTTATATGCTCACCACTCTTGTCTTTTTCTACTCTTAGTAATTCTCTATAAGTTCTTATCAAACTAATCAAACAAATATCAAAATTTCCAATAACAATTCACCAAGAACTCACCAAGAGAAATTTGGTATTATGAGGATAGAGAACAAGGGCTATGAAAAGGAATTAAGGATTTCAAAATTGTAAAAAGAATTGGGAAATGGGAATTAAGATGTGAAAATTGAAACAAGAATTTGTGAGTTGGGAAGATGCAAGATTGAACAAGAATGTAAAAATATGTAAGACTGAACAAGAATGTAATAATTGAAACAAGACTTGAACTTTTTTTTTAAAGGCCTATTTTTTTTGACAGCTGTTTTTTTAAACGATTTTTTTGTTGTTGCTGAATTAGATATTCTAAGGAAAGGAGGGATTCAAAAATTGGACAAAAAAATTGAAAAAGAAGATAGGCAAACCTAAACTAGAATCTTGCTCTAGTAACAACTAATACAACCCCGCCAATAAAGTGACAAGACTCTTGAATCAAATAAGTTTCCAAGATTGTTTAGAAACAAGTTTGTATGAAACTACAACACTTTGCTTATAGTAAAGCAAGAACCTTGGTATGAGAAGATTCCACAATCAATTATGAAACGATTCATTGATAAGTCAAAGGTGAACACCATGGAAATTCTGATAAGTTTGAAAAGTTCTCAAAGAAACAAAGAGAATTTTTATCGCATAAAGTATGAATAAAATCTAAATTGTGTTATTTCATTAAGCCAATGGCTATTTATAATATAAGAAAGTTCACCAACTATAATACCCCCTTACGGACGTCACAAATGTCGTTACATTCATCCTCGTTTTTATTATTTTTAAGATAAACCATTTAAATAAGGTAAAGTTTATTAAACTTATCCCAAGATCCATGCATACATTTTTTTAAACAAAATATCAATATTTCAAAACCTTTTATATTTAATTAAATAGTTTATCAATACCAAATTAATGAAGCCATAAAGCAAATAAAATTTAAAATCATTATTTAATTCTATTCACAGTTTGGTAGGCCAAACTTCAGACACGGACAGGCCGAACATGACCGATAGTCTAAACTTCAACCACCGGTAGACCAATTGAGGCTCTGCAAAAACAGGGTTTTAAATCACTAAGATCGACAGGCCAATACAAAGTAATCGGTAGGTCGATACCAACATCGACAGTCTGATCAATACTGATCGGCAGGCTGATCTGTTGTAAAAACAATAGCAAATTGAAAACAAGTCCCAATTCAACATAGTGCAGAAAATTTTGACGTAGAATAAATAAAATCATTGTTTAGAGACTTTAAAACTCTTGCTTGGCATTCTTCCGTTTTCAATTTATCCTTTCAAGCTCACACGCCTGTCCTCGCCCTCTACCTATTTCATAATCCTCTTACCTCTATATATAACATGATTACAAACTAAGTAAGCAAAAGCTTAGTAAGTATATTTTTCAATCTCACAACATAAAACATTTTGTGAACATTCTTTATGCAACATCATATTCATAACCATCATTAACAAAATAGTGCACTTGACACAGTTTCATATAGGACATATCTTTCGCTACATTATCCATATTAAAACTTCATTCATTTTATCTTTAAGGGCCCAAGTGTTGCACCATTATTATCATCATAGGCGCACTGTCGTGAGAGGAGAAGCGTAGCTAATCCTGAACCAAACATGACAAGTACAACTCTGGACATCATAAACATTAATATAAACATAGGGTGTGCAACACCTATGTAAGTGATACATATATATATATATATACACTTTTAACTTTGAAATATCTCATCATCAAAACAGGCATAAACCATATTGTAACATCGAAAGCTTTCATGAAATAACATCATGCAAAATACTTACAATCCTCATGAACCGTATTCTCATAAAACTTTCACAAACTTTCATCATGTTGTAGGTGAGAATGTACTTACTTGATTAGCTTACTAAACCTTAATTTTAGATGACGTCGACGCGGTATTGATGTGCTCACTTCTTTGAAAGTTCATGTCATACATTCAAATACAAAAATAAAATTATCATTTATCTATATTCGTGAAATCATCCAATTTCGTAACACATTATTCATGCCACCATTTCAAGAAATACAGGAACACAAATACATTTAACTAACTTATAAATGTTTACACAAAAACTACAATACTAATACATGCCTAACCCTTACGTATACATAATTCAATAACTCATAATTCACATGCAATAATGGCCTGAAACTTTGTAGAGCCCAAGCTAAAAAATAAATATATCACCCTAAATTTTCATTAGCCATAAAGTTTCCATTAGCCAATTAAAACAAGTCGCACTTATCATAACGTGAAATTTGCCAGCATAAACAAAACAATGAGCAACCCAAACAAATATTCATATACTAAATTATCTATCTCACAAAATTATTTCATAAAATTCCTACATGTATTAGACACCTAAAATTATAACATATTCAAAAGTTAGCTTCAAATAAATTTTAAACACTATAGGCAGTGAGTAGCACACGATCTTCATTCTCAAATAATTAAAATAAAATCATTATGACCCTAAAAGTTTTATGACAACCTATAAACACAAATAAATAGTACCACAAAAGTTTCATTGACAAATGCAATCATTTAGCTACACAAAAGGTCACAAAAATAAGAAATCCAAAATTCACTGATTAACAACCATGAAACCTAATCTTCAAGAGAGTCCAATAACATAAAATATTCATTATATTACCATGAAATTTTCCAGATTTTTACTTAACATCTATATGGACTTATTTGTAAAATTTCACAAAAATTGACATTAATTTACCCTATGAACATAGACTACATTTTTGGTGAAACATTACCAATCAACACAAATAAACCATGAGTGGCAGAGAATAAAAATTGTGGTATAGGAAAAAAGTTTTGAAGATTTGTGGTGAATTAGCAAAGGGGTTTAGATCCAACCTCTACATCACTTTTATATAGCCCAACCTTTCCATTTCAAAAGACGATGAAAATGTATATAAGGGGCCTCCTACCGTAGTACACTACTACCCTTCTATAAGCGATGATGATTGGGAAGCTTTTGTTAAGTATCATTGTTCCATCAAATTCCAACTACTATTAGCTAACACAAGAAAAATAAAAGCAGAAAATAAATATGTTTTTATGGTTTGCCAAGAGGGATATAGATTGCTCGAGCAATCATGGGTACATTATTATCTTACTCGTATTACATATATCAATTATACTATTATTAATATGTTACTAACATAGCAAAATATAGTTAGCTGAGATGGGTGTGCTACCATCATAGGAGGAGTTGTAGGTAAAATCACGTCAAGGTCATCATAGACAGTTTAAAAATCCAAAAGCAACAAAAATTGGAAACTTGATTGTAAGTTTATTAAACTTAAATTATTAATTTGTAATTTTATAACTATTAAAGCATATTAAGAACAACTTGGTTTGTTGTTCTTTTACAGGATGAGTACACGATGCAACAAAGTCAAAGGATCTTCAAGTCTGTCGATAATGAGGACATATTGACGAGGGCACAGGGAAACCAGAACATTCAGGACATATTCATGGTCAATCTAAGTATGTGAAGCAGTCTCAATACCTCAACCTCTGATCTAGTTCAAAATTTGATTCCCAAATGTCAAAGATGCAGATGGAAATTGTAGAACTATGAAGTCTTGTGACCTAATTTATTTTCCAAGGACTTATCAAACCGTTGGAAGAGAGCATCTCACAATGTAATAGCTTCAAGGCTAGCTGCAACATAGCAGAGGCTCCACAAGCTCCAAAAGTCTAATTGTACTTCATCATCAGGTGCCCGAAAAATATCAAGAATGCAGACTCTTTGTTGATGATAGAAGTAATGGTGGGTGAATACTTGTTGCACTTAGGAAGGCGTGGATGCATAGTCTCTAACTGATATAGTCTATGGAACACCCTTAGAGGACAAAAATACATGCATTAACATCACTACCACTAGAGTTAGAATGTCTAAATTGCCTGTTCTGACATTTGAAGCAACAACTATAGGTGAAGTAGCCGAGAGCTTCATTTCATGGCCTATAACAACTGCCATTTCCTTTAACCGATGTTATGTAATGTTTGACGATTTTATAAATCACATGAATGAAATTATGACTTTAAAGCATATTTTGTGTGAAAATTTTAGTGTGATATTTATGATTATAAAAATTATTATGAGCTAACAACTTTATTTGTAGTGAACGGACTATGAAAATCCAATGACGCAAAGTGCCTAATGAATAATTATTACAATTTCTCATTTGAAAAATGTTCAATTTTGGTGATTTACTTGGATTTTTATCAATTTGCATGTGACATTTTAGTCATTTGAATTTTTAGGAGATTTGATTTTAATTTTTAGAAGTTATTTAACTTTAGAAATCATTTTTGCTTAAGTTTGGAAAAGTTTTGACATTTTTAGATTTCCCCCCAAAAAAAAGCCTCCCAAAATGACTTGTCATTTTGGGAGAGAGTGCCCCCAAAAATGACATGTCATTTTTGGGTGGCTGAGAGCAAAAAAAAAAAAAAAGACCAAACGACATGTCGTTTGTTCCATCTTCAAGCTTCTGTCGAAGTTGCAGAAGCAACCTAAAGAGTCCAAATTTGATCTTTAATCAGCTTTATTCAACTTTTCACGTCCAAATATATTAAAAATCTCATCTAAACTCATCTAAATCATTATTTAAGTGATTAGAGAGTGAACATGTTCTTTTGAAGAAACATGTTGCATGAATGTACACTAGAACCACCTGATAACCCCAACCACACATGCTCCTCTCCATCACCCTCTTTGTTATCCTAATTGTCCTCATTTTCTTTACAACAAGGACATGTGCAAGCCCATAATACGTTATCTACAAACATCACACGTGAATAAACTTTTCTCTGCTTTCCACATTATCCTCCGATAACACACTCCACTCCACATTGGCCACTACCTCATTTCTCCCACTCTTTTGGCTGCATTAATTGATTGAAAGTAAACAATGCAGGCTATCAACTCTCACATATGCCCATTCATTCTTAGCTTTTCCTTCTCCCCTGTTCTTCCCTCCTACAAAACGTGACACAGGCGGTCACACCTCCGGCCACGTTGCGCCACCCTTTACACGCCTCTAAATCTCCACCCTCAACACTCCAACTCACCTCCAAGTCAAGCCCAACACAGCCCCTCAAATCTGAGAGCTAAACGAACGAGTTACGGTGTGTCTCGCTGAAACCATCGTCAAGCCAAAATGGAGTATTTGACCATGTTTTGAGTTTGGTTTTCTACCTATTTTTACACCAACTCTTTGCTATGATATTATGGTGTTTTTGGGAATAATCTTATGTGATATAATGTTTGATTTTGTTTAAGAAACAAAATTTTTATGAATAATTATTTTTAATCACATTTTTAGGAGAAAACCAATATTTCAGGATTTCTCCAAGAAGAATCGACATGAGATTTTAAAAATATTTCTTTTGGACATTGTATATCTATATGTTAGGCATCTCCCATAAAAATTTCAGATTCATATAAGCTATTTTCAATTTGTTTGAGAATTTATTCCAAAACATTAAATATGATGATTTGTTTGATGATTTTATGGGATGTGTTGAATGCTATAAAAATTTTTGAATACTCATTTATATGTCTAGTTTATGATTGCAAATTTTTAGCCACATGCAAATGTTAGAATTGGAGAAATAAATCGTAGAATAAATATAACTCATTGTTACGGTAATTTTACTGCAACATTTTTGCAACAGTTGGCATAGTTGAAAAATACTTAGAATGATTCAAACGTAATAAAAATTTTTTTGGCACTACATTTGGATGTTAATAATTCTATGCTAAAATTTTAGATCAATTAGAATTTTGTGTGATTTTATAAAATTTGTTGATTGTTGACTGCCCGTATTTTGTTCATAGTGGCAATTGTTGTTGTGAAATCTAAAATGTAAGAAAAATACTTATACTTGCTCAAACTTGATGAAATTAATTTGGTGGTAGGTCTATATGTCTATTATGTCCTGCAAAAATTTCAAAGTCATTGGAATTTTGGTGATTTTTCTAAATTTGTTAATTGTCACTACCTAAACCAAAATTCTAGCAACAGAGGTATGAATTGTAGTGTGTAAAAGAATAACTTAAAGTGGTTAAATTGTGATGAAATTAAATTTGGAAATTCTTATGGATGTTGAGAATATGTGGTAAAAATTTCAAGTCATTTCAAGTTTTATGTGGTTTTTAAAAATTCATGGATTACAGGCTATTCAGGTTACTTGTCCAGAAACCAAGTTGTGTATTGAAAAATATGAAAATGGCACTTAGACTAATCCAAATGTCATGAGAATTTTTATGGTGATATACATGTGTTAGGAACATTGTGTTAAAAAAATTTGAGAGCAATTGCAATTTTCTATGATTTTATAAAAATCATAGACTATTGGCTACCGGGTTGCGATTATGCACCTATCTTAATTGTGATAATAGGATAAGTTAGATTAATTGATCAAGTATGGAATTGCTTGTTATAATGATGTTGAATATAATATTTTGAGTGTGTTCTTATACCAAGAATGTTTCTTTTATCACCATGTTATAAAATTAAAGAAGTTCGAGGCACTTGAGTTGTTGGAAGTAGAAAGGAAACCATCCATTTACAAGTGGTTAAATAAAAATTGCTACAAGTCAGATAAGTACATTCTTACCTGCAACATGATTAAAAATTATGAAAAGTTTTGAAAAATGTTATGTTTTATTATATTATTAGCGTTTACGCATTTCTCATGCAAAAGACCCCTTTTACCGTGATTATGAAGAATGCCCTTTATGGATGTTTATGTCATTGTTTCATGATGCATATGACGTGTTCAAAAATATATATATATATATGTTTCACATAATTAAGGCATTGCACACCCAATGATGATGATGATATTGATAATGATGTTGTCCCGCAAGGTGGGCTTGTCACGTTTGGTTTGGGATTAGCTACCCCTCTCCTCTAATGACGGCGTGCCCTAATGATGTTAATGGTGCAACCCTAGGGCCCTAAAGATTAAAATGAATGCTTTTATTATGGAAAAAGGGAAAAGGAAAAATATGTTCTTACAAAGCATGCTATATGTACTATGATGACTTTTTCAAAGACGAAATGATTCATACTATAGTTAAAGTTGTTGTAATTTTTTGTGAGATTGCATAATGTACTTACTAAGCTTAACGCTTACATAAGTTAATCATGTTGTAGATAAGGGTAAGGCTATAGCTATGGATGGAGGATGGACGGACATATGTATGTGTAAGGACGGTGGTGTTGGATCATAGAATTACGACATGAAATAAAATTTTAATATTGCTATGTTTAGAATTTAATTCCACATGTTATGGGACACCTTTATGAACTTTGGTTTGTAATAACTTATGGGTTGTAATTTGCTTTCGCATTTCAAATTTATTATGTTAAGCTAACTATTTTTACAGGTAGTTGGTTAGTTGAATACCTTGGGTATTCCGTCAGGCTAACCGAGGAGGAAAATCTTTTCTGGTAAGTAAGTATTGACTTTATTAAAAGATGCGATCCTGAGAAGTATTAGCAATATACACTTATTAATAATTCAATTGTTTAAAAAAATAACAATAAATTAAGATTTTAATTTGCATATTCACATGGTGATATTAAATAAAAAAATTTACACCAAAAATCCTAGGATAATAAGGGAATAAAACGTGCCATCTTAGAAAACTGATCTACAACCACAAACACA
The DNA here is from genome assembly GCA_025403435.1 of Artocarpus heterophyllus. NCBI lineage: Eukaryota > Viridiplantae > Streptophyta > Magnoliopsida > Rosales > Moraceae > Artocarpus > Artocarpus heterophyllus. The sequence goes on along the minus strand of CM046339.1, from coordinate 7,703,685 downwards.
CTATCCTTCCCACGTTTTGTCCAAGGTAAACCTAACACAAAGTCCATTGAAATATCAGTCCAAGGCTCACTAGGAATTGGCAAAGGTGTGTATAAACCATGGGGTTGTGCTCTCGATTTAGCTTGCCTACATGTGACACATCTACTACATATTCTTTCAACATCCCTTTTCATGTGTGGCCAAAAGAAGTGTTCCTGAAAAACAGCTAAAGTTTTAGCAATTCCAAAATGCCCCATCAATCCACCACCATGGGATTCCCTCACTAACAAATCTCTGAAAGAACAATTAGGCACACAAAGCTTATTCTCCCGAAACAAAAATCCATCATGTCTATAAAATTTACCCATTGCGTTTTTCTCACAAGCTCGATACTCCTCACTAAAATCTTGGTCTAAAGGGTATAAATCCTTAATATGCTCAAAACCAAGCAGTTTAGCGTCAAGGATAGAAAGTACTGCGTACCTGTGAGAAAGTGCATCAGCAACAACATTCTCCTTACCTTGCTTGTATCAAATGACATAAGGAAATGTCTCGACGAAGTCCACCCAGCGGGCATGCCTCTTGTTCAACTTTTGTTGTCCCTTCAGATGTTTCAATGACTCGTGATCAGTGTGAATCACGAATTCCTTGGGCCATAGGTAGTGTTGCCAAGCCTTTAATGCTCGAACCAACGCGTACAACTCCTTGTCATAAGTCGGGTAATTTAGTGTTGACCCACTCAAATTTTCACTGAAATACGCGATTGGTCGTCCTCCTTGCATTAGCACGGCACCTATACCTACACCAGAGGCATCACATTCAATTTCAAATGTTTTAGAAAAATCAGGTAAAGCAAGTAAAGGAGCATGAGTAAGCTTATGCTTAATAAGCTGAAACGCCTTCTCTTGTTCTTCTCCCCACTTGAACCCAACATTCTTCTTGATTACTTTTGTGAGTGGTGCAGCCAAAGTACTGAAATCCCTTACAAATCGTCGGTAAAAGATGGCAAGTCCATGAAAAATCCGTACTTCTCCAATGCTTGTGGGACTTGGCCATTCTTGGATAGCCCTAACCTTTTCTTCGTCAACCTGTATACCTTGAACACTAACAACAAAACCAAGAAAAATAAGCTTATCCGTGCAAAAGGTACACTTCTTAAGATTTGCTTACAACTTTTCCTTCCGTAAAACATCTAAAACAAGTTTCAAATGTTCAATATGATCATCCAAATTGCTGCTATAGATAAGGATATCATCAAAATAAACAACGACAAATTTCCCAATAAAAGCTCGCAAAACATGGTTCATTAAACGCATAAATGTGCTAGGCGCATTGGTTAAACCGAAAGGCATTACCAACCACTTATACAAGCCTTGCTTTGTTTTGAAAGCAGTCTTCCACTCATCTCCCTCTTTCATGCGGATTTGATGATATCCACTTTTCAGATCAATTTTAGAAAACACACAAGCACCATGCAATTCATCTAACATGTCATCCAAGCGAGGAATGGGATGTCGATACTTTACTGTGATGTTGTTGATGGCTCGTCAATCAATGCACATCCTCCAAGTCCCATCTTTCTTAGGCACAAGTAAAACTGATACGGCGCACGGGCTCATGCTTTCTCTAACGTGTCCCTTCTCCATCAACTCACTTACCTACCGTTGGAGTTCCTTTGTCTCCTCTGGATTACTCCTATAGGCTGGTCGGTTTGGGATTGTAGCTCCAGGTATGAAGTCAATTTGATGTTCAATCCTACAGATTGGAGGTAAACCTTGCGGTGTTTCCTCGGGAAAGATATCCTCATATTCCTACAAAAGAGAAACAATAGAACTATGCAAGGTGAAATCAAGATCGTTAGTGTTTAATAACGCCTCCTTGTACATGAGTAAAATCATCGGCTGATTAAAAAACAAAGCTCTTCTCACATCACTCTCTCTTGCATAAAAGTTTTTTTTTCTCTCTATTGTTACCTCATTGGCCAAATCTTCTTTTGTACCGGCTCTCTCAATGTTCTCTCCTTTTCTCTCCTTTTTCTCGGCCCCTCTATCTTTTTTTCCTCTCTGGCTGAACTCTCTCTCTGCACTCCAACACTCATTATTTTCACTCCCTTTCTCTCTCTTTTTCTCATTCTCTCCTTTTTGTTCACTCTCCTTTTGTAACCAAACTTGATCTTCATGAACCTGTTTTGGTGTCATTGGCACAAGAGTGAATGTTCTCTGGTTGTGCACAAGAGAATATTTGTTGGTGTAGCCATCATGTTTGACTCGACGATCAAATTGCCATGGTCGACCTAGTAACAAGTGTCCAGCTTCCATTGGAACTACATCGCACAAAACTTCATCTTTGTATCTACCAATGCGAAACAAAATTAATGCCTGTTTTGTTACCTTAACTTCACCACTATTATTCAACCATTGCAGCTTGTAAGGTTGAGGATGTTTGGTCATTGGCAGCCTTAATTTCTCAACCATAGTAGTGCTAGCAACGTTCGTACAACTTCCTCCATCTATCATCACACTACATACCTTGTTCTGCACGTGGCACCTAGTATGAAAAATGTTCTCACATTGCTCTTCTTCTTCCTCTTTGGCCTGCACACTAAGGGCTCGTTGAGTGACCAACAATTCACCTTGGACAGCATACTCCTCCTCATCCACATCCTCCAATGGTGGCATGGAGTCCTCGTCCAATTCGTCATCTGTAATAACCTCTCCGTCATCCTGTAACACCATCACCCTTTTGTTTGGACATTGGCTTGAGATGTGACCCCTGCCTTGGCATTTGAAACATTTAATATCATGGTTTCGAGAAGTGGATGAATCATGTTTACCTTGGTTTGAAGGGCTAGCTGTGGCTGGTTTTGGCTCGAACTTTGGCCTAGCAACCGATTTCTCTTATCTCTTCCCATAATTCAGCTTCCATGAAGAAGGTGCCGAACTAACATTCGCACGTGAGCTACCCCTCCTCTTAAGCTGGCGCTCTACTGTGATGGCCATGTGCAACATGTCTTCTAACTCTACATAGTGTTGCATCTCCACCCTATCTTGAATATCCGAATTTAGCCCTTGCAAAAATCTTGCCGTGGTTGCTTCTCGATCTTCTTCAACATTGGCTCGTATCATGGCTATTTCCAATTCTTGATAATATTCGTCCACACTCCTGTTTCCTTGTCTAAGTCCTTGCAACCTTTTGTACAATTCCCGATAGTAATGGCTGGGTACAAATTGCTTTCTCATCACCATTTTCATCTCCTCCCATGTCTCAATCAGGTGTTCTCGATTGCGTCGCCTATTCATTACCAACTGATCCCACCATACAACCGCATAATCAGAGAACTCAATAGCAGCAAGCTTAACTTTCTTTAACTGTGAATAGTTGTGGCAATCAAACACTAGCTCCACTTTCTTCTCCCACTCTAGGTAAGCTCCGGGGTCATTTTTCCCTTGGAATGGTAGAATCTTCATTTTAATACCTCTCATATTATTGTCTTCCCGGTCCCTATTTTGCATGTTTTGTGGCTACCTAGTACGTGTTCTGGCATCAACCTCATCTAATCTCTCATGAATGGGCTCTAGCGCTTGCATCAACAGCCGTTCCATTTGCCTCATTAATGCTTGCAACTGAAGATTAGGAACGTTTTGTTGTGGAATATCATCTTCGGCTTCTCTTTCTTGATTCAGATTCATTTTTTTAAAAAAAAAAAACTTGCAAAATAACGTTAGATAATAAAGGACCTTACTTCTCTCCCTCACGTGTTTCACTCTATCACTTGGTCACTCAGTTCACTCGTGTTTCACTCGAATAATTGGCTTTTACCCTCGAATGTTCTCACCACTCTTGCCTCTTTTTTTTTTTTTTTTAACTCGCTTATTCCCTCTTTCGGTTCTTTTGGAATTACACAAACAACAACAAAATCTATCCAGCAACAAATTCATCAACACATTTTGATACGCAGTTCAGAATGAAGCAAATTGGCTTTTTTTTTTTTTTTGGGATCCTCTTCATTTTTCTTTTCTTTTCTTTTCCTTTTTTTTCCTTTTCGGATCTTTTTTTTTTAAGACTCTAAATTCGACTATTTTTTTTTAAATAGATTAGAACCTAAGTTATAAATTAGAATTCAGAAACGAAGAAGGATAGACAAACCTGAGGCTACAACCAAGGCTACTGATACCAAATGATAAGAACCTTGCCAATATACTGGTGAAACCCGTTATCAATAAGAAGGCACCAAGATCATTTCTACTCAGATTTGGATGGAAGTCACCGCGACCCGTTGCTTAAATCAAAGCAAGAACCTTGGTATATCGTAGATGTTAGACATACATGCCCTAAGGAGTAAAAATGTAATACGTTTTTTGGAGACATTTTTATCAATAAAGAATTTATTCATTTATATATACCAAATCTTGTCCTCTTTACGTTCATATTTGTTGAATGTATGATAAGCAAATAGTAGTCTGAGACTGTCAGTCTAAACCTTAAGAGTTGGGCATATGATGGACTGATTATGCGGAAGACACGATTCTTAAGGTGATGGTCTAAAACATATGATCCGCCATCGAGGGAATAAAGTTGGGCACTTTATTCATGTAAAGATTGTTATGTTGTCTATATCCCTACTGGGAGATGGTTTGTCTTGACCATCGGAGTTGGACTCCGTGAATAGAAACATTGGCACGTTGTCATAGGTGACGATGTGTTGGATCGGGACATAAAGTGAATTGATTTGGATTAATAATTCTGTCTTGGCGAATTGATTCACTTTAGACAGTCATTTGTATTGTATCTTAATCCTGAGATGAATAGTGGGCCTGTTGTCTCGACTTGTGTCTTTTGATGTACCAATGGGTGACTCCCACATCTCTATAGTGGTATGCATGCCGGTACGTTGGAGGCAAGACTCTTGATAGCGTAGACTTGTTATTCATAGATATGGAATCCATAGCTCCTCTTTAGGAGTAATGATATCCTCTTATATGCGTTGTCTTGTAATTGGAAAACTGGAGCGCTCAACCATTTGGATACATAGGTGTAACCGAATGGTATACTATCTTTGGATGGTAAGTTTTCTAATGGTGCGACAATGGAACGTAAGATAAAAATAATCGAGAAGGTAAGACAGAACTTGTGCTTAAGCCGATTATGGATTATCATATGGGGATACGATACACTTTGATATGTCATGGAGACTTAGCTACACGAGCTTCGTAATTCTATAAAGTTCGAGAGTGCAGCTCCAAGCTTTTAGTGGAGTAGCGTTGGAGTTGATAATTGTGAAATGTATATCTGGGATATTGGGTTTCATAATTATCATGAGCTTGAACTTTATAGGTCCATTTTGGTCCCCTTTGCTAGCTCACAAAATCCTATAACGACACGGCATGCTTTTCCAATAATTGGTGACTTATGTCGGATTTATCAGATTGGTTTAAAATTTGTAAGAATCAAATAATTTATGTCTGTTCATCAGTTGAATTAATTTTGTAAGAAATTAGTTCAAGATAAACTTGTTGAATTATTGCGATCAGATAATTCTTGTCTGTTTATCGGTTGTTTTAATTTTGGACAAATTAGAACAAGATAAACTTGTAGAATTATTGTGAATTGATTTATTTTCTTAGAGATTATCTTGATAAAGTTTGGTTTGATCAGATAACTTCTCTATTGGGTTATTTGAATCAAAACTGAGACTTTATCCTTTAGAATCTCGGATGGAAAATAAAAGATTCGCGGAGATTTTTTCTCGGGAGTTCAGCCTGCCGGATGACGTGTTTAGCCTGCCGGATGACGTGTTTGCCCTACCGATCAGAATGTTCGACCTGTCGATCAGCAGGAGATAAGATTACGCATTTTCACGTGGATCTTATCAGATACTGATTGATTATGTTTCAAGTTTTTTAGACCTAATTTGATATGGACTGGCCCCAAGACCAATAGGTATAAAAGGGGAGTGAGTCTCATGATTTACTCAGATCAATTTGAGAGATTAAGAGTGATACTCTTTTATTGAGCATCTAAAAATTCCCTGAGAGCTTTTGTTCACAAATCACAAGCACTAGCTTTGGGTTCTCTCTATTGGTTGGAAGGAGAGTCACCGGTGGAAGAGCTGTACGTGTGAGCCCACACTCACTCCGATTGTGGATAGAGAATAGCAAAGAAGACCAGTTCGTTGAGGCTCTTCTGGAACATTACTTCTCTACACAAGTTGCGGAGGTTCTTCGGCACACTGAGGTTAGTAAGATCTGTCTAATTTATACATATAACATGTCAAACTTGTGTTTTGGAAATTACTCTGATGAAAAATTAAAAAAAAAATTCCGCTGCGCACTTTGTTTCCAACAATTGGTATCAGAGCTGAGGTTTTTACATAAATTTGCAAGTTTGTGATCATGTTATATACATAAATTTTGTGATCTTAATCTCTCCTATGCTTGAATTAAATTTTATAGAGAGATGGCACTTTAGGTTTCTGTATAATATATATGTTGTCATGGATTATGTGGTGAATGTTTATTAATTAATTATGTTTGATTAAATTGTTGTTTAATTATTTATTAATTAATTAATACCGGTTATGATTCCTTAGAGGTTAGAATGTGTATCTAGGTTTTTCATGTAATTAGTTGGCGGACTATCATCTCCGTCTAGGAATTGTTATTTAATTTTTAATTTGTAAGAATTTGTAATTAAATAATTATCCGGAGAAGACGGATCGAGAAGTCGGATCTTGAAGATTGATGATGGCGCCTCTAGGTATTTTCTGAGTCTCTAATTTTATGTTTTTGAATTGTTAATAATAAAATTGTATTTTCTGAATTGAGGGTTTTCTGCTCGGTCGGCATGCCGAACCTCACTATTCGGCAGGCCGAAGGTCACAGATCGGCAGGCTGGACGTGTGGTTCGACAGGCCGACAGTGGGGCAGAAAATTTGGTGCTTTGCCAGCAGGACAAAGTTTTAGTTCGACAGGCCGAATTTTCATAGATCGGCAGGCCGATGTATCAGATCGGCAGGCCGATGAAGCAAGACCGGCAGGCCGATCACCCAGATCGGCCTGCCGATCGAGAGCTGCCGGGTGTCCAGAAAAAGGTGTAATTTTAATTTTATTTTTGGGACGATTCTGAGAAACATTAAATTTGAATATGACCGGAAATATAAAGTATTCGATTCATACGGGATTGAAGACTTGAAGATGGATATTACATGAAGAAGGATACAGCTAGAGGATTCAAGGATGAAGAATCAAATAATGTCTCGATTATTCTCTTGTAATCTTATTTTTCTATACTCTAGGGTGGAACCATAATATTACGGTTGTTATTATTTTGCTTGTAGCTTTGCTTGATTGCTTTGCTTGTCTGCATTATAATATGATTTACCATGTATATTGATAACATGTCATATAGAATAGGGAGTGCCGCTCATATTAAAATTGTTCATGCATAATTTTAAAATAAAACCTTGACTTCAAAAGATTGAGTGGGAGAAGGTTTTCAAAGAGAGGACCTAAGGCCTCCATCGTTGGTCCATAGAAAGAACATGGGGGTCCCGACCCCTAGGAAGGGATTTCTATCATGTACTAGATTGGATCTCTGAAAGGATAAGGTATTTTAGTATGATTTATGGTTGCACACCCCTAGGTGGTGATTATAAATCATAGATAAAATATTGAAATGGTGGTTATACACTCACGTTAATTTTATTATTAACCTTCCCTAGGAGCTCTGTTAATAAAATTAATGGCCAAAGAAACGATTATTAGTATATGCTGGATCATACGGGTCCTGGATGGCATATATTAATCAGGAGGGGATCCGTGTTCCTGATTGAATTTGGCATGACTCCTCTAGGAGCTTGTTGAATTCTAAGTTGGGAATTATCGTTGTAAGGTTGTGATATTTTCAAGGTTTTGACACACAAACGCATTTGTATTATTTTACATGATTGTGTTATCTTACTAAATTATTATATATGTTTGCTTATGTTTGGTATATGATTCTTTATTGTAGATTGAAAATGTCTAAAAATGTTTTATCATTGATACTTGACAAAAACCAATTAACCGGTGAGAATTATAATGATTGGAAACGAAACCTGGACATCGTCCTTTCCTTTGAGAAACTAAAATATGTTCTAACAACTCCTTGTCCTCCCGAGCCTACGGGAGACTCAAGTAATGAACAATTCCAAGCATACGACCGCTGGAAAGATGCTAATGATCAGGCCCGCTGCTATGTTGTGGCCAGCATGAACAACGTACTGCAAGCTCAACATCAGGATTATGAGACTGCGAAGCAGATCTTGGATAATCTTGAGGATATGTTCAGAGGCCAGGCCATAACAAAGCGGCAAGGGGCGCTTCGGAAACTCTTAAACTGTAGACAGAGACCGGGGATATCTGTAAAGGAGCACATGATGTTGGTCATGGGTTACCTCACTGAGGCTCAAACCAATGGAGCCGACATTGATGCTGAAACTCAGATGACTATGGTCTTTGAGACTCTGTCTAAGGAATTTATTCCTTTTAGAGCTACTTTTAATTTAAGCAATAGAGAGGATATGACCTTGACAGAACTGATGAAACAGTTATAGGAGTTTGAACTATTGATCAGGGAGTCTCCTGCTGGTGGTGAGGCCAATATGGTGGCTGCTTCTGGTTCCAATCCTAACTCTGGGAATGGAAAGAAGCAATGGGCCAAGAGTGGGAAGTCTTCTATTCCTCCTACAACCAAGAGCAAGAAGAAGAAGAAGAAGAACCCAAAGAAGCTTAAGTGCTTCTTCTGTGGAAAGGTCGGGCATATAAAGAAGCATTGCAAGGACTTCCTTTCCAAGGGAGGTAGTTGTGATCTTCTATATTAGAAACTTGTTTGGTTGAGGAATCCAGTGACATCTGGGTCATAGATTTCGGTGCAACTAATCATGTTTGTGTTTCTCTGCAGGGATTCAAAGATACGAGAAGTCTACTTCGTGAAGACTTAACACTTCGGATGGGCGATGGATCCTTGGTCTCAGCGGAAGCAGTGGGAGATGTCCATCTTTATTTTGATAATTATAGGAATTTAATTTTGCGAGATTGTTTTTATGTTCCTAAATTTAAAAGGAATTTAATTTCTGTATCTTCTTTATTTAAAGACTCCTACGTGATATCTTTTAATGAAAAAGTGGTGATTCGTAAAAATAAATCTTTTATCTGTTCTAAATGGATGCAAAATAATCTATATTTTATCAAACCTAAGATGGACTTATTGCTTAATACTGAGATAAATGATAATAACTCAAAAAGACTTAAAACTTCTCACTCTAATAAGACTTATCTTTGGCATTTGCGCCTTGGTCATATTAACCTGAATAGGATTCAAAGGTTGGTAAGGGATGGACCTTTAAGTCACTTAAAGGTGGAATCTATACCTCAATGTGAATCTTGTTTGGAGGCTAAAATGACCAAAAGACTATATGGGTCTAAGGGCAATAGGGCCGAAGGGTTTCTAGAACTTGTGCATAGTGATGTTTGCAGACCAATGAACATCCGGGCACGAGGAGGGTATGAGTACTTTGTCACTTTTATTGACGATTACTCAAGATATAGGTATGTGTACCTAATGCACCACAAAAGCAAAACTTATGATAAGTTCAGGGACTTTCGGGCTGAAGTGGAAAAGCAATTGGGTAGACCCATAAAGGCACTTCGATCTGATCGAGGTGGGGAATACCTTTCTAATGAGTTCTTGGGACACTTGTTAGAGAATGGGATTTTATCCCATTTGACTGCACCGGGCACTCCGCAGCAGAATGGCGTAGCAGAGAGAAGGAATAGGACTTTGTTGGACATGATTCGGTCCATGATGAGTTATTCATCATTGCCTTTATCTTTTTGGGGATATGCACTACAAACCGTATGTTATCTTTTGAACAATGTGCCTTCACAATCGGTCCCTAAAACTCCTCACGAGTTGTGGACAAGATGGAAGACATCCTTAAACCATATTCGCATATGGGGATGTCCAGCTCATGTCCTGTTTAAGGATCCGAATAAGTTGGAAGCACGTTCAGAAGTTTGTGTGTTTATAGGATATCCAAAAGGGACTAAAGGGGGTTATTTTTATAACCCTAAGGAAAATAAAGTCGTGGTTTCAACTAATGCAACTTTCCTTGAGGAAAGTTACTTGGACGACTTTAAACCTCGAAGCAAAGTGGTGCTTGAGGAGTTAAGGGGTGATCAGTTCACTCCGAAGGTTCCAAATGAAACCATTCCGATCGGTGTAGAAAAACCAAACAAACCTGAACAACAACCTCAAGGGCTTCGGCGTAGTGGGAGGATCGGGCGTCAGCTTGAGAGGTATATGTTCAATGGGGAAGTCTTCTTGGCTGAATCGGATGAACATGATAGGGATCCTTATACTTACGCAGAAGCTATGGAGGATGTTGATTCAAAACTCTGGACAGAGGCCATGAACATAGAGATGAAGTTTATGGAGACTAATCGGGTCTGGGAGCTTGTGGATCTTCCCGAAGGGGTAAAACCCATAGGGTGTAAGTGGATCTACAAGAGGAAAAGAGGAGTGGATGGAAAGGTCAAAACCTTTAAGGCTAGACTGGTAGCTAAGGGTTATACGCAAAAGGAAGGAATCGATTATGAGGAAACCTTTTCGCCTGTAGCCATGCTTAAGTCCATCCAGATTCTCTTGTCCATAGCTGCCGCTCTCGACTACGAGATTTGACAGATGGATGTCAAGATGGCTTTTCTTAATGGCTATCTTGATGAGTCCATTTATATGGAACAACCAGACGGGTCCAAGGTCGCGGGTCAAGAGGGTAAGGTTTGTAAGCTGCTAAAGTCAATTTATGGACTTAAGCACGCTTCTCGTTCTTGGAACATAAGATTTGATCAAGTGATCAAGACTTGTGGGTTCTCACAAAACGTGGATGAACCATGTGTTTACAAACACATTAAGGATGGGAAGGTGGTTTTTCTACTACTCTATGTAGATGACATTCTGCTAATTGGCAATGATGTTGGGGCATTGTCATCGGTCAAATTATGGTTGACCAAGCAGTTTGACATGAAGGACTTAGGTGAGGCTAATTTTGTTCTCAGTATGTAGTTCATTCGGGATAGGAAGAACAAAATGATAGCTTTGTCACAGGCCGACTACATAGATAAAATTCTCAGGAGGTTTACAATGCAGGATTCCAAGAAAGGTGGGCAACCATCTAGGTCTGGAATTACTCTTTCTAAGAAAGACTCTCCAAAGTCTCATGAAGAAAGAGAATACACGAAGAAGGTGCCTTATGCTTCGGCAGTGGGTAGTCTCATGTATGCCATCTTTGCACTCGACCGGATATTAGCTATGTGGTCGGGATTGTAAGTCAATTTCAGGCGGATCCAGGACCGAACCATTGGGTTGCAGTAAAGCATATTTTCAAGTACCTGAGAAGGACTCGAGGGTATATGCTTGTGTATTCAGGTGAGGACTTGACTCCTCTAGGATACACTGATTCAGATTTTCAATCCTGTTTGGATTCTAGGAAATAGACTTTGGGGTTTGTGTTTACTCTGGGTGGCGGTGCCATCAGTTGGAGAAGTGCGAAGCAAGATTGCACTTCGGATTCAACGATGGAGGCCAAATATGTGGCGGCTAGTGATGCTTCAAAAGAAGCAGTGTGGCTCCGCAAGTTCCTTGGGGATCTTGAGGTAGTTCCTGGTATGGATAAGGCGGTATCACTGTACTATGATAACAGTGTGGCAGTAGCTAATGCTAAGGAACCAAGATTTCACAAGAAGAGTAAGCATATTGATTGGAAGTATCATGTGATAAAGGACTTCGTTTGGGGCGGGCATGTCACGGTGTACAAGATCGCGTCAGAGGACAATTTAGCTGATCCATTTATGAAGACACTTACTGGGAGAGTCTTAGCGAGGCATGTGGAAGCTATAGGGAAGCAAAATTTGCTGTATTTACTCACTTAGTGCATGTGGGAGATTGTTAGACATGTATGCCCTAAGGAGTAAAAATGTAATACGTTTTTTGGAGACATTTTTATCAATAAAGAATTTATTCATTTATATATACCAAATCTTGTCCTCTTTACGTTCATATTTGTTGAATGTATGATAAGCAAACAGTAGTCTGAGACTGTCAGTCTAAACCTTAAGAGTTGGGCATATGATGGACTGATTATGCGGAAGACACGATTCTTAAGGTGATGGTCTAAAACATATGATCCGCAATCGAGGGAATAAAGTTGGGCACTTTATTCATGTAAAGATTGTTATGTTGTCTTTATCCCTTTTGGGAGATGGTTTGTCTTGACCATCGGAGTTGGACTCCATGAATAGAAACATTGGCACGTTGTCAAAGGTGACGATGTGTTGGATCGGGACATAAAGTGAATTGATTTGGATTAATAATTCTGTCTTGGCAAATCGATTTACTTTAGACCATCATTTGTATTGTATCTTAATCCTGAGATGAATAGTGGGCCCGTTGTCTCGACTTGTGTCTTTTGATGTACCAATGGGTGACTCCCACATCTCTATAGTGGTATGCATGCCAGTACGTTGGAGGCAAGACTCTTGATAGCATAGACTTGTTATTCATAGATATGGAATCCGTAGCTCCTCTTTAGGAGTAATGATATCCTCTTATATGCGTTGTCCTGTAATTGGAAAACTGAAGCGCTCAACCATTTGGATACATAGGTGTAACCGAATGGTATACTATCTTTGGATGGTAAGTTTTCTAATGGTGAGACAATAGAACGTAAGATAAAAATAATCGGGAAGGTAAGACAGAACTTGTCCTTAAGCTGATTATGGATTATCATATGGGGATACGATACACTTTGATATGTCATGGAGACTTAGCTACACGAGCTTCGTAATTCTATAAAGTTCGAGAGTGCAGCTCCAAGCTTTTAGTGGAGTAGCGTTGGAGTTGATAATTGTGAAATGTATATCTGGGATATTGGGTTTCATAATTATCATGAGCTTGAACTTTATAGGTCCATTTTGGTCCCCTTTGCTAGCTCACAAAATCCTGTAATGACACGGCGTGCTTTTTCAATAATTGGTGACTTATGTCAGATTTATCAGATTGGTTTAAAATTTGTAAGAATTAAATAATTTATGTCTGTTTATCAGTTGAATAAATTTTGTAAGAAATTAGTTAAAGATAAACTTGTTGAATTATTGCGATCAGATAATTCTTGTCTATTTATCGGTTGTTCTAATTTTGTTCAAATTAGAACAAGATAAACTTGTAGAATTATTGTGAATTGATTTATTTTCTTAGAGATTATCTTGATAAAGTTTGTTTTGATTAGATAACTTCTCTATTGGGTTATTTGAATCAAAACTGAGACTTTATCCTTTAGAATCTCGGATGGAAAATAAAAGATTCGCGGAGATTTTTTCTCGGGAGTTTGGCCTGCCGGATGACGTGTTCGGCCTGCCAAACCGGCCTGATCGGCCTGCCGATCAGAATGTTCGGCCTGCCGATCAGCGGGAGATAAGATTACGCATTTTCACACGGATCTTATCAGATACTGATCCAAATTTGATTCTGTTTCGAGTTTTTGAGACCTAATCTGATATGGACTGACCCCAGGACCAATAGGTATAAAAGGGGAGTGAGTCTCATGATTTACTCAGATCAATTTGAGAGATTAAGAGTGATACTCTTCTAGTGAGCATCTAAAAACTCCCTGAGACCTTTTGTTCACAAATCACGAGCACTAGCTTTGGGTTCTCTCTGTTGGTTGGAAGGAGAGTCACCGGTGGAAGAGCTGTACGTGTGAGCCCACACTCACTCCGGTTGTGGATAGAGAATAGCAAAGAAGACCAGTTGGTTGAGGCTCTTCTGGAACGTTACTTCTCTACACAGGTTGTGGAGGTTCTTCGGCACACTGAGGTTAGTAAGATCTGTCTAATTTATACATATAACATGTCAAACTTGTGTTTTGGAAATTGCTCTGATGAAAAATTAAAAAAAAATTCCGCTGCGCATTTTGTTTCCAACAGTAGACGCCACAATCAAGGATGGAATGCTTGATTGATAAGTCGGGGTTGAATGCTCGGATTGATTCGAAGAGTTCGTGCAGTTCATCAAAGAACCAAAGAAAGAATTATTTCTCTCAGAAAATAAACATTCGTCCTTTTTCATTAACCTTGGAAACGCCTATTTATAGGCCAAAATTACAAAGTGTTGCCCAAAAAGAAAAGTTGACAAATTCAAACATAGTTACTAAGCCTATAATAAAAACCAAAAGAAAGGAAAGTCTTAATGGCTGATTTTCAGCCATTTACACGCCCAATCAATCAAAGGAAATTGCAAATAATCCGCATGTGTGCCAAAATGGGAAAGTTTCCAAAATTCTTCCATTAAGACTTTTCTTAATGGAACTTGCAAATAACCCCGCCCAGAACTGACACGACCCTAACCAAAATTGGTTTCGAAGATCAAAATTCCTAACCAGTTTTGAATGGAACCGCGACCCGATGCCTAGCAAGAAGCACGAACCTTGGTATGTGAGGACGCCACAATCAGCTATGGATGGACTGATTGATAAGTCATGAACGCCACAAAATTTTTCGATAAGTCTAAATAGTTCGTTTAGGAACAGCTGAGAATTAAAACCTCAAATTGTGTGTAAAAACTTGTCCTCCATTGAATGAAATTCATTACAATATATAGTGGTCCCCTATGCGAATTTTTAGCTCCTAATTGCCCATGGAATTTCGGCCAAATCAATTACCAAAATGTCTAACCTAAAAGCAAATAAGGTAAGTTTCCTTAATGGCTTAAAAGCCTTACAATAATAGAAATAAAACAAACACATGTTTCTAAAAGAAAAAAGGAAACTAGTCATTAAAAGGTAAATAGCTTATTCTTCTCGCCACTTGTCGCCTCAAAACAGGAAAGTAACTGAAATGGAAATTACTCGGTCCCTTCTAGAACTTGAATCATGCATTTATTGGTTTGGATGTCACATGCAATTCCCTCAATGGGCCTCCATGCAATAGCTTGAGCCCAAGTTGCTTGAATCAGCCCAATAAGCGTTTCTTTGAACTTCTTCACATGAGCTCTCGTAACCTGACCAATGGGAACTTGAATTGGATCTGAATATGTCTCATCCCACGTGCCCTTGCTTGTGCTAACGATGTCCTCATCAGCTCGTCGAGTGACCAACAATTCACCTTGGGCAGCATACTCCTCCTCATCCACGTCCTCCAATGGTGGCATGGAGTCCTCGTCCGATTCATCGTTTGTAACAACCTCTTCGTCATCCTGTAACACCATCACCCTTTTGTTCGGACATTGGTGTGAGATGTGATCCCTGCCTTGGCATTTGAAACATTTAATATCACGGTTTTGAGAAGTGGATGAATCATGTTTACCTTGGTTTGAAGGGCTAGTCGTGGCTGGTTTTGGCTTGAACTTAGGCCTAGCAACCGATTTCTCCTCTCTCTTCCCATAATTCAGCTTCCATGAAGAAGGTGCCGAACTAACATTCGCACGTGAGCTACCCCTCCTCTTGAGCTACCGCTCTACTATGATGGCCATGTGCAACATGTTTTCTAATTCTACATAGTGTTGCATCTCCACCCTATCTTGAATATCCGAATTTAGCCCTTGCAAAAATCTTGCCAGGGTTGCTTCTCGATCTTCTTCAACATTGGCTCGTATCATGGCTATTTCCATTTCTTGATAATATTCTTCCACACTCCTGTTTCCTTGTCTCAGTCCTTGCAACCTTTTGTATAATTCCCGGTAGTAATGGCTTGGCGCAAATCGCTTTCTCATCACCGTTTTCATCTCCTACCATGTCTCAATCGGGTGTTCTCGGCTCCGTCACCTATTCATTACCAACTGATCCCACCATACAACCGTATAATCAGAGAACTCAATTGCAACAAGCTTAACTTTCTTTAACTCTGAGTAGTTATGGCAATCGAACACTAACTCCACTGTCTTCACCCACTCTAGGTAAGCTTCGGGGTCATTTTTCCCTTGGAATGGCAGAATCTTCATTTTAATACCTCCCATATTATTGTCTTCCCAGTCCCTAGATTCTCTATTCCCATTTCCACACCTAAACCTGCCCCTATTTATCGGTGGTTCCTCCAACTCTTCTAATTCGTCCTCCTCCGAGAGAACACAACCACCCCTTCGCCTATTTTGCATGTTTTGTGGCTGCCTATTACGTGTCCTGGCATCAACCTCATCTAATCTCTCCTGAACGGGCTCTAGCGCTCGCGTCAACAACCAATCCATTTGCCTCATTAATGCTTGCAACTGAAGATTTGGAACGTTTTGTTGTGGAAGGTCATCTTCAGCTTCTCTTTCTTGATTCGGATTCATTTTTTTTTAAACCTGTAAAACAACGTTAGATAATAAAGGACCTCACTTCTCTCCCTCATGTGTTTCACTCTATCACATGGTCACTCAGTTCACTCATGTTTCACTCGAATAATTGGCTTTTACCCTCGAATGTTCTCACCACTCTTGCCCTTTTTTTTTCTCACTCGTTTATTCTCTCTTTTGGTTCTTTTGGAATTACACAAACAACAATCAAATCTATCCGGTAACAAATTCAGCAACGCATTTTGATACGCAGTTTGGAATGAAGCAAATTTTTGCACTGCGAGGTGAGGTCAAATTCATACTCCTGGACACTCAGACATTGGAAAGGAAACAAAAAATTTTAAGAAGGGTTTCCAGACCTTTTTTTTTTTGGATCCTCTTGGTTTTTCTTTTCTTTTCTTTTCTTTTTTTTTCCTTTTTTTTCTTTCTTTTTTTTTTGGTTGTGAAATTCAGCAAGAACAGGGACTATAATAGACCAAGAAACACAAAACAGGAAGCTATAACCTAAACTTGAAGTCCAAGACACTAGTTACCCGAAACTAAAAAATAACCCTAGCAGCCCTAGGTGAAATTTCGGCCAACACTAAGTTCTTTCCGAAACAAGAATTCACAAAACAACCTAGAATAGAATTTTGGATATGACCTTGTCAACAAACCAAAGAAAGTTCAAGAAACACAAACGAGAATACAAGAACCCTATGAATTTAACAAACTCAAAATATTATTTTTTTGAACGGAATAGAACCTAAGTAATAAATCAGAATTCAGAAACAACTAAGGATAGACAAACTTGAGGCTAGAACCTCGCTCTGATACCAAATGATAAGAACCTCGCCAATATATTGATGAAACCCGTTATCAATAAAAAGCACCAAGACCGTTTCTACTCAGATTTGGATGGAATTAACCACGACCCGTTGCTTATATCGAAGCAAGAACCTTGGTATATCGTAGACGCCATAATCAAGGATGGAAAGCTTGATTGATAAGTCAGGATTGAACGCCTGGATTGATCTGAAGAGTTCATGTAGTTCGTCAAAGAACCAAAGAAAGAATTTTCTCTCTCAGAAAATAAACATTCATTCATCCCTTCATTATCCTTAGAAACGCCTATTTATAGGCAAAAATTACAAAGGAAAGTTGACAAATTCAAACATAACTCCTAATCCTAATTTTAAGCCTAAAATAAAAACCAAAAGAAAGGAAAGTCTTAATGGCTGATATTCAGCTATTTACATGCCCAACAATTAAAGAAAGTGCAATTAACGCTCTTCAACAACTTGCACAAATGATCAGCCGCATGTGTGTCAAAAATGGGAAAGTTTTCAAAATTCTTCCATTGACTTGATCTTGCAAAATTTGAGCTAATTTCAAGCTTAAATCATCCAAATTCTTCTAGAACTTGGATCAAATTGATGCACCTTTGTGGTTGATGTGGGCTTGGGTCAATGGGTTTGCACAAATTTTCTTGATTCCAGATTTCGTGAATCAACCCATTTAGTGCTTCCTTGAATTTCTTGGCTCGGGCTCTTGTGACTGGTCCAATAGGAACTTGTATTGGGTCAACCAACTTCCATGCATTTGAGCTCCATAAGTCTCCATCACACTCCTCTTTTCCTCTTGTAGATCTATTTACACCCTATGGGTTTTTTTCCTTCGGGAAGATCAACAAGCTCCCAGACCTGATTAGTCTCCATAGACTTCATCTCTATATTCATGGGCTCTTTCTAGAGTTTTGAATCAACATCCTCCATAGCCTCTACATGAGTGTAAAGATCCTTGTAATGTTCATTCGGTTCAGCCAAGAAGCCCTTTAGGTTGTTGTTTAGGGTCGTTTGGTTTTTCTACACTGATTGGAGTAGTTTCTACTAGAACCTCCGGAGTGATTGGATCACTCCTTAACTCCTCAAGCACTACTTTGCTTCGAGGCTTAAACTCATTGATGTAACTCTCCTTAAGGAAAGTTGCATGAGTTGAAACCATGACTTAATTTTCCTTTGGGTTATAAAAATAACCCCCGTTAGTTCCTTTTGGATATCCCATAAACATGCAAACTTCCAAATGTGCTTCCAACTTTTTCGCATCCTTAAACAAGACATGAGCTGGACATCCCCGTATACGAATATGGTTTAAGGATGTCTTCTTGCCGGTCCACAACTCGTGAGGAGTTTTAAGGACCAATTTTGAAGGCACGTTGTTTAGAAGATAACATGTTCTTTGTAGTGCATATCCCCAAAAGTATAAAGGCAATGATGAATAACTTATCACGGACCTAACCATGTCCAATAAAGTCCTATTTCTTCTCTCAACTACGCCATTTTGTTGCTGAGTGCTTGGCACAATCAACTGGGATAACATCCCATTCTCTAATAAGTGTTTTAAGAACTCATGAGAAAGGTTTCTCTACCTCAATCTGATCGAAGTGCCTTTATGGGTCTACCTAATTGCTTTTGTACTTCAGCACGAAACTCGCTGAACTTGTCAAAAGTTTCGCTTTTGTGGTGCATCAGGTACACATACCCATACCTTGAGTAACCATCAATAAAAGTGACAAAACACTCATACCCTCTTCGTGCCTGGATGTTCATTGGTCCGCAAACATCACTATACACAAATTCTAGAACTCCTTTGACCTTATTGCCCTTAGACCCGAATGATCTTTTGGTCATTTTACCCTCCATACAATATTCACATTGAGGTATAGATTTCATCTTTAAGTGACTTAATGGTCCATCCATTACCAACCTTTGAATCCTATTCAGGTTAATATGGCCAAGCCGCAAATGCCAAAGATAAGTCTTATTAGAGTGAGAAGTTTTAAGTCTTTAGAGTTATCATCATTCATCTCAGCATTAAGTAGTAAGTCCCTCTTAGGTTTGATAAAATATAGATTATTTTACATCCATTTAGAGCAGATAAAAGATTTTTTTTTACGAATCATCACTTTATTCTTAAAAGAAACCAAATAGGAATCTTTAAATAAACAAGCTACAGAAATTAAATTCCTTTTAAAATTAGGAACATAAAAAGAATCTCTCAAAATTAAATTCCTATAATTATCAAAATAAAGATGGACGTCTCCCACTACTTTAGCTAAGACCAGAGGTCCATTGCCCATCCGAAGCGTGGAGTCTTTACAGAGCTGACTTCTCATTTCTTTGAACCCCAACAGAGAAACACAAACATGATTAGTTGCACTGGAATCTATGAAACAAATGTCACTAGATTGCTCAACCAAACAAGTTTCTAAATATAGAAGATCACACCTACCTCGTCAGGAAAAGAAGTCCTTGCAATTCTTCTTAACGTGCCTGACCTTCCCGTAGAAGAAGCACTTAAGCTTCTTTGGGTTCTTCTTATCCTTTTTCTTGCTCTTGTTGTTAGCAGGAACATAAGACTTCTCATTTTTGGCCTGTTGTTTCTTTCCGTTCCTAGGATTGGGATTGGAACCAAAGCAGCTGCCAAATTAGCCTCACCACCCATAGGAGATTCATTGATCAACAGTTCAAACTCCTATAGCTGTTTCATTAATTCTGTTAAGGTCATATCCCGGCTATTACTTAAATTAAAAGTAGCTCTAAACGGAATAAACTCCTTAGAAAGAGTCTCAAAGACCATAATCATCTAAGTTTTAGCATCGATGTCAGCTCCATTAGTTTGTGCCTCAACAAGGTAACCCATGGCCAACATCATGTGCTCCTTTATAGATGTTCCTGATTTTTGTTTATAGTTAAGAAGTTTCTGAAGTGTCCCTTACTACTTTGTTAGGGCCTGGCCTCCAAACATATCTTCCAGGTTATTTAAGATCTGCTTAGCAATGTCATAATCCTCATGTTGAGCCTGCAACACATTATTCATGCTGGCCAGAATATAGCAGCAGGCCTGATCAATTGCATCTTTCTAACAATCGTATGCTTGGATTTGATCGTTGGTTGAATTTTCCATAGGCTTGGGAGGACAAGGGGTTGTCGGCACAAATTTTAGTTTCTCAAAAGAGAGGATGATATTTAGGTTTCGTTTTCAATCATTATAATTCTCTCTGGTTAATTGGTTTTTGTCAAGTATCGATGATAAAGCGTTTTTAGATATTTTTAATCTATAATAAAGAATCATATACCAAACATAAGCAAACATACAATAATAATTTTGTAAGATAGCACAATCATGAAAAAACACACAAACGTGTTTGTGTGTCAAAACCTTGAAAATATCACAACCTTACAACGATAATTCCTAACTCAGAATTCAACAAACTCCTAGAGGAGTCATGTCGAATTCAATTAGGAACATGGATCCCTTCCTAATTAATATATGCCATCCAGGACCTATATGATCCAGCATATATTAATAATCGTTTCTTTGGCCATTAATTTTATTAATAGAGCTCCTAGGGGAGGTTAGTAATAAAATAAACATGAGTGTATAACCATTGTTTCAACATTTAATCCATGATTTATAATCACCACCTAGGGTGTGCAATCATAAATCATGCTAAAATACCTTATTCTTTCAGAGATCCAACCCGGTACATGTGGAAGTCCCTTCCTAGAGGTTGGAAACACCATGTTCTATCTATGGACCAATGATGGAGGCCTTAGGTATTCTCTTCAAAAACCTTCTCCCACTCAGTCCTCTCTTTGAAAACCTTCTCCCACTCAATCTTTTCAAATCAAGGTTTTAGTTTAAAAAAATATGCATGAACAATTTTTAATTGAGCAACACTCCCTATTCTATATGGCATGTTATAAATATACATAGCAAATCATATTATAATGCAAACAAGCAAAGCAATCAAGCAAAGCTACAAGCAAAATAATAATAAATAACCATAGTATTATGGTTTCATCGTAGAGAATAGAAAATAAAGATTACAAGAGAATAATCAAAACATATTATCAATTCTTCATCCTTGAATCCTCAAACTGTATCTTTCTTCATGTAATTCCCATCTTCAAGTCTTCAATCCCGCATAGATTGAACACTTCAAATTTCTAGTCATATCCAAGTTTTAATGTTCCTCAGAATTGTCTCAAAAATAAAATTAAAACTGTATCAAAAACTATACCTTTTTAGGAAAAATTTTTAGCTCTCTGCCGGCAAGCCAATCTGTGCGATCGGCCTATGGGTCATGACCCTCTAGCTTGCCGATCTTTTCAGGTCAGTCTCCCGTTCATGACAGTTCGGTAGGCCGAATTGGAAAGTTCAGCCTGTCGCTAGAGCCACCTGATTTCTGCCTCATAGATGGATTGCCAAACCCGAAGTCCTGCCTGTCAATCCTGCGACCATCGACCTACCGAACTGGAAGGTTGGCATGCCGATCGAGTAGAGATCACCCCTTTCTAGAAAATACAATTTTGATGCAATTTATCAATTTTATTTTCAACAATTTAAAAATATAAAATTAAAGACTCAAGAAATAGCTAGGAACGCCATCATCCATCTTCTAGATCCATCTTCTCTTAATGATTATTTAATTACAAAATTCTTACAAATTTAAAATTAAACAATAATTCCTAGATGGAGATGATAGTCCATCATCTAATTACATAAAAAACCTAGATACACATTCTAACCTTCAAGGAACCATAACCGGTATAAATTAATTAATTAATAAATAAATAAATAATAATTTAGATTGAATTCAACGCATCTTAGACCTATAAATAAGGGATTTCATAAGCAAATGTACATTTTTTTTACTTTAAATTGGTATAAATTTTGAGGTTTTTTTTGTGATTATAGAGTCCATGAATCAAAGTGTTCATTATTATATCATTTACTTGATTTTCAAGCCAAAATTTAGTCATAAAAATGACATGTAGGTTATATTGTTGTATCTATATGTCATTTTGTTAGGTACCCATATATCCAAGTATTTTTTCCTTATTAGTTCATATTTTTTATTTAATTCATGAGTAAATTGCTCCAATGGTCCCTGAACTATTAAACATGTGACTCGCTAGTCCTTGTTCTTTTTTTAGCTCAAACGACTCTAAACTCAAAAAAAAAAATGACGCAAAATGATGAACTTAACTGACATAAGTTAATTTTCTTACTTATATTAATCACGTGCTGGTCACGTGATTATTAAGCATTTTAAAAGAACTAGAATACCCCTAATTAAAAGTAACTACTATTTTAACAAAAAGTAAAAACAAAAAAAAAATGAAAAAACAAAACACAAACAGGAAAACTCTAGCTTCTATAACTTTGGCCAGCCAAACCTAAACCCCTTACCTCCCTCCTCTCTGAACCCAGACAAGCAAAACTCACCAACCCCTCTGTCATTACCATCCCCTTCACAAAATTTAAATCCCTGCTATGCGAGCACAATCCAAACCTTTTTCCCACCACCTGCAACTTAAACATTAATCTCACCACCAACAAACCCAGAAAATCCCACCGGCAAAAAAGTCACAGCCAATTAAAGATTTTCAAAAATTAAAATTAAAAAAGTTTCACAAAAGCTGGTCTTGCATTTTGGCTATCAAGTAAACTAATGCCCTCTCATCCTCCACAAAGAATCTATGATGAAAATCTATTTAAATGTTCATAAACAAGTATAAAGCTTGTTTTTAGATTTTTGCAACTCATTTGTATTTTGATTGTGCTCTTTTTTTTTCTTCGCTTTTGGTCCTAAAGTATGAATGTTTGCACCTAGCTTTCGGAGTTAGACATGTATGCCCTAAGGAGTAAAAATGTAATACTTTTTTTGGAGATATTTTTATCAATAAAGAATTTATTCATTTATATATACCAAATCTTGTCCTCTTTACGTTCATATATGTTGAATGTATGTTAAGCAAATAGTAGTCTGAGACTGTCGGTCTAAACCTTAAGAATTGGGCATATGATGGGATGATTATGCGGAAGACACGATTCTTAAGTTGATGGTCTAAAACATATGATCCACAATCAAGGGAATAAAGTTAGGCACTTTATTCATGTAAAGATTGTTATGTTGTCTATATCCCTTATGGGAGATGGTTTGTCTTGACCATTGGAGTTGGACTCCGTGAATAGAAACATTGGCACGTTGTCATAGGTGACGATGTGTTAGATCGGGACATAAAGTGAATTGATTTAGATTAATAATTCTGTCTTAGCAAATTGATTCACTTTAGACAGTCATTTGTATTGTATCTTAATCCTGAGATGAATAGTGGGTCCGTTATCTCGACTTGTGTCTTTTGATGTACCAAAGGGTGACAACCACATCTCAATAGTGGTATGCATGCCGGTACGTTGGAGGCATGACTCTTGATAGCGTAGACTTGTTATTCATAGATATGGAATCCATAGCTCGTCTTTAGGAGTAGTGATATCCTCTTATATGCGTTGTCCTGTAATTGAAAAACTGGAGCGCTCAACCATTTGGATACATAGGTGTAACCGAATGGTATACTATCTTTGGATGGTAAGTTTTCTAATAGTAAGACATTGGAACGTAAGATAACAATAATCGGAAAGGTAAGACAGAACTTGTCCTTAAGCCGATTATGGATTATCATATGGGGATACAATACACTATGATATGTCATGGAGACTTAGCTATACGAGCTTCGCAATTCTATAAAGTTTGAGAGTGCAGCTCCAAGCTTTTAGTGGAGTAGCGTTGGAGTTGATAATTGTGAAATGTATATCTGGGATATTGGGTTTCATAATTATCGTGAGCTTGAACTTTATAGGTCCATTTTGGTCCCCTTTGCTAGCTCACAAAGTCCTGTAACGACACGGCGTGCTTTTCCAATAATTGGTGACTTATGTCGGATTTATCAAATTGGTTTAAAATTTAGAAGAATTGAATAATTCATGTTTGTTTATCGGTTGAATTAATTTTGTAAGAAATTAGTTCAAGATAAACTTGTTGAATTATTGCGATCAGATAATTCTTGTCTGTTTATCAGTTGGTATAATTTTAGACAAATTAGATCAAGATAAACTTGTAGAATTATTGTGAATTGATTTATTTTCTTAGAGATTATCTTGATAAAGTTTGTTTTGATCAGATAACTTCTCTATTGGGTTATTTGAATCAAAACTGAGACTTTATCCTTTAGAATCTCGGGTGAAGATTCACGGAGATTTTTTCTCAGGAGTTCGGCCTGCCGAATGACGTGTTCGGCCTACCGATGGGGCCTGTTCGTCCTGCCGATCAGGCTGTTCGGCTTGCCGATTAGCGAGAGATAAGATTACGCGTTTTCACGCATATCTTATCAGATATTGATCCAAACTTGATTTTGTTTTGAGTTTTTGAGACCTAATCTGATAAGGACTGACCCCTGGACCAATGGCTATATAAAGGGAGTGAGTCTCATGATTTACTCAGATCAATTGAGAGATTAAGAGTGATACTCTTCTAGTGAGCATTTGAAATCTCTCTGAGAGCTTTTGTTCATAAATCACGAACACTAGTTTTGGGTTCTCTCTATTGGTTGGAAGGAGAGTCACCGGTGGAAGAGCTGTACGTGTGAGCCCACACTCACTCTGGTTGTGGATAGAGAATAGAAAAGAAGACCAGTTGGTTGAGGCTCTTCTAGAACGTTACTTCTCTACACAGGTTACGGAGGTTCTTCGGCATACAGAGGTTAGTAAGATCTGTCTAATTTATACATATAACATGTCAAACTTGTGTTTTGGAAAATACTTTGATGAAAAATTTTAAAATTTCGCTGCGTATCGCATTTCCAACAATTGGTATTAGAGCCATGGTTTTTACATAAATTTACAAGTTTGTGATCATGTTATATGCATAAATTTTGTGATCTTTATCTCTCCTATGCTTGAATTGAATTTTATAGAGAGATAGCACTCTAGATTTCTATATAATATATATGTTGTCTTGGATTATGTGGTGAATGTTTATTAATTAATTATGGTTGGTTAAATCGTTGTTTAATTATTTATTAATTAATTAATTCATACCGGTTATGGTTCCTTAGAGGTTAGAATTTGTATCTAAGTTTTTCATGTAATTAGATGGCGGACTATCATCTCCGTCTAGGAATTGTTATTTAATTTTAAATTTGTAAGAATTTTGTAATTAAATGATTATTCGGAGAAGACGGAACGAGAAGTCGGATCTTAAAGATAGATGATGGCACCTCTAGGTATTTCTTGAGTCTCTAATTTTATGTTTTTGAATTGTTAAAAATAAAATTGATTAATTGGATTAAAATTATATTTTCTGGGATGAAAGATTACTGCTCGGTCGGCATGCCGGACGTCACAGTTCGGTATGCCGATGGTCACAAATCGACAGGCCAGACGCGTGGTCCTACAGGCCGACAGTGGGGTAGAAATTGGGGTGCTCTGTCGGCAGGCCAAACTTTCAATTCGGCAGGCCGATCAGTATGATCAGCAGGGTGATGAAATATGACCAGCAGGCCAATCACCCAGATCGGCCTGCCGACCGAGAGCTGCTAAGTATCCAGAAAAAGTGCAATTTTTCCAGTGTAGTTTTAATTTTATTTTTGGGACGATTTTGAGAAAAATTAAATTTGGATATGACCGAAAATATGAAGTATTTGATTCATACGAGATTGAAGACTTGAAGATGGGTATTACATGAAGAAGGATACAGCTTGAGGATTCAAGGATGAAGAATTGACAAATGTCTAGATCATTCTCTTGTAATCTTAGTTTTCTATTCTCTAGGGTGGAACCATAATATTACGGTTATTATTATTTTGCTTGTAGCTTTGCTTGATTGCTTTGCTTGTCTGCATTATAATATGATTTTCCATGTATATTGATAACATGTCATATAGAATAGGGAGTGCCGCTCATATTAAAATTGTTCATGCATAATTTTAAAATAAAACCTTAATTTCAAAAGATTAAGTGGGAGAAGGTTTTCGAAGAGAGGACCTAAGGCCTCCATCGTTGTTCCATAGGAAGAACATGGTGGTCCCGACCCCTAGGAAGGGATTTCTATCATGTACTAGATTGGATCTCTGAAAGGATAAGGTATTTTAGTATGATTTATGGTTGTACACCCCTAGGTGGTGATTATAAATCATGGATAAAATATTGAAACGGTGGTTATACACTCACGTTAATTTTATTATTAACCTCTCCTAGGAGCTCTGTTAATAAAATTAATGGCCAAAGAAGCGATTTTTAGTATATTCTGGATCATACGGGTCCTGGATGGCATATATTAATCAGGAGGGGATCTATGTTCCTGATTGAATTTGGCATGACTCCCCTAGGAGCTTGTTGAAATCTGAGTTGGGAATTATTATTGTAAGGTTGTGATATTTTTAAGGTTTTGACATATAAACGCATTTGTATGATTTTACATAATTGTATTATCTTACTAAATTATTATATACGTTTGCTTATATTTGGTATATGATTCTTTATTGTAAATTGAAAATGTCTAAAAACGCTTTATCATCGATACTTGACAAAAACCAATTAACCGGTGAGAATTATAACGATTGGAAATGAAACCTGGACATCGTCCTATCCTTTGAGAAACTGAAATATGTACTGATAACTCCTTGTCCTCCCAAGCCTACGGGAGACTCAAGTAATGAGCAATTCCAAGCATACGACTACTGGAAAGATGCTAATGCTTAGGCCCGCTGCTATGTTATGGCTAGCATGAGTAACGTGCTGTAGGCTCAACATCAGGATTACGAAACTGCGAAGCAGATCTTGGATAATCTTGAGGACATGTTTGGAGGCCAGGCCATAACAAAGAGGCAAGGGGCACTTCAGAAACTCTTAAACTGTAGACAGAGACTGAGGATATCTATAAAGGAGCACATGATGTTTGTCATGGGTTACCTCACTGAGGCTCAAACCAATGGAGCCGACATCGATGCTGAAACTTAGATGACTATGGTCTTTGAGACTCTGTCTAAGGAATTTATTCCATTTAGAGCTACTTTTAATTTAAGTAATAGACGGGATATGACCTTGACAAAACTGATGAAACAGTTACAGGAGTTTGAACTGCTGATTAGGGAGTCTCCTGCTAGTGGTGAGGCCAACATGGTAACTGCTTCTGGTTCCAATCCTAACTCAGGGAATGGAAAGAAGTGACGGGCCAAGAACAGGAAGTCTTCTATTCCTGCTGCTACCAAGAGCAAGAAGAAGAAGAAGAAGAACCCAAAGAGGCTTAAGTGCTTCTTCTGTGGTAAGGTCGGGCATATAAAGAAGCATTGCAAGGACTTCCTTTCCAAGGGAGGTAGGTGTGATCTTCTATATTTAGAAACTTGTTTGGTTGAGGAATCCAGTGACATCTGGTTTATAGATTCTGGTGCAACTAATCATGTTTGTGTTTCTCTGCAGGGATTCAAAGAAACGAGAAGTCTGCTACATGAAGACTTAACGTTTTAGATAGGCGATGGATCCTTGGTCTCAGTGGAAGCAGTGGGAGATGTCCATCTTTACTTTGATAATTATAGGAATTTAATTTTACGAGATTGTTTTTATGTTCCTAAATTTAAAAGGAATTTAATTTCTATATCTTCTTTATTTAAAGACTCCTACGTGGTATCTTTTAATGAAAAAGTGGTGATTCGTAAAAACAAATCATTTATCAAACCTAAGATGGACTTATTGCTTAATGTTGAGATAAATGATAATGACTCAAAAAGACTTAAAACTTCTCACTCTAATAAGACTTATCTTTGGCATTTGCACCTTGGCCATATTAACCTGAATAGGATTCAAAGGTTGGTAAGGGATGGACCTTTAAGTCACTTAAAGGTGGAATCTATACCTCAATGTGAGTCTTGTTTAGAGGGTAAAATGACCAAAAGACTATACAGGTGTACGGGCAATAGAGCCAAAGGGGTTCTAGAACTTATGCATAGTGATGTTTGCAGACCGATGAACTTCTGGGCACGAGGAGGGTATGAGTACTTCGTCACTTTTATTGACGATTACCCAAAATATGGGTATGTGTACCTGATGCACCACAAAAGCGAAACTTATGATAAATTCAGGGAGTTTCGGGCTGAAGTGGAAAAGCAATTGGGTAGACCCATAAAGGAACTTCAATCTAATCGAGGTGGGGAATACCTTTCTAATGAGTTCTTGGGACACTTGTTAGAGAATGGGATTTTATCTCATTTGACTGTGCCGGGCACTCTGCAGCCGAGTGGCATAGCGGAGAGAAGGAATAGGACTTTGTTGGACATGATTAGGTCCATGATGAGTTATTCATCATTGCCTTTATCCTTTTGGGGATAAGCACTACAACCGCATGTTATCTTTTGAACAATGTGCCTTCAAAATCGGTCCCTAAAACTCCTCACGAGTTGTGGACAAGACGGAAGACATCCTTAAACCATATTCGAATATGGGGATGTCCGGCTCATGTCCTGTCTAAGGATCCGAATAAGTTGGAAGCATGTTCGGAAGTTTGCATGTTTATAGGATTTCCAAAAGGGACTAAAGGGGGTTATTTTTATAACCCAAAGGAAAATAAAGTCGTGGCTTCAACTAATGCAACTTTTCTTGAGGAGAGTTACATGGACGACTTTAAACCTCGAAGCAAAGTGGTGCTTGAGGAGTTAAGGGGTGATTCGTTCACTCCGGAGGTTCCGAACAAAACCATTCTGATCGGTGTAGAAAAACCAAACAAACATGAACAACAATCTCAGGGGCTTCGGTGTAGTGGGAGGATCGGGCGTCAACCTGAGAGGTATATGTTCAATGGGGAGGTCTTCTTGGCTGAACTAGATAACATGACAGGGATCCTTATACTTAAGCGAAAGCTATGGAGGATGTTGATTCAAGACTCTGGACAGAGGCCATGAACATAGAGATGAAGTCTATGGAGACTAATCGGGTCTGGGAGCTTGTGGATCTTCCCGAAGGGGTAAAACCCATAGGGTGTAAGTGGATCTACAAGAGGAAAAGAGGAGTGGATGGAAATGTCGAAACCTTTAAAGCTAGACTGGTAGCTAAGGGTTATACGCAAAAGGAAGGAATTGATTATGAGGAAACCTTTTTGCCTGTAGCCATGCTTAAGTCCATTCAGATTCTCTTGTCCATAGCTGCCGCTCTCGACTACGAGATTTGGTAGATGGATATCAAGATGGCTTTTCTGAATGGCTATCTATATGGAACAACGAGACGGGTTCAAGGTCGCGGGTCAAGAGGGTAAGGTTTGTAAGCTGCTAAAGTCAATTTATGGACTTAAGCAGGCTTCTCATTCTTGGAACATAAGATTTGATCAAGTGATCAAGACTTATGGGTTCTCACAAAACGTGGATGAACCATGTGTTTACAAACACATTAAGTATGGGAAGGTGGTTTTTCTACTGCTCTATGTAGATGACATTCTGCTAATTGGCAATCACGTTAGGGCATTGTCATCGGTTAAATTATGGTTGACCAAGCAGTTTGACATGAAGGACTTAGGTGAGGCTAATTTTGTTCCCGGTATCCAGATCTTTCAGGATAGGAAGAACAAAATGATAGCTTTGTCACAGGCCGGCTACATAGATAAAATTCTTAAGAGGTTTGCAATGCAGGATTCCAAAGAAGGTGGACAACCATCTAGGTCTGGAATTACTCTTTCTAAGAAAGACTCTCCAAAGTCTTATGAAGAAAGAGAATACATGAAGAAAGTGCCTTATGCTTCGGCAGTGGGTAGTCTCATGTATGCCATGCTTTGCACACGACTGGATATTAGCTATGCGGTCGGGATTATAAGCGATTTTAGGTGGATCCAGGACCAAACCATTGGGCTGCGGTAAAGCACATTTTCGAGTACCTAAGAAGGACTCGAGGGTATATGCTTGTGTATTCGGGTGAGGATTTAACTCCTCCAGGATACACTGATTTGGATTTTCAATCCTGTCTGGATTTTAGGAAATCGACTTCGGGGTTTGTGTTTACTCTGGGTGGCGGTGCCATCAGTTGGAGAAGTGCAAAGCAAGAGTGCACTTCAGATTCAACGATGGAGGCCTTGTATATGGTGGCTAGTGATGCTTCGAAAGAAGCAGTGTGGCTCCGCAAGTTCCTTGGGGATCTTGAGGTAGTTCCTGGTATGCATAAAGCGGTATCACTGTACTGTGATAACAGTGCGGTGGTAGCTAATGCTAAGGAACCAAGATTTCACAAGAAGAGTAAGCATATTGATCGAAAGTATCATGTGATAAAGGACTTTGTTGAGGGCGGGCATGTCATGGTGTGTAAGATCGCGTCAGAGGACAATTTAGCTGATCCATTTACGAAGACACTTACTGGGAGAGTCTTCGAGAGGCATGTGGAAGCTATGGGGATGTGAAATTTGCTATATTTACTCACTTAGTGCAAGTGGGAGATTGTTAGACATGTATGCCCTAAGGAGTAAAAATGTAATAAATTTTTTGGGGACATTTTTATCAATAAAGAATTTATTCATTTATATATACCAAATCTTGTCCTCTTTATGTCCATATTTGTTGAATGTATGTTAAGCAAACAGTAGTCTGAGACTGTCGGTCTAAACCTTAAGAATTGGGCATATGATGGGATGATTATGCGGAAGACACGATTCTTAAGGTGATGGTCTAAAACATATGATCCGCAATCGAGGGAATAAAGTTGGGCGCTTTATTCATGTAAAGATTGTTATGTTTTCTATATCCCTTATGGGAGATGGTTTGTCTTGACCATCAGAGTTGGACTCCATGAATAGAAACATTGGCACGTTGTCATAGGTGACGATGTGTTGGATCGGGACATAAAGTGAATTGATTTGGATTAATAATTCTGTCTTGGCAAATTGATTCACTTTAGACAGTCATTTGTATTGTATCTTAATCCTGAGATGAATAGTGGGCCCGTTATCTCGACTTGTGTCTTTTGATGTACCAAAGGGTGACAACCACATCTCAATAGTGGTATGCATGCCGGTACGTTGGAGGCATGACTCTTGATAGCGTAGACTTGTTATTCATAGATATGGAATCCATAGCTGCTCTTTAGGAATAGTGATATCCTCTTATATGCGTTGTCCTGTAATTGAAAAGTTGGAGCGCTCAACCATTTAGATACATAGGTGTAACCGAATGGTATACTATCTTTGGATGGTAAGTTTTCTAATGATAAGACAATGGAACGTAAGATAAAAATAATTAGGAAGGTAAGACAGAACTTGTCCTTAGGCCGATTATGGATTATCATATGGGAATACAATACACTATGATATGTCATGGAGACTTAGCTATACGAGCTTCGTAATTCTATAAAGTTCGAGAGTGCAGCTCCAAGCTTTTAGTGGAGTAGCGTTGGAGTTGATAATTGTGAAATGTATATCTGGGATATTGGGTTTCATAATTATCATGGGCTTGAACTTTATTGGTCCATTTTGGTCTCCTTTGCTAGCTCACAAAGTCCTGTGACGACACGGCGTGCTTTTCCAATAATTGGTGACTTATGTCAGATTTATCAGATTGGTTTAAAATTTGGAAGAATTGAATAATTCATGTTTGTTTATCGGTTGAATTAATTTTGTAAGAAATTAGTTCAAGATAAACTTGTTGAATTATTTGGATCAGATAATTCTTGTCTGTTCATCGGTTGTTTTAATTTTAGACAAATCAGATCAAGATCAACTTGTAGAATTATTGTGAATTGATTTATTTTCTTAGAGATTATCTTGATAAAGTTTGTTTTGATTAGATAACTTCTCTATTGGGTTATTTGAATCAAAACTGAGACTTTATCCTTTAGAATCTCAGGTGAAAAATAAAAGATTTGCGGAGATTTTTTCTCTGGAGTTCGCCTACCGAATGATGTGTTTGGCCTGCCAATGGGGCCTGTTTGGCCTGCCGATCAGGCTGTTTGGCCTGCTGATTAGCGAGAGATAAGATTACGCATTTTCATGCGGATCTTATCAGATATTGTTCCGAACTTGATTCTGTTTCAAGTTTTTGAGACCTAATCTGATAAGGACTAACCCCTAGACCAATGGCTATATAAAGGGAGTGAGTCTCATGATTTACTCAGATCAATTGAGAGATTAAGAGTGATACTCTTCTAGTGAGCATCTAAAAAACTCCCTGAGAGCTTTTGTTCACAAATCACGAACACTAGCTTTGGGTTCTCTCTATTGGTTGGAAGGAGAGTCACTGGTGGAAGAGCTATATGTGTGAGCCCACACTTACTCCGGTTGTGGATAGAGAATAGCAAAGAAGACCAGTTGGTTGAGGCTCTTCTAGAACGTTACTTCTCTACACAGGTTACGAAGGTTCTTCAGCATACAGAGGTTAGTAATATCTGTCTAATTTATACATATAACATGTCAAACTTGTGTTTTGAAAAATGCTCTGATGAAAAATTTTTAAAATTCCACTATGCATCGCGTTTCCAACATTCGGTGGTCTTTACTTCATGAAAAATTGGTTCAAGAAATTGTGGCGCCAAAACCGTTTGTGAGATGCGGTCGAGAGGTAGGTGCAGCCACTCTAGCAGTATCAAAGCTGGGCAATAGTGGACAATTGAGGAGGGTCAATTCACTCTAGATCAGAGTCGATCTTGGGTTGGGCATTTGCCTAAAAAGTGGTGGATCTAGCACAGTGGAGAGGGACACGAAGAGAGAGAGAGAGATAAAGAGAGCATGCAGGAAGGAAGGAAGAGAGACTGACTTAGCAGTAGGTCTAAGAAGAAGAAGAAGAAAAAGAAGAAGGAGAAGAAGAAGATGTTGGAGAGAAGAGACAACAGAGGGGGTGGCCAAAGAACAAGAAGACAAGAGGAGAGAGATGACGTGGGTTGATGGGGTGGGATTGGCTGGTGCCGAAAGGGCCGGGAGGGGGGAAGAGGATGATGGGTAGCTGGTCTAGGATAGGCGATTGTGTTTTTTGGGGGGTGGGGGTGTTGGAACACGAGTACGCAGCAAATTTTAAAACTTTTTAGCTAAAACGGTTTTCTAAAAACAAGTTAGATGCACTGTATAAATAAATTAAGAAAAGCTTTTCGTAACTCTTAGTAGACCAAAAATACCATAGGAACTGCTATGAGAGAAATCTACTGGAAGACCTACATCCAATTGAACATTCTTGCTATTCTTTTTACATGATTGGAGTGTAAGTGGTCGCGTATCATTCAATCTTTCCTCAAGTAACCTCTTCTTCTAACCACTTAAGAAAGCCAAAGCTAAGATTCAGAATGTTGAACAAGATCTCTATGGGAGTTTCAGAGTCGTCCCGATAAAATACACTTCTCTAAATCTCTTAAGTGATCTAAGAAACAATAGAAAAATTTTCCCTTTTATATAAAGGTCAGATTGGGGCTAGTCTTTATCACATATGGCCTCAAAATTCGAGTTAGAGTCAAATTCGGAGCTACAAGTGTGAAATGCATTTGCTAAAAAAGCAAGTGCTTTTTTTGCTTCTTAGACTTATCTGATTCACCCGATTTGATCCGATTGGATAAATTTTATCTTATTTGACTCAGGTATCCTTCATAGAGCCTCGGTTTTTATTCAAATAACTCAATAGAGAAGTTATCTAACAAAAACAATCATATATAGACAACCCCATAAAAAATAAACTCTTTCTCAAATAAATTCAAAATGTTTTTTTGAATTAATTTATAAAATTAATTCAACCAATAAATTAACATAACTTATTAAATCCAATCAATCAAATTTTAGCCAATCTAATAAATAACATAAGTTATCAATCTGTAGGAAAAACATATCGTATCGTTATAGAAAATATTATGAGCTAGTAAAAGGGACCCGATGGACATATGTAAATCAAGCTTCTATAATTATAAAATAATATATTCCAGCATGTATATTTTGTAATTATCAACTATAAAACTATTCCACTGAAAGCTTTAAGCTGTATTGTTAAACTGTATATAAATTACAAAACTCCAATAAGTTTATCATCTATGACATATCATAATGTGTGTAGAATCCCTTGTATATTTCATAACTAATATAGAATTTTAACTTTAAATAACAATAATCTGAAGCATTTGATTTATTATATCTTTTCTCATGAATAGCAAGCACTTCTAATATTTTTATAAGTCAACCTAAAGCGACAATATAGCAAGCTATAATATAGAAAGGGTTTTCCTATAAAAACTAGAAAAATAATCATCTCTAACTAATGACTTAGTGAACTAATTATGAAAATTATAACCGTTATCATATAATTATAATTAACCAAATTTTAAGATAGAAAAAATAATAAAAAATAAAATCAATATATTTTAATGGAATAAATTATTGCATTAGTTTCGATAGAACCTCATCTTATAAATACTTTGAGAATACAGTATGCCATAATCTGTTAATAATAAATCAAGCATTACCAAGTATTTACCATGCTAGTTCATATCTATCATATAGCATAAACTCAACTTAATAAACAGGCATGATTTCAGTATTATTAATATTAATTATGCAATATAATTAAATTATATAAAAAAAGCATGACTAAATTTATGTAAGAATTGGACAGCATAATAACACTAACAATATCGACTAAAAACATAGAAAATATAATTTATTTCATAAAAATATAAATATTACAAAGAAGATATAGAGTTAAAAATCATATCATCATACTATACATATAATTTAATATTTTTAGCAGGGTCGAAGAAGTGCCTAACAAATTCTCTTCCCAAAAGGGGGTACTAGCTCAGCAGTTGAAAAAAAAAATGTTAAAGAGGGGTAAAGAGGCCAAAATTGGCTGTTTAGGTGTGTTGTGAAGGGGGAGGGAACATGATGTTTATAGTGAAAAATTTTCACTATTTAAAATTATTTTAATAATTTCTTTATATTATTTATATTATATTATTTTTTATTTTTTTCCTTCAAGTCACCACCCCACTCACGAGAATCAGCTAATTGATTATAAATTTTTTCTTTTCTTTTCTACGTGAGTCAACTAGTTAGTATACAAATTAAGCTTTAAAATCGTGTGCTTTGCCCATACCGGTCGAACGCTTCTAGAGCATTGGATTGCTGACCAAAGATTAGAGTAATGGCTGGGATCATGCCAACCTGAGCAGGAGTGAGTGCGCTGAAGATGACTGTTGGATTGGTCTTGGTATGCTGATCTAACGACACCTGAAGTGCGTGCACGTGGGAAAGGCCGCACGGGATTTGGAGCAATTCTGGAGACTCCCCTAACATACCACAGGACATGTAGTTGGTTGGGATACTTTGGGCGGGGCGATCAGACGGTCCTTGTGCTACCATGTGGTATTTCCTTTTTTACTTTTGAATTCTTTTAATTTATTTTGCATTTGAGTTCTGTTTGTGCCCCTATTTGTGTCATTTTGTGATGTTTTTCCTTTAGATTTTAAATCTAAAATTAACAATAAAATTAATTATTTTGCCAAAAAAAATTCACAATAATTTTAAAAATATTTATTACAATTAAACAAATAAAAATAATTACAAACTTCTAAAATTTCAGTCTCTTTCGGTTTGACACAGATATTATTTTTAAGACTCGAAAATATTTTTAAAAATTACTAAAAATATAATAGAATATATATGCAAACTTAAAATACACTATAAAATACATTAAGACTTAAAATAAAATTTCTACTAGTTATTCTTCTAGTTTTGATTATTTGCGAACTAAATACATATTTAATTCATCAAAATGACTCTAAAAATTACTAAAAATATTATTAAACATAAAAAATACAATAAAAACATATTTTTAAAGACTAAGACACAAAAATACTTATTAACACGAAATTGCTATTAATTAGAGGATTTAGCAAGAAATGTAAATGCAAAATAATAATATTTAACCATAAGAAAAGTGCATTTTTATAGTCTCATCACACTCCTAACCAACTAATTGCTAACAATTAAAGAGATAAAATTTTAAATGATTTACTGAATATCACACAATGCAAACCATTTAACTCTAATTTGACTAACCTAACTAAATAAACTAACAAAACAAAAATTTTATTTGACAATTTATATGCTATTTAACAAAATGTATAGAAGCCAGACTTAGTACAAAAATGGATAATAAATAATTATGAAGTTTCATAAAAAATAAGAATAAAACTGTTATCATATTTTGCTTGAAATCACTCTTATGGGCAGCAACTCTTTAAATTTATTATTTACAACAATTAGGAATAGAAACTTAAAACAAAAATATTTACAAAAATTGAAACAAATTTTACAACTGTAGATACTACAATGTTTGGCTCCCTTAAGTTTCTCCATAACCTATTTAGTGAGCTTAAGATTAGTAACTCTTAGACTAGTTGGCTTAAGGTATTAGGTGTTGAAGCACCCTTTAAAACTTACTTACTCGAGTTAAAGAGGCTACAAAACTAAACTTATCTAACTTTTATTCATTCCTTTGCAGAATTACACACTATTTATTTATAGATAGTTTCTTTTTATCTTTATTTCTTTTCACCTTTTATTAATTAGTTAATTAATTTTGAAAATGTTAGTGCCTTTAATTGTCATCTTCACAAAATAATAAAAACTCAAGTATTTATAGCTTTGACTTACCACTATAATTAAGCATTACAGTGTGTGTGTGA
This sequence comes from Artocarpus heterophyllus, assembly GCA_025403435.1. Lineage (NCBI taxonomy): Eukaryota > Viridiplantae > Streptophyta > Magnoliopsida > Rosales > Moraceae > Artocarpus > Artocarpus heterophyllus. The sequence goes on along the minus strand of CM046339.1, from coordinate 7,666,836 downwards.
AAAGAATGGCTTACAAACACTTTGAAAAATAAACACATAAAAATATTAAATAAAACCAAAGTTTTAAGAGTCCATAAAGTTAAATATTCAAATAATAGAAAAATGATATTACATTAAAATGAAATTCAAAAAGCAAGACAAAATAATAACACATTAACTGCTAAGAAACTAATATTTACAAAATACTTTTTTTAATTCTATTACTCACAAAATGAAAAATTTTGACAAAATACACAAAATCTGAAGCAAAAATAAAAAATAGACAAAAATTGAAAAAATTTGGCACAATTTCGTACAGCATTGATGTTGGAAAACAGTACGCAGCAGAATTTTAAAAAATTTTAAATCAAAGTATTTTCCAAAACATAAGTTTGATATGCTAAGTATATAAATTAATGATAGATCTTACTAATCTCTTTTTTGAATTGAAAAGCAGTAGCAATCTATAAAGAGAAGAATGTCCCAGAAGAGCCTCAATCAACTAGTCTTCTTTGCTACTCTCTATCCACAATTGGAGTGTGGGTACTCACACATCATACAGCTTTTCCTCCGCTGACTCTCCTTCTAAGATTCTTGATGTTAAACAATAGCTCTTAGGGAGTTTCAGAGTTTCTCTCACTAGAGTACTCACTCTATGCTTCTTAAATAATATGAATAACTAAGAAAACTCACCCCCTATTTATAGTGGTAAAATTTAGGGTTAAACCTTATTAGATTTGGTCTCAAAATTTGAGTTTGGATCAATTTTTGATGAAAAACATGTCAAAAATGCATATATTGATTATAGCACGTTCGGCATGCCAATTTAGGAGATCGGCGTACCGAACTTACTTCATCGGCTTGTCAACCGTGCGATAATTTAGAATTCTCAGAATATCTTATTTTCACCCAGAAATCTTAGATAAAGCCTTAGTTTTAATTCAAATAACCCATAAAGAAGTTATCTAATTAAAATAGTCATATATGACAATCCTATAGAAAATAAAATATTATCCAAATAATTCAACATGTTTATTTTGAATTAATTTACAAAATTAATTCACCCGATAAATTAACATAAATTATTAAATCTAGTATTATCTAATTTCAACCAATCTAATAATTTAATATAAGTCACCAATATATAGGAAAAACATGCCATATCGTCACAAGATTATTATGAGCTAGCAAAAGAGACTCGATGGACATATATAGATTAGGCTCCTATAATTATAAAATACAATATCCCGTATACATATTTTATAATTATCAACTATAACTCTATTGCACTAAAAGCTTAGAGCTACACTCTTGAACAATGTAAAATTACAAAGGTCCAATAAGCTAACCGTCCATAACATATCGTAATGTGTCACATCCCTATAGGATATTCATAATTGGCTTAAGGATAAATTCTGTTTCAGCTTCCCAATTATTTTTATCTTACATTTTATTACCACACCATTGAAATACTTACTAACCATGGATAGTATACCATTCGGTTACATCAATGTATCAAAATGGTTGAGTGCTCTAATCTTCCAATTATAGTATAATGCATATAAGAGAATATCAACTCTACAAAAGAGCTGTGGATTCCATATCTATGCATAACGAGTCTATGTGAATTAAGAGTCATGTCTCCAACGTACTAGTATGCATACCATCATTAAGTCAAGATGTCAACCTTTGGTATATCAAAAGACATAAGTCAAGAATATTGGCCTATTAGTCATTTTAGGATTAAAACACAATATATATGATTGTCTAAAGTGAATTAATTTCAACAAAGAATTATTAACTAAATAAATTCAACTTTTTATCCTGATCCAACACATCATCACTTATGATAATGCACCAAAATTTCTACTCACAGAGTCATACTCCGATGATCAAGACAAGCCATCTCCTATTAGGGATGTAGACAACATAACAATTGACGAGGACATCGTTAGCACAAGCAAGAGCACATGGGATGAGACATATTCAGATCCAATTCAAGTTTCCATTGGTCCGGTTACGAGAGCTCGTGCAAAGAAGTTCAAAGAAATGCTTATTGGGCTGATTCAAGCAACTTGGACTCAAGCTATTGCATGGAGGCCCATTGAGGGAATTGCATGTGACATCTAGACCAACAAATGCATGATTCAAGTTCTAGAAGGGACCGAGTAATCATGTTTGCAGAATCAACAAGTGATTAGCACCATATGGCTGCAAATAATGAAGCTATTTTCCATTTTAGTTACTTTCCCGTTTTGAGGCTACAAGTGGCGAGAAGAATCAACTATTTACCTATTCATTGTCTATTTTCCTTTTCTTTTCTTTTATTTCATATTATTGTAAGGCTTTTAAGCCATTTAGGGATCTTACCTTATTTGCTTTAGATTGGGCTTTTTTTTGGTAATTGATTTGTCTGAAATTCATGGGCAATTAGGAGCTGAAAATTCCCAAAGGGGAAACCACTATATATTGTAACAAATTTCATTCAATGGAGTTTTTTTTTAACACACAATTTGAGGTTTTAATTCTCTTTGGTTCTTTAAACGAACTATTAAAACTTATCGGACTATTCTGTGGCGTTCATAGACTCATCAATCAGTCCGTCCATAGCTGATTGTGGCATCCTCACATACCAAGGTTCGTGCTTCATGTTAGGCATCGGGTCATGGTTCCATTCAAAATCGATTAGGAATTTCGACGTTGGAGACCAATTTTGGTTAGGGTCGCATCAGTTCTTGGTAGGGTTCGTATCATTTGGTATCAGAGTGAGGTTCCAATCAAGTTTTGCTTATCCATTCCCTTAGTTTATGTTTGTTTCAATTATTCATGAGTCTTGATTTCCATTATCAAAGTCGGATTAAAAAAAAAGTCTGGAAACGTTCACTAATTTTTTTTTTTAGATTCTTGATATTCATGGTTTAAGGAACCTGAAATTGAATTCCCTGCAAAGGCCAAAATTTTTTGCACAAATTTCATTTCTTTTAGGTGTGATTTTCGAAAGCCTAAATTATCTGTGCTTGTTATATTCTTATTTCTAATCTGAGCCGCCTTGGTAATCTGTTTGTGAATTATCAAGGAAATTTTGATATTGATTTGACTAGTTTTATAGGAATTGAGTGAGAATTAATGAGTGGAAAAAGGCAAAGAGGCAAGAGCATTAGAGTGGACAAAAGTCAAAAATATTGAGTGCAAACACGAGTGAAATTAAGTGAACCATTTCACGAGTGAAACACGTAAGGGAGTGTGGTAAGGTCCTTTGCATTGTTTCTTACTTTGTTTTGCAAAAAAAAAAATGTCAAACAACAGCAAGAACACTATTGAGGGTGCCTCTGGTGCAACAGATCCAAAACTCATCATAGAGGCAATGATAGGGGAGATGAGGCGATTGTTGAGAGGAGAGTTAGGACAGCTTCATGAGAGGATAGATCAGATAGAAAACGCACGTGTGGAACAGCCACAACATGTTCCTCATGCGCGTAGGCAGGAAAGGGTTCTGGTTAGAGGAGAGGTTGATGACTACTACAGGATTGATGGAGAAGAGTTTGAAGAAGGAGAAGATTCCGCGGGTAGTCATCAGAGATTTGGATGGGATGGAGGAGTTAGGAACTAGGAAAATGATAGTTTGAGAGGCATAAAAATGAAGATAACATCATTTCAAGGTAAATCCAATTCCAAAGTGTACCTAGAATGGGATAAGAAAATGGAGTTCGTCTTTGGTTGCCACAACTATTTCGAGACGAAGAAGGTAAAACTTGCTGTAATTGAATTTTTTGATTATGCTATTACCTGGTAGGATCAGCTTGTCATAAATAGGAGATGAAATCCAAGCTGAAGACCGTGATGAGGAAGCGATTTGTACTAGCTTACTACTACTGGGAGTTGTACAACAAACTACAAAATTTTAAGTTGGGCAACTAGAGTGTGGAAGAGTACTATAAGGAGATGGAGATTATAATGATTCAAAAATATATAGAGGAGGATTAGGAGGCTACAATGGCAAGGTTTTTGGTGGGCTTGAACCAAGAAATTCACAATGCTGTTGAGTTACAACATTATGTGGAGTTGGAGGACATGGTGCACATGGCTATCAAAATTGAGAATCAACTTATGAGGAGGGGCAGTAACACACGTCCTAGCCAAAACCCGAGTACATCCGCTTGGAAAATGAACCAATGGAAGAAGAATGAGAAGCAACCCAACACCAAGCCAAAGACCGAGCAAAAACAAGAGGTGGCCAGCCATGGGAATCAAGGTAAAGGCGATTCTTTCACTACTCAAAATCATGATATTAAATGTTTTAAATGTCAAGGCAGGGGTCACATAGCAAGCAATGTCTGAACAAATGAGCTATGGTGATGCAGGACAATGGAGAGATTGAAACCGATGAGGATTTGGACAACGATTCTATGCCTTCATTAGAGGATGCCGATGATGAGGAGCGCGCTGTCCAAGGAGAATTGTTGGTTACAAGGAGAGCTTTAAGTGTGCAAGCCAAAGAAGAAGAAGAAGAGGTGCAATGGGAAAACATCTTCCATACTAGGTGCCATGTCCAAAACAAGGTATGTAGTGTGATTATTCACAATCAGCCAATGAGAGAAAAGCAGAGAGAAAAACAAACTTCTATGCGAGAGGTTGTGAGATTAAAAGGGCATTGTTTTCAAATCAGCCAATGATTGTACTTTTTTACAAAGAGGCATTCTTAAACACTAACAAACTTGACCCTGCATTGCCTAGTTCTGTTGTTTCTCTACTATAGGAATTTGAGGATGTATTTCCAGATGAGCTGCCTGATGGTTTGCCACCAATTTAGGGAATAGAACATCAGATTGATTTTGTACCTGGCACTTCCATTCCAAACCAACCGACTTATAGAAGCAACCCTAAAGAGGCAAAGGAGCTTCAAAGGCAGGTTAGTGAGTTGATGAAAAAAGGGTACGTGAGAGAAAGTATGAGCCCGTGCGCCATTCCAGTGTTACTCATGCCTAAGAAGGATGGGACATGGAGGATGTACATAGATTGTAGAGCCATTAACAATATCACGGTAAAGTATCGCCATCCTATTCTTCGTTTAAATGATATGTTGGATGAATTGCATGGTGCTTCTATGTTCTCAAAAATTGATTTGAAAAGTGGATACCATCAAATACGCATGAAAGAGGGTGATGAATGGAAAACTGCCTTGAAGACAAAATTTAGACTATATGAGTGGTTAGTAATGCCATTGGGTTTAACTAATGTTCCAAGTACATTTATGCATTTAATGAATCATGTATTACGTGCATTTATTGGCAGTTTGTTGTTGTATATTTTGATGATATACTCATTTATAGCAAAGACGTGGACCAACATGTAGTGCATTTAAAATCTGTTTTGGATGTGCTTAGAAAGGAGAAGTTGTATGCTAACCTTAAGAAGTGTACCTTTTGCACAAATAAGCTTGTGTTTCTTGGTTTTGTTGTTAGTGCTCAAGGCATACGGGTTGATGAAGAAAAAGTACGAGCCATCCAGCAGTGGCCGAGTCCAACAAGTGTGGGAAACGTACAGCGTTTTCATGGACTTGCTAGTTTCTACCGTCAGTTTGTGAAAGATTTCAGTACTATAGCCGCACCATTGACTAAAGTGATCAAGAAGAACATTGGGTTTATATGGGGAGAAGAGCAAGAAAAGGCATTTCAGTTAATCAAGGAGAAGTTGACTAATGCTCCATTGTTATCTTTACCTAATTTTTCCAAAACTTTTGAGATTGAATGTGATGCTTCAGGTGTTGGAATTGGCGCCGTTTTAATGTATGAAGGGAGACCAATAGCATATTTTAGTGAGAAACTGAATGGGGCAATTCTTAATTACCCAACTTATGATAAAGAGATGTTTGCATTGGTTCACGCATTAGAGACGTGGCAGTACTGCCTATGGCTAAGGAGTTCATGATTCACACAGATCATGAGTACCTAAAACACTTGAAGGGCCAACATAATACGAACCCCGCCAAAAACTGACGCGACCCTAACCAAAATTGGTTTCCAAGATCAAAATTCCTAACCGGTTTTGAATGGAACCACGACCCAATGCCTAACAAGAAGTACAAACCTTGGTATGTGAGGATGCCACAATCAGCAATGGAAGGACTGATTGATAAGTCTATGAACGCCACAGAATTTTTCGATAAGTTCAAATAGTTCGTTTAGGAACCGAAGAGAATTACACTTCAAATTGTGTGTTAAAACTTATTGTCCATTGAATGAAATTCGTTACAATAATAGTGGTTCCACTACGCGGATTTCAGCTCCTAATTACCCATGGAATTTCAGGCAAATCAATTACCAAAACGTCTAATCTAAAGCAAATAAGGAAAGTTCCCTTAATGGCTTAAAAGCCTTACAATAACAGAAATAAAACAAACGCAAAAACAAAACTAGACATTAAAAGGTAAATAGCTGATTCTTCTTGCCACTTGTCGCCTCAAAACGGGAAAGTAACTGAAATGGAAATTACTCGGTCCCTTCTAGAGCTTGAATCACGCATTTGTTGGTATGGATGTCACATGCAATTCCCTCAATGGGCCTCCATGCAATAGCTTGAGCCCAAGTTGCTTAAATCAGCCTAATAAGTGTTTCTTTGAACTTCTTCACATGAGCTCTTGTAACCGGACCAATGGGAACTTGAATTGAATCTAAATATGTCTCATCCCACGTGCTCTTGCTTGTGCTAACGATGTCATCATCATTCCCCTCCTCTGGAGAGGGATTTGTCCTCAAATCGTCGCCTGCATCAAAAGGACTTAGATCAGAAACATTAAGGAGGCACTTACATCAGAAACATTTGAAAAGGATCGTCCCCTCTAGGCAACAACTTGGATTTCCTTTGTTCTAGAAACCGTTCCTTGCGTAAGTGCAACCACACCCAATCGCCGGTGATGATGATGAGGACATCGTTAGCACAAGCAAGAGCACGTGGGATGAGACATATTTAGATCCAATTCAAGTTCCCATTGGTCTGGTTACGAGAGCTCGTGTGAAGAAGTTTAAAGAAACGCTTATTGGGCTGATTCAAGCAACTTGGGCTCAAGCTATTGCATGGAGGCCCATTGAGGGAATTGCATGTGACATCCAGAACAACAAATGCGTGATTCAAGCTCTTGAAGGGACCAAGTAATTTCCATTTCAGTTACTTTCCCGTTTTGAGGCGACAAGTGGCGAGAAGAATCAGCTATTTACCTTTTAATGTCTAGTTTCCTTTTTTTGCGTTTGTTTTATTTCTATTATTGTAAGGCTTTTAAGCCATTAAGGGAACTTTCCTTCTTGCTTTAGATTAGACGTTTTGGTAATTGATTTGCCCGAAATTCCATGGGCAATTAGGAGTTGAAAATTCACATGGGGGAACCCCTATATATTGTAACGAATTTCATTCAATGGGGAATAAGTTTTAACACACAATTCGAGGTTTAATTCTCTTTGGTTCCTAAACGAACTATTCGAACTTATCAGAAAATTCCATGGCGTTCATAGACTTATCAATCAGTCCATCCATAGCTTATTGTGGCATCCTCACATACCAAGACTTATTAATCAGTCCATCCATAACTGATTGTGGCATCCTCACATACCAAGGTTTGTGCTTCCTGTTAGGCATTGGGTCGCGGTTCCATTCAAAACTGGTTAGGAATTTGATCTTGGAAACCAATTTTGGTTAGGGTCGCGTCAGTTCTTGGCGGGGTATGTATCATTTGGTAATCAAAGCGAGGTTCAAATCAAGTTTTGCTTATCCGTTCTCTTAGTTTGTGTTTGTTTCAGTTATTCGTGAGTTTTGATTTCCATTATAAAAGTCGGTTAAAAAAAAAGAAAGAAAAAAAAAAGAAAAAAAAAGGAAAAGAAGAAAAACAAGAGGATCTGGAAAAAAAAAATTGATATTGAATTCCTTAAAAATTTTAGATTCTTTTTATTCATCGTTTAAGGAACCCGAAATTGAATTCCTTGCACAGACCAAAAAATTTTTGCTCAAATTTCTTTCCTTTGGGGTGTGATGCTGAAAGCTTAAATTATCTGTTCCTTTATAGTCTTGTTTCTAATTTGAGCCTCCTTGGTAATCTATTTGTGAATAGTCAAGTTAATTTTGATATTGATTTGACTAGTTTTATAGGAACTGAGTGAGAATTAATGAGTGGAAAAAGGAAAAGAGGCAAGAGCATTAGAGTGGACAAAAGCTGAAAGTATTGAGTGTAAACACGAGTGAAATTGAGTGAACCATTTCACGAGTGAAACACGTAAGGGAGTGTGGTAAGGTCCTTTGCATTGTTTCTTATTTTGTTTTGCACAAAAAAAAATGTCAAACAACAGCAAGAACACTATTGAGGGTACCTCGGGTGCAGTAGATCCAAAACTTCTTATGGAAGCGATGATGGGGGAGATGAGGCAAATGTTGAGGGGAGAGTTAGGATAGCTTCATGAGAGGATAGACCGGATAGAAAACGCTTGTGTGGAACAGCCACAACATGTTCCTCACGCGCGTAGGCGGGAAAGGGTTTCGGTTAGAGGAGAGGTTGATGACTACTACAGGATTGATGGGGAAGAGTTTGACGAAGCAGAAGATTCAGTGGGTAGTCACCGAAGATTTGGACGGGATAGAGGAGTTAGGAACAGGGAAAATGATAGTTTGAGAGGCATAAAAATGAAGATACCATCATTTCAAGGCAAATCCAAGCCAGAAGCGTACCTAGAATGGGAGAAGAAAATGGAGTTCATCTTTGACTACCAAAACTATTTCGAGGTGAAGAAGGTAAAAGTAGCTGTAATTGAATTTTTTGATTATGCTATTACTTGGTGGGATCAGCTTGTTATAAGCAGGAGACGAAATAGAGAGCGACCTATTGAGTCATGGGAAGAGATGAAGACCGTGATGAGGAAGCGATTTGTGCCAACTTACTACTACCAGGAGTTGTACAACAAACTAAAAAATCTTAAGCAAGGCAACCAGAGTGTAGAGGAGTACTATAAGGAGATGGAGGTTATGATGATCCAGGCAAATATAGAGGAGGATCGGGAGGCTACAATGGCAAGGTTTTTGGCGGGCTTAAACCGAGATATTCACAATGCCGTTGAGTTACAACATTATGTGGAGTTGGAGGACATGGTGCACATGGCTATTAAAATTGAGAATCAACTTATGAGGAGGGGCAGTAACACACGTCCTAGCCAAAACCCGAGTACATCCGCTTGGAAAATGAACCAATGGAAGAGGGATGAGAAGCAATCAAACACCAAGCCAAAGATCGAGCAAAAACAAGAGGTGGCCAGCCATGGGAATCAAGGTAAATCCGATTCTTCCACTACTCAAAATCGTGATATTAAATGTTTTAAATGTCAAGGCCGGGGTCACATAGCAAGCCAATGTCCAAACAAACGAGCTATGGTGATACGGGACAATGGAGAGATTGAAACCGACGAGGATTCGGACAATGATTCTATGCCTTCATTAGAGGATGCCGATGATGAGGAGTGCGCTGTCCAAGGAGAATTGTTGGTCACAAGGAGAGCTTTAAGTGTGCAAGCCAAAGAAGAAGATGAAGAGGTGCAACGGGAAAACATCTTCCACACTAGGTGCCACGTCCAAAACAAGGTATGTAGTGTGATTATTGATGGTGGGAGTTGTACTAATGTTGCTAGCACAACCATGGTAGAGAAGTTAGGGCTGCCAACAATTAAGCATCCTTGGCCATATAAATTGCAATGGTTAAATGATATTGGTGAGGTAAAGGTGCATAAGCAAGTGTTAGTTTCTTTTCGCATTGGAAGATATGACGATGAAGTTTTGTGCGATGTGGTTCCGATGCAAGTTGGGCACTTATTATTAGGCAGACCATGGCAATTTGATCGGCGAGTTAAACATGATGGTTTCACCAACAAGTACTCATTTGTTCACAATCAAAAAATGATCACTCTTGTTCCATTAACACCAAAAAAGGTCTATGAAGACCAAGTGAGCTTATAGAGAGAATGTGATAAAAAAATGAAGAGCAGAGGAAAATCAAGAGTGGGAGTGCAGAGAGAGAGTTCGGCCAGTGAGAGAAAAAAGGAAGAGATAGCCGAGAAAAAGGAGAGCACAGAGAGCAAGGAAGAGAAAATTGAGAGGTAGTGAAATTAAAAGGGCCTTGTTTTCAAATTGATATGAATCCACCTAACTCCACCCCAAAAGCTAGCTTATGAGGGGAGGATTGTGAACCCATATATATAACACCCAAGACCTCCCTCTCTAACCGATGTGGGACACATCATTCCCGACCCCTTTAGACTACACGTCCTCGTGCCAACTCTGTCGTTAACCCACACGAGCGGTAGGGAACCTTTATACATGCGCCCACCGACTAGCAGAGGTTTGGCTCTGATACCATATGATATGAACCCACCTAACTCCACCCCAAAAGCTAGCTCATGAGGGGAGGATTGTGAACCCATATATATAACACCCAAGACCACCCTCTCTAACCGATGTGGGACACATCAGCTGTGCTTGGCGATGAATGTAGTCTTCACTTGATCTTCTAAATGGAAGAGGATCTGGTTGGAGCTGGAGAATGTTTCAAGAAAATTTAAAATGCAGCGGGAATTTTTAAAATTTTAACATCAGAGTATTTTTTCAAAACACAAGTTTGACATGCTATACGTATAAATTAAACAGATATTACTAACCTTTGTATACTGAAGAACCTCCACAACCTGTGAAGAGAAGTAACGTTCCAGAAGAGCCTCAACCAACTGGTCTTCTTTGCTATTCTCTATCCACAACCGGAGTGAGTGTGGGCTCACACATACAGCTCTTCCATCGGTGACTCTCCTTCCAACCAATTGAGAGAACCCAAAGCTAGTGTTCGTGATTTGTGAACAAAAGCTCTTAGGAAGTTTTCAGATGCTCACCAGAAGAGTATCACTTTTAATCTCTCAATTGATCTGAGTAACTCATGAGACTTACTCCCTTTATATAGCGATTGGTCCTTGGGTCAGTCCTTGTCATATTAGGTCTCAAAAACTCAAAACGGAATCAAGGTTGGATCAATATCTGATAACATCTGCATAAAAATGTGTAATCTTATCTCTCGCTAATTGGCAGGCCGAACAGGCCCCATCGGTAGGCCAAACACATAGATCGGCCAATGATTGTGGAGTTAGGTGGGTTCATATCACAAATCAGCCAATGATTGTACTTTTGTACAAAGAGGCACTTTTAAACACTAACGAACTTGACCCTGCATTGCCCAGTTCTGTTGTTTCTCTGTTGTAAGAGTTCTTGGATGTATTTCCAGGTGAGGTGCCTGATGGTTTGCCGCCAATACAGGGAATAGAACATCAGATTGATTTTGTACCTGGCGCTTCCATTCCAAACCGAGCAGCTTATAGAAGCAACCCCGAGGAGACAAAAGAGCTTCTAAGGCAGGTCAGTGAGTTGATGAAAAAGGGACACGTGAGAGAAAGCATGAGCCCGTACGCCGTACCAGTTTTACTTATGCCTAAGAAAGATGGGACTTGGAGGATGTGCGTTGATTGTTGAGCCATCAACAACATCATGGTAAAGTATCGACATCCCATTCCTCGCTTGGATGACATGTTAGATGAATTGCATGGTGCTTGTGTGTTTTCTAAAATTGATCTGAAGAGTGGATATCATCAAATTCACATGAAAGAGGGAGATGAGTGGAAGATGGCTTTCAAAACAAAACAAGGCTTGTATGAGTGGTTGGTAATGCCTTTCGGTTTAACCAATGCGCCTAGCACATTTATGTGTTTAATGAACCATGTTTTGCAAGCTTTTATTGGGAAATTTGTCGTTGTTTATTTTGATGATATCCTTATCTATAGCAGCAATTTGGATGATCATATTGAACATTTGAAACTTGTTTTAGATGTTTTACGGAAGGAAAAGTTGTATGCTAACGTCAAGAAGTGTACCTTTTGCACAGATAAGCTTGTGTTTCTTGGTTTTGTTGGTAGTGCTCAAGGTATACAGGTTGATAAAAAAAGGTGCGAGCCATCCAGGAGTGGCAGAGTCCAACTAGTGTGGGAAACGTACGGAGTTTTCATGGACTTGCTAGTTTCTATCGGCGGTTTGTGAAAGATTTCAGTACTATAGCCACACCATTGACTGAAGTGATCAAGAAGAACGTTGGGTTTAGATGTGGAGATGATCAAGAAAAGGCATTTCAGTTAATCAAGGAGAAGTTGACTAATGCTCCATTGTTATCTTTACCTAATTTTTCCAAAACTTTTGAGATTGAATGTGATGCTTTAGGTGTTGGAATTGGTGTTGTTTTAATGCAGGAAGGGAGACTAGTAGCATATTTCAGTGAGAAGCTGAATGGGGCAACTCTTAATTACCCAACTTATGATAAAGAGATGTACGCATTGGTTCGGGCGTTAGAGACATGGCGGCACTACCTATGGCCTAAGGAGTTCGTGATTCACACCGATCATGAGTCCCTGAAACACTTGAAGGGCCAACACAAGCTAAATAAGAGGCATGCTCGTTGGGTGGAATTCATAGAGACGTTTTCGTATGTCATTCGCTACAAGCAAGGTAAGGAAAACGTCGTTGTCGATGTACTTTCTCGCAGGTATGTCTTAATCTCAACTCTGAATGCTAAACTACTAGGTTTTGAACACATTAAAGAGTTATATGCTGATGACCGTGACTTTAGTATTGAGTATCAAGCTTGTGAGAGATTTGCTAGTGGTAAGTACTTTAGGCATGAGGGATACTTGTTTCGAGAGAATAAATTATGTGTGCCTAATTGTTCATTAAGAGATTTGCTAGATAGAGAATCCCATGGGACATTTTGGAGTAATGAAGACTTTGGCTACGTTGCAGGAACACTTCTATTGGCCACATATAAAACGAGATGTTGAGAGGCTTTGTGGTAGATGTGTAACTTGTAGGCAGGCTAAATCAAGAGTGCAGCCCCACGGTTTGCACACCCCTTTACCAATACCTAGTGAACCCTGGATTGATATTTCGATGAATTTTGTCTTAGGATTGCCTAGGTATAAACGGGGAAGAGACTTGATATTTGTGGTCATGGATAGGTTTTCCAAGATGGCCCATTTTATTCCATGCCACAAGACAGATGATGCTTCCAATGTTGCTGATTTGTTCTTTAGGGAAATTGTGAGACTTCATGGTATGCCTAGGACAATTGTTTCTGATAGGGACACCAAGTTTTTAAGCTACTTTTGGAAGACTTTGTGGGCTAAGTTAGGGACTAAACTGTTGTTTTCGACTACTTGTCACCCTCAAACCGACGGTCAAACAGAAGTTTTGAATAGAACCTTATCTACTTTGTTGCAGGCTGTCATTAAAAATAACATCAAAACATAGGAGGAGTGTTTACCACATGTTGAGTTTGCTTATAATTGATCGGTTCATTCTGCTACTCAATTTTCACCGTTTGAAATTGTTTATGGTTTTAATCCTTTAACTCCTTTGGATTTAATGCCATTACCTTTGTCTAAGCATGTGAATTTAGATGGAAAAAGAAAATCTGACCTTGTTAAGCAGATACACGAGAAGGCAAGACTCAACATCGAGCGAAGAACTAAACAATATGCTGAACAAGCCAACAAAGTGTTGGAAACAAAGTGCGCAGTGGAATTTTAAAAATTTTTCATTAGAGTATTTTCCAAAACACAAGTTTGACATGTTATATGTATATATTAAACAGATCTTACTAACCTCAGTGTGCCGAAGAACCTCCGCGACCTATGTAGAGAAGTAACGTTCCAGAAGAGCCTCAACCAGCTGGTCTTCTTTGCTATTCTCTATCCACAACCAGAGTGAGTGTGGGCTCACACGTACAGCTCTTCCACCGGTGACTCTCCTTCCAACCAACAGAGAGAACCCAAAGCTAGTGCTCGTGATTTGTGTACAAAAGCTCTCAGGGAGTTTTCAGATGCTCACTAGAAGAGTATCACTCTTAATCTCTCAAATTGATCTCTGAGTAAATCATTAGACTCACTCCCTTTTTATACCTATTGGTCCTAGGGTCAGTCCATATCAGATTAGGTCTCAAAAAATCAAAACAGAATCAAGTTCAGATCAATATCTGATAAGATACGCGTGAAAAACGCGTAATCTTATGTGCGCTGATAGGCAGGCCGAACTGGCCAGTTCGGCAGGCCGAACACGTCATCCGGTAGGCCGAATTGCCGAGAAAAAATCTCCGCGAATCTTTTATTTTCCACCCGAGATTCTAAAGGATAAAATCTCAATTTTGATTCAAATAGCCCAATAGAAAAGATATCTGATCAAAACAAACTTTATCAAGATAATCTCTAAGAAAATAAATCAATTCACAATAATTCTACAAGTTTATCTTGTTCTAATTGTCCAAAATTAAAACAACCGATAAACAGACAAGAATTACCCGAACGCAATAATTCAACAAGTTCATCTTGAACTAATTTTCTTACATAATTAATTCAACTGATAAACAGACATGAATTATTTGATTCTTACAAAGTTTAAACCAATCTGATAAATCTGACATAAGTCACCAATTATTGGAAAAGCACGCCGTGTCGTTACAGGATTTTGTGAGCTAGCAAAGGGGACCAAAATGGACCTATAAAGTTCAAGCTCATGATAATTATGAAACCCAATATCCCAGATATACATTTCACAATTATCAACTCCAACGCTACTCCACTAAAAGCTTGGAGCTGCACTCTCGAACTTTGTAGAATTACGAAGCTCGTGTAGCTAAGTCTCCATGACATATCATAGTGTATCGCATCCCCATATGATCATCCATAATCGGCTTAAGGACAAGTTCTGTCTTACCTTCCCGATTATTTTTATCTTACGTTCCATTGTCTCACCATTAGAAAACTTACCATCTAAAGATAGTATACCATTCGGTTACACCTATGTATCCAAATGGTTGAGCGCTCCAGTTTTCCAATTATAGGACAACACATATAAGAGGATATCATTACTCCTAAAGAGGAGCTATGGATTCCATATCTATGAATAACAAGTCTACGCTACCAAGAGTCATGCCTCCAACGTACCGGCATGCATGCCACTATAGAGATGTGGGAGTCACCCATTGGTACATCAAAAGACACAAGTCGAGACAACGGGCCCATTATTCATCTCAGGATTAAGATACAATACAAATGATTGTCTAAAGTGAATCGATTTGCCAAGATAGAATTATTAATCCAAATCAATTCACTTTATGTCCCGATCCAACACATCGTCACCTATGACAACGTGCCAATGTTTCTATTCATGGAGTCCAACTCCGATGGCCAAGACAAACCATCTCCCAAAAGGGATATAGACAACATAACAATCTTTACATGAATAAAGCGCCCAACTTTATTCCCTCGATTGCGGATCATATGTCTTAGACCATCACCTTAAGAATCGTGTCTACCGCATAATCATCCCATCATATGCCCAACTCTTAAGGTTTAGACTGATAGTCTCAGACTACTGTTTGCTTATCACACATTCAACGAATATGAATGTAAAGAGGACAATATTTGGTATATATAAATGAATAAATTCTTTATTGATAAAAATGTCTCCAAAAACGTATTACATTTTTACTCCTTAGAGCATACATGTCTAACACAAAGGGCGTCACAAGCTCGTCTTCGAGCCCAACGATTGGGTGTGGTTACACTTATGCAAGGAACGGTTTCCAGAACAAAGGAAATCCAAGCTGTTGCCTAGAGGGGACGGTCCTTTTCAAATTCTCAAAAGGATCAATGATAATGTGTACAAGCTAGACTTGCCAGGTGAGTATGGTGTAAGTGCCACCTTTAATGTTTCTGGTCTAAGTCCTTTTGATGCAGGCGATGATTTGAGGACAAATCCCTCTCAAGAGGAGGGGAATGATGAGGACATCGTTAGCACAAGCAAGAGCACGTGGGATGAGACATATTCAGATCCAATTCAAGTTCCCATTGGTCCGGTTACGAGAGCTCGTGCAAAGAAGTCCAAAGAAACGCTTATTGGGCTGATTCAAGCAACTTGGGCTCAAGCTTTTGCATGGAGGCCCATTGAGGGAATTGCATGTGACATTCAGACCAACAAATGCGTGATTTAAGCTCTAGAAGGGACCGAGTAATTTCCATTCCAGTTACTTTCCCGTTTTGAGGCAAAAAGTGGCGAGAAGAATCAACTATTTACCTTTTAATGTCTTGTTTCCTTTTTTTCTTTTACAAATATGCGTTTGTGTTATTTCTATTATTGTAAGGTTTTTAAGCCATTAAGGGAACTTCCCTTATTTGCTTTAGATTAGACGTTTTGGTAATTGATTTGCCCAAAATTCCATGGGCAATTAGGAGCTGAAAATTCGCATAGGGGAACCCCTATATATTGTAACGAATTTCATTCAATGGGAAATAAGTTTTAACACACAATTTGAGGTTTAATTCTCTTCATTTCCTAAACGAACTATTCAAACTTGTCAAAAAATTCTGTGGCGTTCATAGACTTATCAATCTGTCCATCCATAGCTGATTGTGGCATCCTCACATACCAAGGTTCGTGCTTCTTGTTAGGCATCGGGTCGCGGTTCCATCCAAAACCGGTTAGGAATTTTGATCTTGGAAACCAATTTTGGTTAGGGTCGCTTCAGTTCTTGGCGGGGTTCGTATCATTTGGTAATCAAAGTGAGGTTCCAATCAGGTTTTGCTTATCCATTCTCTTAGTTTATGTTTGTTTTAGTTATTCGTGAGTCTTGATTTCCATTATTAAAGTCGGTTAAACAAAAAAAAGAACCGAAAAGAAAAGAAAGAAAAAAAAAGAAAAAAAAAGGAAAAGAAGAAAAACAATAGGATCAGAAAAAAACAATCAGCCAAAACATGATGGTTTCACCAACAAGTACTCATTTGTTCTCAATCAAAAAACGATCACTCTTGTTCCGTTAACACCAAAACAGGTCTATGAAGACCAAGTGAGCTTACAGAGAGAAAGTGATAAAAAAATGAAGAGCGGAGAAAAATCAAGAGTGGGAGTGCATAGAGAGAGTTCGGCCAGTGAGAGAAAAAAGGAAGAGATGGCCGAGAAAAAAGAGATCAAAGATAGCAAGGGAGAGAAAATTGAGAGGGCTGAAAAGAATTCACAATCAGTCAATGAGAGAAAAACAGAGAGAAAAAAAACTTCTATGCGAGAGGCAGTGAAATTAAAAGGGCCTTGTTTTCAAATCAACCAATGATTGTACTTTTATACAAAGAGGCGCTTTTAAACACTAACGAACTTGACCTTGTAGGGAAACAACAGAACTAGGCAATGCAGGGTCAAGTTCGTTAGTGTTTAAAGCAACTTGGCAATGCAGAACTTGACGCTTATTGGGCCGTCTTCCACTCGTCTCCCTCTTTCATGCGAATTTGATGATATCCACTCTTCAGATCAATTTTAGAAAACACACAAGCACCATGCAATTCATCTAACATGTCATCCAAGCGAGGAATGGGATGTCGATACTTTACTGTGATGTTGTTGATGGCTCGACAATCAACTTACATCCTCCAAGTCCCATCTTTCTTAGGCACAAGTAAAACTGGTATGGTGCATGGGCTCATGCTTTCTCTCATGTGTCCCTTCTCCATCAACTCACTTACCTGCTGTTGGAGTTCCTTTGTCTCCTCGGGATTACTCCTATAGGCTGGTCGGTTTGGGATTGTAGCTCCAGGTATGAAGTCGATTTGATGTTCAATTTCGTGGATTGGAGGTAAACCTTGTGGTTTTTCCTCGGGAAAGATATCCTCATATTCCTGCAGAAGAGAAACAACAGAACTAGGCAATGCAAGGTCAAGTTCGTTAGTGTTTAAAAGCGCCTCTTTGTACAAAAGTACAATCATTGGCTGATTTGAAAATAAGGCCCTTTTAATTTCACTGCTTCTCGCATAGAAGTTTTTTTTTCTCTCTGCTTTTCTCTCATTGGCTGATAGTGAATTCTTTTCAGCCCTCTCAATTTTCTCTCCCTTGCTCTCTTTGCTCTCTTTTTTCACGGCCATCTCTTCCTTTTTTCTCTCACTGGCTGAACTCTCTCTCTGCACTCCCACTCTTGATTTTTCTTTGCTCTTTATTTTTTCATCACTTTCTCTCTGGACACTCACTTGGTCTTCATAGACCTGTTTTGGTGTTAACGGAACAAGAGTGATCATTTTTTGATTGAGAACAAATGAGTACTTGTTGGTGAAACCATCATGTTTTGGCTGATTGTTTTTTTTCGGATCCTCTTGTTTTTCTTCTTTTCCTTTTTTTTTCTTTTTTTTTTCTTTCTTTTCTTTTCGGTTCTTTTTTTTTAACCGGCTTTGATAATGGAAATCAAAACTCACGAATGACTGAAACAAACATAAACTAAGAGAATGGATAAGCAAAACCTGATTAGAACCTCACTCTGATTACCAAATGATACGAACCCTGCCAAGAACTGAAATGGAAATTACTCAGTCCCTTCTAGAGCTTGAATCACGCATTTGTTGGTCTAGATGTCACATGCACTTCCCTCAATGGGCCTCCACATAATAGCTTGAGCCCAAGTTGCTTAAATCAGCCCAATAAGCATTTCTCTAAACTTCTTCGCATGAGCTCTCGTAACCGGACCAATGGGAACTTGAATTGGATCTGAATATGTCTCATCCCACGTGCTCTTGCTTGTGCTAACGATGTCCTCCTCATTCCCCTCCTCTTGAGAGGGATTTGTCCTCAAATCGTCGCCTGCATCAAAAGGACTTAGATCAGAAACATTAAAGGTGACACTTACACCATACTCACATGGCAAGTCTAGCTTGTACGCATTATCGTTGATCCTTTTGAGAATTTGAAAAGGACCGTCCCCTCTAGGCAACAGCTTGGATTTCCTTTGTTCTGGAAACCGTTCCTTGCATAAGTGCAACCACACCCAATCGTCGGGCTCGAAGACAAGCTTGTGACGCCCTTTGTTGGCTTGTTCAGCATATTGTTTAGTTCTTCGCTCGATGTTGAGTCTTGCCTTCTCGTGTATCTGCTTAACAAGGTTAGCTTTTCTTTTTCCATCTAAATTCACATGCTCAGACAAAGGTAATGGCATTAAATCCAAAGGAGAATGAACAGATCGATTATAAGCAAACTCAACATGGTAAACACTCCTCCCATGTTTTGATGTTCTTTTTAATGACAGCCCACAACAAAGTAGACAAGGTTCTATTCACAACTTCTGTTTGACCATCGGTTTGAGGGTGACAAGTAGTCGAAAACAATAGCTTAGTCCCTAACTTAGCCCACAAAGTCTTCCAAAAGTAGCTTAAGAACTTGGTGTCCCTATTAGAAACAATTGTCCTAGGCATACCATGAAGTCTCACAATTTCCCTAAAGAACAAATCAGCAACATTGGAAGCATCATCTGTCTTGTGGAATGGAATAAAATGGGCCATCTTGGAAAACCTATCCATGACCACAAATATCGAGTCTCTTCCCCATTTAGACCTAGGCAAACCTAACATAAAATCCATCAAAATATCAATCCAGGGTTCACTAGGTATTGGTAAAAGGGTGTACAAACCGTGGGGCTGCACTCTTGATTTAGCTTGCCTACAAGTTACACATCTACCACAAAGCCTCTCAACATCTCGTTTCATATGTGGCCAATAGAAGTGTTCCTGCAACATAGCCAAAGTCTTCATTACTCCAAAATGTACCATGGGATTCTCTCACTAGTAAATCTCTTAATGAACAATTACGCACACATAATTTATTCTCTCGAAACAAGTATCCCTCATGCCTAAAGTACTTACCACTAGCAAATCTCTCACAAGCTTGATACTCAGTACTAAAGTCACGGTCATTAGCATATAACTCTTTAATATGTTGAAAACCCAGTAGTTTAGCATTAAGAGTTGAGATTAAGACATACCTGTGAGAAAGTGCAGTGGCAACGACATTTTCCTTACCTTGCTTGTAGCGAATGACATACGAAAATGTCTCTATGAATTCCACCCAACGAGCATGCCTCTTGTTCAGCTTGTGTTGGCCCTTCAAGTGTTTTAGGGACTCATGATTGGTGTGAATCACGAACTCCTTAGGCCATAGGCAGTGCTGCCACGTCTCTAATGCCCGAACCAATGCATACATCTCTTTATCATAAGTTGGGTAATTAAGAGTTGCCCCATTTAGCTTCTCACTGAAATATGCTACTGGTCTCTCTTCCTGCATTAAAATAGCACCAATTCCAACACCTGAAGCATCACATTCAATCTCAAAAGTTTTGGAAAAATTAGGTAAAAGATAACAATGGAGCATTAGTCAACTTCTCCTTGATTAACTGAAATGCCTTTTCTTGCTCTTCTCCCCATCTAAACCCAACGTTCTTCTTGATCACTTCAGTCAGTGGTGCGGCTATAGTACTGAAATCTTTCACAAACCACCTGTAGAAACTAGCAAGTCCATGAAAACTCTATACATTTCCCACACTAGTTGGACTCGGCCACTCCTGGATGGCTCACACCTTTTCTTCATCAACCTGTATACCTTGAGCACTACCAACAAAACCAAGAAACACAAGCTTATCTGTGCAAAAGGTACACTTCTTGAGGTTAGCATACAACTTTTCCTCCCGTAAAACATCTAAAACAAGTTTCAAATGTTCAATATGATCATCCAAATTGCTGCTATAGATAAGGATATCATCAAAATAAACAACGACAAATTTCCCAATAAAAGCTCGCAAAACATGGTTCATTAAATGCATAAATGTGCTAGGCGCATTGGTTAAACCGAAAGGCATTACCAACCACTCATACAAGCCTTGTTTTGTTTTGAAAGCCGTCTTCCACTCGTCTCCCTCTTTCATGCAAATTTGATGATATCCACTCTTCAGATCAATTTTAGAAAACACACAAGCACCATGCAATTCATCTAACATGTCATCCATGTTAGACATGTATGCTCTAAGGAGTAAAAATGTATTACGTTTTTGGAGACATTTTTATCAATAAAGAATTTATTCATTTATATATACCAAATATTGTCCTCTTTACGTTCATATTTGTTGAATGTATGATAAGCAAACAGTAGTCTAAGACTGTCAGTCTAAACCTTAAGAATTGAGCATATGATGGGATAATTATGCGGAAGACACAATTCTTAGGGTGACGGTCTAAAACATATGATCCGCAATCAAGGGAATAAAGTTGGGCGCTTTATTCATGTAAAGATTGTTATGTTGTCTTTATCCCTTTTGGGAGATGGTTTGTCTTGACCATCAGAGTTGGACTCCATGAATAGAAACATTGGCACGTTGTCAAAGGTGATGATGTGTTGGATCGGGACATAAAGTGAATTGATTTGGATTAATAATTCTGTCTTGGCAAATCGATTCACTTTAGACAATCATTTGTATTGTATCTTAATCCTGAGATGAATAATGGGCCCGTTGTCTCGACTTGTGTCCTTTGATGTACCAATGGGTGACTCCTACATTTCTATAGTGGCATGCATGCCGGTACGTTGGAGGCATGACTCTTGATAGCGTAGACTTGTTATTCATAGATATGGAACCCATAGCTTCTCTTTAGGAGTAATGATATCCTCTTATATATGTTGTCCTGTAATTGGAAAACTGGAGCGCTCAACCATTTGGATACATAGGTGTAACCGAATGGTATACTATCTTTGGATGGTAAGTTTTCTAATGGTGAGACAATGGAACGTAAGATAAAAATAATCGGAAAGGTAAGACAAAACTTGTCCTTAAGCCGATTATGGATGATCATATGGGGATGCGATACACTATGATATGTCATGGAGACTTAGCTACACGAGCTTCGTAATTCTATAAAGTTCGAGAGTGCAGCTCCAAGCTTTTAGTGGAGTAGCGTTGGAGTTGATAATTGTGAAATATGTATCTGGGATATTGGGTTTCATAATTATCATGAGCTTGAACTTTATAGGTCCATTTTGGTCCCCTTTGCTAGCTCACAAAATCCTGTAACGACATGGCGTACTTTTCCAATAATTGGTGACTTATGTCGGATTTATCAGATTGGTTTAAAATTTATAAGAATCAAATAATTCATGTTTGTTTATCTGTTGAATTAATTATGTAAGAAAATTAGTTCAAGATGAACTTGTTGAATTATTGCGTTCGGGTAATTCTTGTATGTTTATCGGTTGTTTTAATTTTGGACAATTAGAACAAGATAAACTGGTAGAATTATTGTGAATTGACTTATTTTCTTAGAGATTATCTTGATAAAGTTTGTTTTGATCAGATATCTTTTCTATTGGGCTATTTGAATCAAAACTGAGACTTTATCCTTTAGAATCTCGGGTGGAAAATAAAAGATTCGCGGAGATTTTTTCCCAGCAGTTTGGCCTACCGGATGACATGTTCGGCCTGCCGAACTGGCCTGTTCGGCCTGCCTACCAGAAAGTTCGGCCTGTCGACCGACGACAGTCAAGATTACTCATTTTCACGCGGATCTTACCAGATATTGATCCGAACTTCATTCTGTTTCGATTTTTTGAGACCTAATCTGATATGGACTGACCCTAGGACCAATAGGTATAAAAAGGGAGTGAGTCTAATGATTTACTAAGATCAATTTGAGAGATTAAGAGTGATACTCTTCGAGTGAGCATCTGAAAACTCCCTGAGAGCTTTTGGTCACAAATCACGAACACTAGCTTTGGGTTCTCTCTGTTGGTTGGAAGGAGAGTCACCGGTGGAACAGCTATACGTGTGAGCCAACACTCACTCCAGTTATGGATAGAGAATAGTAAAGAAGACCAGTTGGTTGAGGCTCTTCTGAAACGTTACTTCTCTACACAGGTCACGGAGGTTCTTCGGCACACTGAGGTTAGTAAGATCTGTTTAATTTATACATATAACATGTCAAACTTGTGTTTTGGAAAATATTCTGATGAAAATTTATACAAAAATTTTGGTGCTTTGCCGGCAGGCCGAACCTTCATGTTCGGCAGGCCGAACCTCCAAGATCGGTAGGCCGATCACCTAGATCGGCCTGCCGACCGAGAGCTACCAAATGTCCATAAAAGGTGCAATTTTTTTCTGTTGCAGTTTTAATTTTATTTTTGGGACAATTCTGAGCAACAATAAATTTGGATATGACCGGAAATATGAAGTGTTCGATTCATACGGGATTGAGGACTTGAAGATGGATATTACATGAAGAAGGATACAGCTTGAGGATTCAAGGATGAAGAATCGATAAATGTCTCGATTATTCTCTTGTAATCTTAGTTTTCTATTCTCTAGGGTGGAACCATAATATTACGGTTATTATTATTATTATGCTTGTAGCTTTGCTTGATTGCTTTGCTTGTCTGCATTATAATATGATTTACCATGTATATTGATAACATGCCATATAGAATAGGGAGTGCCGCTCATATTAAAATTGTTCATGCATAATTTTAAAATAAAACCTTGACTTCAAAAGATTGAGTGGGAGAAGGTTTTCGAAGAGAGAACCTAAGGCCTCCATCGTTGGTCCATAGGAAGAACATGGTGGTCCTGACCCCTAGGAAGGGATTTCTATCATGTACCAGATTGGATCTCTGAAAGGATAAGGTATTTTTGTATGATTTATGGTTGCACACCCCTAGGTGGTGATTATAAATCATGGATAAAATATTGAAACGGTGGTTATACACTCACGTTAATTTTATTATTAACCTCCCCTAGGAGCTCTGTTAATAAAATTAATGGCCAAAGAAATGATTATTAGTATATGCTGGATCATACGGGTCCTGGATGGCATATATTAATCATGAGGGGATCCGTGTTCCTGATTGAATTTGGCATGACTCCCCTAGGAGCTTGTTGAATTATGAGTTGGGAATTATCGTTGTAAGGTTGTGATATTTTCAAGGTTTTGACACATAAACACATTTGTATGATCTTACACGATTGTGTTATCTTACTAAATTATTATATATGTTTGCTTATGTTTGGTATATGATTCTTTATTGTAGATTGAAAATGTCTAAAAATGCTTTATCATCGATACTTGACAAAAACCAATTAACCGGTGAGAACTATAACGATTGGAAACAGAACCTGGACATCGCCCTTTCCTTTGAGAAACTAAAATATGTTCTGACAACTCCTTGTCCTCCTGAGCCTACGGGAGACTCAAGTAATGAGCAATTCCAAGCGTACGACCGCTGGAAAGATGCTAATGATCAGGCCCGCTGCTATGTTATGGCTAGCATGAACAATGTACTGCAGGCTCAACATCAAGATTATGAGACTGCAAAGCAGATCTTGGATAATCTTGAGGACATGTTTGGAGGCCAAGCCATAACAAAGCAGCAGAGGATTTATTCTGTTTAGAGCTACTTTTAATCTAAGCAATAGACTGGATATGACATTGATAGAACTGATGAAATAGTTACAGGAGTTTGAACTGCTAATCAGGGAGTCTCCTGCTGGTGGAGAGGCCAACATGGTAGCTGCTTCTGGTTCCAATTCTAACTCTGGGAATGGAAAGAAGCAACAGGCCAAAAGTGGGAAGTCTTCTATTCCTGTTGCTACCAAGAGCAAGAAGAAGAAGAAGAAGAACCCAAAGAAGATTAAGTGCTTCTTCTGTGGTAAGGTCAGACATATAAAGAAGCATTGCAAGGACTTCCTTTCCAAGGGAGGTAGGTGTGATCTTCTATATTTAGAAACTTGTTTGGTTGAGGAATCCAGTGACATCTGGGTCATAGATTCCGGTGCAACTAATCATGTTTGTGTTTCTCTGCAGGGATTCAAAGAAACGAGAAGTTTACTTGATGAAGACTTAACGCTTCGGATGGGTGATGGATCCTTGGTCTCAGCAGAAGCAGTGGGAGATGTCCATCTTTATTTTGATAATTATAGGAGTTTAATTTTGCGAGACTGTTTTTATGTTCCTAAATTTAAAAGGAATTTAATTTCTGTATCTTCTTTATTTAAAGACTCCTACGTGGTATCTTTTAATGAAAAAGTGGTGATTCGTAAAAATAAATCTTTTATCTGTTCTAGATGGATGCAAAATAATCTATATTTTATCAAACCTAAGATGGACCTATTGCTTAATGCTGAGATAAATGATAATGACTCAAAAAGACTTAAAACTTCTCACTCTAATAAGACTTATCTTTGGCATTTGCGCCTTGGCCATATTAACCTGAATAGGATTCAAAGGTTGGTAAGGGATGGACCTTTAAGTCACTTAAAGGTGGAATCTATACCTCAATGTGACTCTTGTTTGGAGGGTAAATTGACCAAAAGACCATACGGGTCTAAGGGCAATAGGGCCGAAGGGGTTCTAGAACTTGTGCATAGTGATGTTTGCGAACCGATGAACATCCGGGCACGAGGAGGGTATGAGTACTTCGTCACTTTCATTGACGATCACTCAAGATATGGGTATGTGTACCTAATGCACCACAAAAGCGAAACTTATGATAAGTTCAGGGAGTTTCGGGCTGAAGTGGAAAAGCAATTGGGTAGACCCATAAAGGCACTTCGATCTGATCGAGGTGGGGAATACCTTTCTGAAGAGTTCTTGGGACACTTGTTAGAGAATAGGATTTTATCCCATTTGACTGTGCCAGGCACTCCGCAGCAGAATGGGTAGTGGAGAGAAGAAATAGGACTTTGTTGGACATGATTCGGTCCATGATGAGTTATTCATCATTGCCTTTATCCTTTTGGGGATATGCACTACAAACCGCATGTTATCTTTTGAACAATGTGCCTTCAAAATCGGTCCCTAAAACTCCTCACGAGTTGTGGACAAGACGGAAGACATCTTTAAACCATATTCGCATATGGGGATGTCCAGGTCATGTCCTGTTTAAGGATCCGAATAAGTTGGAAGCACGTTCAGAAGTTTGCGTGTTTGTAGGATATCCAAAAGGGACTAAAGTAGGTTATTTTTATAACCCAAAGGAAAATAAAGTCGTGGTTTCAACTAATGGAGCCGACATGTAAAGATAAACTTGTTGAATTATTGTGATCAGATAATTCTTGTCTGTTTATCGGTTGATTTAATTTTGGATAAATTCGATCAAGATAAACTTGTAGAATTATTGTGAATTAATTTATTTTCTTAGAGATTATATTGATAAAGTTTGTTTTGATCAGATATCTTTTCTATTGGGCTATTTGAATCAAAACTAAGACTTTATCCTTTAGAATCTCGGGTGGAAAATAAAAGATTCGCTGAGATTTTTTCTCGACAGTTTGGCCTGCCGGATGACGTGTTCGGCCTGCCGAACTGGCCAGTTCGGCCTGCCTATCAGCGAAGATAAGATTACGCGTTTTCACGAGTATCTTATCAGATATTGATCCGAACTTGATTCTGTTTCGATTTTTTGAGACCAAATCTGATATGGACTGACCCTAGGACCAATAGCTATAAAAAGAGAGTGAGTCTAATGATTTGCTCAAATCAATTTGAGAGATTAAGAGTGATACTCTTCTAGTGAGCATCTGAAAACTCCCTAAGAGCTTTTGTTTACAAATCACGAACACTAGCTTTGGGTTCTCTCTGTTGGTTGGAAGGAGAGTCACCGGTGGAAGAGCTGTACGTGTGAGCCCAAACTCACTCCAGTTGTGGATAGAGAATAGCAAAGAAGACCAGTTGGTTGAGGCTCTTCTGGAACGTTACTTCTCTACACAGGTCGCGGAGGTTCTTCGGCACACTGAGGTTAGTAAGATCTGTTTAATTTATACATATAACATGTCAAACTTGTGTTTTGGAAAATACTCTGATGAAAAATTTTAAAATTCCGTTGCGTACTTTGTTTCCAACAATTGGTATCAGAGCCGAGGTTTTACATAAATTTGCAAGTTTGTGATCATGTTATATGCATAAATTTTGTGATCTTAAACTCTCCAATGCTTGAATTAAATTTTATAGAGAGATGGCACTCTAGGTTTCTATATAATATATATGTTGTCATGGATTATGTGGTGAATGTTTATTAATTAATTATGGTTGATTAAATTGTTGTTTAATTATTTATTAATTAATTAATACCGGTTATGGTTCCTTAGAGGTTAGAATGTGTATCTAGGTTTTTCATGTAATTAGATGGCGGACTATCATCTCCGTTTAGGAATTGTTATTTAATTTTTAATTTGTAAGAATTTTGTAATTAAATAATTATTCAGAGAAGACGGAACGAGAAGTCAAATCTTAAAGATTGATGATGGCGTCTCCAGGTATTTCCTGAGTCTCTAATTTTATGTTTTTGAATTGTTGAAAATAAAATTGATGAATTGCATTAAAATTGTATTTTCTGGATTAAGGTTTCTTCTGCTCGGTCGGCATGCCGGACCTCACAGTTCGGCAGGCCGAAGGTCACAAATCGGTAGGCCGGACATACAGTCCGACAAGCCGATAGTGGGGTAGAAATTTTGGTGCTCTGCCGGCAGGCCGAACCACCATGATCGGTAGGCCGATCACCTAGATCGGCCTACCAATCATGAGCTACCAAATGTCCAGAAAAGGTGCAATTTTTTGGTGCAGTTTTAATTTTATTTTTGGGACAATTCTGAGAAACATTAAATTTGGATTTGACCGGAAATATGAAGTGTTCGATTCATACGGGAACAATATGACCGCTGCTATATTATGGCTAGCATGAACAATGTGCTGCATGCTCAACATCAGGATTATGAGACTGCGAAGCAGATCTTAGATAATCTTGAGGACATGTTTGGAGGCCAGGCCATAACAAAGCGGCAAGGGGCGCTTCGAAAACTTTTAAGCTGTAGACAGAGACCAGGGACATCTGTAAAGGAGCATATGATGTTGGTCATGGGTTACCTCGCTGAGGCTCAAACCAATGGAGCCGACATCGATGCTGAAACTCAAATGACTGTGGTCTTTGAGACTCTATCTAAGGAATTTATTCCGTTTAGAGCTACTTCTAATTTGAGTAATAGACGGGATATGACCTTGACAGAACTGATGAAACAGTTATAGGAGTTTGAACTGCTGATCAGGGAGTCTCCTGCTGGTGGAGAGGCCAATATGGTAGCTGCTTCTGGTTCCAATCCTAACTCTGGGAATGGAAAGAAGCAACGGGCCAAGAGTGGCAAGTCTTCTATTCCTGCTGCAACCAAGAGCAAGAAGAAGAAGAAGAAGAACACAAAGAAGCTTAAGTGCTTCTTCTGTGGTAAGGTCGAGCATATAAAGAAGCATTGCAAGGAATTCCTTTCCAAGGGAGGTAGGTGTGATCTTCTATATTTAGAAACTTGTTTGGTTGTGGAATCCAGTGACATTTGGGTCATAGATTCCAGTGCAACTAATCATGTTTGTGTTTCTCTGCAGGGATTCAAAGAAACGAGAAGTCTACTTCGTGAAGACTTAACGCTTCAGATGGGCGATGGATCCTTGGTCTCAGCGGAAGCAGTGGGAGATGTCCATCTTTACTTTGATAATTTTAGGAATTTAATTTTGTGAGATTGTTTTTATGTTCCTAAATTTAAAAGGAATTTAATTTTTGTATCTTCTTTATTTAAAGACTCCTACGTGGTATCTTTTAATGAAAAAGTGGTGATTCGTAAAAAAAAATCTTTTATCTATTCTGGATGGATGCAAAGTAATCTATATTTTATCAAACCTAAGATGGACCTATTGCTTAATGCTGAGATAAATGATAATGACTCAAAAAGACTTAAAACTTCTAACTCTAATAAGACTTATCTTTGGCATTTATGCCTTGGCCATATTAACCTGAATAGGATTCAAAGGTTAGTAAGGGATGGACCTTTAAGTCACTTAACGGTGGAATCTATACCTCAATGTGAGTCTTGTTCGGAGGGTAAAATGACCAAAAGACCATACGGGTCTAAGGGCAATAGGGCCGAAGGGGTTCTAGAACTAGTGCATAGTGATGTTTGCGGACCGATGAACATCCGGGCACGAGGAGGGTATGAGTACTTCGTCACTTTCATTGACGATCACTCAAGATATGGGTATGTGTACCTAATGCACCACAAAAGCGAAACTTATGATAAGTTCAAGGAGTTTCAGGCTGAAGTGGAAAAGCAATTGGGTAGACCCATAAAGGCACTTCGATCTGATCGAGGTGGGGAATACCTTTCTGAAGGGTTCTTGGGACACTTGTTAGAGAATGGTATTTTATCCCATTTGATTGCGTCGGGCACTCCGCAGCAGAATGGCGTAGCGGAGAGAAGGAATAGGACTTTGTTTGACATGATTCGGTCCATGATGAGTTATTCATCATTGCCTTTATCCTTTTGGGGATATGCACTACAAACCGCATGTTATCTTTTGAACAATGTGCCTTCAAAATCGGTCCCTAAAACTCCTCACGAGTTGTGGACAAGACGGAAGACATCCTTAAATCATATTCGCATATGGGGATGTCCAGCTCATGTCCTGTTTAAGGATCCGAATAAGTTGGAAGCACGTTCAGAAGTTTGCATGTTTGTAGGATGTCCAAAAGGGACTAAAGGGGGTTATTTTTATAACCCAAACGAAAATAAAGTCGTGGTTTCAACTAATGCAACTTTCCTTGAGGAGAGTTACATGTACGACTTTAAACCTCGAAGCAAAGTGGTGCTTGAGGAGTTGAGGGGTGATCCGTTTACTCCGGAGGTTCCGAACAAAACCATTCCGATCGGTGTAGAAAAACCAAACAAACCTGAACAACAACCTCAGGGCTTCGGCGTAGTGGGAGGATCGGGCATCAACCTGAGAGGTATATGTTCAATGGGGAAGTCTTTTTGGCTGAACCGGATGAACATGACAGGGATCCTTATACTTACGCAGAAGCTATGGACGATGTTGATTCAAGTCTCTGGACAGAGGCCATGAACATAGAGATGAAGTCTATGGAGACTAATCAGGTCTGGAAACTTGTGGATCTTCCTGAAGGGGTAAAACCCATAGGGTGTAAATGGATCTACAAGAGGAAAAGAGGAGTGGATGGAAAGGTCAAAACCTTTAAGGCTAGACTGGTAGCTAAGGGTTATACGCAAAAGGAAGGAATCGATTACGAGGAAACCTTTTCGCCTGTAACCATGCGTAAGTCCATCCGGATTCTCTTGTCCATAGCTGCCGCTCTCGACTACGAGATTTGGCAGATGGATGTCAAGACGGCTTTTTTGAATGGCTATCTTGATGAGTCCATTTATATGGAACAACTAGACGGGTTCAAGGTCACGGGCCAAGAGGGTAAGGTTTGTAAGCTGCTAAAGTCTATTTATGGACTTAAGCAGGCTTCTCGTTCTTGGAACATAAGATTTGATCAAGCGATCAAGACTTATGGGTTCTCACAAAATGTGGATGAACCATGTGTTTACAAACACATTAAGAATGAGAAGGTGGTTTTTCTACTACTCTATGTAGATGACATTCTGCTAATTGGCAATGACGTTGGGGCATTGTCATCGGTCAAATTATGGTTGACCAAGCAGTTTGACATGAAGGACTTTGGTGAGGCTAATTTTGTTCTCGGTATCTAGATCTTTCGGGATAGGAAGAACAAAATGATAGCTTTGTCACAGGCCGGCTACATAGATTAAATTCTCAGGAGGTTTGCAATGCAGGATTCCAAGAAAGGTGGGCAACCATCTAGGTCTGGAATTACTCTTTCTAAGAAAGACTCTCCAAAGTCTTATGAAGAAAGAGAATACATGAAGAAGGTACCTTATGCTTTTGCAGTGAGTAGTCTCATGTATGCCATGCTTCGCACTCGACCGATATTAGCTATGCGGTCGGGATTGTGAGTTGATTTTAGGCGGATCCAGGACTGAACCATTGGGTTGCGGTAAACCATATTTTCAAGTACCTGAGAAGGACTCGAGGGTATATGCTTGTGTATTCGGGTGAGGATTTAACTCCTCTAGGATACACTGATTCAGATTTTCAATCCTGCCTACATTCTAGGAAATCGACTTCGGGGTTTGTGTTTACTCTGGGTGGCGGTGCCATCAGTTGGAGAAGTGCGAAGCAAGATTGCACTTCGGATTCAACGATGGAGGCCGAGTATGTGGCGGCTAGTGATGCTTCGAAAGAAGCAGTGTGGCTTCGTAAGTTCCTTGGGGATCTTGAGGTAGTTCCTGGTATGGATAAGGCGGTATCACTGTACTTGATAACAGTGCGGCGGTAGCTAATGCTAAGGAACCAAGATTTCACAAGAAGAGTAAGCATATTGATCGGAAGTATCATGTGATAAAGGACTTCGTTGAGAGCGGGCATGTCACGGTGTGCAAGATCGCGTCAGAGGACAATTTGGCTTATCCATTTACGAAGACACTTACTGGGAGAGTCTTCGAGAGGCATGTGGAAGCTATGGGGATGCGAAATTTGCAGTATTTACTCACTTAGTACAAGTGGGAGATTGTTAGACATGTATGCTCTAAGGAGTAAAAATGTAATACGTTTTTGGAGACATTTTTATCAATAAAGAATTTATTCATTTATATATACCAAATATTGTCCTCTTTACGTTCATATTTGTTGAATGTATGATAAGCAAACAGTAGTCTGAGACTGTCAGTCTAAACCTTAAAAATTGGGCATATGATGGGATGATTATGCGGTAGACACAATTCTTAAGGTGATGGTCTAAAACATATGATCCGCAATCGAGGGAATAAAGTTGGGCGCTTTATTCATGTAAAGATTGTTATGTTGTCTATATCCCGTTTGGGAGATTGTTTGTCTTGACCATCGGAGTTGGACTCCATGAATAGAAACATTGGCACGTTGTCAAAGGTGACGATGTGTTGGATCGGGACATAAAGTGAATTGATTTGGATTAATAATTCTATCTTGGCAAATCGATTCACTTTAGACAATCATTTGTATTGTATCTTAATCCTGAGATGAATAATGGGCCCGTTGTCTTAACTTGTGTCTTTTGATGTACCAATGGGTGACTCCCACATCTCTATAGTGGCATGCATGCAGGTACGTTGGAGGCATGACTCTTGATAGCGTAGACTTGTTATTCATAGATATGGAATCCATAGCTCCTCTTTAGGAGTAATGATATCCTCTTATATGCGTTGTCCTGTAATTGGAAAACTGGAGCGCTCAACCATTTGGATACATAGGTGTAACCGAATGGTATACTATCTTTGGATGGTAAGTTTTCTAATGGTGAGACAATGGAACGTAAGATAAAAATAATCGGGAAGGTAAGACAAAACTTGTCCTTAAGCCGATCATGGATGATCATATGGGGATGCGATACACTATGATATGTCATGGAGACTTAGCTACATGAGCTTCGTAATTCTATAAAGTTCGAGAGTGCAGCTCCAAGCTTTTAGTGGAGTAGCGTTGGAGTTGATAATTGTGAAATGTATATCTGGGATATTGGGTTTCATAATTATCATGAGCTTGAACTTTATAGGTCCATTTTGGTCCCCTTTGCTAGCTCACAAAATCCTTTAACGACACAGCGTGCTTTTCCAATAATTGGTGACTTATGTCGGATTTATCAGATTGGTTTAAAATTTGTAAGAATCAAATAATTCATGTCTGTTTGTTGGTTGAATTAATTTTGTAAGAAATTAGTTCAAGATAAACTTGTTGAATTATTGTGATCAGATAATTCTTGTCTGTTTATCGGTTGATTTAATTTTGGATAAATTAGATCAAGATAAACTTGTAGAATTATTGTGAATTAATTTATTTTCTTAGACATTATCTTCATAAAGTTTGTTTTGATCAGATATCTTTTCTATTGGGCTATTTGAATCAAAACTGAGACTTTATCCTCTAGAATCTCGGGTGGAAAATAAAAGATTCGTGGAGATTTTTTCTCGACAGTTCGGCCTGCCGGATGACGTGTTCAGCCTGCCTATCAGACAGTTTGGCCTGCCTATCAGCGAAGATAAGATTACGCGTTTTCACGCGTATCTTATCAGATATTGATCCGAACTTGATTCTGTTTCGATTTTTTTAGACCAAATCTGATATGGACTGACCCTAGGACCAATAGCTGTAAAAAGAGAGTGAGTCTAATGATTTACTCCGATCAATTTAAGAGATTAAGAGTGATACTCTTCTAGTGAGCATCTGAAAACTCCCTGAGAGCTTTTGTTCACAAATCACGAACACTAGCTTTGGGTTCTCTCTGTTGGTTGGAAGGAGAGTCACCGGTGGAAGAGCTGTACGTGTGAGCCCACACTCACTCCGGTTGTGGATAGAGAATAGCAAAGAATACTAGTTGGTTGAGGCTCTTCTGGAACGTTACTTCTCTACACAGGTCGCGGAGGTTCTTCGGCACACTGAGGATAGTAAGATCTGTTTAATTTATACATATAACATGTCAAACTTGTGTTTTGGAAAATACTCTGATGAAAAATTTTAAAATTCCGCTGCGCACTTTGTTTCCAACAGGAACAACCAGACGGGTTCAAGGTCGCGGGTCAAGAGGGTAAGGTTTGTAAGCTACTAAAGTCAATTTATGGACTTAAGCAGGCTTCTCATTCTTGGAACATAAGATTTGATCAAGTGATCAAGACTTATGGGTTCTCACAAAATGTGGATGAACCATGTGTTTACAAACACATTAAGAATGGGAAGGTGGTTTTTCTACTACTCTATGTAGATGACATTCTGTTAATTGGCAATGACGTTGGGGCATTGTCATCGGTCAAATTATGGTTGACCAAGCAGTTTGACATGAAGGACTTAGGTGAGGCTAATTTTGTTCACGGTATCCAGATCTTTCGGGATAGGAAGAACAAAATGATGGCTTTGTCACAGGCCGGCTACATAGATAAAATTCTCAGGAGGTTTGCAATGCAGGATTCCAAGAAAGGTGGGCAACCATCTAGGTCTGGAATTACTCTTTCTAAGAAAGACTCTCCAAAGTCTTATGAAGAAAGAGAATACATGAAGAAGGTACCTTATGCTTCTGCAGTGGGTAGTCTCATGTATGCCATGCTTTGCACTCGACCAGATATTAGCTATGCGGTCGGGATTGTGAGTCGATTTCAGGCGGATCCAGGACCGAACCATTGGGTTGCGGTAAACCATATTTTCAAGTACCTGAGAAGGACTCGAGGGTATATGCTTGTGTATTCGGGTGAGGATTTAACTCCTCTAGGATACACTGATTCGGATTTTCAATCCTGCTTGGATTCTAGGAAATCGACTTCGGGGTTTGTGTTTACTCTAGGTGGCGGTGCCATCAGTTAGAGAAGTGCGAAGCAAGATTGCACATCGGATTCAATGATGGAGGCCGAGTATGTGGCGGCTAGTGATGCTTCGAAAGAAGCAGTGTGGCTCTGCAAGTTCCTTGGGGATCTTGAGGTAGTTCTTGGTATGGATAAGGCGGTATCACTTTACTGTGATAACAGTGCGAAGGTAGCTAATGCTAAGGAACCAAGATTTCACAAGAAGAGTAAGCATATTGATCGGAAGTATCATGTGATAAAGGACTTCGTTGAGAGCGGGCATGTCACGGTGTGCAAGATCGCGTCAGAGGACAATTTAGATTATCCATTTACGAAGACACTTACTGAGAGAGTCTTCGAGAGGCATGTGGAAGCTATGGGGATGCGAAATTTGCAGTATTTACTCACTTAGTGCAAGTGGGAGATTTTTAGACATGTATGCTCTAAGGAGTAAAAATGTAATACGTTTTTGGAGACATTTTTATCAATAAAGAATTTATTCATTTATATATACCAAATATTGTCCTCTTTACGTTCATATTTGTTGAATGTATGATAAGCAAACAGTAGTCTGAGACTGTCAGTCTAAACCTTAAGAATTGGGCATATGATGGGATGATTATGCGGAAGACACAATTCTTAGGGTGGCGGTCTAAAACATATGATCCGCAATCGAGGGAATAAAGTTGGGCGCTTTATTCAAGTAAAGATTGTTATGTTGTCTTTATCCCTTTTGGGAGATTGTTTGTCTTGACCATCGGAGTTGGACTCCATGAATAGAAACATTGGCACGTTGTCAAAGGTGACGATGTGTTGGATCGGGACATAAGGTGAATTGATTTGGATTAATAATTCTGTCTTGGCAAATCGATTCACTTTAGACAATCATTTGTATTGTATCTTAATCCTGAGATGAATAATAGGCCCGTTGTCTCGACTTGTGTCTTTTGATGTACCAATGGGTGACTCCCACATTTCTATAGTGGCATGCATGCCGGTACGTTGGAGGCATGACTCTTGATAGCATAGACTTGTTATTCATAGATATGGAATCCATAGGTCCTCTTTAGGAGTAATGATATCCTCTTATATGCGTTGTCCTATAATTGAAAAACTGGGGCGCTCAACCATTTGGATACATAGGTGTAACCGAATGGTAAACTATCTTTGGATGGTAAGTTTTCTAATGGTGAGACAATGGAACGTAAGATAAAAAATAATCGGGAAGGTAACACGGAATTTGTCCTTAAGCCGATTATGGATGATCATATGGGGATGCGATACACTATGATATGTCATGGAGACTTAGCTACACGAGCTTCGTAATTCTATAAAGTTCGTGAGTGCAGCTCCAAGAAAATTGTGAAATGTATATCTGGGATATTGGGTTTCATAATTATCATGAGCTTGAACTTTATAGGTCCATTTTGGTCCCCTTTGCTAGCTCACAAAATCCTGTAACGACACGGCATGCTTTTCCAATAATTGGTGACTTATGTTAGATTTATTTGACTGGTTTAAAATTTATAAGAATCAAATAATTCATGTCTGTTTATCGGTTGAATTAATTATGTAAGAAAATTAGTTCAAGATGAACTTGTTGAATTATTGCGTTTGGGTAATTCTTGTCTGTTTATCGGTTGTTTTAATTTTGGACAATTAGAACAAGATAAACTTGTAGAATTATTGTAAATTGATTTATTTTCTTAGAGATTATCTTGATAAAGTTTGTTTTGATCAGATATCTTTTCTAGTGGGCTATTTGAATCAAAACTGAGACTTTATCCTTTAGAATCTCGGGTGAAAAATAAAAGATTCGCGGAGATTTTTTCCCGGCAGTTCGGCCTGCCGGATAACGTGTTCGGCCTGCCGAACTGGCCTGTTCGGCGTGCCTATCAGAAGTTCGGCCTGCCGACCGACGACAGTCAAGATTACGTGTTTTCACGCGGATCTTATCAGATATTGATCCGAACTTGATTCTGTTTCGATTTTTTGAGACCTAATCTTATATGGACTGACCCTAGGACCAATAGGTATTAAAAGGGAGTGAGTCTAATGATTTACTAAGATCAATTTGAGAGATTAAGAGTGATACTCTTCGAGTGAGCATCTGAAAACTCCCTGAGAGCTTTTGTTCACAAATCACGAACACTAGCTTTGGGTTCTCTCTGTTGGTTGGAAGGAGAGTCACCGGTGGAAGAGCTGTACGTGTGAGCCCACTCTCACTCCGGTTGTGGATAGAGAATAGCAAAGAAGACTCGTTGGTTGAGGCTCTTCTGAAACATTACTTCTCTACACAGGTCGCAGAGGTTCTTCGGCACACTAAGGTTAGTAAGATCTGTTTAATTTATACATATAACATGTCAAACTTGTGTTTTGGAAAATACTCTGATGAAAATTTTTAAAATTCCGCTGCGCACTTTGTTTCCAACAATTGGTATCAGAGCCAAGGTTTTTACATAAATTTGCAAGTTTGTGATCATGTTATATGCATAAATTTTGTGATCTTAGTCTCTCCTATGCTTGAATTGAATTTTATAGAGAGATGCACTCTAGGTTTCTATATAATGTATAAATGTTGTCATGGATTATGTGGTGAATGTTTATTAATTAATTATGGTTGATTAAATTGTTGTTTAATTATTTATTAATTAATTAATACCGGTTATGGTTCCTTAGAGGTTAGAATGTGTATCTAGGTTTTTCATGTAATTAGATGGCAGACTATCATCTCCGTCTAGGAATTATTATTTAATTTTTAATTTGTAAGAATTTTGTAGTTAAATAATTATTCGGAGAAGACGGAACGAGAAGTCGGATCTTAAAGATTGATGATGGCGCCTCCAAGTATTTCCTGAGTTTCTAATTTTATGTTTTTGAATTGTTGAAAATAAAATTGATGAATTGCATTAAAATTGTATTTTCTGGAATGTGCGTTTTCTGCTCGGTCGGCATGCCGGACCTCACAGTTCGGCAGGCCGACGGTGGGACAGAAATTTTGGTGCTCTGTCGGCAGGCCGAACCTTCATGTTCAGCAAGCCGAACCTCCATGATCGGTAGGCCGATCACCTAGATCGGCTTGCCGACCGAGAGCTACCAAATGTCCAGAAGAGGTTCAATTTTTTTCCGTTGCAGTTTTAATTTTATTTTTGGGACAATTCTGAGAAACATTAAATTTGGATATGACCGGAAATATGAAGTGTTCGATTCATACGGGATTGAGGACTTGAAGATGGATATTACATGAAGAAGGATACAGCTTGAGGATTCAAGGATGAAGAATCGATAAATGTCTCGATTATTCTCTTTTAATCTTAGTTTTCTTTCTCTAGGGTGGAACCATAATATTACGGTTATTATTATTATTATGCTTGTAGCTTTGCTTGATTGCTTTGCTTGTCTGCATTATAATATGATTTACCATGTATATTGATAACATGCCATATAGAATAGGGAGTGCCGCTCATATTAAAATTGTTCATGCATAATTTTAAAATAAAACCTTGACTTCAAAAGATTGAGTGGGAGAAGGTTTTCGAAGAGAGAACCTAAGACCTCCTTCGTTGGTCCATAGGAAGAACATGGTGGTCCTGACCCCTAGGAAGGGATTTCTATCATGTACCAGATTGGATCTCTGAAAGGATAAGGTATTTTAGTATGATTTATGGTTGCACACCCCTAGGTGGTGAATATAAATCGTGGATAAAATATTGAAACGGTGGTTATACACTCATGTTAATTTTATTATTAACCTCCCCTAGGAGCTCTATTAATAAAATTAATGGCCAAAGAAATGATTATTAGTATATGTTGGATCATACGGGTCCTGGATGGCATATATTAATCAGGAGGGGATCCGTGTTCCTGATTGAATTTGGCATGACTCCCCTAGGAGCTTGTTGAATTCTGAGTTGGGAATTATCGTTGTAAGGTTGTGATATTTTCAAGGTTTTGACACATAAACACATTTGTATGATTTTACATGATTGTGTTATCTTACTAAATTATTATATATGTTTGCTTATGTTTGGTATATGATTCTTTATTGTAGATTGAAAATGTCTAAAAATGCTTTATCATCAATACTTGACAAAAACCAATTAACCGGTGAGAACTATAACGATTGGAAACGGAACATGGACATCGTCCTTTCCTTTGAGAAACTGAAATATGTTCTGACAACTCCTTGCCCTCCTGAGCCTACGGGAGACTCAAGTAATGAGCAATTCCAAGCGTACGACCGCTGGAAAGATGCTAAGGATCAGGCCCGTTGCTATGTTATGGCTAGCATGAACAATGTGCTGCAGGCTCAACATCGGGATTATGAGACTGCGAAGCAGATCTTGGATAATCTTGAGGACATGTGTGGAGGCCAAGCCATAACAAAGCGGCAAGGGGCGCTTTGAAAACTCTTAAACTGTAGACAGAGACCGGGGACATCTGTAAAGGAGCACATGATGTTGGTCTTGGGTTACCTCGTTGGGGCTCAAACCAATGGAGCCGACATCGATGCTGAAACTCAGATGACTATGGTCTTTGAAACTCTGTCTAAGGAATTTATTCTATTTAGAGCTACTTTTAATCTGAGCAATAGACAGGATATGACCTTGACAGAACTGATGAAACAGTTCCAGGAGTTTGAACTGCTAATCAGGGAGTCTCCTGCTGGTGGAGAGGCCAACTTGGTAGCTGCTTCTGGTTCCAATTCTAACTCTGGGAATGGAAAGTAGCAACGGGCCAAAAGTGGGAAGTCTTCTATTCCTGTTGCTACCAAGAGCAAGAAGAAGAAGAAGAAGAACCCAAAGAAGCTTAAGTGCTTCTTCTGTGGTAAGGTCAGACATATAAAGAAGCATTGCAAGGACTTCCTTTCCAAGGGAGGTAGGTGTGATCTTCTATATTTAGAAACTTGTTTGGTTGAGGAATCCAGTGACATCTGGGTCATAGATTCCGGTACAACTAATCATGTTTGTGTTTCTCTGCAGGGATTCAAAGAAACGAGAAGTCTACTTCATGAAGACTTAACGCTTCGGATGGGCGATGGATCCTTGGTCTCAGCGGAAGCAGTGGGAGATGTCCATCTTTATTTTGATAATTATAGGAGTTTAATTTTGTGAGACTGTTTTTATGTTCCTAAATTTAAAAGGAATTTAATTTCTGTATCTTCTTTATTTAAAGACTCCTACGTGGTATCTTTTAATGAAAAAGTGGTGATTCGTAAAAACAAATCTTTTATCTGTTCTGGATGGATGCAAAATAATCTATATTTTATCAAACCTAAGATGGACCTATTGCTTAATGCTGAGATAAATGATAATGACTCAAAAAGACTTAAAACTTCTCACTCTAATAAGACTTATCTTTGGCATTTGTGCCTTGGCCATATTAACCTGAATAGGATTCAAAGGTTGGTAAGGGATGGACCTTTAAGTCACTTAAAGGTGGAATCTATACCTCAATGTGACTCTTGTTTGGAGGGTAAAATGGCCAAAAGACCACACGGGTCTAAGGGCAATAGGGCCGAAGGGGTTCTAGAACTTATGCATAGTGATGTTTGCGGACCGACGAACATCCGGGCACGAGGAGGGTATGAGTACTTCGTCACTTTCATTGACGATCACTCAAGATATGGGTATGTGTACCTAATGCACCACAAAAGTGAAACTTATGATAAGTTCAAGGAGTTTCGGGCTGAAGTGGAAAAGCAATTGGGTAGACCCATAAAGGCACTTCGATCTGATCGAGGTGGGGAATACCTTTCTGAAGAGTTCTTGGGACACTTGTTAGAGAATGGGATTTTAGCCCATTTGACTGCGCCAGGCACTCCGCAGCAGAACGGCGTAGCGGAGAGAAGAAATAGGACTTTGTTGGACATGATTCGGTCCATGATGAGTTATTCATCATTGCCTTTATCCTTTTGGGGATATGCACTACAAACCGCATGTTATCTTTTAAACAATGTGCCTTCAAAATCGGTCCCTAAAACTCCTCACGAGTTGTGGACACGATGGAAGACATCCTTAAACCATATTTGCATATGGGGATGTCCAGCTCATGTCCTGTTTAAGGATCTGAATAAGTTGGAAGCACGTTCAGAAGTTTTCGTGTTTGTAGGATATCTAAAAGGGACTAAAGGGGGTTATTTTTATAACCCAAAGGAAAATAAAGTCGTGGTTTCAACTAATGCAACTTTCCTTGAGGAGAGTTACATGAACGACTTTAAACCTCTAAGCAAAGTGGTGCTTGAGGAGTTGAGGGGTGATCCGTTCACTGCGGAGGTTCCGAATGAAACCATTCCGATCCGTGTAGAAAAACCAAACAAACCTGAACAACAACCTCAGGGGCTTCGACGTAGTGGGAGGATCGGGCGTCAACCTGAGAGGTATATGTTCAATGGGGAGGTCTTTTTGGCTGAACCGGATGAACATGACAGGGATCCTTATACTTACATAGAAGCCATGGAGGATGTTGATTCAAGACTCTGGACAGAGGCCATGAACATAGAGATGAAGTCTATGGAGACTAATCGGGTCTAGGAGCTTGTGGATCTTCCCGAAGGGGTAAAACCCATAGGATGTAAGTGGATCTACAAGAGGAAAAGAGGAGTGGATGGAAAGGTCGAAACCTTTAAGGCTAGACTGGTAGCTAAGGGTTATACGCAAAAGGAAGGAATCAATTATGAGGAAACCTTTTCGCCTGTAGCCATGCTTAAGTCCATCCGGATTCTCTTGTCCATAGTTGCCGCTCTCGACTACGAGATTTGACAGATGGATGTCAATAAAGCTTTTTTGAATGGCTATCTTGATGAGTCCATTTATATGGAACAACCAGACGGGTTCAAGGTCACAGGTCAAGAGGGTAAGGTTTGTAAGCTGCTAAAGTCAATTTATGGACTTAAACAGGCTTCTCGTTCTTGGAACATAAGATTTGATCAAGTGATCAAGACTTATGGGTTCTCACAAAATGTGGATGGACCATGTGTCTACAAACACATTAAGAATGGGAAGGTGGTTTTTCTACTACTCTATGTAGATGACATTCTGTTAATTGGCAATGACGTTGGGGCATTGTCATCAGTCAAATTATGGTTGACCAAGCAGTTTGTCAGCAGTTTGACCAAGCGTTGGAGTTGATAATTGTGAAATGTATATCTAGGATATTGGGTTTCATAATTATCATGAGCTTGAACTTTATAGGTCCATTTTGGTCCCCTTTGCTAGCTCACAAAATCCTGTAACGACACGGCGTGCTTTTCCAATAATTGGTGACTTATGTCAGATTTATCAAATTGGTTTAAAATTTATAAGAATCAAATAATTCATGTCTGTTTATCGGTTGAATTAATTATGTAAGAAAATTAGTTCAAGATGAACTTGTTGAATTATTGCGTTCGGGTAATTCTTGTCTGTTTATCGGTTGTTTTAATTTTGGACAATTAGAACAAGATAAACTTGTAGAATTATTGTGAATTGATTTATTTTCTTAGAGATTATCTTGATAAAGTTTGTTTTGATCAGATATCTTTTCTATTGGGCTATTTGAATCAAAACTGAGACTTTATCCTTTAGAATCTCGGGTGAAAAATAAAAGATTCACGGAGATTTTTTCCCGGCAGTTTGGCCTGCCGGAGACGTGTTCGGCCTGCCGAACTGGCCTGTTCGGCCTGCCTATCAGAAAGTTTGGCCTGCCGACAGACGACAGTCAAGATTACGCGTTTTCACGTGGATCTTATCAGATATTGATCCGAACTTGATTCTGTTTCAATTTTTTGAGACCTAATCTTATATGGACTGACCCTAGGACCAATAGGTATAAAAAAGGAGTGAGTCTAATGATTTACTAAGATCAATTTGAGAGATTAAGAGTGATACTCTTCGAGTGAGCATCTGAAAACTCCCTGAGAGCTTTTATTCACAAATCACGAACACTGGCTTTGGGTTCTCTCTGTTGGTTGGAAGGAGAGTCATCGGTGGAAGAGCTGTACGTGTGAGCCCACACTCACTCCGGTTGTGGATAGTGAATAGCAAGGAAGACTAGTTGGTTGAGGCTCTTCTGAAACGTTACTTCTCTACACAGGTCGCAGAGGTTCTTCGGCACACTAAGGTTAGTAAGATCTGTTTAATTTATACATATAACATGTCAAACTTGTGTTTTGGATAATACTCTGATGAAAATTTTTAAAATTCCGCTGCGCACTTTGTTTCCAACAATCCAAGCGAGGAATGGGATGTCGATACTTTACCGTGATGTTGTTTTTGGCTCAACAATCAACACATCCTCCAAGTCCCATCTTTCTTAAGCACAAGTAAAACTGGTACGGCGCACGGGCTCATGCTTTCTCTCACGTGTCCCTTTTTCATCAACTCACTGACCTGCCTTTGAAGCTCTTTTGTCTCCTCGGGGTTGCTTCTATAAGCTGGTCGGTTTGGAATGGAAGCGCCAGGTACAAAATCAATCTGATGTTCTATTCTTCGTATTGGCGGCAAACCATCAGGCACCTCATCTGGAAATACATCCTTGAACTACTGCAACAGAGAAACAATAGAACTAGGCAATGCAAGGTCAAGTTCGTTAGTATTTAAAAGCACCTCTTTGTACAAAAGTACAATCATTGGCTGATTTGAAAACAAGGCCCTTTTAATTTCACTTCCTCTTGCATAGAAGTTTGTTTTTCTCTCTGCTTTTCTCTCATTGG
This sequence comes from Artocarpus heterophyllus, assembly GCA_025403435.1. Lineage (NCBI taxonomy): Eukaryota > Viridiplantae > Streptophyta > Magnoliopsida > Rosales > Moraceae > Artocarpus > Artocarpus heterophyllus. Next base: position 7,624,018 of record CM046339.1, on the reverse strand, counting down.
CTGATTGTAAATTCTTTTTAGCCCTCTCAATTTTCTCTCCCTTGCTCTCTTTGCTCTCCTTTTTCTAGGCCATCTCTTCCTTTTTTCTCTCATTGGCCGAACTCTCTCTCTGCACTCCCACTCTTGATTTTTCTCCGCTCTTCATTTTTTTATCACTTTCTCTCTGTAAGCTCACTTGGTCTTCATAGACCTGCTTTGGTGTTAACGGAAAAAGAGTGATCGTGTTTTGATTGTGAACAAATGAGTACTTGTTGGTGAAACCATCATGTTTAACTCACCGATCAAATTGCCATGCTCTGCCTAATAACAAGTGCCTAGCTTGCATCGGAACCACATCGCACAAAACTTCATCGTCATATCTTCTAATGCGAAAAGAAACTAACACTTGCTTATGCACCTTTACCTCACCCATATCATTTAACCATTGCAATTTATATGGCCGAGGATGTTTAATTGTTGGCAGCCCTAACTTCTCTACCATGGTTGTGCTAGCAACATTAGTACAACTCCCACCATCAATAATCACACTACATACCTTGTTTTGGACGTCGCACCTAGTGTGGAAGATGTTTTCCCGTTGCACCTCTTCATCTTCTTCTTTGGCTTGCACACTTAAAGCTCTCCTTGTGACCAACAATTCTCCTTGGGCAGCGCACTCCTCATCGTCGACATCCTCTAATGAAGGCATAGTATCATTGTCTGAATCCTCATCAGTTTCAATCCCTCCATTGTCCCGTATCACCATAGCTCGTTTGTTCGGATATTGGCTTGCTATGTGACCCCTGCCTTGACATTTAAAACATTTAATATCATGATTCCGAGTAGTGGAAGAATCGGGTTTACCTTGATTCCCATGGCTGGCCACCTCTTGTTTTTGCTCGATCTTTGGCTTGGTGTTTGATTGCTTCTCATCCCTTTTTTATTGGTTCATTTTCCAAGCGGATGTACTCGGGTTTTGGCTAGGACGTGTGTTACTGCCCCTCCTCATAAGTTGATTCTCAATTTTAATAGCCATGTGCACCATGTCCTCCAACTCCACATAATGTTGTAACTCAACGGCATTGTGAATATCTCAGTTTAAGCCTGCCAAAAACCTTGCCATTGTAGCCTCCCGATCCTCCTCTATATTTGCCCGGATCATCATAACCTCCATCTCCTTATAGTACTCCTCTACACTCGGTTGCCATGCTTAAGATTTTGTAGTTTGTTGTACAACTCCCGGTAGTAGTAAGTTGGTACAAATCGCTTCCTCATCACGGTCTTCATCTCTTCCCATGACTCAATAGGTCGCTCTCTATTTCGTCTCTTGTTTATAACAAGCTGATCCCACCAAGTAATAGCATAATCAGAAAATTCAATTACAGCCAGTTTTACCATCTTCGCCTCGGAATAGGTTTGGCAGTCAAAGATGGACTCCATTTTCTTCTCCCCTTCTAGGTACACTTTTGGATTGGATTTGCCTTGAAATGATTGTATCTTCATTTTTATGCCTCTCAAACTATAATTTTCCCGGTTTCTAACTCCTCTATCCTGTCCAAATCTCCGGTGACTACCCGCTGAATCTTCTCCTTCATCAAACTCTTCCCCATCAATCCCGTAGTAGTCACCAACCTCTCCTCTAACCGGAACCCTTTCTCGCCTATGCGCATGAGGAACATGTTGTGGCTGTTCCACACAAGCACTTTCTATCTGGTCTATCCTCTCATGAAGCTGTCCTAACTCCCCCCTCAACAATCGCCTCATCTCCCCTATCATCACTTCCATAAGAAGTTTTGGATCTGCTGCACCCGAGGTACCCTCAATAGTGTTCTTGTTGTTGTTTGACATTTGTTTTTTGCAAAACAAAGTAAGAAACAATGCAAAGGACCTTACCACACTCCCTTACATGTTTCACTCGTGAAATGGTTCACTCAATTTCACTCGTGGTTACACTCAATACTTTTGCCTTTTGTCCACTCTAATGCTCTCGCCTCTTTGCCTTTTTCCACTCGCTAATTCTCACTCAGTTCCTATAAAACTAGTCAAATCAATATCAAAATTTCCTTGAAAATTCACAAATAGATTACCAAGGAGGCTCAGATTAGAAACAAGAATATAACAGGAACAGATAATTTAGGCTTTCGAAAATCACACCCAACAGCAACGAAATTTGAGCAAAAATTTTTAGCCTTCGTAGGGAATTCAATTTCGGGTTCCATAAACGATGAATAACAAGAATCTAAAAGAAAAAATTTAAGGAAGGTTCCCATACTCTTTTTTTTTTATCCTCTTGTTTTTCTTCTTTCCCTTTTTTTTCTTTTTCTTCTTTTCAGATCTTTTTTTTTTTTTAAACCTGACTTTGATAATGGAAATCAAGACTCATGAATAATTGAAACAAACATAAACTAAGGAAACTGATAACCAAAACCTAATTAGAACCTCGCTCTGATACCAAATAATATGAACCCCACCAAGAACTGACGCGACCATAACCAAAATTGGTCTCCAAGATCAAAATTCCTAATCGGCTTTGAATGGAACCGCGACCTGATGTCTAACAAGAAGCATGAACCTTGGTATGTGAGGACGCCACAATCAACCGTGGACGGACTGATTGATAAGTCTATGAACACCATAGAATTTTCTGATAAGTTTGAATAGTTCGTTTAGGAACCGTTGAGAATTAAAACCTCAAATTATGTGTTAAAAAAACTTCTCTCCATTGATTGAAATTTGTTACAATATATAGGGGTTTCCCCTTTGCGAATTTTCAGCTCCTAATTGCCCATGGAATTTTGGGCAAATCAATTACCAAAAAAAAATGTCTAATCTAAAGCAAATATGGTAAGTTCCCTTAATGGCTTAAAAGCCTTACAAAAATAGGAAATAAAAGAAACACATGTTTTCTAAAAAGAAAAAGGAAACTAGATAATAAAATGGTAAATAGCTGATTCTTCTCGCCACTTGTCGCCTCAAAATGGGAAAGTAGCTTGATTATTTGCAGCCATATGGTGCTAAACACTTGTTGGTTTGGATGTCACATGCAATTCTCTATATGGGCCTCCATGCAATAGCTTGATCCCAAGTTGCTTGAATCAGCCCAATAAGCGTTTCTTTGAACTTCTTCGCACGAGCTCTTGTAACCAAACGAATGGGAACTTGAATTGGATCTGAATATGTCTCATCCCACGTGCTCTTGCTTGTGCTTATGATGTCCTCATCACCTTACAAGTTGCAATGGTTGAATAATAGTGGTGAAGTGAAGGTAACTAAACAACCATTAATTTCGTTTTGCATTGGAAGATATGAAGACGTAGTTTTATGCGATGTAGTCCCAATGCAAGCGGGGCACTTGTTACTAGGTCGACCATGGCAATTTGATTGTCGAGTCAAACATGATGGCTGCACCAATAAATATTCTCTTGTGCACAACCAGAGACCATTCACCCTTGTACCAATGACACCTAAACAGGTTCATGAAGATCAAGTGTGGTTACAAAAGGAGAGTGAACAAAAAGGAGAGAGAGAAAGGGAGTGAAAAAAATGAGTGTTGGAGTGCAGAGATAGAGTTCCGCCAAAGAGGGAAAAAAGATAGAGGGGCAGAGAAAAAGGAGAGAAAAGGAGAGAAAAGGAGAGAACATTGAGAGAGCCAATAAAAAAGAAGATTCGGCCAATGAGGTAAAAATAGAGAGAAAAACAAACTTTTATGCAACAGAGAGCGATGTGAGAAGAGCTTTGTTTTCTAATCAGCCGATGATTTTACTCATGTACAAGGAGACATTATTAAACACTAACGATCTTAATTCCACCTTGCATAGTTCTGTTGTTTCTCTTTTATAGGAATATGAGGATATCTTTCCCGAGGAAACACCGCAAGGTTTACCTCTAATCTGCGGGATTGAACATCAAATCGACTTCATACCTGGAGCTACAATTCCAAACCGACTAGCCTATAGGAGTAATCCTGAGGAGACAAAGGAATTCCAACAGCAGGTAAGTGAGTTGATGGAGATGGGGTATGTGAGAGAAAGCATGAGCCCATGCGCCGTACCAGTTTTACTTGTGCCTAAGAAAGATGGGACTTGGAGGATGTACGTTGATTATCGAGCCATCAACAACATCACGGTAAAGTATCGACATCCCATTCCTAGCTTGGATGACATGTTAGATGAATTGCAAGGTGCTTGTGTATTTTCTAAAATTGATCTAAAAAGTGGATATCATCAAATTTCCATGAAAGAGGGAGATGAGTGGAAGACGGCTTTCAAAACAAAACAAGGTTTGTATGAGTGGTTGGTAATGCCTTCGGTTTAACCAATGCGCCTAGCACATTTATGTGTTTAATGAACCATGTTTTGCAAGCTTTTATTGGGAAATTTGTTGTCATTTATTTTGATGATATCCTGATCTATAGTAGCAACTTGGACGATCATATTGAACATTTGAAACTTGTTTTAGATGTTTTATAAAAGGAAAAGTTGTATACGAATCTTAAGAAGTGTACCTTTTGCACGGATAACCTTGTATTTCTTGGTTTTGTTGTTAGTGCTCAAGGTATACAGGTCAATGAAGAAAAGGTTAGGGCTATCCAAGAATTGGAGATGTAAGGACTTTTCATGGACTTGCCAGCTTTTATCAACGGTTTGTAAGGGATTTCAGTACTTTGGCTGCACCACTGACAAAAGCAATCAAGAAGAACGTTGGGTTCAAGTGGGGAGAAGAACAAGAGAAGGCATTTCTGCTTATTAAGCATGAGTTTACTCATGCTCCTTTACTTGCTTTACCTGATTTTTCTAAAACGTTTGAAATTGAATGTGATGCTTCTGGTGTAGGTATAGGTGTCGTGCTGATGCAAGGAGGATGACCAATCGCGTATTTCAGTGAAAAATTGAGTGGGTCAACACTAAATTACCCGACTTATGATGAGGAGTTGTACGCGTTGATTCGAGCATTAAAGACTTGGCAACACTACCTATGGCCCAAGGAATTCATGATTCACACTGATCACGAGTCATTGAAACATCTGAGGGGGCAACAAAAGTTGAACAAGAGGCATGCCCGTTGGTTGGAATTCATTGAGACATTTCCTTACGTCCTCTGATATAAGCTGATTGATAAGAACCTCGCCAATACACTGACAAAACCCGTTATCAATAAAAAGGCACCAAAATCGTGTCTACAAAGATTTGGATGGAAGTCACCGTGACCCGTTGCTTATATCGAAGCAAGACCATGGTATATCATAGACGCCACAATCAAAGATGGAAAGATTGATTGATGAGTTGGGTATGAATGCCCGGATTGATCCGATGAGTTTGTGTTTTTCGTCAAAGAACCAAAGAAAGAATTTTTCTTAGAAAAACAAACATTTCTCTAATAAAAGCTCACAAAACATGGTTCATTAAACGCATAAATGTGCTAGCTGCATTGGTTAAACCGAAAGGCATTACCAACCACTCATACAAACCTTGTTTTGTTTTGAAAGCCGTCTTCCACTCGTCTCCCTCTTTCATGCGAATTTGATGATATCCACTTTTTAGATCAATTTTGAAAAATACACAAGCACCATGCAATTCATCTAACATGTCATCCAAGAGAGGAATGGGATGTCGATACTTTACCGTGATGTTGTTGATGGCTTGACAATCAATGCACATCCTCTAAGTCCCATCTTTCTTAGGCACAAGTAAAACTGGTACAGCTCACGGGCTCATGCTTTCTCTCACGTGTCCCTTCTCCATCAACTCACTTACCTGCCGTTGGAGTTCTTTTGTCTCCTTGGGCTTACTCCTATAGGCTAGTTAGTTTGGAATTGTAGCTCCAGGTATGAAGTCGATTTGATGTTCAATCCCGCAGATTGGGGGTAAACCTTGGGGTGTTTCCTCGGGAAAGATATCCTCATATTCCTGTAAAAGAGAAACGACAGAACTACGCAAGGTGGAATCAAGATCGTTAGTGTTTAATAACGCCTCCTTGTACATGAGTAAAATCATCGACTGATTAGAAAACAAAGCTCTTTTCACATCACTCTCTCTTGCATAAAAGTTTGTTTTTCTCTCTATTTTTACCTCATTGGCCAAATCTTCTTTTGTATTGGCTCTCTCAATGTTCTCTCCTTTTCTCTCCTTTTTCTCGGTCCCGCTATCTTTTTTCCCTCTCTGGCTGAACTCTCTCTCTGCACTCCGACACTCATTATTTTCACTCCCTTTCTCTCTCTTTTTCTCATTCTCTCCTTTTTGTTCACTCTCCTTTTGTAACCACACTTGATCTTTATGAACCTGTTTAGGTGTCATTGGTACAAGAGTGAATGGTCTCTAGTTGTGCACAAGAGAATATTTGTTGGTGTAGCCATCATGTTTGACTCGACGATCAAATTGCCATGGTTGACCAAGTAACAAGTGCCCGGCTTGCATTGGGACTACATCGCACAAAACTTCATCTTCATATCTACCAATGTGAAACAAAATTAATGCCTATTTAGTTACCTTCACTGCACCATTATTATTCAACCATTGCAACTTGTAAGGTCGAGGATGTTTGGTCATTGGCAGCCCTAATTTGTCAACCATAGTAGTGCTAGCAACGTTCATATAACTCCCTCCATCTATTATCACACTACATACCTTGTTCCGCACGTGGCACCTAGTATGAAAAATGTTCTCACATTGCTCTTCTTCTTCCTCTTTCGCTTGCACACTAAGGGCTCGTAAGGAGACCAACAATTCACCTTGGGCAGCATACTCCTCATCCACGTCCTCCAATGGTGGCATGGAGTTCTCATCTAATTCGTCATCCGTAACAACTTCTCCATCATCCCGTAACACCATCACCCTTTTGTTTGGACATTGACTTGAGATGTGACCCTTGCCTTGGCATTTGAAACATTTAATATCATGGTTTCAAGAAGTGGATGAATCATGTTTACCTTGGTTTGAAGGGCTAGCCGTGGCTGGTTTTGGCTCGAACTTAGGCCTAGCGACCGATTTCTCTTCTCTCTTCCCATAATTCGACTTCCATGAAGAAGGTACCGAACTAACATATGCACGTGAGCTACCCCTCCTCTTGAGCTGCCGCTCTACTGTGATGGCCATGTGCAACATGTCTTCTAATTCTACGTAGTGTTGCATCTCCACCCTATATTGAATATCCGGATTTAGCCCTTGCAAAAATCTTGCCGTGGTTGCTTCTCGATCTTCTTCAACATTGGCTCATATCATGGCTATTTCCATTTCTTGATAATATTCCTCCACACTCCTGTTTCCTTGTCTCAGTCCTTGCAACTTTTTGTACAATTCCTGCTAGTAATGTCTAGGCACAAATCACCTTCTCATCATTGTTTCCATCTCCTCCCATGTCTTAATCGGGTGTTCTCGGTTCTGTCGCCTATTCATTACCAGCTGATCCCACCATACAACCGCATAATCAGAGAACTCAATTGCAACAAGCTTAACTTTCTTTAACTCTGAGTAGTTATGGCAATCAAACACTAGCTCCACTTTCTTCTGCCACTCTAGGTAAGCTCCGGGATAATTTTTCCCTTCGAATGGCAGAATCTTCATTTTAATACCTCCAATATTATTGTCTTCCCGGTCCCTAGCTTCTCTATTCCCATTTCCATGCCTAAATATGCCCCTATGTATTGGTGGTTCCTCCAACTCTTCTAATTCAACTTCCTCCGAAAGATCACATCCACCCCTCCACCTATTTTGCATGTTTTGTGGTTGCCTATTACGTGTTTTGGCATCAACCTTATCTAGTCTCTCCTTAATGGGCTCTAGCGCTCGCGTCAACAACCGTTCCATTTGCCTCATTAATGCTTGCAACTGAAGATTTGGAACGTTTTGTTGTGGAAGGTCATCTTCGGCTTCTCTTTCTTGATTCGGATTCATTTTTTTAAAAAAAAAAAAAAACCTGCAAAACAACATTAGATAATAAAGGGACCTCACTTCTCTCCCTCACGTGTTTCACTCCCTCCTTAAAATTTGTTGTTTCGTTTCCATTGTTTGAGTGTCCAAGAGTCCAAATTTGACTTCTCCTCGTACTGTAAAAATTTGTTTCATTCCGAACTACGTATCAAAATGTGTTGCTGAATTTCTTACTGGATAGATTTGATTGTTGTTTGCGTAATTTCAAAAGAACCGAAAGAGACAATAAACGAGTAAAAAAAAAAGGCAAGAGTGGTGAGAACATTTGAGGGTAAAAGCTAATTATTTGAGTGAAACATAAGTGAACTGAGTGACCAACTGATAGAGTGAAACACGTGAGGGAGAGAAGAGAGGTCCTTTATTATCTAACGTTGTTTTGCAGGTTTAAAAAAAAATGAATCTAAATCTAGAAAGAGAAGCCGAAGATAACCTTCCACAACAAAACGTTCCAATATTTCAGTTGCAAACATTAATAAGGGAAATGGAACGGTTGTTGACGCGAGCGCTAGAGCCCATTCAGGAGAGATTAGATAAGGTTGATGCCAGAACATGTAATAGGCAGCCACAAAACATGCAAAATAGGCAGAGGGGTGGATGTGATCTTTTGGAGGATGATGAATTAGAAGAGTTGGAGGAACCACCGATAAATAGGGGCAGATTTAGGCATGGAAATGGGAATAGAGAGGCTAGGGACCGAGAAGACAATAATATGGGAGGTATTAAAATGAAGATTCTGCCATTCCAAGGGAAAAATGACCCTGGAGCTTACCTAGAGTGGGAGAAGAAAGTGGAGCTAGTGTTTGATTGCCCTAACAACTCAGAATTAAAGAAAGTTAAGCTTGCTGTAATTGAGTTCTCTGATTATGCGGTTGTGTGGTGGGATCAACTGGTAATGAATAGGCGACGAAATTGAGAACACCCGATTGAGACATGGGAGGAGATGAAAACGGTGATGAGAAAGCAATTTATGCCCAGCCATTACTATCGAGAATTGTACAAAAAGTTGCAAGGACTGAGACAAGAAAACAAGAGTGTGGAGGAATATTATCAAGAAATGGAAATAGCAATGATACGAGCCAATGTTGAAGAAGATCGAGAAGCAACCATGGTAAGATTTTTGCAAGGGCTAAATCTGGATATTCAAGATAGGGTGGAGATGCAACACTATGTAGAATTAGAAGACATGTTGCACATGGCCATCACAGTAGAGCGGCAGCTCAAGAGGAGGGGTAGCTCACGTGTGAATGTTAGTTTGTCACCTTCTTCATGGAAGCTGAATTATGGGAAGAGAGAAGAGAAATCGATCGCTAGGCCTAAGTTTGAGCCAAAACCAGCCACGGCTAGCCCTTCAAACCATGGTAAACATGATTCATCTACTTCTTAAAACCGTGATATTAAATGTTTCAAATGCCAAGGCAGGGGTTACATCTCAAGTCAATGTCCAAACAAAAGGGTGATGATGTTACGGGATGATGGAGAAGTTGTTACATATGACAAATCGGACGAGGACTCTATGCCACCATTGGAGGACGTGGATGAGGAGGAGTATGCAGCCCAAGGTGAATTGTTGGTCACTCGACCAGCCCATAGTGTGCAAGCCAAAGAGGTAGAAGAAGAGCAATGTGAGAACATTTTTCATACTAGGTGCCACGTGCGGAACAAGGTATGTAGTGTGATAACAGATGGAGGGAGTTGTAAGAACATTGCTAGCACTACTATGGTTGACAAATTAGGGCTGTCAACGACCAAACATCCTCGACCTTACAAGTTGCAATGGTTGAATAATAGTGGTGAAGTGAAGGTAACTAAACAGCCATTAATTTCATTTCGCATTGGTAGATATGAAGATGAAGTTTTGTGCGATGTAGTCCCAATGCAAGCCAGGCACTTGTCACTCGGTCGACCATGGCAATTTAATCGTCGACTCAAACATGATGGCTACACTAACAAATATTCTCTTGTGCACAACCAGAGACCATTCACTCTTGTACCAATGACACCTAAACAAGTTCATCAAGATCAAGTGTGGTTACAAAAGGAGAGTGAACAAAAAGGAGAGAATGAGAAAAAGAGAGAGAAAAGGAGTGAAAATAATGAGTGTTGGAGTGTAGAGAGAGAGTTCGGCCAGTGAGGGAAAAAAGATAGAGGTGCAGAGAAAAAGGAGAGAAAAGGAGAGAACATTGAGAGAGCCAATACAAAAGAAGATTCGGCTAATGAGGTGAAAATAAAGAGAAAAACAAACTTTTATGCAAGAGAGAGTGATGTGAAAAGTGCTTTGTTTTCTAATCAGCCGATGATTTTACTGATGTATAAGGAGACATTATTAAACACTAACGATCTTAATTCCACCTTGCATAGTTCTGTTGTTTCTCTTTTATAGGAATATGAGGATATCTTTCCCGAGGAAACACCACAAGGTTTACCTCTGATCTGCGGGATTGAACATCAAATCGACTTCATACCTGGAGCTACAATTCCAAACCGACTAGCCTATAGGAGTAATCCTGAGGAGACAAAGGAACTCCAATGGCAGGTAAGTGAGTTGATGGAGAAGGGGTACGTGAGAGAAAGCATGAGCCCATGCGCCGTACCAATTTTACTTGTGCCTAAGAAAGATGGGAGTTGGAGGATGTGTTTTGATTGTCGAGCCATTAACAACATCACGGTAAAGTATCGACATCCCATTCCTAGCTTGGATGACATGTTAGATGAATTGCAAGGTGCTTGTGTATTTTCTAAACTTGATCTGAAAAGTAGATATTATCAAATTTGCATGAAAGAGGGAGACGAGTGGAAGACGGCTTTCAAAACAAAACAAGGTTTGTATGAGTGGTTGGTAATGCCTTTCGGTTTAACCAATGCGCCTAGCACATTTATGTGTTTAATGAACCATGTTTTGCAAGCTTTTATTGGCAAATTTGTTGTCATTTATTTTGATGATATCCTGATCTATAGCAGCAACTTGGACGATCATATTGAACATTTGAAACTTGTTTTAGATGTTTTACAGAAGGAAAAGTTGTATACGAATCTTAAGAAGTGTACCTTTTGCACGGATAACCTTGTATTTCTTGGTTTTGTTGTTAGTGCTCAAGGTATACAGGTCGACAAAGAAAAGGTTAGGGCTATCAAAGAATTGGAGATGTAAGGACTTTTCATGGACTTGCCAGCTTTTATTGGCGGTATGTAAGGGATTTTAGTTCTTTGGCTGCACCACTCACAGAAGTAATCAAGAAAAACGTTGGGTTCAAGTGGGGAGAAGAACAAGAGAAGGCGTTTCAGCTTATTAAGCATAAGTTTACTCATGCTCCTTTACTTGCTTTACCTGATTTTTCTAAAACGTTTGAAATTGAATATGATGCTTCTGGTGTAGGTATAGGTGCCGTGCTGATGCAAGGAGGATGACCAATCGCATATTTCAGTGAAAAATTGAGTGGGTCAACACTAAATTACCCAACTTATGATGAGGAGTTGTACGCGTCGATTCGAACATTAAAGACTCGGCAACACTACCTATGGCCCAAGGAATTCGTGATTCACACTGATCACGAGTCATTGAAACATCTAAGGGGGCAACAAAAGTTGAACACCTCGCCAATACACTGACAAAACCCGTTATCTATAAAAAGGCACCAAGACCGTTTCTACAAAGATTTGGATGGAAGTCACCGCGACCCGTTGCTTATATCGAAGCAAGATCCTTGGTATATTGTAGATGCCACAATCAAAGATGGAAAGCTTGATTGATCAGTTGGGTCTGAACGCCTGGATTGATCCGATGAGTTTGTGTAGTTCGTCAAAGAACCAAAGAAAGAATTTCTCTCAGAAAAACAAACATTTCTCTAATAAAAGCTCGCAAAACATGGTTCATTAAACGCGTAAATGTGCTAGGCGCATTGGTTAAACCGAAAGGCATTACCAACCACTCATACAAACCTTGTTTTGTTTTGAAAGCTGTCTTCCACTCGCCTCCCTCTTTCATGCGAATTTGATGATATCCACTTTTCAGATCAATTTTGGAAAATACACAAGTACCATGCAATTCATCTAACATGTCATCCAAGCGAGTTATGGGATGTTGATGCTTTATCGTGATGTTGTTGATGGCTCGACAATCAACACACATCCTCTAAATCCCATATTTCTTAGGCACAAGTAAAACTGGTACGGTACACGGGCTCATGCTTTCTCTCACGTGTCCCTTCTCCATCAACTCACTTACCTACTGTTGGAGTTCTTTTGTCTCCTCGAGATTACTCCTATGGGCTAGTCGGTTTGGAATTGTAGCTCCAGGTATGAAGTTGATTTGATGTTCAATCCCGTGGATTGGAGGTAAACCTTGCGGTGTTTCCTCGAGAAAGATATCCTCATATTCTTGTAAAAGAGAAACAACAGAACTACGCAAGATGGAATCAAGATCGTTAGTGTTTAATAATGCCTCCTTGTACATGAGTAAAATCATCGGCTGATTAGAAAACAAAGCTCTTTTCACATCACTCTCGCTTGCATAAAAGTTTGTTTTTCTCTCTATTTTTACCTCATTGGCCAAATCTTCTTTTGTATTGGCTCTCTCAATGTTCTCTCCTTTTCTCTCCCTTTTCTCGGTCCCTCTATCTTTTTTCCCTCTCTGGCCAAACTCTCTCTCTGCACTCCAACACTCATTATTTTCACTCCCTTTCTCTCTCTTTTCCTCATTGTCTCCTTTTTGTTCACTCTCCTTTTGTAACCACACTTGATCTTTATGAACTTGTTTAGGTGTCATTGGTACAAGAGTGAATGGTCTCTAGTTGTGCACAAGAGAATATTTGTTGGTGTAGCCATCATGTTTGACTCGACGATCAAATTGCCATGGTCGACCTAGTAACAAGTGCCCGTCTTGCATTGGGACTACATCGCACAAAACTTCATCTTCATATCTACCAATGTGAAACGAAATTAATGACTATTTAGTTACCTTCACTTCACCATTATTATTCAACCATTGCAACTTGTAAGGTCGAGGATGTTTGGTCGTTGGAAGCCCTAATTTGTCAACCATAGTAGTGCTAGCAACGTTCGTATAACTCCCTCCATCTATTATCACACAACATACCTTGTTCCGCACGTGGCACCTAGTATGAAAAATGTTCTCACGTTGCTCTTCTTCTTCCTCTTTGGCTTGCACACTAAGGGCTCATCGAGTGACCAACAATTCACCTTGGGCAGCATACTCCTCATCCACGTCCTCCAATGGTGGCATGGAGTTCTCATCTAATTCATCATCCGTAACAACTTCTTCGTCATCCCGTAACACCATCACCCTTTTGTTTGGACATTGACTTGAGATGTGACCCTTGCCTTGGCATTTGAAACATTTAATATCACGGTTTCAAGAAGTGGATGAATCATGTTTACCTTGGTTTGAAGGGCTAGCCGTGGCTAGTTTTGGCTCGAACTTAGGCCTAGCGACCAATTTCTCTTCTCTCTTCCCATAATTTGACTTCCATGAAGAAGGTACCAAACTAACATACGCACGTGAGCTACCCCTCCTCTTGAGCTGCCGCTCTACTGTGATGGCCATGTGCAACATGTCTTCTAATTCTACGTAGTGTTGCATCTCCACCCTATCTTGAATATCCGGATTTATCCCTTGCAAAAATCTTGCCATGGTTGCTTCTCGATCTTCTTCAACATTGGCTCGTATCATGGCTATTTCCTTTTCTTGATAATATTCCTCCACACTCCTGTTTCCTTGCCTTAGTCCTTGCAACTTTTTGTACAATTCCCGGTAGTAATGGCTAGGCACAAATCGCCTTCTCATCATTGTTCTGTTGCTTCTCTTTTGCAGGAATACGAGGATATCTTTCCCTAGGAAACACCGCAAGGTTTACCTCCAATCCACAGGATTGAACATCAAATCGACTTCATACCTGGAGCTACAATTCCAAACTGACCAGCCTATAGGAGTAATCCTAAGGAGACAAAAGAACTCCAACAGTAGGTAAGCAAGTTGATGGAGAAGGGACACATGAGAGAAAGCATGAGCCCGTGTGCCATACCAGTTTTACTTGTGCCTAAGAAAGATGGGACTTGGAGGATGTGCATTGATTGTCGAGCCATCAACAACATCATGATAAAGTATCGACATCCCATTCCTCGCTTGGATGACATGTTAGATGAATTACATGGTGCTTGTGTATTTTCCAAAATTGATCTAAAAAGTGGATATCATCAAATTTGCATGAAAGAGGGAGACGAGTGGAAGACGGCTTTCAAAACAAAACAAGTTTTGTATAACTGGTTGGTAATGCCTTTCAGTTTAACCAATGCGCCTAGCCCATTTTTGCGTTTAATGAACCATGTTTTGTAAGCTTTTATTGGGAAATTTGTCGTTGTTTATTTTGATGATATCTTGATCTATAGCAGCAATTTGGATGATCATATTGAATATTTGAAGCTTGTTTTAGATGTTTTACGGAAGGAAAAGTTGTATGCTAATCTTAAGAAGTGTACCTTTTGCACAGATAAGCTTGTATTTCTTGGTTTTGTTGTTAGTGCTCAAGCTGTACAGGTCGACGAGGAAAAGGTTAAGGCTATCCAAGAATGGCCAAGTCCCACAAGCATTAGAGAAGTAAGGAGTTTTCATGGACTTGCCAGCTTTTACTGGTGGTTTGTATGGGATTTTAGTACTTTGGCTGCACCACTCACAGAAGTAATCAAGAAGAACGTTGGGTTCAAGTGGGGAGAAGAACAAGAGAAGGCGTTTTAGCTTATTAAGCATAAGCTTACTTGATATGAACCCACCTAACTCCACCCCAAAAGCTAGCTCGTGAGGGGAGGATTGTGAACCCATATATATAACACCCAAGACCACCCTCTCTGACCGATGTGGGACACATCATTCCCTACCCCTTTAGACTGCACGTCCTCGTGCCAACTCCGTCGTTAACCCACACGAGCGGTAGGGAACCTTTGTACATGCACCCACCGACTAGGAGAGCTTCGGCTCTGATACCATATGATATGAACCCACCTAACTCCACCCCAAAAGCTAGCTCGTGAGGGGAGGATTGTGAACCCATATATATAACACCCAAGACCACCCTCTCTAACCGATGTGGGACACATCATTCCTAACCCGTTTAGACTATACATCCTCGTGCCAACTCCGTCGTTAACCCACATGAGCGGTAGGCAACCTTTGTACACGCGCCCACCAACTAGCAGAGGTTCGGCTCTGATACCATATGATATGAACCCACCTAACTCCACCCCAAAAGCTAGCTCGTGAGGGGAGGATTATGAACCCATATGTATAACACCCAAGACCAACCTCTCTAACCGATGTGGGACACATCATTCCCGACCCCTTTAGACTGCATATCCTCGTGCCAACTCCGTCGTTAACCCACACGAGCGGTAGGCAACCTTTGTACACACGCCCACCAACTAGCAGAGGTTCGGCTCTAATACCATATGATATGAACCCACCTAACTCTACCCCAAAAGCTAGCTCGTGAGGGGAGGATTGTGAACCCATATATATAACACCCAAGGCCACCCTCTCTAACCGATGTGGGACACATCATTATATGATATGAACCCACCTAACTCCACCCCAAAGGCTAGCTCGTGAGGGGAGGATTGTGAACCCATATATATAACACCCAAGACCATCCTCTCTAACAGATGTGGGACACATCATTCCCGACCCCTTTAGAGTGCATGTCCTCATGCCAACTCCGTCGTTAACCCACACGAGCGGCAGGAAACCTTTGTACATGCATCCACCGACTAGCAGAGGTTTGGCTCTGATACCATATTATATGAACCCACCTAACTCCATCCCAAAAGCTAGCTCATGAAGGGAGGATTGTGAACCCATATATATAACACCCAGGACCACCCTCTCTAACCGATGTGGGACACATCATTACTCATGCTCCTTCACTTGCTTTTCCTGATTTTTCTAAAATGTTTGAAATTGAATGTGATGCTTCTGGTGTAGGTATAGGTGCCGTGCTAATGCAATAAGGATAACCAATTGTGTATTTCAACAAAAAATTGAGTGGGTCAACACTAAATTACCCGACTTAAGACAAGGAGTTGTACGCGTTGGTTCAAGCATTAAAGACTTGGCAACACTACCTATGGCCCAAGGAATTCATGATTCACACTGATCACGAGTCATTTAAACATCTGAAGGGACAACAAAAGTTGAACAAGAGGCAAGCCTGCTGGGTTGAATTCATCGAGACATTTCCTTACGCCATTTGATATAAGCAAGGTAAGGAGAATGTCGTTGCAGATGCACTTTCTCGTAGGTACACATTACTTTCTATCCTTGACGCTAAACTACATGGTTTTGAGCATATTAAGGATTTATACCCTTTAGACCAAGATTTTAGTGAGGAATATCGAGCTTGTGAGAAAAATGCAATGGGTAAATTTTATAGACATGATGGATTTTTGTTTCGGGAGAATAAGCTTTGTGTGCCTAATTGTTCTTTGAGAGATTTGTTAGTGATGGAATCCCATGGTGGCAGATTGATGGGGCATTTTGGAATTGCTAAAACTTTAACTGTTTTGCAGGAACACTTCTTTTGGGCACACATGAAAAGGGATGTTGAAAGGATATGTGGTAGATGTGTCACGTATAGGCAAGCTAAATCGAGAGAATAACCCCATGGTTTATACACACCTTTGCCAATTCCTAGTGAGCCTTGGACTGATATTTCAATGGACTTTGTGAATGGTTTACCTAGGACCAAACGTGGGAAGGATAGTGTGTTTGTGGTTGTAGATCGATTTTCTAAGATGGCACATTTTATTCCCTGTCATAAAACTGATGATGCATCGCATGTTGCTGAATTGTTCTTTCAAGAGATTGTGAGAATACATGGCATGCCTAGGACAATTGTTTCAGATAGAGATGCTAAGTTCTTGAGCTACTTTTGGAAGACTTTGTGGAGTAAGCTGGGTACTAAGCTGTTGTTTTATACTACTTGCCACCCACAAACTGATGGTCAAACTGAGGTAGTAAATAGGACTTTGCCAACCTTATTAAGAGCAATCATCAGTAAGAACATTAAAACATATGAAGACTATTTACCACATGTTGAGTTTGCATATAATCACTCTATCCATTCTGCTACTAAGTATTCACCTTTTGAATTTGTTTATGGTTTTAATCCTTTATCACCATTGGATTTATCACCGCTACCTATTTTTGAGCATGTTAATTTAGATGGCAAAAGAAAGGCTGACTTTGTTAAATAGATTCATGAGAAAGCGAGACTCAACATTGAGCAAAGAATGGAACAATATGCAAGGGAAGCCAACAAGGGCCGACACAAGCTGATTTTTGAACCCGGAGACTAGGTGTGGTTGCACTTCAGAAAGGAGCATTTTCTGAAACAAAGAAAGTCAAAGTTGTTACTATGGGGAGATGGTCCATTTCAAGTCCTTGAACGAATTAATGACAATGCCTACAAGTTGGATTTGCAAGGTGAGTATAATGTAAGTGCTACCTTCAATGTTTCTGATTTGAGTCCTTTTGATGCAGAGTCTAATTTGAGGACAAATCCTTGTCAAGAGGAGGGGAATGATGGAGACTTAGGGAGCTCAAATGTATGGAAGATGGTTGACCCAATACAAGTTCCTGTTGGACCAGTCACAAGAGCCCGAGCTAAGAAATTCAAGGAAGCACTAAATGGTCTGATTCACGAAATCTAGAATCAAGAAAATTTGTGCAAGCCTATTGACCCAGGCCCACATCAACCATCAAGGTGCATCAATTTGATCCAAGTTCTAGAAGAATCTGGATGAGTCAAGCTTGAAATCAGCTCAAATTTTGCAAGATCAAGTCAATGGAAGAATTTTGAAAACTTCCCAATTTTTGGCACACATGTGGCTGATCATTTGTGCAAATTGTTGATGAGGATTAATTGCTCTTTCCTTTAATTATTGGGCGTGCAAATGGCTAAAAATCAGCCATTTAGACTTTCCTTTCTTTTGGTTTTTATTTTAGGCTTAGTAGTTATGTTTAAATTTGTCAACTTTTCTTTTTGAACAGAATAGAACCAAAGTAATAAATCAGAATTCAGAAACAACTAAGGATAGACAAACCTGAGGCTAGAACCTCTCTCTGATACCAGATGGTAAGAACCTCACCAATATATTGACGAAACCCGTTATCAATAGAAAGGCACCAAGACCGTTTCTACTCAGATTTGGATGAAAGTCACCGCGACCCATTGCTTATATCGAAGCAAGAACCTTGGTATATGATAGACAACAATCAAGGATGGAAAGCTTGATTGATACGTCGGGGTTGAATGCCCGGATTGATCCGAAGAGTTCGTGCAGTTCGTCAAAGAACCAAAGAAAGAATTATCTCTCTCAGAAAATAAACATTCGTCAATGATTCATTAACCTTGGAAACGCCTATTTATAGGCCAAAATTACAAAGTGTTGCCCAAAAAAAAAAGTTGACAAATTCAAACATAACTACTAAACCTAAAATAAAAACCAAAAGAAATGAAAGTCTTAATGGCTGATATTCAGCCATTTACACGCCCAACAATTAAAGGAAAGTGCAATTAATCCGCTTCAACAATTTGCACAAATGATCAGCCGCATGTGTGCCAAAAATGGGAAAGTTTTCGATATTCTTCCATTGACTTGATCTTGCAAATTTTGAGCTAATTTCAAGCTTTACTCATCGGAATTCTTCTAGAACTTGGATCAAATTGATGCACCTTTGTGGTTGACGTGGGCTTAGGTCAATGGGCTAGCACAAATTTTCTTGATTCTAGATTTCGTGAATCAGCCCATTTAGCGCTTCCTTGAATTTCTTAGCTCGAGCTCTTGTGACTGGTCCAACAGGAACTTATATTAGGTTAACCACCTTCCATGCATTTGAGCTCCCTAAGTCTCTATCATAGGCAAGGTATGGACAATGTCGTTGCAGATGCACTTTCTCATAGGTACGCATTAGTTTCTATCTTTGATGATAAACTGCTTGGTTTTGAGCATATTAAGGATTTATACCCTTTAGACCAAGATTTTAGTGAGGAGTATCGTGCTTGTGAGAAAAACACAATGGGTAAATTTTATAGACATGATAGATTTTTGTTTCGGGAGAATAAGCTTTGTGTGCCTAATTATTCTTTGAGAGATTTGTTAGTGAGGGAATCCCATGGTGGCGGATTGATGGGGCATTTTGGAATTGCTAAAACTTTAGCTGTTTTGCAGGAACACTTCTTTTGGGCACACATGAAAAGGGATGTTGAAAGGATATGTGGTAGATGTGTCACGTGTAGGCAAGCTAAATCGAGAGCACAACCCCATGGTTTATACACACCTTTGCCAATTCCTAGTGAGCCTTGGATTGATATTTCAATGGACTTTGTGTTAGGTTTACCTAGGACCAAACGTGGGAAGGATAGTGTGTTTGTGGTTGTAGATCGATTTTCTAAGATGGCACATTTTATTTCCTGTCATAAAACTAAGATGCGTCGCATGTTGCTGAATTGTACTTTAGGGAGATTGTGAGGATACATGGCATGCCTAGGACAATTGTTTCAGACAGAGATGCTAAGTTCTTGAGCTACTTTTGGAACACTTTGTGGAGTAAGTTAGGTATTAAGCTATTGTTTTCCACTACTTGCCACCCACAAACTTATGGTCATACTAAGGTAGTAAATAGGACTTTGTCAACCTTATTAGGAGCAATCATCAATAAGAACATTAAAACATGGGAAGACTATTTACCACATGTTGAGTTTGCATATAATAGTTCTGTCCATTCTAGTATTAAGTATACCTTTTCAAATTGTTTATAGTTTTAATCCTTTGTCACCATTGGATTTAGCACCACTACCTGTTTCTGAACGTGTTAATTTAGATGGCAAAGGGAAGGCTGACTTTGTTAAAGAGATTCATGAGAAGGCAAGACTCAACATTGAGCGAAGAATGGAACAATATACAAAGCAAGCCAACAAGGGGCGACACAAGCTGATTTTTGAACCTGGAGAATGGGTGTGGTTGCACTTCAGAAAGGAGCATTTTTCAGAACAAAGAAAGTCAAAGTTGTTACCACAAGGAGATGGTCCATTTCAAGTCCTTGAACGAATTAATGACAACACTTACAAGTTGGATTTGCCAGGTGAGTATAATGTAAGTGCTATCTTTAATGTTTCTGATTTGAGTCTTTTTGATGCAGAGTTTGATTTGAGGACAAATCCTTGTCAAGAGGAGGGGAATGATGGAGACGTTCATGGAAGGTGGCTGACCCAATATAAGTTCCTGTTGGACCAGTCACAACAGCCTGAGCTAAGAAATTCAAGGAAGCACTAAATAGGCTAATTCATGTAATATGGAATCAAGTAAATTTGTGCAAGCCCATTGACCCAGGCCCACATCAGCCATAAAGGTGCATCAATTTTATCCAAGTTCTAGAAGAATCCAGATGAGTCAAGCTTAAAATCAGCTCAAATTTTGCAAGATCAAGTCTATGGAAGGATTTCATAAACTTTCCCATTATTGGCACACATGTGGCTGATCATTTGTGCAAGTTGTTGAAGAGCATTAATTGCACTTTCCTTTGATTGTTGGGCGTGTAAATGGCTAAATATCAGCCATTAAGACTTTCCTTTCTTTTGGTTTTTATTTTAGGCTTAAAATTAGGATTAGTAGTTATGTTTGAATTTGTCAACTTTCCTTTGTAATTTTGGCCTATAAATAGGCATTTCCAAGGTTAATAAAAGGACGAATGAATGTTTATTTTATGGGAGAGAAAATTCTTTCTTTGGTTTTTTGACGAATTTCACGAACTCTTCGGATCAATACGGGCGTTCAACCCTGACTTACCAATAAACCTTTCCATCCTTGAATTGTGACGTCTATGATATACCAAGGTTCTTGCTTTGATATAAGCAACAGGTCACGGTGACTTCCATCCAAATCTAAGTAGAAACGGTCTTGGTGCCTTTCTATTGATAACGGGTTTCGTCAGTATATTGGCGAGGTTCTTATCAATGACTGTTACTTTAATACTGAGTATCAAGCTTGTGAGAGATTTGCTAGTGGTAAGTAGTTTAGGCATGAGGGATACTTGTTTCAGGAGAATAAATTGTGTGTGCCTAATTGTTCATTAAGAGATTCGCTAGTGAGAGAATCACATGGGGGAGGATTGATGGGACATTTTGGAGTAATGAAGACTTTGGCGGTGTTGCAGGAACACTTCTATTGGCCACATATGAAACGAGATGTTGAGAGGCTTATTGGTAGATGTGTAACTTGTAGGCAGGCTAAACCAAGAGTGCAGCCCCACGGTTTGTACACTCCTTTACCAATACCTAGTGAACCCTGGACTAATATTTCGATGGATTTTGTGTTAGGTTTGCCACAAGATAGATGATGCTTTCAATGTTGCTGATTTGTTCTTTAGGGAAATTGTGAGACTTCATGGTATGCCTAGGACAATTGTTTCTGATAGGGATGCTAAGTTCTTAATCTACTTTTGGAAGACTTTGTGGGTTAAGTTAGGGACTAAGCTATTGTTTTCAACTACTTGTCACCCTCAAACCGATGGTCAAACAAAAGTTGTGAATAGAACCTTGTGTACTTTGTTGCGGGCTATCATTAAAAAGAACATCAAAACTTCAAAACTTGGGAGGAGTGTTTACCATATGTTGAGTTTGCTTATAATCGATCTGTTCATTCTGCTACTCAATTTTCACCGTTTGAAATTGTTTATGGTTTTAATCCTTTAACTCCTTTGGATTTTAATGCCATTACCTTTGTCTAAGTGTGTGAATTTAGATGGAAAAAGAAAAGCTGACCTTGTTAAGCAAATACATGAGAACTTACTCAAGGAACGGTTTCTAGAACAAAGGAAATCCAAGCTATTGCCTAGAGGGGACGGTCCTTCTCAAATTCTTGAAAGGATCAATGATAATGCATACAAGCTAGACTAGCCAGGTGAGTATGGTGTAAGTGCCACCTTTAATGTTTCTAATCTAAGTCCTTTTGATGCAAGCAATGATTTGAGGACAAATCCCTCTCAAGAGGAGGAGAATGATGAGGACATCATTAACACAAGCAAGAGCACGTGGGATGAGACATATTCAGATCCAATTCAACTTCCTATTGGTCCGGTTACAAGAGCTCGTGCGAAGAAGTTCAAAGAAACACCTATTGGGCTAATTCAAGCAACTTGAGCTCAAGCTATTACATGGAGGCCCATTGAGAGAATTGCATGAGACATCCAGACCAACAAATGCATGATTCAAGTTCTAGAAGGGACCGAGTAATCATGTTTGTAAAATCAACAAGTGATTAGCACCATATGGCTACAAATAATCAAGCTACTTTCCATTTCAGTTACTTTCCTGTTTTGAGTTGACAAGTGGCAAGAAGAATAAGCTATTTACCTATTTATTGTCTATTTTCCTTTTCTTTAATTTTATTTCATATTATTGTAAGGCTTTTAAGCCATTTAGGGAACTTACCTTATTTCCTTTAGATTGGGCATTTTTTTTTTGGTAATTGATTTGTCTGAAATTCATGGGCAATTAGGAGCTAAAAATTCACAAAGGGGAAACCACTATATATTGTAACGAATTTCATTCAATGGAGTTTTTTTTTTTAACACACAATTTGAGGTTTTAATTCTCTTTGGTTCTTTAAACTAACTATTCGAACATATTGGACTCCATGGCATTCATAAACTCATCAATTAGTCTGTCCATAGCTGATTGTGGCATCCTCACATACCAAGGTTCATGCTTCTCGTTAGGCATCGGGTCATGGTTGTTGGAAACAAAGTGCGCAGCGGAATTTTTAAAATTTTTTCATCAGAGTATTTTCCAAAACACAAGTTTGACATGTTATATGTATAAATTAAACAGATCTTACTAACCTCAGTGTGCCGAAGAACCTCCGTGACCTGTGTAGAGAAGTAACGTTCCAGAAGAGCCTCAACCAACTGGTCTTCTTTGCTATTCTCTATCCACAACCGGAGTGAGTGTGGGCTCACACGTACAACTCTTCCACCGGTGACTCTCCTTCCAACCAATAGAGAGAACCCAAAGCTAGTGTTCGTGATTTGTGAACAAAAGCTCTCAGGGAGTTTTTTAGATGCTCACTAGAAGAGTATCACTCTTAATCTCTCAAATTGATCTGAGTAAATCATTAGACTCACTCCCTTTTTATACCTATTGGTCCTTGGGGTCAGTCCATATCAGATTAGGTCTCAAAAATCGAAACAGAATCAAGTTCGGATCAATATCTGATAAGATACGCGTGAAAAATGCGTAATCTTAACTGTCGCGGTCGGCATGCCGAACTGTGTGATAGGCAGGGATAGGCAGGCCGAATTGTCGAGAAAAAATCTCCGTGAATCTTTTATTTTCCACCCGAGATTCTAAAGGATAAAGTCTCAGTTTTGATTCAAATAGCCCAATAGAAAAGATATCTGATCAAAACAAACTTTATCAAGATAATCTCTAAGAAAATAAATCAATTCACAATAATTCTACAAGTTTATCTTGTTCTAATTGTCCAAAATTAAAACAACCGATAAACAGACAAGAATTATCCGAACGCCATAATTCAACAAGTTCATCTTGAACTAATTTCTTACATAATTAATTCAACCGATAAACAGACATGAATTATTTGATTCTTATAAATTTTAAACCAATCTGATAAATCCGACATAAGTCACCAATTATTGGAAAAGCACGCCGTGTCGTTACAGGATTTTGTGAGCTAGCAAAGGGGACCAAAATGGACCTATAAAGTTCAAGCTCATGATAATTATGAAACCCAATATCCCAGATATACATTTCACAATTATCAACTCCAACGCTACTCCACTAAAAGCTTGGAGCTGCACTCTCGAACTTTATAGAATTACGAAGCTCGTGTAGCTAAGTCTCCATGACATATCATAGTGTATCGCATCCCCATATGATCATCCATAACCGGCTTAAGGACAAGTTCTGTCTTACCTTCCCAATTATTTTTATCTTACGTTCCATTGTCTCACCATTAGAAAACTTACCATCCAAAGATAGTATACCATTCGGTTACACCTATGTATCCAAATGGTTGAGCGCTCCAGTTTTCCAATTACAGGACAACGCATATAAGAGGATATGATTACTCCTAAAGAGGAGCTATGGATTCCATATCTATGAATAACAAGTCTACGCTACCAAGAGTCATGCCTCCAACGTACCGGCATGCATGCCACTATAGAGATGTGGGAGTCACCCATTGGTACATCAAAAGACACAAATCGAGACAACGGACCCATTATTCATCTCAGGATTAAGATACAATACAAATGATTGTCTAAAGTGAATCGATTTGCCAAGACAGAATTATTAATCCAAATCAATTCACTTTATGTCCCGATCCAACACATCGTCACCTATGACAACGCGCCAATGTTTCTATTCACGGAGTCCAACTCCGATGGCCAAGACAAACCATCTCCCAAAAGGGATATAGACAACATAACAATCTTTACATGAATAAAGCGCCCAACTTTATTCCCTCGATTGCGGATCATATATTTTAGACCATCACCTTAAGAGTCGTGTCTACCGCATAATCATCCCATCATATGCCCAACTCTTAAGGTTTAGACTGATAGTCTCAGACCACTGTTTGCTTATCATACATTCAACAAATATGAACGTAAAGAGGACAATATTTGGTATATATAAATGAATAAATTCTTTAATGATAAAAATGTCTCCAAAAACGTATTACATTTTTACTCCTTAGAGCATACATGTCTAACAATCTCCCACTTGCACTAAGTGAGTAAATACTGCAAATTTCGCATCCCCATAGCTTCCACATGCCTCTCGAAGGCTCTCCTAGTAAGTGTCTTCGTGAATGGATCAGCTAAATTGTCCTCTGACGCGATCTTGCATACCGTGACATGCCCGCTCTCAACGAAGTCCTTTATCACATGATACTTCCGATCAATATGCTTACTCTTCTTGTGAAATCTTGGTTCCTTAGCATTAGCTACCGCCGCACTGTTATCACAGTACAGTGATACCGCTTTATCCATACCAGGAACTACCTCAAGATCCCCAAGGAACTTGCGGAGCCACACTGCTTCTTTCGAAGCATCACTAGCCGCCACATACTCGGCCTCCATCGTTGAATCCGAAGTGCAATCTTGCTTCGCACTTCTCCAACTGATGGCACCGCCACCCAAAGTAAACACAAACCCCGATGTCGATTTCCTAGAATCCAGGCAGGATTGAAAATCCAAATCAGTGTATCCTAGAGGAGTTAAATCCTCACCCGAATACACAAGCATATACCCTCGAGTCCTTCTCAGGTACTTGAAAATATGCTTTACCGCAACCCAATGGTTCGGTCCTGGATCCGCCTGAAATCGACTCACAATCCCGACCGCATAGCTAATATCTAGTCGAGTGCAAAGCATGGCACACATGAGACTACCCACTGCCGAAGCATAAGGTACCTTCTTCATGTATTCTCTTTCTTCATAAGACTTTGGAGAGTCTTTCTTAGAAAGAGTAATTCCAGACCTAGATGGTTGCCCACCTTTCTTGGAATCTTGCATTGCAAACCTCCTGAGAATTTTATCTATGTAGCTGGCCTGTGACAAAGCTATCATTTTGTTCTTCCTATCCCGAAAGATCTGGATACCGAGAACAAAATTAGCCTCACCCAAGTCCTTCATGTCAAACTGCTTGGTCAACCATAATTTGACCGATGACAACGCCCCAACGTCATTGCCAATTAGCAGAATGTCATCTACAAAGAGTAGTAGAAAAACCACCTTCCCATTCTTAATGTGTTTGTAAACACATGGCTCATCCACATTTTGTGAGAACCCATAAGTCTTGATCACTTGATCAAATCTTATGTTCCAAGAACGAGAAGCCTGCTTAAGTCCATAAAGAGACTTTAGCAACTTACAAACCTTACCCTCTTGACCCGTGACCTTGAACCCGTCTGGTTGTTCCATATAAATGGACTCATCAAGATAGCCATTCAGAAAAGCCGTCTTGACATCCATCTGCCAAATCTCGTAGTTGAGAGCGGCAGCTATGGACAAGAGAATCCGGATGGACTTAAGCATGGCTACAGGCGAAAAGGTTTCCTCATAATCGATTCCTTCCTTTTGCGTATAACCCTTAGCTACCAGTCTAGCCTTAAAGGTTTCGACCTTTCCATCCACTCCTCTTTTCCTCTTGTAGATCCACTTACTCCCTATGGGTTTTACCCCTTCGGGAAGATCCACAAGCTCCCAGACCCGATTAGTCTCCATAGACTTCATCTCAATGTTCATGGCCTCTGTCCAGAGTCTTGAATCAACATCCTCCATAGCTTCTGCGTAAGTATAAGGATCCCTGTCATGTTCATCCGGTTCAGCCAAAAAGACCTCCCCATTGAACATATACCTCTCAGGTTGACGCCCGATCCTCCCACTACGCCGAAGCCCCTGAGGTTGTTGTTCAGGTTTGTTTGGTTTTTCTACACCAATCGAAATGGTTTCGTTCGGAACCTCCGGAGTAAACGGATTACCCCTCAACTCCTCAAGCACCACTTTGCTTTGAGGTTTAAAGTCGTTCATGTAACTCTCCTCAAGAAAAGTTGCATTAGTTGAAACCACGACTTTATTTTCCTTTGGGTTATAAAAATAACCCCCTTTAGTCCCTTTTGGATATCCTACAAACATGCAAACTTCTGAACGTGCTTCCAACTTATTTGAATCCTTAAACAGGACATGAGCTGGACATCCCCATATGCGAATATGGTATAAGGATGTCTTCCGTCTTGTCCACAACTCGTGAGGAGTTTTAGGGACCGATTTTGAAGGCACATTGTTCAAAAGATAACATGCGGTTTGTAGTGCATATCCCCAAAAGGATAAAGGCAATGATGAATAACTCATCATGGACCGAATCATGTCCAACAAAGTCCTATTCCTTCTCTCTGCTACGCCATTCTGCTGCGGAGTACCCGGCGCAGTCAAATGGGATAAAATCCCATTCTCTAACAAGTGTCCCAAGAACTCATCAGAAAGGTATTCCCCACCTCGATCAGATCGAAGTGCCTTTATGGGTCTACCCAATTGCTTTTCCACTTCAGTCCGAAACTCCCTGAACTTATCATAAGTTTCACTTTTGTGGTGCATTAGGTACACATACCCATATCTTGAGTAATCGTCAATAAAAGTAACGAAGTACTCATACCCTCCTCGTACCCGGATGTTCATCGGTCCGCAAACATCACTATGCACAAGTTCTAGAACCCCTTCGGCCCTATTGCCCTTAGACCCGTATGGTCTTTTGGTCATTTTACCCTCCAAACAAGACTCACATTGAGGTATAGATTCCACCTTTAAGTGACTTAAAGGTCCATCCCTTACCGACCTTTGAATCCTATTTAGGTTAATATGGCCAAGGCGCAAATGCCAAAGATAAGTCTTACTAGAGTGAGAAGTTTTAAGTCTTTTTGAGTCATTATCATTTATCTCAGCATTAAGTAATAGGTCCATCTTAGGTTTGATAAAATATAGATTATTTTGCATCCATCCAGAACAGATAAAAGATTTGTTTTTACGAATCACCACTTTTTCATTAAAAGATACCACGTAGGAGTCTTTAAATAAAGAAGATACAGAAATTAAATTCCTTTTAAATTTAGGAACATAAAAACAATCTCGCAAAATTAAACTCCTATAATTATCAAAATAAAGATGGACATCTCCCACTGCTTCCGCTGAGACCAAGGATCCATCGCCCATCCGAAGCGTTAAGTCTTCACGAAGTAGACTTCTCGTTTCTTTGAATCCCTCCCTTGGAAAGGAAGTCCTTGCAATGCTTCTTTATATGCCCGACCTTACCACAAAAGAAGCACTTAAGCTTCTTTGGGTTCTTCTTCTTCTTCTTCTTGCTCTTGGTAGCAATAGGAATAGAAGACTTCCCACTTTTGGCCCGTTGCTTCTTTCCATTCCCAGAGTTAGGATTGGAACCAGAAGCAGCTACCATATTGGCCTCTCCACCAGCAAGAGACTGCCTGATCAGCAGTTCAAACTCTTGCAACTGTTTCATCAGTTCTGTCAAGGTCATATCCCGTCTATTGCTTAGATTAAAAGTAGCTCTAAATGGAATAAATTCCTTAGACAGAGTCTCAAAGACCATAGTCATCTGAGTTTCAGCATCGATGTCGGCTCCATTGGTTTGAGCCTCAGCGAGGTAACCCATGACCAACATCATGTGCTCCTTTACGGATGTCCCCGGTCTCTGTCTACAGTTTAAGAGTTTCCGAAGCGCCCCTTGCCGCTTTGTTATGGCCTGGCCTCCAAACATGTCCTCAAGATTATCCAAGATCTGCTTCGCAGTCTCATAATCCTGATGTTGAGCCTGCAACACGTTATTCATGCTAGCCATAACATAGCAGCGGGCCTGATCATTAGCATCTTTCCAGCGGTCGTACGCTTGGAATTGCTCATTACTTGAGTCTCCCGTAGGCTCGGGAGGACAAGGAGTTGTCAGAACATATTTCAATTTCTCAAAGGAAAGGACGATGTCCAGGTTCCGTTTCCAATCATTATAGTTCTCACTGGTTAATTGGTTTTTGTCAAGTATCGATGATAAAGCGTTTTTAGACATTTTCAATCTACAATAAAGCATCATATACCAAACATAAGCAAACATATATAATAATTTAGTAAGATAACACAATCATGTAAAATCATACAAATGTGTTTATGTGTCAAAACCTTGAAAATATCACAACCTTACAACGATAATTCCCAACTCAGAATTCAACAAGCTCCTAGGGGAGTCATGCCAAATTCAATCAGGAACACGGATCCCCTCCTGATTAATATATGCCATCCAGGACCCGTATGATCCAGCATATACTAATAATCATTTCTTTGGCCATTAATTTTATTAACAGAGCTCCTAGGGGAGGTTAATAATAAAATTAACGTGAGTGTATAACCACCGTTTTAATATTTTATCCATGATTTATAATCACCACCTAGGGGTGTGCAACCATAAATCATACTAAAATACCTTATCCTTTCAGAGATCCAATCTGGTACATGATAGAAATCCCTTCCTAGGGGTTGGGACCATCATGTTCTTCCTATGGACCAACGATGGAGGCCTTAGGTTCTCTCTTCGAAAACCTTCTCCCACTCAATCTTTTGAAGTCAAGGTTTTATTTTGAAATTATGCATGAACAAATTTAATATGAGCGGCACTCCCTATTCTATATGACATGTTATCATTATACATGGTAAATCATATTATAATGCAGACAAGCAAAGCAATCAAGCAAAGCTACAAGCATAATAATAATAATAACCGTAATATTATGGTTCCACCCTAGAGAATAGAAAAACTAAGATTACAAGAGAATAATCGAGACATTTATCGATTCTTCATCCTTGAATCCTCAAGCTGTATCCTTCTTCATGTAATATCCATCTTCAAGTCCTCAATCCCGTATGAATCGAACACTTCATATTTCCGGTCATATCCAAATTTAATGTTTCTCAGAATCGTCCCAAAAATAAAATTAAAACTGCACCAAAAAATTGCACCTTTTCTGGACACCTGGCTGCTCTAGGTCGGCAGGCCGATCTGGGTGATCGGTCTGCCGATCATGGTGGTTCGGCCTGCCGGCAGAGCACCAAAATTTCTGCCCCACTGTCGGCCTGCCGGACCGTACGTCTGGCCTGTCGATCTGTGACCTTCGGCCTGCCGAACTGTGAGGTCCGGCATGCCGACAGAGCAGAAAACCCTCAATCCAGAAAAGACAATTTTAATGCAATTCATCAATTTTATTTTCAACAATTCAAAAACATAAAATTAGAGACTCAGGAAATACCTGGAGGCGCCATCATCTATCTTTAAGTTCCGACTTCTCGTTCCGCCTTCTCCGAATAATTATTTAATTACAAAATTCTTACAAATTAAAAATTAAATAATAATTCCTAGATGGAGATGACAGTCCGCCATCTAATTACATGAAAAACCTAGATACACATTCTAACCTCTAAGGAACCATAACCGGTATTAATTAATTAATAAATAATTAAACAACAATTTAATCAACCATAATTAATTAATAAACATTCACCATATAATCCATGACAACATATATATTATATAGAAACCTAGAGTGCCATCTCTCTATAAAATTTAATTCAAGCATTGGAGAGATTAAGATCACAAAATTTATGCATATAACATGATCACAAACTTGCAAATTTATGTAAAAACCTCATCTCTGATACCAATTGTTGGAAACAAAGTGTGCAGCGGAATTTTTAAAATTTTTTCATCAGAGTATTTTCCAAAACACAAGTTTGACATGTTATATGTATAAATTAAACAGATCTTACTAACCTCAGTGTGCCGAAGAACCTCCGCGACCTGTGTAGAGAAGTAACGTTCCAGAAGAGCCTCAACCAACTGGTCTTCTTTGCTATTCTCTATCCACAACCGGAGTGAGTGTGGGCTCACACATACAGCTCTTCCACCGGTGATTCTCCTTCCAACCAATAGAGAGAACCCAAAGCTAGTGTTCGTGATTTGTGAACAAAAGCTCTCAGGGAGTTTTTTAGATGCTCACTAGAAGAGTATCACTCTTAATCTCTCAAATTGATCTAAGTAAATCATTAGACTCCATCCCTTTTTATACCTATTAGTCCTTGGGGTCAGTCCAAATTAGATTAGGTCTCAAAAATCGAAACAGAATCAAGTTCGGATCAATATCTGATAAGATACGCGTGAAAAATGCGTAATCTTAACTGTCGCGGTCGGCATGCCGAACTGTGTGATAGGCAGGCCGAACTGGCCAGTTCGGCAGGCCGAACTTTCTGATAGGCAGGCCGAATTGCCGAGAAAAAATCTCCGTGAATCTTTTATTTTCCACCCGAGATTCTAAAGGATAAAGTCTCAGTTTTGATTCAAATAGCCCAATAGAAAAGATATCTGATCAAAACAAACTTTATCAAGATAATCTCTAAGAAAATAAATCAATTCACAATAATTCTACAAGTTTATCTTGTTCTAATTGTCCAAAATTAAAACAACCGATAAACAGACAAGAATTATCCGAACGCCATAATTCAACAAGTTCATCTTGAACTAATTTCTTACATAATTAATTCAACCGATAAACAGACATGAATTATTTGATTCTTATAAATTTTAAACCAATCTGATAAATCCGACATAAGTCACCAATTATTGGAAAAGCACGCCGTGTCGTTACAGGATTTTGTGAGCTAGCAAAGGGGACCAAAATGGACCTATAAAGTTCAAGCTCATGATAATTATGAAACCCAATATCCCAGATATACATTTCACAATTATCAACTCCAACGCTACTCCACTAAAAGCTTGGAGCTGCACTCTCGAACTTTATAGAATTACGAAGCTCGTGTAGCTAAGTCTCCATGACATATCATAGTGTATCGCATCCCCATATGATCATCCATAACCGGCTTAAGGACAAGTTCTGTCTTACCTTCCCGATTATTTTTATCTTACGTTCCATTGTCTCACCATTAGAAAACTTACCATCCAAAGATAGTATACCATTCGGTTACACCTATGTATCCAAATGGTTGAGCGCTCCAGTTTTCCAATTACAGGACAACGCATATAAGAGGATATGATTACTCCTAAAGAGGAGCTATGGATTCCATATCTATGAATAACAAGTCTACGCTACCAAGAGTCATGCCTCCAACGTACCGGCATGCATGCCACTATAGAGATGTGGAAGTCACCCATTGGTACATCAAAAGACACAAATCGAGACAACGGACCCATTATTCATCTCAGGATTAAGATACAATACAAATGATTGTCTAAAGTGAATCAATTTGCCAAGACAGAATTATTAATCCAAATCAATTCACTTTATATCCCGATCCAACACATCGTCACCTATGACAACGCGCCAATGTTTCTATTCACGGAGTCCAACTTCGATGGCCAAGACAAACCATCTCCCAAAAGGGATATAGACAACATAACAATCTTTACATGAATAAAGCGCCCAACTTTATTCCCTCGATTGCGGATCATATATTTTAGACCATCACCTTAAGAGTCGTGTCTACCGCATAATCATCCCATCATATGCCCAACTCTTAAGGTTTAGACTGATAGTCTCAGACTACTGTTTGCTTATCATACATTCAACAAATATGAACGTAAAGAGGACAATATTTGGTATATATAAATGAATAAATTCTTTATTGATAAAAATGTCTCCAAAAACGTATTACATTTTTACTCCTTAGAGCATACATGTCTAACAATGGTTCCATTCAAAACTGATTAGGAATTTCGACCTTGGAGACCAATTTTGGTTAGTGTCGCATCAGTTCTTGGTGGGTTTCGTATCAACAATCTTAGCATGAATAAAGCGCCAACTTTATTCCCTCGATTATGGATCTTATAATTTAGACCATCACCATTAAGATTTGTGTCTTCTGCATAATCTATCTATCATATGCATAATTTTTAAAGGTTTAGACTAATAGTCTCTGACTTTTGTTTGCTTATCATATATTAAATACCAATGAACATAAAGAGGACAAAATTTGGTATATGGATAATAAATAAACTCTATTGATAAAATGTCTCCAAAAATATATTACAACATTTTACTCCTTAGGCACTTTGTCTAACAATCTCCCACTTACACTAAGTGAGTAAATATGACATATCTTACATCCCCATAGCCTCTATATGCTTCTCGAAGACTCTCATAGTTAGTGTCTTCATGAAAGGATCAGCTAAATCATCCTCAGATGTGATCTTGCATACAATGAATATGCAAAGTCCTTTATCACATGATACTTCCAATGAATATGCTTACACTTTTTGTAAAATCTTGGTTCCTTAGCATTAGCTATCGCTGTCGTGTTATCATAATACAGCGATGCTACTTTGTCCATACTAGGAACTACCTCAAGATTCTCAAAGAACTGGCAAAGCCACACTACAACTTTTGAAGCATCACTTGCTGCCACATACTCAGCCTCCCGTTTATTCATGATGTCCTAAGGAGTAAAATGTTGTTATATATTTTTGGAGACATCTTATCAATAAAGAATTCAATTATTTATATACCAAATGTTGTCCTCTTCATGTTCATATTTGTTGAATGTATGATAAGCAAACACAAGTTTGAGACTGTCAGCCTAAACCTTTAAGAATCATACATATGATGGACAGATTACGCAAGACATGAATCTTGAAGGTGATGGTCTAAATCATAAGATCCGCAATCGAGAGAATAAAGTTGGGCGCTTTATTCATGCTAAGAATGTTATATTGTTTACATCCCTAATAGGAAATGAATTGTCTTGATGATTGGAGTGGCTTTGTGAGTAGAAACATTAATGCATTGTCATAGGTGATAATGTGTTGGATTAGGGACATAAAAGTTGAATTGATTTGGTTAATAATTTTGTTTGTGTAAATTAATTCACTTTAGACAATCATATTATTGTGTCTTAATCCTAAAATGACTATTGGCCCATATTCTTGACTTATGTCTTTTGATGTACCAAAGGGTGACATCTTGACTTAATGATGTAACGCATACCAGTATGTTGGAGATACGACTCTTATTCACGTTGACTCATTATTCATAGATATGGAATGTATAACTCTTTTTATAGAGTTAATGATATTCTCTTATATGCATTATCCTGTAATTGGAAGACTAGAGCACTCAATCATTTGGATGCATAAGTGTAATCGAATGATATACTATCTATGGATAGTAAGTATTATGATGGTGTGATAATGGAATGTAAGATAAAAATAATTAAAAAGGTAAAACGTAATTTATCCTTAAGCCAATTCTGAATATCCTATGGGGATGTGAGACGTTACGATATGTTATGGACGGTTAGCTTATTGAAGCTTTGTAATCTTATATAGTTGAAGAGTACAGCTCTAAGCCTTTAGTGGAGTAGCGTTAGAGTTAATAATTATAAAATATGTATCTGGGATATTATATTTATAATTATAGGAGCTTAAACTATATATGTCCATCGGGTCTATTTTGCTAGCTCATAATAAATCTTATAGCAATACGACATATTTTTCCTATATATTGGTGACTTATGTTGAATTATTAGATTGACTAAAATTTGATAAGATCAGATTTAATGATTCATGTTAGTTTATCGGTTAAATTAATTTTATGAATTAATTCAAGATATACATGTTGAATTATTTGGATAATATTTTATTTTCTATGGGATTATCTAGATATGACAGTTTTAATCAGATAACTTCTCTATTGGGTTATTTGAATTAAAACTGAGGCTTTATCTAAGATTCTCAGGTAGAAAATAAGATATTTTTAGGGATCAAATTATCACAATTCGATACGCCAATGCATTAGTTCAGCTTGTCGATGAAGTAAGTTCGGCAGGCCGATCTTGCGATGATTTGTATGCACGTTTTAGATGCGTTTTTCATTAGAAGTTGATCTAGATTCCAATTTTGAGGCCTTATCTAATAGAGACTAATCCTAGATAGGTCTTATCAGTTATTTAGATCAGTTGAGAGACATAGAGTGAGTACTCTGGTTTGAGAATCTCTGAAACTCCCTGAGAGCTATTGTTCAACATCATGAATTGAAGCTCTAGGTCTTCTCAAGTGGTTGGAAAGAGAGTCACTAGAGGAAGAGCTATACAACATGTAACTACCCCCACTCCGATTGTGGATAGAGAATAGCAAAGAATACCAGTTGGTTGAGGATCTTTTGGAACATTTTTCTCTACACGGATTCAAGCCCACTTTGGTATACTAAAGTAGTTAGTAAGATATGTCATTAATTTATGTATTTAGCATGTCAAACTTGTGTTTTGAAAAATACTCTGATTTAAAAATTTTAAATTAGCATTTCATTAATTAATTATATTGCTTAAATTATTATTTAATTGTTTATTAATTAATCAATTTGTGCTGGTTATGGTTCCTTAGAGGTTAAAGTGTGTATCTAAGTTCTTCATGTAATTAGATAGCAGTCTATCATTATCACCTAGAAATAATTATTTTAATTTTAAATTTGTAAAATTTTGTAATTAAATAATCATTCGAAGTGAAGACGGATCTAGAAGATGGAAATGATAGGAGTTCCATTGTTTTTGAGTTTCTAAATTTTTTTATGTTTTGAAGTGTTGAAAATAAAATTAAAAAACCACTTAAAAACCATTTTCTAGAAAAACGTGAATTCAACTCGGTCAGCATGCCGATGATCGCAGACCGGTAGGTTGAATTTCCAATTCGGTAGGCCGTCCATGGGACAAAATTCTGTCAGCTCTGGCGGTAGGCTGATGGTTAGACTGGCAGGCCAATGATCTAATTCGGCTGGCCAGTAGAGAGAAGAATTTTTCTAGAAAAGGTGTATTTTTTGATGTAGTTTTTGATTTTATTTTTGAGACAATTTTGAAAAACATGAAATTTTATGAGGACTAGAAAAATAAAATGTTTGATCTATGAGGGATTGAAGAATTGAACATGGATAACACATGAAGAAGGATACAACTTGAAGATATAATGAAGAATCGATAATATATTTTGATTGAACTTTTGTAATCTCTATTTTCTTTTCTCTAGGATAGAACCATGATATTAAAAGTGTTTATTTATTATTATTTTTCTTGTGGCTTTGAATGTTTCTTTGCTTGTCTACATTATAATATGATTTGCCATGTCTATTGATAACATGCTATGTAGAATAGGGAGTACGGCTCATTAAAAATTGTTCGTGCATATGAACATAAAACCTTAACTTTCAAAATATTGAGTAGGAGAAGGCTTTCTAAGACAGGACCTATGGCCTCCATCGTTGGTCCATACGTAGCACTGGTAGTTTCGGCCCTTAGGAAGGGATTTTATCATGTACTAGGATGGATCTCCAAAGGGATAATTTATTTTAGCATGATTTGTCATTGTACATCCCTAGGTGGCAAATATAATTCATGAATAAAGTAGTTGAAACAATGGTTATACACTGAAGATTAATTTTATAATTAACTTACCCTAGGAGCTTTGTTAATAAAACTAATAGCCAAAGAAAATGATTATTAATCTATACTAGATTAGACGGGTTTTGGATGGCATATATTAATCAGGGGAAATCCGTGTTTCTAATTGAATTTAGCAAGTCATCCCTAGGTGGCTTGTTGAATTCTAAGTTGGGAATTATTGTTGCAAGGTTGTGATTTTTTTCAAGGTTTTGACATGTAAATACAATTGCATGTTTACTTGATTGTGTTATCTTACTAAATTGATATGGAATGTTTGCTTATATTTGGTATATGAATCTTTATTGTAGATTAAAATGTCTAAAAATGCTTTGTCTTTGATACTTGATGAAAACCAATTAACTGGCGAGAATTACAATGACTAGAAAAGGAACCTGAATATTGTCCTTTCCTTTGAGAAACTAAAATTTGTGCTGACAACACTGTGTTCTCCTGAACCTATCGGGGAATCCCTTAATGAGCAAATTAAGCGTATGATCATGGGAAAGATGCAAATGATGTTGATCGTTTGAGGCTAAAACACATGAAACTAATATCAATGCTGAGTCATAGATGACTATGGTCTTTGAGACTCTACCTAAGGAGTTCATCTGTTTAGAGCTTCATATAATTTAAGTAATAGACAGGATGTGACCTTGACTAAGCTAATGAAGTAGTTACAAAGTTTGAAAATCTGATCAGGGAAACTCCTGTAGGTGATGAGGCCAACTTGGCAACTACATTTAGTTCCAATCCTAATCCAGGGAATGGAAGGTAGCCGAGAGCTAAAACGAAAAATCTTCTATTCCTACAAATAGCAAGAACAAGAAGAAGAAAAAGAAAAACCTAAAGAAGTGAAGTGCTTTTTTTTAGGAAAGTTAGGCACATTAAGAAGAATTGCATAGACTTCCTTTCTCGAGGAGGTAAGTGTGATCTTTTAGTTGTTGAAACTTGTTTAGTTGAGGAATCAAATGACACTTAGGTCATAGATTTTGGAGCAAGCAATCATGTTTGTGTTTCTCGATAGGGGTTCAAAGAAACAAGAAGTCTGCTTTACAAGGACTTCACACATCGGATGGGTGATGGATCCTTAGTGTTGGCTGAAGTAGTAGGAGGCATCCATCTTTACTTTGATATTTATAGGATTTTAGTTTTGAAAGATTGTTTTTATTTTCCTAGACTTAAAAGGAATTTGATATCTATAGATTGTTTATTTAACGATTCTTATTCAATTTCTTTTAATAATAAAGTTGTGATTCATAAAAACAAGTCTTTTATCTGTGATGGATGGATAAAAAATAATCTATATTTTATCAAACCTAACATGGACATATTTCTTAACACTGACGTTAATGATAATCACTCTAAAAGACTTAAGACTTTTCACTCAAATAAGACTCATATTTGGCATTTGCGATAAGGTCATATTAGCCTGAATAGGAATCAAAGGTTGGTACGGGATGGACCTTTAAGTTAGTTAGAGGTGGAATCTATACCACAATATGAATCTTGTTTATAGTGCAAAATGACCAAAAGCCATTTCGTTTATAGCCTGGTAGCGAAGGAATACACAAAAAAATGAAGGAATCGATTACGAAGAAACCTTTTCATTTATAGCCATGCTTAGGTCCATCCACATTCTCTTATCCATAGCTACCACTCTTGATTACAAGATTTGGCAAATGGATGTCAGGACGGCTTTTTTGAATGGCTATCTTGATGACTCCATGGATATGGTACAGCCAGACGGGTTCAAGGCTAAGAGTTAAGAAGGTAAGGTCTGTAAGTTGCTAAAGTCAATTTATGGACTTAAATAGGCTTCCTGTTCTTGAAACATAAGACTTGATCAGGTGATCAAGACTTATGGGTTCGAACAAAACATGGATGAACCATGTGTTTATAAACACATTAAGGATAGAAAGGTGGTTTCTCTACTACTCTATGTAGATGACATTCTGGTAACTGGCAATGACATTGGAGCATTGTCATTGGTTAAATTATGGTTGACCAAGTAGTTTGAGATGATTATCCTATGGGGATGTGACACATTATGATATGTCATAGATGGTTAGCTTATTAAAGCTTTGTAATTTAATATAGTTTGAGATTGCAGTTCTATGCTTTTAGCGGAGTGGCGTTAGAATTGATAATTATAAAATATGTATATGGGATATTGTATTTTATAGTTATAGGAGCTTAAACTATATATTTCCCTCGGGTCCCCTTTGTTAGCTCATAATAAATCCTATAACGATATGGTATATTTTTCCTACATATTGATAACTTATGTTAAATTATTAAATTGGCTGAAATTCAATAAGATCAGATTTACTGATTCATGTTAGTTTATTGGTTGAATTAATTTTGTGAATTAATTCAAGATAAACATGCTAAATTATTTAGATAATATTTTATTTTCTATGGGATTATCTAGATATGGCTGTTTTAATAAGATAACTTCTCTATTGGGTTATTTGAATTAAAACTAAGACTCTATCCAAGATTTTCGAGTGAAAAATAAGATATTCTCAGTGATCAAATTATCGCAAGTTTGATAGGCTAATGCGTTAGTTTGGCTTACAGATGGAGTAAGTTCGGCACGTCGGTCTCCAAGTTTGGCCTACCGATCCTACAATGATCTATATACATGTTTTAGATGCATTTTCATCAGAAGTTGATGCATATTCAATTTTGAGGCCTTATCTGATAGGATTAACCCTAGATTCAACACTATAAATAGTGGGTGAGTTTTCTCAGTTATTTAGATCAGATGAGAAGCATCGAATGAGTACTCTAGTTTGAGAAACCCCTAAACTCCTTGAGAGCTATTGTTCAACATTAAGAACGTTAGCTTTAGGTCTTCTCAAGTGGTTGGAAGGAGAGTCACCAGAGGAAGAGCTGTACGACATGTGACCACCCATACTCTGACTATGGATAGAGAATAGCAAAGAAGACTAGTTGGTTGAGGCTCTTCTGGAATGATCTTTTCTACATGAATTCGAGCCTACTTTGGTATACAAAAGATGTTAGTAAGATCTGTCATCAATTTATGTATTTATCATGCCAAACTTGTGTTTTAGAAAATACTCTAATTTAAAAATTTAAAATTCTGTTGAGTACTAGTTTTCCAACACCTCTGTCGTTGAATTCAAAATGTAATCTTGCTTTATATTTCTCTAAACAATAGCACCTCCACCTAGAGTAAACATAGAATCGGAAGTTGATCAACTTGAATCAAGACATGATTGGAAATCCGAATTAGTGTATCCTAGAGGTGTTAGATCCTCATCCAAATAAACTAGCATATAACCTCTAGTCCTTCTCAAGTATTTGAAAATATGCTTGATAGCAACCTAGTAGTTTGGTCCTGGATCCAACTAAAATTGACCTACTATCCTGACCGCATAACAAATATCTGGTCATGTGCAAAGCATCGTATGCATGAGACTACCCACTACCAAAGCATAAGGCACCTTCTTTGCATATTCTCTTTCTTCATTAGACTTTAGAGAGTCTTTCTTAGAAAGAGTACTTCTAGACCCAGATGGTTGCCCACCTTTCTTGGAATTCTACGTTGCATACTTCTTGAGAATTTTATCTATGTATGCATCTTAGGATAAAGCTATCATTTTAGTCTTCCTACCTTGAAAGATCTCAATACCTAGAACATAATTAGCTTAACCAAAATCCTTCATGTCAAACTGCTTGGGCAACCATAATTTGACCAATAAAATGCCCTAATGTTATTGCCAATTAGCAGAATGTCATCGACATAGAGCAGTAGAAGAACCACTTTCCCATCCCTATTGTGTTTATAAACACTTGATTCGTTCATGTTTTGTTCGAACCCATAAATCTTGATCACTTGATCAAATCTTATGTTCCAAGAATGTAAAGCCTGCTTAAGTCCATAAATTAACTTTAGTAGTTTACAAACTTTGCTTTCCTGACCCCTACCCTTGAACTCGTCTGGCTGTACTATATATATGGACTCATTAAGATAGCTATTAAGAAAAGCTATCTTAACATCCATCTGGCAAATCTTATAATCAAGAGCGATAGCTATGGATAAGAGAATGCAAATGAACTTAAGCGTGGCTACAGGTGAAAAGGTTTTCTCATAATTGATTCCTTTTTTTTACGTGTATCCTTTAGCTACTAGTCTAGCTATATAGATTTTGGCTTTCCCATCTTCTCCTCTCTTTCTTTTGTAGATCTACTTACACCCTATAGATTTTACCTCTTCGTGAAGATCCACAAGTACCCATACTTGATAAGTCTCCATAGACTTTATCTTAGTGTTCATAGCTTCTGTCTAGAGCTTTGAATCAACATCCATCATAGCCTTAGTGTAAGTGTACGGATCCTTATCATGTTCAACCGGTTCAGCCAAGTAGGCTTCATCATTGAACATATACCTCTCGGGTTGATGCTTGATCCTCCCACTATGCCGAAGTCTCTTAGATTGTTGTTTTGTTGGTTTTTCTACATTGGTTGGATCGGTTCCAACAGAACCCCTCGAGTGATCGAATCACTCGCCAACTCCTTAAGTATTACTTTACTTCGAGGCTTAAAGTCGTTCATGTAACTTTCTTTAAGGAATGTTGCATTTGTTGAAACCATGACATTATTTTCTTTCGGGTCATAGAAATAACCCCCTTTAGTCCCTTTTGGATATCCTATAACTACGCAAACTTATGAACATATTTCGAACTTGTTTGCTTCCTTGTACAATAGATGAGCTAGACATTCCTATATATGAATATGGTCTAAGGATGTTTTCCTACTCATCCACAACTCGTAAGGAGTTTTAGGATTTGATTTTGAAGGCACATTGATCAAAAGATAACACACGGTTTGTAGTGCATATCCCCAAAAGGATAAAGGAAATGTCAAATAACTCATCATGGACCTTTCTTCTCTCAACTATGCCATTCTATTGTGGAGTGCCCAGCGTAGTCAAATGGGCTAAGATCTTATTCTCTAATAAGTGCCCTAAGAACTCATCGGAGAGCTATTCTACAACTTAATAGGATCAAAGTGCCTTTATGGGTTTACCTATTTGCTTTTCTACTTTAGCCCGAAACGCCTTGAACTTGTCAAATTTTTTGCTTTTATGATGTGTTAGGTAGACATACCTATATCTTAAGTAATCATCATAAAAGTGATGAACTACTCATACCCTTCACGTGCCTTGATGTTTACAGGACTACAAACATCACTATGCCCAAGTTCTAGAACCCTTTCGGCCCTATTACCCTTACACCCAAACGGTATTTTGGTCATTTTGCCCTCTAGACAAGATTCACATTGTGGTATAGATTCTACCCCTAAGTGACTTAA
This sequence comes from Artocarpus heterophyllus, assembly GCA_025403435.1. Taxonomy (NCBI): domain Eukaryota; kingdom Viridiplantae; phylum Streptophyta; class Magnoliopsida; order Rosales; family Moraceae; genus Artocarpus; species Artocarpus heterophyllus. The sequence continues at coordinate 7,582,693 of CM046339.1, read as the reverse complement.
AAGTCTATCCCTTACCAACCTTTGAATCTTATTTAGGCTAATATGACTTAATCAGACATACCAAAGATAAGTTTTATTAGAGTGAGAATTTTTAAGTCTTTTAAAGTTATTATTAACCTCATGTTCAGCAGAGAGTCCATCTTAGGTATGATAAAATACAGATTGTTTTGCATCTATCCATCACAAATAAAAGATTTGTTTTTACAAATCACCACTTTATTATTAAAAGATACTAAATAAGAGTCTTTAAATAAACAAGCTATAGATATTAAATTCCTTTTAAGTTTAGGAATATAAAAAAAATCTTTCAAAACTAAAATCCTATAATTATTAAAGTAAAGATGGATGTTTCCCACTGCTTTAGCTAAGACTAAGGATCTATTGCCCATCTGTAATATGAAGTACTCATGCAGTAGACTTCTCGTTTTCTTGAACCCCTATGGAGAAACACAAACATGATTAGTTGCTCTAGAATTTATGACCCAAGTATTACTTGATTCCTTAACTAAACAGGATTCAATAACCAGAAGTTCACACTTACCTCCTTAAGAAATGAACTCGTTGCAATTTGTTTTTTCATATGCTCAACTCTCCCACAAAAAAAGGCGCTTGAGTTTCTTTAGGTTCTTTTTTTTTTCTTTTTCTTATCCTTTCCTTTTGTTGGGAAAGAATACTTTTTGTTCTTTGCCATCCAATTCTTCCATTTCCTAGGTTTGGATTGGAATCAGACATAGCCGCCAAGTTAGTCTCACCACCAGCAGAAGTTTCCTTGATCAAATTTTCAAACTCCGCGCTTTATTCATGTAAAGATTGTTATGTTGTCTATATCCCTTTTGGGAGATGGTTTGTTTTGGCCATCAGAGTTGGACTCCGTGAATAGAAACACTGGCGCGTTGTCATAGGTGACGACGTGTTGGATCGGGACATAAAGTGAATTGATTTGGATTAATAATTCTGTCTCGACAAATCGATTCACTTTAGACAGTCATTTGTATCGTATCTTAATCTTGAGATGAATAGTGGGCCTGTTGTCTCGACTTGTGTCTTTTGATGTGCCAAAGGGTGACACCCACATCTCTATAGTGGTATGCATGCCGGTACGTTGGAGGCGTGACTCTTAATAGCGTAGACTATTATCCATAGATATGGAATCCATAGCTCCTCTTTAGGAGTAATGATATCCTCTTATATGCGTTGTCTTGTAATTGAAAAACTGGAGCGCTTAACCATTTGGATACATAGGTGTAACCGAATGGTATACTATCTTTGGATGGTAAGTTTTCTAATGGTGAGACAATGGAACGTAAGATAAAAATAATCGAGAAGGTAAGACAGAACTTGTCCTTAAGCCGATTATGGATGATCATATGGGTATGAGATACACTGTGATATGTCATGGAGACTTAGCTACACGAGCTTTGTAATTCTATAAAGTTTGAGAGTGCCGCTCCAAGCTTTTAGTGGAGTAGCGTTGGAGTTGATAATTGTGAAATGTATATCTGGGATATTGGGTTTCATAATTATCATGAGCTTGAACTTTATAGGTCCATTTTGGTCCCCTTTGCTAGCTCACAGAATCCTGTAACGACACGGCGTGCTTTTCCAATAATTGGTGACTTATGTCGGATTTATCAGATTGGTTTTAAATTTGTGAGAATCAAATAATTCATGTCTGTTTATCGATTGAATTAATTTTGTAAGAAATTAGTTCAAGATAAACTTGTTGAATTATTGCGATCAGATAATTCTTGTCTGTTTATCGGTTGTTTTAATTTTGGACAAATTAGAACAAGATAAACTTGTAGAATTATTTTGAATTGATTCATTTTCTTAGAGATTATCTTGATAAAGTTTGTTTTGATCAGATAACTTCTCTATTGGGTTATTTGAATCAAAACTGATACTTTATCCTTTAGAATCTCGGGTGGAAAATAAAAGATTCGCAAAGATTTTTTCTCGGGAGTTCGGCCTGTCGGATGACGTGTTCGGCCTGCCGAACTGGCCTGATCGGCCTGCCGATCGGAATGTTCGGCCTGCCGATTAGCGGGAGATAAGATTACTCATTTTCACACAGATCTTATCAGATACTGATCCAAATTTGATTCTATTTCGAGTTTTTGAGACCTAATCTGATATGGACTGACCCCAGGACCAATAGATATATAAAGGGAGTGAGTCTCATGATTTACTCAGATCAATTTGAGAGATTAAGAGTAATACTCTTCTAGTGAGCATCTGAAAACTCCCTAAGAGCTTTTGTTCACAAATTACGAGCACTAGCTTTGGGTTCTCTCTATTGGTTGGAAGGAGAGTCACCGATGGAAGAGCTGTACGTGTGAGCCCACACTCACTCTGGTTGTGGATAGAGAATAGCAAAGAACACCAGTTGGTTGAGGCTCTTCTGGAACGTTACTTCTCTACACAGGTTGCGGAGGTTCTTCGGCACACTGAGGTTAGTAAGATCTGTCTAATTTATACATATAACATGTCAAACTTGTGTTTTGGAAAATAATCTGATCAAAAATTTTTAAAAATTCCGCTGCGCACTTTGTTTCCAACAATTGGTGTCAGAGCTGAGGTTTTTACATATATTTGCAAGTTTGTGATCATATTATATGCATAAATTTTCTGATCTTAATCTCTCCTATGCTTGAATTGAATTTTATAGAGAGATGGCACTCTAGGTTTCTATATAATATATACGTTGTCATGGATTATATGGTGAATGTTTATTAATTAATTGTGGTTAATTAAATCATTCTTTAATTATTTATTAATTAATTATTATCGGTTATGGTTTCTTAGAGGTTAATATGTGTATCTAGGTTTTTTATGTAATTAGATGGCGGACTATCATCTCTGTCTAGGAATTATTATTTAATTTTTAATTTGTAAGAATTTTGTAATTAAATAATTTTTCGGAGGAGATGGATCTAGAAGACGGATCTTGAAGATTGATGATGGCGCCTCCAGGTATTTCCTGAGTCTCTTATTTTATGTTTTTGAATTGTTGAAAATAAAATTGATAAATTGCATTAAAATTGTATTTTCTGGAATATGCGTTTGCTGCTCGGTCGGCATGCCGGACCTCACAGGTTGGCAGGCCAAAGGTCACAGATCGGCAGGCTGGACATGTAGTCCGACAGGCCGACAGTGGGGCAGAAATTTTGGTGCTCTGCCGGCAGGCTGAACTCCCATGATCAGCAGGCCGAACATCCAGATTGGCCTGCCGACCGAGAGCTGCAGGGTGTCCAGAAAAGGTGCAATTTTTTTGGTGCAGTTTTAATTTTATTTTTGGGACGATTCTGAGAAACATTAAATTTGGATATGACCGGAAATATGAAGTATTCGATTCATACGGGATTCAAGACTTGAAGATGGATATTACATGAAGGAGGATACAGCTTGAGGATTCAAGGATGAAGAATCGATAAATGTCTCGATTATTCTCTTGTAATCTTAGTTTTCTATTCTGTAGGGTGGAACCATAATGTTACGGTTATTATTATTTTGCTTGTAGCTTTGCTTGATTGCTTTGCTTGTCTGCATTATAATATGATTTACCATGTATATTGATAACATGTCATATAGAATAGGGAGTGCCGCTCATATTAAAATTGTTCATGCATAATTTTAAAATAAAACCTTGACTTCAAAAGATTGAGTGGGAGAAGGTTTTCAAAGAGAGGACCTAAGGCCTCCATCGTTAGTCCATAGGAAGAACATGGTGGTCCCGACCCCTAGGAAGGGATTTCTATCATGTACCAGATTGGATCTCTGAAAGGATAAGGTATTTTAGTATGATTTATGGTTGCACACCCCTAGGTGGTGATTATAAATCATGGATAAAATATTGAAACGGTGGTTATACACTAACGTTAATTTTATTATTAACCTCCCCTAGGAGCTCTGTTAATAAAATTAATGGCCAAAGAAATGATTATTAGTATATGCTGGATCATAAGGGTCCTGGATGGCATATATTAATCAGGAGGGGATCCGTGTTCCTGATTGAATTTGGCATGACTCCCCTAGGAGCTTGTTGAATTCTGAGTTGGGAATTATCGTTGTAAGGTTGTGATATTTTCAAGGTTTTGACACATAAACACATTTGTATGATTTTACATGATTGTGTTATCTTACTAAATTATTATATATGTTTGCTTATGTTTGGTATATGATTCTTTATTGTAGATTGAAAATGACTAAAAACGCTTTATCATCGATACTTGACAAAAACCAATTAACCGGTGAGAACTATAACGATTGAAAACGGAACCTGGGCATCGTCCTTTCCTTTGAGAAACTAAAATATGTTCTGACAACTCCTTGTCCTCCCGAGCCTACGGGAGACTCAAGTAATGAGCAATTCCAAGCGTACGACCGCTGGAAAGATGTTAACGATCAGGCCCGCTGCTATGTTATGGCCAGCATGAACAACGTGCTGCAGGCTCAACATCAGGATTATGAGACTACGAAGCAGATCTTGGATAATCTTGAGGATATGTTCGGAGGCCAGGCCATAACAAAGCAGCAAGGGGCGCTTCGAAAACTCTTAAACTGTAGATAGAGACTGGGGACATCTGTAAAGGAGCATGTGATGTTGGTCATGGGTTACCTCGCTGAGGCTCAAACCAATGGAGCCGACATCGATGCTGAAACTCAGATGACTATGGTCTTTGAGACTTTGTCTAAGGAATTTATTCCATTTAGAGCTACTTTTAATTTAAGTAATAGACGGGATATGACCTTGACAAAACTGATGAAACAGTTACAGGAGTTTGAACTGTTGATCAAGGAGTCTCCTACTGGTGGTGAGGCCAACATGGTAGCTGCTTCTGGTTCCAATCCTAACTCTAGGAATGGAAAGAATCAACGGGCCAAGAGTGGGAAGTCTTCTATTCCTCCTGCAACCAAGAGCAAGAAGAAGAAGAAGAAGAACCCAAAGAACCTTAAGTGCTTCTTCTGTGGTAAGGTCGGGCATATAAACAAGCATTGCAAGGACTTCCTATCCAAGGGAGGTAGGTGTGATCTTCTATATTTAGAAACTTGTTTGGTTGAGGAATCCAGTGACATCTGGGTCATAGATTCCGGTGCAACTAATCATGTTTGGGTTTCTCTGTAGGGATTCTAAGAAACGAGAAGTCTACTAGGTGAAGACTTAACGCTTCAGATGGGCAATGGATCCTTGGTCTCAGTGGAAGCAATGGGAGATGTCCATCTTTATTTTGATAATTATAGGAATTTAATTTTGCGAGATTGTTTTTATGTTCCTAAATTTAAAAGGAATTTAATTTTTGTATCTTCTTTAAAGACTCCTACGTGGTATCTTTTAATGAAAAAGTGGTGATTCGTAAAAACAAATCTTTTATCTGTTCTGGATGGATGCAAAATAATCTATATTTTACCAAACCTAAGATGGACTTATTGCTTAATGCTAAGATAAATGATAATAACTCAAAAAGACTTAAAACTTCTCACTCTAATAAGACTTATCTTTGGCATTTGCGCCTTGGCCATATTAACCTAAATAGGATTCAAAGGTTGGTAAGGGATGGACCTTTAAGTCACTTAAAGGTGGAATCTATACCCCAATGTGAATCTTGTTTGGAGGGTATGTGTACTTTGTCACTTTTATTGACGATTACTCAAGATATGGGTATGTGTACCTGATGCACCACAAAAACGAAACTTTTGATAAGTTCAGGGAGTTTCGGGCTAAAGTGGAAAAGCAATTGGGTAGACCCGTAAAGGCACTTCGATCTGATCGAGGTGGGGAATACCTTTTTGTGAGTTCTTGGGACACTTGTTAGAGAATGGGATTTTATCCCATTTGACTATGTCGGGCACTCCGCAGCAGAATGGCGTAGCAGAGAGAAGGAATAGGACTTTGTTGGACATGATTAGGTCCATGATGAGTTATTCATCGTTGCCTTTATCCTTTTGGGGATATGCACTACAAACCGCATGTTATCTTTTGAACAATGTGCCTTCAAAATCGGTCCCTAAAACTCCTCATGAGTTGTGGACAAGACGGAAGACATCCTTAAACCATATTCGCGTATGGGGATGTCCAGCTCATGTCCTGCTTAAGGATCCGAATAAGTTGGAAGCACGTTCGAAAGTTTGTGTGTTTGTAGGATATCCAAAAGGGACAAAAGGGGGTTATTTTTATAACCCAAAGGAAAATAAAGTTGTAGTTTGAACTAATGCAACTTTCCTTGAGGAGAGTTACATGGACGACTTTAAACCTCGAAGCAAAGTGGTGCTTGAGGAGTTAAGGGGTGATTCGTTCACTCCGGAGGTTCCGAACGAAACCATTCTGATCGGTGTAGAAAAACCAAACAAACCTGAACAACAACCTCAAGGGCTTCGGCGTAGCGGGAGGATCGTGTGTCAACCTGAGAGGTATATGTTCAATGGGGAGGTCTTTTTAGCTGAACCGGATGAACATGATGGGGATCCTTATACTTACGTAGAAGCTATGGAGGATGTTGATTCAAGACTCTAGACAGAGGCCATGAACATAGAGATGAAGTCTTTGGAGACTAATCGGGTCTGGGAGCTTGTGGATCTTCCTGAAGGGGTAAAACCCATAGGGTGTAAGTGGATGTACAAGAGGAAAAGAGGAGTGGATGGAAAGGTTGAAACCTTTAAGGCTAGACTGGTAGCTAAGGGTTATACGCAAAAGGAAGGAATCGATTATGAGGAAACCTTTTCGCCTGTAGCCATGCTTAAGTCCATCCGGATTCTCTTGTCCATAGCTGCCGCTCTCGACTACGAGATTTGGCAGATGGATGTCAAGACGGCTTTTCTAAATGGCTATCTTGATGAGTCTATTTATATGGAACAACCAGACCGGTTCAAGGTCGCGGGTCAAGAGGGTAAGGTTTGTAAGCAGCTAAAGTCAATTTATGGACTTAAGCAGGCATCCCGTTCTTGGAACATAAGATTTGATCAAGTGATCAAGACTTATGGGTTCTCACAAAATGTGGATGAACCATGTGTTTACAAACACATAAAGGATGGGAAGCTGGTTTTTCTACTGCTCTATGTAGATGACATTCTGCTAATTGGCAATGACGTTGGGGCGTTGTCATCGATCAAATTATGGTTGACCAAGCAGTTTGACATGAAGGACTTAGGTGAGGCTAATTTTGTTCTCGGCATCCAGATCTTTCGGGATAGGAAGAATAAAATGATAGCTTTGTCTTAGGCCGGCTACATAGATAAAATTCTCAGGAGGTTTGCAATGCAGGATTCCAAGAAAGGTGCGCAACCATCTAGGTCTGGAATTACTCTTTCTAAGAAAGACTCTCCAAAGTCTTATGAAGAAAGAGAATACATGAAGAAGGTGCCTTATGCTTCGGTAGTGGGTAGTCTCATGTATGCCATGCTTTGCACACGGCCGGATATTAGCTATGCGGTCGGGATTGTAAGTCGATTTCAGGCGGATTCAGGACCGAACCATTGGGTTGCGGTAAAGCATATTTTCAAGCACCTAAGAAGGACTCGAGGATATATGCTTGTGTATTCGGGTGAGGATTTGACTCCTCTAGGATACACTGATTCGGATTTTCAATCCTGTCTAGATTCTAGGAAATCGACTTCGGGGTTTGTGTTTACTCTGGGTGGCGGTGCCATCAGTTGGAGAAGTGCGAAGCAAGATTGCACTTTGGATTCAACGATGGAGGCCGAGTATGTGGCTAGTGATGCTTCGAACGAAGCAGTGTGGCTCCGCAAGTTCCTTGGGGATCTTGAGGTAGTTCCTGGTGTGGATAAACTGGTATCACTGTACTATGATAACAGTGCGACGGTAGCTAATGCTAAGGAACCAAGATTTCACAAGAAGAGTAAGCATATTGATCAGAAGTATCATGTGATAAAGGACTTCATTGAGGGCGGGCATGTCACGGTGTGCAAGATCGCGTCAGAGGACAATTTAGCTGATCCATTTATGAAGACACTTGCTGGGAGAGTCTTCGAGAGGCATGTGGAAGCTATGGGGATGCAAAATTTGTTGTATTTACTCGCTTAGTGCAAGTGGGAGATTGTTAGACATGTATGCCCTAAGGAGTAAAAATGTAATACATTTTTGGAGACATTTTTATCAATAAAGAATTTATTCATTTATATATATACCAAATATTGTCCTCTTTACGTTCATATTTGTTGAATGTATGATAAGCAAACAGTAGTCTGAGACTGTCAGTCTAAACCTTAATAATTGGGCATATGATGAGATGATTATGCGGTAGACACGATTCTTAAGGTGATGGTCTAAAACATATGATCCGTAATTGAGGGAATAAAGTTAGGCGCTTTATTCATGTAAAGATTGTTATGTTGTCGATATCCCTTTTGGGAGATGGTTTGTCTTGGCCATCGGAGTTGGACTCCGTGAATAGAAACATTGGCGCATTGTCATTGGTGACGACGTGTTGGATCGGGACACAAAGTGAATTGATTTGGATTAACAATTCTGTCTCGACAAATCGATTCACTTTAGATGGTCATTTGTATTGTATCTTAATCCTGAGATGAATAGTGGGCCCGTTGTCTCGACTTGTGTCTTTTGATGTGCCAAAGGGTGACACCCACATCTCTATGGTGGTATGCATGCCAGTACGTTGGAGGCATGACTCTTGATAGCGTAGACTTATTATTCATAGATATAGAATCCATAGCTCCTCTTTAGGAGTAATGATATCCTCTTATATGCGTTGTCCTGTAATTGGAAAACTGGAGCGCTCAACCATTTGGATACATAGGTGTAACCGAATGGTATACTATCTTTGGATGGTAAGTTTTCTATTGGTGAGACAATGGAACGTAAGATAAAAATAATCGGGAAGGTAAGACAGAACTTGTCCTTAAGCCGATTATGGATGATCATATGGGGATGCGATACACTGTGATATGTCATGGAGACTTAGCTACACGAGCTTCGTAATTCTATAAAGTTTGAGAGTGCAGCTCCAAGCTTTTAGTGGAGTAACGTTGGAGTTGATAATTGTGAAATGTATATCTGGGATATTGGGTTTCATAATTATCATGATCTTGAACTTTATAGGTCCATTTTGGTCCCCTTTGCTAGCTCACAGAATCCTGTAACGACACGGCGTGCTTTTCCAATAATTGGTGACTTATGTCAGATTTATCAGATTGGTTTTAAATTTGTAAGAATCAAATAATTCATGTCTGCTTATCGGTTGAATTAATTTTGTAAGAAATTAGCTCAAGATAAACTTGTTGAATTATTACGATCAGATAATTCTTGTCTGTTTATCGGTTGTTTTAATTTTGGACAAATTAGAACAAGATAAACTTGTAGAATTATTGTGAATTGATTCATTTTCTTAGAGATTATCTTGATAAAGTTTGTTTTGATCAGATAACTTCTCTATTGGGTTATTTGAATCAAAACTGGGACTTTATCTTTTAGAATCTCGGGTGGAAAATAAAAGATTCGCAGAGATTTTTTCTCGGAAGTTCGGCCTACCGGATGACGTATTCGGCCTGCCGAACTGGCCTGATCGGCCTGCCGATTAGAATGTTCGGCTTGCCGATCAACGGGAGATAAGATTACGCGTTTTCACGTGGATCTTATCACATACTGATCCGAATTTGATTCTGCTTCGAGTTTTTGAGACCTAATCTTATATGGACTGACCCTAGGACCAATAGCTATATAAAGGGAGTGAGTCTCATGATTTACTTAGATCAATTTGAGAGATTAAGAGTAATACTCTTCTAGTGGGTATCTGAAAACTCCCTGAGTGCTTTTGTTCACAAATCACGAGCACTAGCTTTGGGTTCTCTCTATTGGTTGGAAGGAGAGTCACCGGTTGAAGAGCTGTACGTGTGAGCCCACACTCGCTCCGGTTGTGGATAGAGAATAGCAAAGAACACCAGTTGGTTGAGGCTCTTCTAGAACGTTACTTCTCTACACAGGTTGCGAAGGTTCTTCGGCACACTGAGGTTAGTAAGATCTGTCTAATTTATACATGTAACATGTCAAACTTGTGTTTTGAAAAATACTCTGATGAAAAATTTTTAAAAATTCCGCTGCGCACTTTGTTTCCAACATGGTGTGCATAGGCACACTCGTACAGCTCTTCTACTAGGCGACCCTCCTTCCAACTAATTGAGAAATACCCAAAGCTATAGTTCATGATTTGTGAACAAGAGCTCTCCGGAGAGTCACAGAGTCTCACTCTAGATTTCTTAACTGATCTAAATAACAATGAGTCTCACTCCCCTTTTTTTATAGTGGTTGGGCCCAGGAGTTATTCCTTATCAGATAATGCCTCGAAAACTCAAATCAAAATCAAATCAGGATCAATATCTGATAAAATCTGCATGGAAACGCATGATTTATTTAACGCTCGGTCGGCAGGCTAAACTTAAAGATTGGCCTGTCGAACTTCTGATAAGTGATCCCTACGAATCTTTTTTTCCCACCCGAGATTCTTAGGATAGAGGCTGAGTTTTAATTCAAATAACCCAATAGAGAAGTTATTTGATTAAAATAGTCATATCTAGGAAAATAAATATTCCTGATAATTCAACAAGTTTATCTTGAATTAATTCAGAAATTAATCCAACCGATAAACAGACATGAATTATCTGATCTTGATAATTCAGCAAGTTTATCTTGAATTAATTTATTCACAAAATTAATTTAACCGATAAACAGACATGAATTATTTAGTCTATCGAATTTTAGCCAATCTGATAATTTGACACAAGTCACCAATTATTAGAAAAGCACACCGTATTGTTACAGGATTTTAATGACCTAGCAAAGGGGACCTGATGGACCTATATAGTTCAGGCTCCAGATAATTATGAAACTCAGTATCCCAGGTATATATTTCATAGTTATCAACTGTAATGATACTCCACTAAAAGCTTAGAGCTACACTCTTGAATTATATAGAATTACAAAGCCCGTATAGCTAAGTCTCTATGACATATCATAATGTATCGTATCCCCATAGGATTATCTATAATCAGCTTAAGGATAAATTCTATCTTACCTTCTCAATTATTTTTATCTTACATTCCATTATCTTACCATCAAAAAACTTACCATCTATGGACACTATACCATTCGTTTACACCTATGTATCAAATAGTTGAGCGCTCTAGTTTTCCAATTACAAGATAACGCATAGAAGAAGATATCAACTACTCCTAAAGTGGAGCTATGGATTCCATATCTATAAATAACAGGTCCATGCTCTAAAGAGTCATGCCTACAACATACCGACATGCGTACCACTATTGAAATGTAGATGTCACCCTTTGGTACATCAAAAGATATAAGTCAAGACAACGGGCCCACTATTCATCTAAGGATTAAGATACGACACAAATGATTGTCAAAAGTAAATCGATTTACTGAGGCAAAATTATTAATCCAAATAAATTCATTTTATGTCCCGATTCAACACATCGTCACCTATGACAATGTGCCAATGTTTCTATTCACGGAGTCTACCTCCGATGGCCAAGACAAACTATCTCATGTTAGGGATACAGACAACATAACAATTTTTACATGAATAAAGCGCCCAACTTTATTCCTTCAATTGTGGATCTTATGATTTAGATTGTCACCTTTAGAATCGTGTCTTTTGCATAATCTATCCATCATATGCCTAATTCTTAAAGGTTTAGACTGACAGTCTCAGACTATTATTTGTTTAACATACATTCAACAAATATGAACATAAAGAGGATAAGATTTGATATATAAATAATAAATAAATTCTTTATCGATAAAAACGTCTCCAAAAAGATATTACATTTTTACTCCTTAGGGCATACATGTTCAACAATCTCCCACTTGCACTAAGTGAGTAAATATGACAAATCTCGCATCCCCATGTCTTCCACATGCCTTTTGAAACTCTCCCGATAAGTGTCTTCATGAATGGATTAGCTAAATTGTCCTTTGATGCAAGTTTGCCCACTGCAACATGCCCACCTTCAACAAAGTCCTTTATCACATGATACTTTGGATCAATATGCTTACTCTTCTTGTGAATTTTGGTTCCTTAGCATTAGCTACCACCGCACTATCATCACAATACTGTAATACCACCTTATACCTCAAGATCCCCAAGGAACTTGGGGAGCCACACTGCTTCTTTTGAAGCATCACTAGTTGCCATATACTCGGCCTCCATCATTGAATCTGAAGTGCAATCTTGCTTCACACTTCTCCAACCAATAGCACTACCACCCAGAGTAAACATAAAACCCGAAGTCGATCTCCTAGAATCCAAACAGGATTGGAAATTCAAATTAGTGTATCCTAGAGGAGTTAAGTCCTCATCTGAATACACAAGCATATATCCTTGAGTCCTTCTCAGGTACTTAAAAATATGCTTGGCTACAACCCAATGGTTCTGTCCTAGATTCGCTTGAAATTGACTTACAATCCCAACTGCATAACAAATATCCAATCATATGCAAAGCATGACATATATGAGACTACCCACTGTCGAAGCATAAGGCACCTTCTTCATGTATTCTTTTTCTTTCTCAGACTTTGGAGAGTCTTTCTTAGAAATAGTAATTCCAGACCTAGATGGTTGCCCACCTTTCTTAGAATCCTGCATTGTAAACCTCTTAAGAATCTTATCTATGTAGCCGGCCCGGGACAAAGCTATCATTTTGTTTTTCCTATCCCGAAAATTTTGGATACCAAGAACAAAATTAGCCTCACACAAGTCCTTCATGTCAAACTGCCTGGTCAACCATAATTTGACCGATGACTATGCCCCAATATCATTACCAATTAGCAGAATATCATCTACATAGAACAGTAGAAAAACTACCTTTCCATTCTTAATGTGTTTGTACACACATGGTTCGTCCACATTTTGTACGAACCCACAAGTCTTGATCATTTGATCAAATCTTATGTTTCAAGAACGGGAAGCCTGCTTCCATAAATTGACTTTAGCAGCTTACAAATCTTACCCTCCTGACCCTTGACCATGAACCAGTGTGGTTGTTCCATATAAAAGGACTCATCAAGATAGCCATTTAGAAAAGCCATCTTGACATCCATCTATCAAATCTAGTAGTCGAGAGCGGCAGCTATGGACAAGAGAATGAGGATGGATTTAAGCATGGCTATAGGCTAAAAGGTTTCTTCATAATTAATTCATTACTTTTGTGTCTATCCCTTAGCTACCTATCTAGCCTTAAAGGTTTCGACCTTTTCATCAATGCCTCTCTTGCTCTTGTAGATCTACTTACACCCTATAGGTATTACGCCTTTGGGAAGATCCACAAGCTCCCAGACCCAATTAGTCTCCATAGACTTCATCTCTATGTTCATGGCCTCTGTTTATTTGGTTCAGCCATGAAGGCCTCACCATTGAACATATACCTCTTATGTTGACGCCTGATCCTCCCTGTATGCTGAAGCCCCTTAGGTTCTTGTTCAAGTACGTTTGGTTTTTCTACACCGATTGGAGTGGTTTCTACCTGAACCCTCGAAGTGATCAAATCACTCCTCAGCTCCTCGAGCACCACTTTGCTTTAAGGCTTAAAATCATTCATGTAACTCTTCTCAAGGAAAGTTGCATTAATTGAAACCATGATTTTATTTTCTTTTAGGTTATAGAAATAACCCCCTTTAGTCCCTTTTGGATATCCTATAAACATGCAAACTTCCAAGCATGCTTCCAACTTATTCGCATCCCTAAACAGGACATTAGCCGAACATCCCCATATGCGAATATGGTTTAAGGATGTCTTTTTGCCCGTCCACAACTCGTGAGAAGTTTTAGGAACTTATTTTGAAGGCACATTGTTCAAAAGATAACAAGCAATCTGTAGTGCATATCCCCAAAAGGACAAAGGCAATGTTGAATAACTCATCATGGACCTGACCATGTTTAATAAAGTCATATTTTTTGTCTTCGCTATGCCATTTTGCTGCGGAGTGCCCGGCACAGGATAAAATCTCATTCTCTAATAAGTGTCCCAAGAACTCATCAGAAAGGTATTCACCACCTCGATCGGATCGAAGTGCCTTTATGGGTCTACCCAATTGCTTTTCTACTTCAGCCCAAAACTCCCTGAACTTGTCATAAGTTTTGCTTTTGTGGTGCGTCAGGTACACATACCCATACCTTGAGTGATCATCAATAAAAGTGATGAAGTATTCATACCTTCCTCATGCCCGAATGTTCATCAGTCTACAAACATCACCATGCGTAAGTTCTAGAACTCCTTTGGTCCTATTGCCCTTAGACCTGAATAGTCTTTTAGTCATTTTACCCTTCAAACAAAATTCATATTATGGTATAGATTCCACCTTTAAATGACTTAAATGTCCATCCCTTATCAACCTTTGAATCCTATTCAGGTTAATATAACCAAGTCACAAATGCCAAAGATAAGTCTTATTAGAGTGAGAAGTTTTAAGTCTTTTAGAGTTATTATCATTCATCTCAGCATTAAGTAGTAAGTCTATTTTAGGTTTAATAAAATATAGATTATTTTGCATCCATCCAGAACCAAAAAAAGATTTATTTTTACGAATCACCACTTTATTGTTAAAAGAAACCAAATAGGAGTCTTTAAATAAACAAGCTATAGAAATTAAATTTCTCCTAAATTTAGAGTAAAATTAAATTCCTATACTTATCAAAATACAGATGGGCATCTCCCATTGCTTGAGCTAAGACCAAGGATCCATCGCCCATCCAAAGTGTGAAGTCTTCAAGCCACGCAGTAGACTTCTCATTTCTTTGAACCTTTGCAAAGAAACACAAGCATGATTAGTTGCTCCGGAATCTATGACACAAATGTCACTGGATTCCTCAACCAAACAAGTTTCTAAATACAGAATATCACACCTACCTCCTCAAGAAAGGAAGTCCTTGCAATTCTTCTTAATGTCCCCGACCTTCCCGCAGAGAAGCACTTGAGCTTCTTTGGGTTCTTCTTCTTCTTTTTCTTGTTCCTGCCATTTACAGGAACAAAAAACTTCCTGTTTTTGGCCCGTTGTTTCTTTCCATTCCCAAGATTGGGATTGGAACTAGAATCAGCCGCCAAGTTGGCCTCGTCACCTGTAGGAGACTCCCTGATCAGCAGTTTGAACTCCTGTAACTGTTTCATCACCTCCGTCAAGGTCATATCCTGCCTATTGCTCAAATTAAATATAGCTCTAAATGAAATGAATTCCTTAGATAGAGTCCCAAAAACCATAGTAATCTAAGTTTCAGCATCGATGTCAGCTCCATTGGTCTGAGCCTCAGTGAGGTAACCTATGACTAACATCATATGCTTCTTTATAGACGTCCCTAATCTCTGCTTATAGTTCAAGAGTTTCTGAAGTGGCCTCCAAACATGTCTTTCAAATTATCCAAGATCTGCCTAGCAGTCTCATAATCCTCATGTTGAGCCTGCAGTACGTTATTCATGCTGGCTATAACATAGCTGCGGGCCTGATCATTGTCATCTTTCCAGCGATCACATGCTTGAATTTGATCATTGGTGGAATCTCTTGTAGGCTTGGGAGGAAAATGTGTCATTAGCACAAATTTTAATTTCTCAAAGAACAGGATGATGTTTAGGTTCCATTTCCAATCATTATAGTTTTCACCGATTAATTAGTTTTTGTCAAGTATCGATGATAGAGTGTTTTTAGACATTTTTAATCTACAAAAAAGAATAATATGCCAAACATAAGCAAACATATCATAATAATTTAGTAAGATAACACAATCATGTAAATCATACAAATATGTTTATGTGTCAAAACCTTGAAAATATCATAACCTTACAATGATAATTCCTAACTCAATGTTCAACAAGCTCCTAGGGGAGTCTTGCCAAATTTAATCAGGAACATGGATCACCTCCTGATGAATATATACCATCCAGGACCCGTATGATCTAGCATATATTAATAATCATTTCTTTGGCCATTAATTTTATTAACAAAGCTCCTAGGGGAGGTTAATAATAAAATTAACAAGAGTGTATAACCATCGTTTCAATATTTTATCCATAATTTATAATCACTACCTAGGGGTGTGCAACCATAAATCATGCTAAACTACCTTATCCTCTCTGAGATCCAACCTAGTACATGATGAAGTCCCTTCCTAAGGGTCAAAACTACCATGTGCTACCTATGGACCAACGATAGAGGCCGTAGGTCCTCTCTTCAAAAACCTTCTCTCACTCATTCTTTTGAAATCAAGGTTTTATTTTATAAACATGCATGAACAATTTTTAATGACCAACACTCCCTATTCTATAGACATGTTATCAATATACATGGTAAATCATACTATAATGCAGACAAGCAAAGCAATCATGCAAAGCTACAAGCAAAATAATAATAAATAATCGTAATATTAAGGTTCCACCCTAAATAATAGAAAATTAAGATTACAAGAGAATAATCAAAATATATTATCGATTCCTCATCCTTGAATCTTCAAATTGTATCCTTCTTCATGTAACTCCCATCTTCAAGTCTTCAATCTTGTATAGATTGAATACTTCATATTTCTGGTCATATCTAAATTTAATGTTTCTTAGAGTTGTCCCAAAAATAAAATCAAAACTGCATCAAAAAACACAACTTTGTCTGAAAAATCACAACTCTCTACCGGCATGCGGATCTATGTGATCGGCCTGTCGGTCATGATCCATCGGCCTGCAGATCATGACAGTTTGGCCTGCTGCCAAAGCCATTAGATTCCTGCCTCGCTAATAGCTTATCGAGCTTAAAGTCTAGCCTGTCGATTCTATGACGATCGGCCTGCCGAAGTAGAGGGTTCAGTATGCCCACCGAGCAGAAATCACACTTTTTAGAAAATACAGTTTTTAATGCAATTTATCAATTTTATTTTCAATAATTCAAAAACATAAAATTAGAGACTCAAGAAATACTTAGAAACGCTATCATCCATCTTCTAGATCCGTCTTCTCTAAATGATTATTTAATTACAAAATTCTTAGAAATTTAAAATTAAATAATAATTCTTAGACGGAGATGCTAGTCTGCCATCTAATTATATGAAAAGCCTAGATATGTATTCTAACCTCTAAGGACCCATAACTGGTATAAATTAATTAATTAATAAATAAATAATAATTTAATCAATCATAATTTATTAATAAATATTCACCATATAATCCATGACAACATAAAAATATATAGAAATCCTAGAGTGCTAACACTCTAAGAAATTAAATTCAAGCATAGAAGATATTAAGATCACATAATTTATATGTATAGCATGATCAAAAACTTGCAAATTTATGTAAAAAACTGGCACTAATACCAATTGTTGAAAAAACAGTACACAGTGAAATTTTAAAATTTTTTTTACTAGAATATTTTCCAAAAAACAAGTTTGACACGCTATATGTATAAATTAACCAAATCTTACTAACTTTGTTTCCCAAAAAGCACTGCAATCTGTGAAGAAAAGTAACGTTCTAGAAGAGCCTCGACCAACTAGTCTTCTTTGCTATCTCTATCCATAACCGGTGTGTGTGTGAGCTCACTTGTACAGCTCCTCCACTAGGCGACTCTCCTTCCAACCACTTGAGAAATACCCAAAGCTATAGTTTGTGATTTATGAACAATAGTTCTCCAGGGAGTCACAAAGTCACACTCTAGAGTTCTCAACTGATCTAAATAACAATGAGTCTCACTCCCCTTTTTAATAGAAGTTAGGCCCAAGAGTCAGTCCTTATCAGACAATGCCTCAAAAACTCAAATCAAAATTAAATCAGGATCAATATCTGATAAAATCTGCATGAAAATGCATGATTTATTTAACGCTCATTGGCAAGCCAAACTGGCAGATCGGCCTGCCGAACTTTCTCCATCGACAGGCCAAACCTCAAGATCAGTAGGCTAAACTTCTGATAAATGATCCCTATAAATCTTTGTTTCCCACCCAAGATTCTTGGGATAAAGCTTTAGTTTTAATTCAAATAACACAATAGAGAAGTTATCTGATTAAAACAATCATATCTAGATAATCTTTAAGAAAATAAATATTCCTAATAATTCAACAAGTTTATCTTGAATTAATTCAAAAATTAATCTAACCGATAAACAGTTATGAATTATTTGATCTTGATAATTCAACAAGTTTATCTTGAATTAATTTATTCACAACTAACATAAATTATTTGATCTACGAATTTTAGCCAATCTGATAATTTGACAAAAGTCACCAATTATTAGAAAAGACATCATATTGTTGCAGGATTTTAATGAGCTAGCAAAGGGGACCTGATGGACCTATATAGTTCAAGCTTTCAAAAATTATGAAACCCAATATCCCAGATATACATTTCATAATTATCAACTTCAATGCTACTCCACTAAGAGCTTAGAGCTGCACTCTCGAACTATATAGAATTACAAAGCCTGTATAGCTAAGTCTCCATGACATATCATAATGTATCGTACCCCCATAGGATTATCCATAATCAGCTTAAGGACAAGTTCTATCTTACTGTCCCAATTATTTTTATCTTACGTTCTATTATCTCACTATCGAAAAACTTACCATCTACGGACAGTATACCATTCGGTTACACCTATATATCCAAATGGTTGAGCACTCTAGTTTTTCAATTACAGGATAACGCATATAAGAGGATATCAACTACTCCTGAAGTGGAGCTATGGATTCTATATCTATGAATAACAGGTCTACGCTCTCAAGAGTCATGCCTACAATGTACCGACATATGTACCACTATTGAAATGTGGATGTCACCCTTTGGTATATCAAAAGACATAAGTCAAGATGAAGATATGATACAAATGATTGTCAAAAGTGAATCAACTTGTCAAGACAGAATTATTAATACTAATAAATTCACTTTATGTCCCGATCCAACACATCGTCACTGATGATAATTTGTCAATGTTTCTATTCACGGAGTACACCTCCGATGGCCAAGACAAACCATCTCCCATTAAGGATATAGACAACATAACAATCTTTACATGAATAAAGCACCTAACTTTATTCCCTCAATTATGGATCTTATGATTTAGATCGTCACCTTAAGAATCGCGTCTTCTGCATAATCTATCCATCATATGCCTAATTCTTAAAAGTTTAGACTGACAATCTCAGACTATTGTTTGTTTAACATACATTCAACAAATATAAACATAAAGAGGACAAGATTTAGTATATAAATAATAAATAAATTCTTTATTGATAAAAATGTCTCCAAAAACATATTATATTTTGACTCCTTATGGCATACATGTCCAACATATCCTCCACTAAAAAGAAATTTTCTACTCATGGTTTATCGATTTTCAGATTTTAAGAACAAATGTTGAAAGAGCATTAATTATCAGATCAGCTGATATCGTAAAATCATGATTTTGCTAATACTTAGAGTCACCATTATTTTGAAAAATATTATTTCTTTTTTATATTAGGGACAAACCGTCACCTATGAGTTCAAAACAAGTTTTGACTCTTCTTCATAATTGGGTAAAAGTGCGAGATGAAATATGTTACAAATGTTAAAGTATATTTGAGGGTGGAGAAAAATACTCTATATAGACAATTCTTGTGCCATTCTCTGATATAATTTTTACACTGAAAAGGTAATTGAAAGTTTATTGCATGTGTGCTAATATAATAGTAGCAGACGACCGCGTTTTAATTGGAAACTAGGACTACTAGACAAACAAAAGATGCGGCCTTACCCTTCACCTCATCACAGCCATTGGACTATCAATTAAGGGCCACAATTACTTAAGCGTTTTATTCACCCGAGCGTACCAAAGTACTACCCTATATATATATATGTATATATATATATATTGTGGGCCACATGTCAGTTGGGTGACCTCTACTCTCACCACCAAACACCTTGAGCCTTGTTGTTTTTAAAGTTCTAGTAAATTATTGTAGTAGTCCCCAATTTTTCATGAAAGTGAACATTTAGTCTCTAACTATTTATTTTTTATTTATCAGTCCCCAACCTTTGATTTTAGTTACTAAGGGACCAATTTAACGATCAAACAGCTAATTTTGGACAAGAAAAGATAACAAATTGGTCCCCAAAGTTATCAAAAGATGATAAACTAGTCCTCAAAGTTATCAAAAAAGTGATAAATTGGTCCCCAAAATTAACTGTTTAACCATTAAATTGGTCCTTGAGCAACTAAAATGAAAGATTGGAGACGGATAAATCAAAAATAAAAGGTGGGGGACTAAAATCACACTTTTGTGAAAGGTTAGAGACTAACATGGTGTTGGAAAAATAGTACATAGCAGAAATTTAAAAAAATTTAACAATAGAGTATTTTTCAAAGCACAAGTTTGACATGCCATATGTATAAATTAACCAGATCTTACTAACCTTGTATGCCGAAGAGTTCCTATAATCGATGAAGAGAAGGGCGTTCCAGAAGAGCCTCAACCAACTGGTCTTCTTTGCTATTCTCTATCTACGATCTGAGTGCTTATGGGTACACAACGTACAGCTCTTGCTTGGTGACTCTCCTTCCAACCAATTGAGAAATACCTAGAACTATCATTCGTAATTTTTGAGCAATAGCTCTTTAAGGGAGTTTCAGAGACTCACAGAATAGAGTACTCACTCTTGATCTCTCAACTAATCTGAATAATTTATGAGTCTACTCCCTATTTATAAAGGTTGGACCCAGGGGTTAGTCCTTATTAGATAAGGCCTCAAAAATTCGAATCTGGATCAATATCTAATAAAATTGTGTAAAAACACGTGATCAAATTATCGTTCGATCAGCAGGCTAAACTGGCAAATCAGCCTGCCGAACTTACTCCATCGGCAAGCCGAACCTGAAGACCGGCCTAACAAACTTACGATAAATGATCCTTACGAATCTTTTATTTTCCACTCGAGATTCTTAGGATAAAGCCTTAGTTTTAATTTAAATAACCTAATAGAAAATTTATCTGATTAAAACAACAATATTTAGATAATCTTTACGAAAATTAACATTCTAGATAATTCAACAAGTTTATCTTGAATTAATTTTTCACAAAAATTAATTCAACAAATAAACAGATATGAATTATTTGATCCTATCAAATTTTAGCCAATCTATTAGAAAAACATAAGTCACCAATTTCAGCCAAATTTTAGCCAATCTATATGACATAAGTCACCAATTTATTAGAAAAGCATGTTGTATCATTACAGGATTTATTATGAGCTAGCAAAAGGGACCTGATGGACCTATATACTTTAAGCTTCCAATAATTATGAAACCCAATATGCCAGATATACATTTCATAATTATCAACTCTAATGCTACTCTACTAAAAGCTTAGAGCTACACTTTCAAACTATATAAAATTACGAAGCCCAAATAATTAAGTCTCCAAAACATATCATAATGTATCGTATCCCTATAGGATATCCATAATCAGCTTAAGGATAAATTCTGTCTTACTTTCCTGATTATTTTTCTCTTACGTTCCATTATCATGCCATCAGAAAACTTACCATCAAAAGATGGTATACCATTTGGTTACACCTATGTATCCAAATAGTTGAGCGCTTCAGTCTTCCAATTATAGGATAATGCATATAAGAGGATATCATTGACCCCTAAAAAGGAGCTATGGATTTCGTATCTATGAATAATAAGTCTATATTATCAAGAGTCATGTCTCCAATGTACCGGTATGTGTATCATCATAAAATATGGATGTTATCCTTTGGTACATCAAAAGATATAAGTCAAGACAACGGGCTCATTATTCATCTCAAGATTAAGATACAACACATATGATTGTCTAAAGTGAATTGATTTGCCAAGAAAGAATTATTAATCCAAATCAATTACATTTTATGTCCCAATCTAATGCATTGTCACCTATGACAGCGCACCAATGTTTCTATTTGTGGAGTTCACCTCCGATGGCCAAGATAAACCATCTCCTATTAGGGATATAGACAACATAACAATCTTTGCATGAATAAAGCGCCCAACTTTATACCCTCGATTGTGGATCTCATGATTTAGATTGTCACCTTTTTAACCATGTCTTCTACATAATCTGTCCATCATATACCTGATTCTAAAGGCTTACACCGACAAACTCAGACTTTTTTTTGCTTATTATACATCTTACAAATATGAACGTAAAGAAGACAACAATTTGATATATAAATAATAAATAAACTCTTTATTGATAAAAAATGCCTCCAAAAATGTATTACATTTTTACTCCTTAGAGCATACATGTCTAACACATGGCTATTTACCCTTAAGGAGCATTGGTATGTATTAATCTTGAGGTAGGAATGGAAATATGCAAGATTCCCACGTTTGGCACAAAAATTATGGTTTTTTGATTCCTAAGAAACTCAATCCTATGGGATTCACTTTATCTTATTTTTGGTTAATCTAAATCTCGCCTAACAAGATGAGATTTATACTCCGAAGAATCTCAAGACCATAGAAATCTCATATTTTCTTTCATGATGATGATGATCAATAAAGCATATAATAAATATAAAACTATTATAATATTATAATAACTTAATATTATAATTTATTGTTAATACTAACATAAAATAATAATATAATATTAAGAATTATATTTTTATTATTTTTATTCATATCCACATATTATGTATTATTTACCATAAAAATATGTTATATATTATATATATAATATTTTTTAATTTATTATATTATTATTATTAGTATAAATTATTATTTTATATAATATAAATATAAAAATTATATTAATACACACTAATAATAAAAAGTTAAGAATAATGATAATAATAACATTAACAATAATAATAAAAATTTAATAGGTAATATCAATAGGAATAGTATAATATTAATATTCATAGTACAAGTGTAACTATCTTTTCAAAAATATGAATATAAACATTGTATTAATATATTAATGATAATGAAAATGTTTTTTGAATGATGATACAACAATTTTTTTATGTCAATTATACAAGAATCTTTTGTACAACCAAACACAATAATATATTATTCCTAGGAATCTAAGAGAAGATTCATGTGTACAACTAAACATGATAATATTTGTTTCTTGATAATCATATTGCCTACTATTACTTCCTCAAGCATATGATTCTTACTAACTACTGCATATTAAATGCCTTTACAATTTTCTAAACCATATCCATTTATACCTGGCAAATGGATATGTCATTATCATATTTTCATTTTGTGTTAAACAGTTGTAAGCATTTTATCCTTGTCAATTTCATTTGGATTCCGACATCTTGTAACCGTCAATCTCACGTGCTGGCCGTTTGGGCCTTCAGACTTAACTGCTCTGGCAATTTTGGGGAGACTTTCCCCTTTTGGTGGAGCCCTTGATCTTGTTTGCCTTTAATGAACCACGTTTAGCAGGAAAAAAATTCATTTCTTAAACTACCATTTGGAAGTGCACACATAAGTATTCGATTTGTGAATTTCATAGATATGTGGATCTAAAATTTTATTCAAAACATTAGTTTCTTTGATGCAGTTAACATAAATATTATTTAACAAAAAAATGGAGAATGTTTTGATGCATGTTTAAGGTTTTAGCAAACATATAGAAGAATATTATTTAAGGGGCCTGCAAGAAATGCATGTTTAAGTAAGAACACATTTGAGAAAAATTATTAAAAGTTGGGCAGCAAGAAAGAACTTTGTTTATAAGGGTCACATTTAAAAAGATATCTCTTTATTTATGCATCTATGCATTTGAGAAATAAAATTACAAAAAAATTAAAATAATAATAATAATTAGGTAAATTCTAGAAATGCATGTTTCAATAAAAAAAATTGTGTCTTCGTTGAATATCATATATCTATAGGCAATTAGATCATATTAGAGGGGGGGAAAAAGAATTTAGTTAACGGGATAAGTAGAAAAATAATATAAGATACACACACATATATGAGAAAATAGTAGTAAAAAAGGCCCCAAAAAACAAAATATTGAAATAAGAATATATGTGCAAAAAAATACTTCAAAGAGGCAAATTAGAGAAACAATAAAAAATTGTTAAGTTAACTACGTTTGAAAAAATTATTTGTGTGACAATGAGAAAAAAAAAAGTGTTTATGATGAACAATTTATATATTCAAATATTTTGGAGGATTACAAGAGGGAAAAAATACTTTAATGCAGACATGTTTGGAAAGCATTAGTTTAATCAAAACAGGAGAAAAGTATTTAAATAGGTTACATTTAAAAATATAAAAGCGGTATTTTCGATGTCCCTAGACTTCTCGTGTTTGGTAATTTAGTCACTGAACTAAATTCTTAGTAGTTGACCCCTCGAATTTTACAATCTATTGTAGTGGTGGTCCTTTTAGTGATTTTTGTTAAATATTTAACGGCTTTCAACACGTGATTTACATATGAGTTGAGTACAAAACCCTAACACCATATTAGAGGGTAACGGCTTGGTAGCGGTGGATCAATTCTTCTATTGTGGATGCTAACATTGATCAATGATTGGTCTTCGTCCATTGTCCATTAAAACAAACTTTGAAAATAACTTGAAGTCTGTCTTATTTTAAGCACTTTTTTTTTTTTTTTTACCATTCAATCCTTATCATGTCAAAAGTGATCTTTTGAAATAAACTTTTCAATAATTGTCCATTGAAACATTTTTTTCCTCAAATATGACCCTGTTAATTAATTTTTTCTCAAAAATGTCGTAAACAATTTTCTTATACTTCTCTAAAATATTATTTCATCAAATATGACCTTCGTATATACTTTTTTAATTACCCTATTGAAATTATTACTCTCGAATATACCACGTTTAATCAGCTTTCCCCTTTTTGTATGCATACCCTAATTAATTTTTGGGTGATCAACATTTTGTTTTCAAAAAATAATCCATTAATCTATGCAAAAACAAACATTTTGATTGAAACATGCTTTTTTCCTCTAAAAATATTATGTTTTCAAATATGCCTCGATAAAAAATGTTATCCTCTAACATACCCTTTTTAAAAAAGCTATTTCTAAATGTGTGTCTCTCTAATATTATTTTTGCAATCATCTGGAACATTATGTTTTTTAATGTGGCCCTTATAGATAATTATCATAACGAAATGGTTTTTTCTTATAACCTTTCAAAATATTATTTTCTTGTGTATGCCATTAAGTGATTTTTTCTTTGATTGCTTTACTCTAAATCCTTTTTTTAACCTATAACTATATTGATCTCTTCTAATTTTGAGTGTTTAAATTAAAATGTATTTCTTTAAAAAAAATAAAAAGTACTTTAAAAATAAACTCAAGAATTCTTAAAATAGTTGTATAAATAAATTCCTCATTATGTAGTAAATACTAAACTGTTTAGGTGACCGTTATGCACATTTACAGGTCCAACTGCCTCGCCAAGCCCAATGGCTTCTAATTAAGAATGTCAATGGGGGAGTAAATTAGGTCGTATAATATTTTTTTAATTATCAATATTATGTTCTACTACTTTTTTTCCTTTTTTTGATTCATACTATATCTTCTAACTAAAAAGGCCACTATATTCCTATATAACACATTGCCTAACCTTTAAGTTCTTTAAAAGTTATATATCTTAAAGTTTTATATAAAAGTGGTAAAATTGAAAAACAATGCTACAGAAACGTCATTTCTCAAATTGATCCGTCAATAGAGGAGGGCAATTGGTGCCCTGCCCTACCCTAAATGGGATGTGTTTGACCCCATTTATGGGGCATGATGCGGTGCAGGTCTGGGCTTATCATCCCAAAACCCGCCCCTTTTTTTACAGATAAAAAAACTGAACATAAAATAGAAGTTCCTAGAGTTCAATGTTCCAACTTCACTTTTACTTTTCGAAGAGTGCGAAACAAACTTATTGATAATAAATAATTAATTGAAGAAAATGAATCAATTAGAGATTAACCTGAATATGTTTTCCCTTGGTAATTCTAGCGGCATTAACATGTTGGCTAGGAACATTTGTGAGTATTCGGAAACCAAGTTGAAACTTAAATACTATAGTCTATGAAGGCTTTATATTGTAGCATATTTTTACGCATTTATACGGTAGCATATAAGAATTCTATACTGTAGCAGATTAAACTTTAACGTTGCAACTTGGTTCCCAAACACTCTTAGCAAACATCTAATGAAATACTAATCGGAAGAAGTGCATCTAAAGGATCAGGGAATTCTACCAAATTTCCTTTTCAAATTAATACCTTGAGCTCCGAAATGACCTAAAGCCTACATTATGTATTATTTATTTTTGGATGCATTGCAATGGTTGGACTCATGAGTCTTTTTCTTTCCCCCTCACTTTTCTCCTTCTTTTGTCTTCCTTTCCGAACACGCACAATTACATTTTCTCCTAAGAAATCTTTCCACCATTTCCTCTCCTTCTAATTTTCAACTCTATTAAAGCAAATAAAAATTCATCAGCGCTCCATGAAAGCATAAATGGGTTGTAAATTATATCAATATGCAAGAAGAGTTTGCTCCAAATCAAATAAAGAAATGAACTCTTCTTCTCTTCCAAATAAAAAAATAAATAACGTTTCTCTCAAAAAAAATAATATTAAGTTTAATAAAAAAAAACTTAGTCTTAGTTTTTTTTTTAAAAAAATCCACCTCAGCTCTTTAAAAAAAAAAATTGCAAGTTGTGGGGCGGTGTGGGTACCCCAGTGACCTGGTAGGTTTTGACCCCATCCCGCCCCATTTATAGACTGGGGCATATCCACGCGGGGTGGGTCCAAATGCGGGTCACATCTGGTTGGTAAAACAATACCCGCCCCATTGGCATCGCTACTCCTAAATTTGCTCCCCCACCCTTTATTTGCGCTATTTTGCCTACTATTCACCGCCTTTGAAATCTTGTTTAACTGGAACACAGGGTACCATTAGAAACAGGACTTGATCAATGCAATGATCTCCAGAAGCTGTTATTACTCTCATTACTTTATTGTTTTAGTCCTATACTAGTGGGAAGTATGTGCGTATTAAGCATTTTAACAAAAGAAAGAAGTAAAAAAATAAAAAGAAAAAATAAATACATGAAAAAAGACGAGAATAAGAAAAAATAGATACGTATGCAAAAAATTACAAGCATAAGAAAGAAAATGAGAGAAAAGAGAAAAGAAGAAAACAAACTGAAAAAGTAATGAAAAAAACGTTTTGGTGTTTTTTAAAAATATGAAACCCGTTCTCATTTTATATAAAATTTGTATATTTGGTAAAGATTAAAGATTAAATATATGAAACCTTCAGACGTGTTACATTAACGACGTTGTTCAGACTAACTACAGAATTCGCTTCTTGCCGCTTTCCACTTCTTACTATACATGATATATGCTTGTAACGCAGAATACCAAGTAAAATGACTTGGTGCTCCTATACCGAGCCTGCTTTATAGTATTCAGCTTGCTTATCCACTTTTGACATACTTTTCAATCTCGTTAATGTCTAGAATACTATCCATTCCACTTGCTAGGAGAAACCTGTAAAAAAGTTGCCAAAAATCAAAATAGATCGCATAAGAAAATCATCATATTGGATCCAACATATTTTATATGGTTAATTTAATCAAGGCATCATTTTGTTGAGTAGGAATTGTGACATACTAATCTCTGAGAGCTGTTGCCATTGTTTGGCAACCTCCGGGCAAAGATGACTGCATATTTACTGCAATATTTGGGTTGTGAATGCTCTGCCTGAGGTGTATCCAGCCATACCGCCCATGTTGCTCATCCGAAACTTTTGCTCTAAAATTGAAGGAATATCATTTTTTTTTCCTCATTAAACCTATATGTGGAAATATATATTACACATTTGATTTATACATTTGAACAGAAATTTAAATTTTTATGAGTAAAAATATTAAGACAAAAAGGTTTGAGTTGTTGTTCAAACATATGAAAAAAACTTACAATAAACTTTAGCAATTGAAAATTGAAATGTTAGTTGGAATTTAGTACCTGTACATGTGAGCATCAATTGCGGCCAAAGTGTCATTTAGGTCCACGAGGCAGCCTTCACTAACCCAACAATCTCCACAGGCATCCAATTCCCACCCTTCGAGTTGCCCTTCCTATAGAACAAAGTGGTATATATAACCGTCCTGGTTAATATGGAGTAATTTTTCTCACATTAAAGTTGTCTATTGATCATTAGTACCTCAATGTAGTCCCGGAATGTTTCAATGGCCTCAATTCCTCTGGCCTGTGCATGTTTAGGCTCAGAGATTATGTTCATCCTTAGCTCTACAGATTCCAATGGCTCTTCAAGGTCTTTTATGAGACTACCAACGCCTTCGTTTGATCCCTCAAGCTTCATTCTTACCATCTCAATTTTGATCTTCACCACCATGTATGCCCCTATTGAGTACAATAAAACAGAGAACAAAGAATGACTACAATTTAGTCTCTGAAATTATACATTATTCCAAATTTAATATTGGATAACTAAAATCATATGAATATGCACAATCCATGTATGAAGACTACAGACTTTATACCTAAAACTTTTACTTATCACACAACTTCATTTTGAACATGCGGGTGGAATGCCCTGGCTTCTTGTACTTTTACCTCCCAGAATTTTCTTTTTCCTTTCTTCTTTTTTCTTTGACTTGGTTGCCTTGGCTAATTGTAATATTCACAAAGATTTTTTTTACTATAGATTTTGAATTTTAAGTATACTCATAAGATGTTTGGCAAGCATGATTAGAACCAACTTAATTTTTAGTTCAAAACATTGTATTATGTGAGACTTTTACATTGTAATAATTTCTTGTTTTTTATTGTAACATATGAGAGCTTATCACCTTTTTCTTACTAAAAAGTTAGTTATAACCATGCTTGTCAAATATCCTATTATATTTCAAACTAAACTACTATACATAATATC
This sequence comes from Artocarpus heterophyllus, assembly GCA_025403435.1. NCBI lineage: Eukaryota > Viridiplantae > Streptophyta > Magnoliopsida > Rosales > Moraceae > Artocarpus > Artocarpus heterophyllus. The sequence continues at coordinate 7,553,756 of CM046339.1, read as the reverse complement.
ACAGAGATTGGGAATTAAAAAATTATCTTATTCCACCTTTCAATATATTACAGCAGCCTCTTATAGGCCAAGAACAAGAACAACGTAAAAGGAAGGTTTGTATCCCTAAACATAATCAGTTGACAAATCTGCCTATAATTAGTAACCTAATCAAATCAGCCTATATATAGTACAAAATCATAAAGATATACATTGACTAAATCAAGAAATTATTCCTAGAATCACTCAATATTCTCCGACACTCCCCCTCAAATTGGAGAATAGATGTTTTCTATTCCCAGCTTGCCGATAATTCTCTGAAATGTGTGGTTGGCTAATCCTTTTGTTAGTACATCTGCTAATTGTCCTCCTGTAGAGACATATGGAGTGCATATTAGTCCACTATCAAGCTTTTCTTTTATGAAGTGTCGATCGATATCAACGTGTTTGGTGCGATCATGTTGTACCGGATTATGCGCAATATTGATGGCTGATTTGTTGTCACAATACAACTTCATCGGCTTTTCAACTGAAATTCCAAGATCCTTTAGAATTATTCCCAACCATAACAATTCACAAATCCCTAGAGCCATGGAATGAAACTCTGCCTCTGCACTTGATCTTGCGACTACTGGCTGCTTTTTGCTCCTCCATGTGACCAGGTTTCCACCCAGGAATGTACAATAACCTGAGGTTGATGTCCTATCTGAAATTGATCCCGCATAGTCTAAATCCGTGTACACTTCTAAGTTCATACTAGCCCCCTTCTTGAAGAGTAATCCTCGTCCAAGACTTGACTTCAAGTATTGAAGAATTCTCTTGACCGCTTGGAGATGGACTTCTTTCGGGTTTTGCATATGTTGACTCACAATCCCGACAGCATAAGCTATATCAGGTCTTGTATGCGAAAGATAGATTAACTTTTCGACAAGTCTCTGGTACATTCCTCTGTCTACCGGTTCATCATCAACAGCTTCTCCGAGCTTGTGATTCGGCTCAATGGGTGTTTCAACTAGTTTGCAACCTATTTTTCCTGTCTCCTTCAACAAGTCGATCACATATTTTTGTTGTGAAATGAAGATTCCTTCCTTTGAATGGGCAACTTCGATTCCTAGGAAGTACTTTAGCCTGCCAAGATCCTTCATCTCGAATTCCTTGGATAACTTAGCCTTAAGTACCTCTCTCTCCTTTTGGTCATTCCCAGTGACAATGATGTCGTCTACATATACAATAAGTGCCGTAACTCCCCCTGAAGCAGAAAACTTTATGAATAAAGTGTGATCACCTTGGCTCTGTTTGTATCCCATTGTTAACATCGCTCTTGTAAATCTGCCGAACCATGCTCTCAGTGACTGCTTCAATCCGTATAATGCCTTTTTCAATTTGCACACCATATTTTCTCCACCGGTACTAAATCCTGGTGGGGTCTCCATATAGATTTCTTCTTTGAGATCTCCATGCAGGAATGCATTCTTGACGTTGAACTGCTGCAAAGTCCACTCAAAATTAGCTGCTAAAGACAACAAAACTCTTACTGTATTCATTTTTGCCACTGGGGCAAAAGTTTCTTGATAGTCCACTCCAAAGGTCTGAGTATAGCCCTTCGCCACCAATCTCGCTTTATACCTCTCAAGAGTCCCATCTGCATTGTACTTTAAGGAGAACACCCATTTGCATCCTACTAGTTTTTTTTCCTTTCGGCAGCTTAACCACTTCCTTTCGGCAGCTTAACCACTTCCCACATTCTATTCTTCTCAAGTGCGTCCATTTCAACTTCCATAGCATGTTTCCATTCCTCACTGCTTAATGCCTCAGATAATGTTTTGGGAATGGTTACTGTATCTAAGTGGACAAGAAAGGTCTTATGTGTGGTAGATAATTACTCAAAGGAGACAAAGTGTGAGAGTGGATGTTGTGTGCACTGTCGGGTACCTTTTTGAACTGCAATGGGTAACTCTAATTCCTTTTTGTCAAACATAGGAACAGGAGAGTTTACCTAGATGGTGTTTTTCTCTTGAGTAATTTCTTTTCCAAGTTCAGGCTCCGACTCATGGGCTCACCTTAGATCATTTCTGTACTCCTTCCTTCGTGAGTAAGCTTGGAGTGGTTTGGTGACTTTCGGGTTAGCCGATCTTGGGGAGTTTTGAGAAAGTATCTGTGATTGAGGCTTAGGGGATATTACGACTATATTTTCGGGAGGTGATTGAGACTTTTCGGGAGGTGATTGAGGCTCAAGGGTATCTGTGGTTGTATTTTCAGTTGAAGCAGGAACAAGTATCTGTGATTGTTCATTTACAACATAATCCTGGTGAACATGTGGAGGATCAGACACAAGGAGGTCCTGAACATCATCATTCTTCTCATCATAGGTAAATGTTATCTCCCCTTGAGGAGGAGAATGATGGAAGAAATTATCACTTTTGACAAATGTGACATCGTTGGAAATATAAGTTTTTCGGGTAGATGGATGATAGCATTTGTAGCCTTTTTGAGTTGAGGAGTATCCTATGAACACACATGTAAGAGCTCAAGGATCTAGCTTGCTTCGACTGTGAGCATGGATATGAACAAACACGACACACCCAAATACCCGTGGAGGTAGTCTGTTTGGAGTTTGGAAATCTGGAAAGTGATGTGAAAGTGTTTCCCATGGACTCTTGAAACTCAACACTCTAGAGGGTAATCGATTGATAAGATGTGTGGCGGTGAGAACGGCTTCCCCCCAAAGGTATTTAGGAACATTTTTTTGAAAAAGTAGGGCCCGGGTAGTTTCAAGAAGATGGCCATTTTTCCTTTCTGCCACTCCATTTTGTTGAGGTGTGTCAATACATGTGGATTCATGAATTATTCCTTCCTTGTTAAGAAATGGTGCTAAAATTTGGTTAAAATACTCTCTCCCATTATTTGTCCTCACCTTTTTTATTTTTACCCCAAATTGTGTTTTTATCATATTATGAAAAATTGGGAAAATTTTTGCCACATCAAATTTTTGTTTCATGAGAAAGACCCAAGCCACCCTAGTACAATCATCAATGAAAGTAACAAACCATCGTGCCCTAGAAACATTAGCAACCCTTGATGGACCCCACACATCACTGTGTATCAAATAGAATGGAAACACTGATTTATTATTACTTGGAGAGAAAGAAACACACTTATGTTTAGCAAATTCACAAGTTTCACAATGAAGCTGGTTTAAGTCGATATTTTTAAACAAGGAAGGAAACATAACACTCAATGTTCTAAAAGAAGGATGGCCAAGCTGCAAGTGATGAAGAAAATTTTGATTTTTATTCATGTTGGAATCTGACAAAAGAAGAGATGGATAACAAACCCCAGCATTCACCTTTCCACTTTCAAGCTTGAGATGATAGAGTCCATCTCTTTCCTCAGCAAGCCCAATCATCTTCCCTGTTGCTTGGTCCTGAAATACACACGAGTTTTTTGAAAAAATGAGACTACAGTTCATGTCTTTAACAACTTGTTTCACAGAGATCAGATTTGTTGTTAATTTGGGCACGTGCAAAACATTTTTTAGGGAAAAGGTTGGTCCTAAAGATTGGTCCTAAAGATACACTCCCTTGGCCAGCTACAGTAATTGGTGTTCCATCAGCTATGGTGATCTTTTTGTTACTAGGACAAGGGTTGTAAGTGGAAAAAATATAGGACAAGTTGGTCATGTGGTCGGTTGCACCCGAATCAACAATCCAAGAATGGGCTGTGGCATTATCTGAGACACTAAAAACATGTGATTTTAGGGACATACTAGAAAGTGCCAATGAACAGGCACCTGATGGTTTCTCAAGTGAATCAAGGAGTGATCTGAGCCGTTTGATGTCCTCCTTGTTGAATTCTATCCCATTGGAATTTGGCTGTTCTACAGAATTGCTGATGTTTGTCTACACAGCATGGACTTGTCCCTTTTGTTGCCAATTTCTTCCTCCAAAACTACGGTTGGGCTGATTGTGGTTATGTGGCTTCCCATGTAGCTTCCAGCAATTCTCCTTTGTATGGCTAGTCTTTTTGCAATAGTTACATACAAGATTATTTTTACCTACTCCTTTTGAATCAGCCTTTTTGTTCTCTGTAGCACCAGTTGTTGTAATAGCAGTTGTACTCCTCTCTGTGCCTTGTTGATTGGAACCAGTTGTAAGTAGGGCAGATCCCTCCAAAGGCTGCACCTCCAACATGACTCCCCTCCTACTTTCTTCAACACGAATGGTTGCAATTGCCTCATTCAATGAAGATATCCCTTTGCGTAAAATCTGGATTCTTACGGGATCAAATTCTGTATTGAGCCCAACCAAAAAATCATAAGTTCTTTCCTTCTCAATGAACGCCTTTAGTGCAGCAGCATCCTCATTGTTTTTCATCTCGAGAACCTGGTAATAATCCAACTCGTGCCACAAATTTTTTAATTGATTTGCATAGTCGGTTACAGACTTGTTACCTTGTTTTGTTGCAGCGATCTTCACCTTGATTTCAAACACTTGAGCAGCGTCATCTACTTTGGAGTAGGTCTGCCTAATTGCTTCCCATATCTCCTGGGCTGTGGTTAAAAACATAACTGTGTCACTAATTTCGGGTACCATAGCATTCCATAGCCATGACATAACCATCGAATCCTCTTCATCCCAAGCAGCGAATTTTGGGTCTCCCTTCTTAGGCCCTGTTCCGAGGAGGTGACTGAGCTTGCCTTTTCCCTTCAAGAATGTTCGCACATACTGGGACCACTTCAAATAATTTGTGCCATTCAATCTATAGGCAGTTTGCACGTTTTGCAGGTCTCCAAGGGCTGACTGAACCACGGGCTCCTCTAGTTGGGCACTGTTTTGTGAGACTTCAGATATCCTGATCTGTCCTTCAAGAATGACCAACTACAGGCAGCAAGAACCACCAACCACAGGCAGCGTTGACTTCTCCTTGGGAGGGAAAAAGATGATCAGGGGTGAGACAACTTATCTAGCAACGAAGACTGAAAAAATATGCTCTGGAACACAATGACAAAGACTGAAAACAAAATGCTCTGTTTTGTTCTCAAAAAACAGAGCAAGAACAGAGCACAAAGAAGAAGGTTGTGAAATCCAAACGTTTCAATTCCCAGGGAAAGCTTAAGGCTCTAACACCATATCACAGAGATTGGGAATTAAAAAATTATCTAATTCCACCTTTCAATATATTACAGCAGCCTCTTATCGGCCAAGAACAAGAACAACGTAAAAGGAAGGTTTGTATCCCTAAAAATAATCAGTTGACAAATCTGCCTATAATTAGTAACCTAATCAAATCAGCCTATATATAGTACAAAATCATAAAGATATACATTGACTAAATCAAGAAATTATTCCTAGAATCACTCAATATTCTCCGACACATAAAAACATAAATTTTGGGACTGCAAACTTTAAGAAGTGAATTAATAAAGTCCTATTACAGGCTTAATTTGTTTTGAAGAAGAAGAAAAAAGATACAAACGGATAAAACAAAAATAAAAAGAGAGAGTTCAAGAAAATATATATAGTTGCATCGTGTAATTTTAGTTTAAAATTTTGGTTTCATTCATGCTGCCTACAAAAATTTTAGTTCTACCAGTGTGAACATGTATTTATAAATTATCATACGAGAACAATACATCAAAATGATCTTGACATTGTATGATTGATTAGTGGAAAAACCTATTCATGCGTGGTAATTATTCCTTGTGATACTTAACATTTCAGTTTTACATAAGGTATTTGACATTATGCTGACTCCATAAGTTCTACGGCTAGGATGTGCAAAATATGACAAGTTAATAATGTCTCTCTATCACCATATATCATGCAAAGTGGTATTCGTTTTGTACATACCATCATCGAGAAAATAATTCTCCTTAAGAGCTGCATGCCCAGAAGTTTCCATCATAAGATGAGTCTCAACACCATCCTTGTTTAGCTGCACTCCCTTGTCAATAACATTCCGGTACCTGACTCGGTACAAGCAATGGTGGCCGCCTTTGTTAGTTATGAATCTCGTGAGCGCCATGCTGGTGCGAGCATCGGTCACAATTGTAGTTCCAGGGTGTTCCCTTAGCACAATGGCAGTTGTCACCGTTGATCGGATTGCCCTTGTTATCCACCACACCACTGCGATCAATGTCAGTGGCGAAGATGGCTCGGGTCAGTGCCATGGCAGCTTTGTCCTCTGGGTTGTGGATGTGGTTTGGGAACATTCCATCTGGGTTAAGGTGGAGAGATCCAAAGGTGTCTGCACCAAGCTTGTCTAGAACATCCCATGTGAAGAAGCCTCCTGATCCATTTCCAGCATTTACACTTTTACAGGAAATATTTACAGTACGGGAAGTTGTCTATAAGCATTTACACCAAGCTGATAGAAATGAAGGTATCTGCAATGTTGGATCATTGGAATCACACTTTTACAGGCTCAGATCTTGTGGTGACACAATTAGGAATATGACAAGACAACTTCCCGTACTGTAAATATTTCCTTCATTTCTTTTGGGACTACTAATTTGATAGCTGAATTGGCATTAGCTCTATTTATCAGCTTTTAGAATTGAAAATATTGGTTGCCATAGATTTACTGTAAAGAATACTTCACGCTTTTTTAGGATTAAAATTTGAGTTTTGGCCTTTTTCCTCCTGAATTATGGTAGAATCGTCAAGTTGTCCACTGAAGTTTTTATTATATGCCTTGAATTCAATAAAATGTTACAGAACATATTTTATCGAGCTGATGAATTATGTTAAAATTTGGAAGAAAATACCCTCATACATGTGACATGATGTGCTTAAATTTTCAATCAACCTTCGTATCCTATCAGCTCACGTAATGTGTAAAATGACGTTTCTGTTCAAATCTTACCACCCATTATTTTTTTGAAGCATTTTACAACGCTTCATTAAATTTATGGGGCAACCTTCAAAGATGACAAGTTTTTAGGGTAGCTTATTAATCATGAAAAGTTCATGGAAAGATTTGTTAAACACCCTTGAGTATTTTTGTGGTCAACCCGTTCGACTTGATGGTTCTGTCACGCCCCGGAGTACGGGAGGTGACGTGGCGGATTATTTAAGTTAATTTAAAAGAGAATTTAAATAAAATCCAAAGTTTAAAAGTTTGAGTTAAATATAAAATATGAAAAATTAAATAATAAACATAGCAAATATGGGTCCCACAGACCCACAATTTGTGCACACACATGGTACTGACAATATCATAAATACAATCACAGTCCAGGATACAAATAAAGTTAAATCTTACATGCCTTGATTAAATAACACAAAATATAAATCAATCCTCCAATTGCTCCTGAGTTCGGTCTGAAGAATCCTCTCCAAACCTAAATGGGAAACCACCTAGAAGGGGAAATTTGAAACAAATAAAACGTGAGCGAAAGGCCCAGTAGGACTATATTTTATAAAATAATTTAATTTATAGAAACAAGTCATTATTCAGGAGACATTTAAAAGAAACCTTAAATGAATAAATGAATAAATAAATGAATAAATTTGAGTAAAGCAGTTCTTACCCAGAACAGTTTGCTTAGACAACCAGAAATATCAGTTTCTTTTTCCTAGGCAAACCATAGTATCACCATCGTAGTGGCCCAGCTGGGTTTCGGGACCTGCCCCCAAGGTCGATCGCTACACGACCCGATCTCTGATATGGCATCATGCCTATATGTTTATTATCATCATCATTCAAAACCCAATTACCGAGTGTTGTCATTTATATTCATTATGAAGTTCATTTTAGTTCACGGTATATCAAAATATAACTGATAAATTCATTTTTCAAACAACTGTTTAAATCATTTTAATAGAAATCCTTTTTAAAGCCAAATCATTTCAAAACCAAGCTACCAAAGAAATAGGATAGAAGTCCTACCTCATTACTCGTGCCGGTGCCCCACACCGTAATCCTGGTCTGCTATACGTTAGCTCCGCGGAACCACGAACGATCCTAGATACAAACTAAGTCGATCAATATCTAGTTCGAGACATTCTATGTTACTAAACCATTTCATGATGTCCTAGTGTGCCATTTGTACCTTTAAAATCATTCTATAAGGTTGGGATTTAAATCAGGGTTCAAAACAGTGAAAGCGGGTAAAAATCACAAAAATTTCCATGCCTCGGTCGGCCTGCCGGACTCCCTGCCTCGGCATGCTGAACTGCACAATTTGGCCTGCCGGAAGCAAAGTTCGGTCGGCCGAACAATTTCCAGGTTCGGCCTGCCGGACTAAAGAACACCGGCCTGCCGAACCCTATTTCGGCCTACTGAACACACAGTTCGGCCTGCCGAACTAGGAAAACCCAGAAATTCCAGCCACAGGTTTTGATTTCCCCAAAACCCAAATCTTGATTCTAACCTGTTTTTCTCAAATCCCAGGCATAGAAACACATTCATAGATGATAGAAAAACATATTTAGACACTTTAAAACTCATTTAAACAAGATTCAAACACAAAATCCTGAAAATCCAAAAATAGGAAAAATTGAGGAAAAATGAAAAATCTTGAATCCAATCTGTTTTTCTTCAATCTAAGCTTAGATTCTAGGTGTTCTAAGTTCATTTAACTCAAATCAAGGGTTTTCTAGGCTTAAACAAACCTAGATTTCAAAAATGCACAAAATTGAAAATTTTGTAAAAAGTTTAGAAATTTCAAAACTAACCTCGAATCGAAGCTTCAATCGCGTTCTTGGTTGCCAAATCACGTTCCCGAGCTCCCTCCTTGCTAACCCGAAGCTTGGATTCCAATTTGGTTTCAAAAATTTGAGAAATTGAGAGAGAGAGAGAGAGAGATGGATCACGGGAGAGAAAGAGAGGAGAAAGAGTGATCAGGGAGAGTGAGAGAAAGAGGGTGAGAGAGAGGAAATAAATAGAGGGAAACGGTGGGCGGTTTTGCTGTATGAAAACCATGTGCCGCCCATGGTTTTGTAAAACGGAGTATTTTTAACATTTTACAAATTGTTGTGTTTTAAAACTCAAAACATCATTTTAAATCACTAAAAAATCATTTGGATTCAACAAATTAACAAAACAACCAAAAATTCAAAATCCAACCAAACAATCTAATTAATGTTAAAACATTAATTATGGCACACTAATTCATCATTTATATTACATTAACATTAAATAAATTTCGGGGCGTTACAACTCTCCACCCCTAAAAGAAATTTCGCCCTTGAAATTTACAACTCATCTCAAAAACAAAACAAATGCGGATACAATTCCTGCATGCTCGACTCTAGTTCCCAAGTGGCTTCATCAACCCCATGATGCTGCCACACTACTTTTACCAACGGTATCTCACGACGATGCTAACTAATCACTTTCAGGTCGATAATCTGAATTGGCACTTCTTCGTACGTCGTATCCTCCTGAACCTGCACATCGCGAAACGAAACTATCTAACCTTGCTCAGGCGGACACTTCCTAAGCATCGACACATGAAATACATCATGAACATGAGAAAGTTCGGGCGGAAGATCAAGCCGGTAAGCGACCACACCAACATGCTGAGTGATCTCGAATGGCCCAATATACCTCGGTGCGAGCTTCCCACTCACTCCGAACTGCATAGTTCCCTTACGAGGCGATACCCTCAAGAGAACCAAATCTCCAACTGCGAACTCTAAAGGTCTACGTCTCCTATCCTCGTAGCTCTTCTGCCGACTCTGAGCTGCCCTCAACCGATCTCGAATCACCGTGACTTTCTTGTTACTATCACGGATCTCATCCGGCCCAAGAATAACCCTATCTTCCAGCTCGGCCCAACACACAAGTGACCGACACGGTCGCCCATACAATGCCTCAAATGGTGCCATACCGATACTCGCTTGATAGCTATTGTTGTACGCGAACTCCGCCAAATGTAAACATTGCTTCCAGTTCCCGCCGAAGTCCAACGCACAGGCACGCAACATATCATCGAGAATCTGAATAACCCGCTTAGACTGCCCATCTGTCTGAGGATGAAACGCCGTACTGAAGTTCAAATCCGTACCTAAAGCCTCCTGAAAACTCCTCCAGTACTTAGCATTAAACCCGGTGTCTCGATAAGAGGTGATGGACAAAGGAACTCCATGCAACCTCACAATGTTCTGCATATACAACTCCCCGAGAACCTTCCTAGAACACGTCGACCTAAACGGAATGAAATGCATCTATTTCGTCAACCTGTCGACCACAACCCAAACTGCATCATGCCGTTGCTCCATCCTCAACAAACCTGTGAGGAAATCTATCATCACATGCTCCCATTTCCACCCTGGAATAGGAAGCGGTTGAAGCTGACCTGCAGGCTTCTGATGCTCGGCTTTCACATGAAGACACGTCGAACACTTGGTCACGTACTCACGAACATCTTTCTTCATGCCTCTCCACCAATATTGCCTCTTCAAATCACGATACATCTTTGTGCTCCCCGAATGAATAGCGAACTGAGACCTATGAGCTTCGTCTAGAACGGCTTTCGTCACCTCGGTGATAACTGGAACTGCAAGACGCTCCCGGAAGTACAACGATCCATCTGCATGCACGCTCCATTCCTCAAACTGCACCCCGTTCTAAATCCGCAACCAAATCCCCTGCAAATGCCAATCCTGCCACTGACTTTGCTTCACCATCCGAACAAGAGCTGGAGTCGCTTCCACATGATACATAGAAACTCGATCACAGTCTTCATGATACCGTAGCCGATACTCACTCACTATCGCATCCCTACTCCAGTCCTCAAAAACCAAACAAGCTAGAATCCCTGAAGACTTCCTACTAAGCGCGTCCGCGACCACATTAGCCTTCCCAGGATGATATTGCAATGCAAAATCATAATCCTCCATATACTCGATCCATCTACGCTGCCTCAGATTAAGATCCTTCTAAGTGAACAAATATCTCAAACTCTTGTGATCGAAGAAGACCTGAAACGACGCTCCATACAAGTAACACCTCCAAATCTTCAGCGTGTAAATCATCGCCGCGAGCTCTAAATCATGAGTAGGATAATTTCGCTCGTGAGGTCGTAGTTGTCTTGATCCGTACGCAACCACACGTCCATGCTGCATCAACACGCATCCAAGTCTGTGCCCTGAAGCATCCGCATAAACCTCATACGGCTCGTCACTGCTGGGTATAACTAACACTGGAGCTGAAGTCAACCGGTTCTTCAATTCCTGAAAAGCAAGCTCACAATCTTCATTCCACTCAAACCTGACATTTTTCTTGATCAATCTCATCAACGGACCTGCAATCTTCAAAAAATCCTTTACAAATTTCTTGTAATATCCAGTAAGACCTAAGAAGCTACGAATCTCCGCTACATTCCTTGGTCGTTCCCACTCCAATATAGCTTCAATCTTGGACGGATCCACAGAATACCATGCTCTGAGATAACATGACCCAGAAACTTGACTTCAGTTAACCAGAACTCACACTTTTCCCTCTTAGCAGACAACTGGTGCTCCCGCAGAGTCTGAAGCACGATCCGAAGATGCTGCTCATGCTCCTCCCAAGTCTTAGAATACACAAGAATATCATCGATGAACACGATCATGAACTGATATAGATACCGCCTGAATATCCTGTTCATCAAATCCATAAAAGCTGTCGGAGCATTCGTCAACCCAAACAACATAACCAGGAACTCAAAATGCTCATACCGAGTCCTAAAAGTTGTCTTAGGAATATCCTCTTCCTTGATTATGAGCTGATGATAACCCAACCGTAAATCAATCTTCGAGAAGTACCGCAAACCTCCCAACTGATCAAACAACTCATCAATCCTAGGAAAGGGATACTTGTTCTTCACCGTAACACGATTTAGCTGCCGATAATCCACACATAACCTGAGAGTCCCATCGTGCTTCTTAGCAAACAAAATCGGTGCTCCCCATGGAGATGTGTTATTCTGAATAAATCCTTTATCAGCAAGCTCCTGAAGTTGCTTCCTCAATTCTTTCATTTCTGCCAGCGCCATCCAATAAGGTGCCATAGAAATTGGTGATGTCCCTGGAAATAACTCAATACCAAACTCAATCTCCCGATGCGGTGGTAATCCTGGCAACTCATCGGGGAAGACATCCTCGAACTCATCAACCACCAGAATCGCTAAACTGCCTCTCAGAACATAGGGCTCGCAATCCAGGTTGGCAAGAAAAGCACAACAACCTAGATTCCTTCGCCCTCCTAGACAATACTTCATGAGACGCTCACTCATTAACCAATCACCACCACCCCCCTATCAAACACTAGGGTCACTTTTCTAAGTTGGCAGTCCACGACTGCACTATACCTGGACAACCAGTCCATCCCTAGAATTACATCATAGGAGCTCATGGGGAGTATAATCAAATCGCTTTTCAAAATCTCATCCCCAATCTTTATTTTACAGGATTTACACATACAATTTACACACACCCGCCCCAAGGGAGAAGTTATGACTAGGGGTTCATTAAACTATTCTACCTCTAATCCCAAGGCATGTACAAAATAACTCAAAATGAGAGAATGAGAGGCACCGGTATCAAATAAAATGCGAGCTAAAGATCTAGAAACCAAGATCATACCATCGACAACCGCGTTACCAGTCTGAGAATCTGACCCTCCAGATGCCATTACATGAACCTGCACTGGAGCCTTTCCTTTTCCTCTATCGACATTGCTAGGTCCTGGATTTCTCAGCTGATGCTGCTGGGATGGAGACGACTGCACACTACCTGTACTCGGTGCTCGATACTAAGGAACACTGCGTTGAAAATGCTGCGGCTGCTGCCCCCGTGCCGGATATGAGAATTGCTGAGGAGAGAACTACGGATACTGCAACTGTGGGTACTGCGGAGGCGGAGGTAAGGTCTGAGGCTGAGACGAACGACTGGCATCCTCCCCGGTCTGAGTTCCAAGACGAGCACTCCTGATCGGGCAATTCCTCTTGATGTGTCCAGGCTGTTGACAGAATTGACAATGGAAGCTATAGGGATTGTTGCGCCCGCTGCCAGACGAACTGCTGCTACCACTGGTCGCACCACCTTGCTTGCCTTTCCCTGGAGCTGGACGACTACTGGTGCTCTTCCTGCCACTCCTCTGCGGTCCTCCTGAAGCCTTGGCTCGGTCCTCATAATACTGCACATAATCATTCGCCACGGAGATCGTCGACGACACAAGCTCTCCGAAACTCCTAAGTCGTAGAGCAACCAACTGCCGCCGAATAGGAGCCTTGAGCCCCTCTTGAAACTTAATACATTTCTCACTCTCCGATGCCACCGCTGATGGAGCAAACCTAGCCAACTCATTAAACTTTTCCTCATACTCCCGAACTGACAACTCACCCTGCTGCAACCTGTAGAACTCAACTGCCTTCTGATCTCTATACTCCTGCGAAAAATATCGATCATAGTGTTGGAAACAAAGTGCGCAGTAGAATTTTTTTAAAAATTTTCATCAGAGTAATTTCCAAAACACAAGTTTGACATGTTATATGTATAAATTAACAGATCTTACTAACCTCAGTGTGCCGAAGAACCTTCGCAACCTGTGTAGAGAAGTAACGTTCCAAAAGAGCCTCAACCAACTAGTCTTCTTTGCTATTCTCTAACCACAACCGGAGTGAGTGTGGGCTCACACTTACAGCTCTTCCACCGGTGACTCTCCTTCCAACCAACAGAGAGAACCCAAAGCTAGTGCTCGTGATTTGTGAACAAAAGCTCTCAAGGAGTTTTCAGATGCTCACTAGAAGAGTATCACTCTTAATCTCTAAAATTGATCTCAATTAATCTGAGCAAATCATGAGACTCACTCCCTTTATATAGCTATTGGTCCTGGGGTCAGTCCATATCAGATTAGGTCTCAAAAACTCGAAACAGAATCAAGTTCGGATCAGTATCTGATAAGATCCGCGTAAAAATGCGTAATCTTATCTCCTGCTGATTGGCAGGCCAAACATTCTGATTGGTAGGCCGATCAGGCCAGTTCGACAGGCCGAACACGTCATCCGGCAGGCCAAACTCCCGAGAAAAAATCTCTGTGAATCTTTTATTTTCCACCCGAGATTCTAAAGGATAAAGTTTCAGTTTTGATTCAAATAACCCAATAGAGAAGTTATCTGATCAAAACAAACTTTATCAAGATAATCTCTAAGAAAATAAATCAATTCACAATAATTCTACAAGTTTATCTTGTTCTAATTTTGTCCAAAATTAAAACAACTGATAAACAGACAAGAATTATCTGATCGCAATAATTCAACAAGTTTATCTTGAACTAATTTCTTACAAAATTAATTCAACCGATAAACAGAAATGAATTATTTGATTCTTACAAATTTTAAACCAATCTGATAAATCTGACATAAGTCACCAATTATTGGAAAAGCACGCCGTGTCGTTACAGGATTTTGTGAGCTAGCAAAGGGGACCAAAATGGACCTATAAAGTTCAAGCTCATGATAATTATGAAACCCAATATCCCAGATATATATTTCACAATTACCAACTCCAACGCTACTCCACTAAAAGCTTGGAGCTGCACTCTCGAACTTTATAGAATTACGAAGCTCGTGTAGCTAAGTCTCCATGACATATCATAGTGTATCGTATCCCCATATGATAATCCATAATCGGCTTAAGGACAAGTTCTGTCTTACCTTCCCGATTAATTTTATCTTACGTTCCATTGTCTCACCATTAGAAAACTTACCATCCAAAGATAGTATACCATTCGGTTACACCTATGTATCCAAATGGTTGAGCGCTCCAGTTTTTCAATTACAGGACAACGCATATAAGAGGATATCATTACTCCTAAAGAGGAGCTATGGATTCCATATCTATGAATAACAAGTCTACGCTATCAAGAGTCATGCCTCCAACGTACCGGCATGCATACCACTATAGAGATGTGGGAGTCACCCATTGGTACATCGAAAGACACAAGTCGAGATAACGGGCCCACTATTCATCTCAGGATTAAGATGCAATACAAATGACTGTCTAAAGTGAATCGATTTGCCAAGACAGAATTATTAATCCAAATCAATTCACTTTATGTCCTGATCCAACACATCGTCACCAATGACAACATGCCAATGTTTCTATTCACGGAGTCTAACTCCGATGGCCAAGACAAACCATCTCCCAAAAGGGATATAGACAACATAACAATCTTTATCATGAATAAAGCGCCCAACTTTATTCCCTCGATTGCGGATCATATGTTTTAGACCATCACCTTAAGAATCGTGTCTTCCGCATAATCATCCCATCATATGCCCAATTCTTAAGGTTTAGATTGACAGTCTCAGACTACTGTTTGCTTATCATACATTCAACAAATATGAACATAAAGAGGACAAGATTTGGTATATATAAATGAATAAATTCTTTATTGATAAAAATGTCTCCAAAAACGTATTACATTTTTACTCCTTAGGGCATACATGTCTAACAATCTCCCACTTGCACTAAGTGAGTAAATACAGCACATTTTGCATCCCCATAGCTTCCACATGCCTCTCAAAGACTCTCCCAGTAAGTGTCTTCGTAAATGGATCAGCTAAATTGTCCTCTACGCGATCCTGCACACCGTGACATGCCCGCCCTCAACGAAGTCCTTTATCACATGATACTTTCAATCAATATGCTTACTCTTCTTGTGAAATCTTGGTTCCTTAGCATTAGCTACCGCCGCACTGTTATCACAGTACAGTGATACAGCTTTATCCATACCAGGAACTACCTCAAGATCCCCAAGGAACTTACGGAGCCACACTGCTTCTTTTGAAGCATCACTAGCTGCCACATACTCGGCCTCCATCGTTGAATCGAAAGTGCAATCCTGCTTCGCACTTGTCCAACTGATGGCACCGCCACCCAGAGTAAACACAAACCCCGAAGTCGATTTCCTAGAATCTAGACAGGATTGAAAATCCAAATCAGTGTATCCTAGAGGAGTCAAGTCCTCACCCGAATACACAAGCATATACCCTAGAGTCCTTCTCAGGTACTTAAAAATATGCTTTACCGCAACCCAATGGTTCGGTCCTGAATCCACCTGAAATCGACTTACAATCTCGACCGCATAGCTAATATCCGGTCGAGTGCAAAGCATGGCATACATAAGACTACCCACTGCCAAAGCATAAGGCACCTTCTTCATGTATTCTCTTTCTTCATAAGACTTTGGAGAGTCTTTCTTAGAAAGAGTAATTCCAGACCTAGATGGTTGCCCATCTTTCTTGGAATCCTGCATTGCAAACCTCCTGAGAATTTTATCTATGTAGCCGGCCTGTGACAAAGCTATCATTTTGTTCTTCCTATCCCGAATGATCTGGATACCGAGAACAAAATTAGCCTCACCTAAGTCCTTCATGTCAAACTACTTGGTCAACCATAATTTGACCGATGACAATGCCCCAACGTCATTGCCAATTAGCAGAATGTCATGTACATAGAGCAGTAGAAAAACTACCTTCCCATCCTTTATGTGTTTGTAAACACATGGTTCATCCACATTTTGTGAGAACCCATAAGTCTTGATCACTTGATCAAATCTTATGTTCCAAGAATGGGATGCATGCTTAAGTCCATAAATTGACTTTAGCAGCTTACAAACCTTCCCCTCTTGACCCGCAACCTTGAACCCGTCTGGTTGTTTCATATAAATGGACTCATCAAGATAGCCATTCAGTAAAGCCGTCTTGACATCCATCTGCCAAATCTCATAATCGAGAGCGACAGCTATGGACAAGAGAATACGGGTGGACTTAAGCATGGCTACAGGCGAAAAGGTTTCCTCATAATCGATTCCTTCCTTTTGTGTATAACCCTTAGCTACCAGTCTAGCCTTAAAGGTTTCGACCTTTCCATCCACTCCTCTTTTCCTCCTATAGATCCACTTACACCCTATGGGTTTTATCCCTTCGGGAAGATCCACAAGCTCCCAGACCTGATTAGTCTCCATAGACTTCATCTCTGTGTTCATGGCCTCTATCCAGAGTCTTAAATCAACATCCTCCATAGCTTCTGCGTAAGTATAAGGATCCCTGTCATGTTCATCTGGTTCAGCCAAGAAGACCTCCCCATTGAACATATGCCTTTCAGGTTGACGCCCGATCCTCCCACTACGCCGAAGCCCCTGAGAGTGTTGTTCAGGTTTGTTTGGTTTTTCTACACCGATCAGAATGGTTTCGTTCGAAACCTCCGGAGTGAACGAATCACCCCTTAACTCCTCAAGCACCACTTTGCTTCGAGGTTTAAAGTCGTCCATGTAACTCTCCTCAAGAAAAGTTGCATTAGTATAAACCACGACTTTATTTTCCTTTGGGTTATAAAAATAACCCCCTTTATTCCCTTTTGGATATCCTACCAACACGCAAACTTCCGAACGTGCTTCCAACTTATTCGGATCCTTAAACAGGACATGAGCTGGACATCCCCATATGCGAATATGGTTTAAGGATGTCTTCCGTCTTGTCCACAACTCGTGAGGAGTTTTAGGGATCGATTTTGAAGGCACATTGTTCAAAAGATAACATGCGGTTTGTAGTGCATATCCCCAAAAGGATAAAGGCAATGATGAATAACTCATCATGGACCGAATCATGTCCAACAAAGTCCTATTCATTCTCTCTGCTACGCCATTCTGGTGCGGAGTGCCTGGCGCAGTCAAATGGGATAAAATCCCATTCTCTAACAAGTGTCCCAAGAACTCATCAGAAAGTTATTCCCCTCCTCGATCAGATCGAAGTGCCTTTATGGGTCTACCTAATTGCTTTTCCACTTCAGCCCGAAATCCCTGAACTTATCATAAGTTTCACTTTTGTGGTGCATTAGGTACACTTACCCATATCTTGAGTAATCGTCAATAAAAGTGACAAAGTACTCATACCGTCCTCGTGCCCGGATGTTCATTGGTCCGCAAACATCACTATGCACAAGTTCTAGAACCCCTTCGGCCCTATTGCCCTTAGACCCGTATGGTCTTTTGGTCATTTTACCCTCCAAACAAGATTCACATTGAGGTATAGATTCTACCTTTAAGTGACTTAAAGGTCCATCCCTTACCAACCTTTGAATCCTATTCAGGTTAATATGACCAAGGCGCAAATGCCAAAGATAAGTCTTATTAGAGTGAGAAGTTTTAAGTCTTTTTGAGTTATTATCATTTATCTCAGCATTAAGCAATAAGTCCATCTTAGGTTTGATAAAATATAGATTATTTTGCATCCATCCAGAACAGATAAAAGATTTATTTTTACGAATCACCACTTTTTCATTAAAAGATACCACGTAGGAGTCTTTAAATAAAGAAGATACAAAAACTAAATTCCTTTTAAATTTAGGAACATAAAAACAATCTCGCAAAATTAAATTCCTATAATTATCAAAATAAAGATGGACATCTCCCACTGCTTCCGCTGAGACCAAGGATCCATCGCCCATCCGAAGCGTTAAGTCTTCACGAAGTAGACTTCTCGTTTCTTTGAATCCCTGCAGAGAAACACAAACATGATTAGTTGCACCAGAATCTATGACCCAGATGTCATTGGATTCCTCAACCAAACAAGTTTTTAAATATAGAAGATCACACCTACCTCCCTTGGAAAGGAAGTCCTTGCAATGCTTCTTTATATGCCCGACCTTACCACAAAAGAAGCACTTAAGCTTCTTTGGGTTCTTCTTCTTCTTCTTCTTGCTCTTGGTAGCAGCAGGAATAGAAGAATTCCCACTCTTGGCCCGTTGCTTCTTTCCATTCCGAGATTTAGGATTGGAACCAGAAGCAGCTACCATATTGGCCTCACCACCAGCAGGAGACTCCCTGATCAGTAGTTCAAACTCCTGTAACTGTTTCATCAGTTCTGTTAAGGTCATATCGCATCTATTGTTTAAATTAAAAGTAGCTCTAAACGGAATAAATTCCTTAGACAGAGTCTCAAAGACCATAGTCATCTGAGTTTCAGCATCGATGTCGGCTCATTTGGTTTGAGCCTCAGCGAGGTAACCCATGACCAACATCATATGCTGCTTTATAGATGTCCCCGGTCTCTGTCTATAGTTTAATAGTTTTCGAAGCGCCCCTTGCCGCTATGTTATGGCCTGGCCTCCGAACATATCCTCAAGATTATCCAAGATCTGCTTCGCAGTCTCATAATCCTGATGTTGAGCCTACAGCACGTTGTTCATGCTGGCCATAACATAGTAGTGGGCCTGATCATTAGCATCTTTCCAGCGGTCGTACGCTTGGAATTGCTCATTACTTGAGTCTCCCGTAGGCTCTGGAGGACAAGGAGTTGTCAGAACATATTTCAGTTTCTCAAAGGAAAGGACGATGTTTAGGTTCCGTTTCCAATCATTATAGTTCTCACCGGTTAATTGGTTTTTGTCAAGTATCGATGATAAAGCGTTTTTAGACTTTTGTAATCTACAATAAAGAATCATATACCAAACATAAGCAAACATATATAATAATTTAGTAAGATAACACATTCATGTAAAATAATACAAATGCGTTTATGTGTCAAAACCTTGAAAATATCACAACCTTACAACGATAATTCCCAACTCAGAATTCAACAAGCTCCTAGGGGAGTCATGCCAAATTCAATCAGGAACACGGATCCCCTCCTGATTAATATATGCCATCCAGGACCCGTATGATCCAGCATATACTAATAATCGTTTCTTTGGCCATTAATTTTATTAACAGAGCTCCTAGGGGAGGTTAATAATAAAATCAACGTGAGTGTATAACCACCGTTTCAATATTTTATCCATGATTTATAATCACCACCTAGGGGTTTGCAACCATAAATCATACTAAAATACCTTATTCTTTCAGAGATCCAATTTGGTACATGATAGAAATCCCTTCCTAGGGGTCGGGACCACCATGTTCTTCCTATGGACCAACGATGGAGGCCTTAGGTCCTCTCTTCGAAAACCTTCTCCCACTCAATCTTTTGAAGTCAAGGTTTTATTTTAAAATTATGCATGAACAATTTTAATATGAGCGGCACTCCCTATTCTATATGACATGTTATCAATATACATGGTAAATCATATTATATTGCAGACGAGCAAAGCAATCAAGCAAAGCTACAAGCAAAATAATAGTAACCGTAATATTATGGTTCCACCCTAGAGAATAGAAAACTAAGATTACAAGAGAATAATCGAGACATTTATCGATTCTTCATCCTTGAATCCTCAAGCTGTATCCTTCTTCATGTAATATCCATCTTTAAGTCTTCAATCCCGTATGAATCGAATACTTCATATTTCCGGTCATATCTAAATTTAATGTTTCTCAAAATCATCCCAAAAAAAAAATTAAAACTGCATCGGAAAAATTACACCTTTTTTTGGACACTCGGCAGCTCTCAGTCGGCAGGCCGGTCTGGGTGATCGGCCTGCCAAACATGAAGGTTCGGTCTGCCAGCAGAGCACCAAAATTTCTGCCCCACTGTAGGCCTGCCGGACCACACGTCTGGCCTGCCGATCTATGACCTCCGGCCTGCCGAACTGTGAGGTCCGGCATGCCGACCGAGCAGAAAACCCTTAATCCAGAAAATACAATTTTAATGCAATTCATCAATTTTATTTTTAACAATTCAAAAACATAAAATTAGAGACTCAGGAAATACCTGGAGGCGCCATCATCAATCTTCTACATCCGACTTCTCGATCCGTCTTCTCTAGATAATTATTTAATTACAAAATTCTTACAAATTAAAAAATTAAATAACAATTCCTAGACGGAGATGATAGTCCGCCATCGAATTACATGAAAAGCCTAGATACACATTCTAACCTCTAAGGAACCATAACCGGTATTAATTAACTAATAAATAATTAAACAACGATTTAATCAACCATAATTAATTAATAAACATTCACCACATAATCCATGACAACATATATATTATATAGAAACCTAGAGTGCCATCTCTCTATAAAATTCAATTCAAGCATAGGAGAGATTAAGATCACAAAATTTATGCATATAACATGATCACAAACTTGCAAATTTATGTAAAAACCTCGGCTCTGATACCAATTGTTGGAAACAAAGTACGCAGCGGAATTTTTTTAAAAATTTTCATCAGAGTAATTTCCAAAACACAAGTTTGACATGTTATATGTATAAATTAAACAGATCTTACTAACCTCAGTGTGCCGAAGAACCTCCGCAACCTGTGTAGAGAAGTAACGTTCTAGAAGAGCCTCAACCAACTGGTCTTCTTTACTATTCTCTATCCACAACCGGAGTGAGTGTGGGCTCACACGTACAGCTCTTCCACCGGTGACTCTCCTTCCAACCAACAGAGAGAACCCAAAGCTAATGCTCGTGATTTGTGAACAAAAGCTCTCAAGGAGTTTTCAGATGCTCACTAGAAGAGTATCACTCTTAATCTCTCAAATTGATCTCAATTGATCTGAGCAAATCATGAGACTCACTCCCTTTATATAGCTATTGGTCCTGGGGTCAGTCCATATCAGATTAGGTCTCAAAAACTCGAAACAGAATCAAGTTTGGATTAGTATCTGATAAGATCCGCGTAAAAATGTGTAATCTTATCCCCCGCTGATCGGCAGGTCGAACATTCTGATCGGCCTACCGATCAGCGGGAGATAAGATTACACGTTTTTACGCGAATCTTATCAGATACTGATCCAAACTTGATTTTGTTTCAAGTTTTTGAGACCTAATCTGATATGGACTGACCCCAGGACCAATAGCTATATAAAGGGAGTGAGTCTCATGATTTGCTCAGATCAATTGAGATCAATTTGAGAGATTAAGAGTGATACTCTTCTAGTGAGCATCCGAAAACTCCCTATGAGCTTTTGTTCACAAATCACGAGCACTAGCTTTGGGTTCTCTCTGTTGGTTGGAAGGAGAGTCACCGGTGGAAGAGCTCTACGTGTGAGCCTCCGGCAGGCCGAACTCCCGAGAAAAAATCTCCGCGAATCTTTTATTTTCCACCCGAGATTCTAAAGGATAAAGTCTCAGTTTTGATTCAAATAACCCAATAGAGAAGTTATCTGATCAAAACAAACTTTATCAAGATAATCTCTAAGAAAATAAATCAATTCACAATAATTCTACAAGTTTATCTTGTTCTAATTTTGTCCAAAATTAAAACAACCGATAAACAGACAAGAATTATCTGATCGCAATAATTCAACAAGTTTATCTTGAACTAATTTCTTACAAAATTAATTCAAGTGATAAGCAGACATGAATTATTTAATTCTTACAAATTTTAAACCAATCTGATAAATCTGACATAAGTCAGCAATTATTGGAAAAGCACGCCGTGTCGTTACAGGATTTTGTGAGCTAGCAAAGGGGACCAAAATGGACCTATAAAGTTCAAGCTCATGATAATTATGAAACCCAATATCCCAGATATACATTTCACAATTATCAACTCCAACGCTACTCCACTAAAAGCTTAGAGCTGTACTCTCGAACTTTATAGAATTACGAAGCTTGTGTAGCTAAGTCTCCATGACATATCATAGTGTATCGTATCCCCATATGATAATCCATAATCGGCTTAAGGACAAGTTCTCTCTTACCTTCCCGATTAATTTATCTTACGTTCCATTGTCTCACCTTTAGAAAACTTACCATCCAAAGATAGTATACCATTCGGTTACACCTATGTATCCAAATGGTTGAGCGCTCCAGTTTTCCAATTATAGGACAACGCATATAAGAGGATATCATTACTCCTAAAGAGGAGCTATGGATTCCATATCTATGAATAACAAGTCTACGCTATCAAGAGTCATGCCTCCAACGTACCGGCATGCATACCACTATAGAGATGTGGGAGTCACCCATTGGTACATCAAATGACACAAGTCGAGATAACGGGCCCACTATTCATCTCAAGATTAAGATACAATACAAATGACTATCTAAAGTGAATCGATTTGCCAAGACAGAATTATTAATCCAAATCAATTCACTTTATGTCCCGATCCAACACATCGTCACCTATGACAACGTGCCAATGTTTCTATTCACGGAGTCTAACTCCAATGGCCAAGACAAACCATCTCCCAAAAGGGATATAGACAACATAACAATCTTTATCATGAATAAAGCACCCAACTTTATTCCCTCGATTGCGGATCATATGTTTTAGACCATCACCTTAAGAATCGTGTCTTCCGCATAATCATCCCATCATATGCCCAATTCTTAAGGTTTAGATTGACAGTCTCAGACTACTGTTTGCTTATCATACATTCAACAAATATGAACATAAAGAGGACAAGATTTGGTATATATAAATGAATAAATTCTTTATTGATAAAAATGTCTCCAAAAACGTATTACATTTTTAGTCCTCAGGGCATACATGTCTAACACATAGAACAGCTCCTCGAACCTGTCCCAACTGATATCACCACCGCGCTCCAGATGCTTACCCTGCTTCCACCAAGTGTTAGCGCCACCCTCGAGTTTGTACGCAGCAAACTCCACACGATACTCCTTAGGCACACCAAGAGTATCCAAATGCTTCAAGATCGAATCCAGCCAATACTCTGCTAACTGCGGATCCCCATTGCCATCAAAAGTCAGAACAGACGCCCGCCGAAATTCCTTAAAGTATGCATGCCTACTACCAACATCAGAATCTCCCGGTCTAGCCCTGGCTGCCATCTGCCGGAAAGTCACAAACATAGACCTCATCATGCTCTCATCATTTCTGAACTCGACGTCAGCTGTTGAACGACGTCTAGGTGCCATTCTCTCACTTCTGAAAACAAAATTTGGACTGTCAGAGGTATTTCATTGTCAAACCTATGTGTGCACAATTCCCAAGGTTCATAACCTTGAGCTCTGATACCATTCTATCATGCCCCGGAGTACGGGAGGTGACGTGGTGGATTATTTAAGTTAATTTAAAAGAGAATTTAATTAAAATCCAAAGTTTAAAAGTTTGAGTTAAATATAAAATATGAAAAATTAAATAATAAACATAGCAAATATGGGTCCCACAGACCCACAATTTGTGCACACACATGGTACTGACAATATCATAAATACAATCACAGTCCAGGATATAAATAAAGTTAAATCTTACATGCCTTGATTAAATAACACAGAATATAAATTAATCCTCCAATTGCTCCTGAGTTCGGTCCGAAGAATCCTCTCCAAACCTAAATGGGAAACCACCTAGAGGGGGAAATTTAAAACAAATAAAACGTGAGCGAAAGGCTCAGTAGGACTATATTTTATAAAATAATTTAATTTAAAGAAACAGGTCATTATTCAGGAGACATTTAAAAGAAACCTTAAATGAATAAATAAATTTGAGTAAAGCCATTCTTACCCAGAACAGTTTATTTAGACAACCAGAAATATCAGTTTCTTTTTCCTAGGCAAACCATAGTATCACCACCGTAGTCGCCCAACTGGGTTTCGAGACCTGCCCCCAAGGTCGATCGCTACACGACCCGATCTCTGATATGGCATCACGCCTATATGTTTATTATCATCATCATTCAAAACCCAATTACCGAGTGTTGTCATTTATATTCATTATGAAGTTCATTTTAGTTCACGGTATATCAAAATATAACCGATAAATTCATTTTTCAAACAACCGTTGAAATCATTTTAATAGAAATCCTTTTTAAAGCCAAATCATTTCAAAACTAGGCTATCAAAGAAATAGGATAGAAGTCCTACCTCAATACTCGTGTCGGTGCCCCACACCGTAATCCTGGTCCGCTATACGTTAGCTCCGCGGAACCACGAATGATCCTAGATACAAACTAAGTCGATCAATATCTAGTTCGAGACATTCTATGTTACTAAACCATTTCATGATATCCTAGTGTGCCATTTGTACCTTTAAAATCATTCTATAAGGTTGGGATTTAAATCAGGGTTCAAAACAGTGAAAACAGATAAAAATCACAAAAATTTCCATGCCTCGGTCGGCCTGCCGGACTCCCTGCCTCGGCCTACCGAACTGCACAGTTCGGCCTGCCGGAAGCAAAGTTCGATCGGCCGAACAATTTCCAGGTTCGGCCTGCCGGACTGAAGAACACCGGCCTGTCGATCCCTATTTCTGCCAACCGAACACACAGTTCGGCCTGCCGAACTAGGAAAACCCAGAAATTCCAGCCACATGTTTTGATTTCGCCAAAACCCAAATCTTGATTCTAACCTGTTTTTCTCAAATCCCAGGCATAGAAAACATTCATAGATGATAGAAATACATATTTAGACACTTTAAAACTCATTTAAACAAGATTCAAACACAAAATCCCAAAAATCTGAAAATAGGAAAAATTGAGGAAAAATGAAAAATCTTGAATCCAATCCGTTTTTCTTCAATCTAAGCTTAGATTCTAGGTGTTCTAAGTTCATTTAACTCAAATCAAGGGTTTTCTAGGCTTAAACAAACCTAGATTTCAAAAATGCACAAAATTGAAAATTTTGTAAAAGGTTTAGAAATTTCAAAACTAACCTCGAATCGAAGCTTCAATCGCATTCTCGGTTGCCAAATCACGTTCCCGAACTCCCTCCTTGCTAACCCGAAGCTTGGATTCGAATTTGGTTTCAAAAATTTGAGAAATTGAGAGAGAGAGAGAGAGAGATGGATCACGGGAGAGAAAGAGAGGAGAGAGAGTGATCAGGGAGAGTGAGAGGAAGAGGGTGAGAGAGAGGAAATAAATAGAGGGAAACGGTGGGCGGTTTTGCTGTGCGAAAACCATGTGCCGCCCACGGTTTTGTAAAACAGAGTATTTTTAACATTTTACAAATTGTTGTGTTTTAAAACTCAAAACATCATTTTAAATCAATAAGAAATCATTTGGATTCAACAAATTAACAAAACAACCAAAAATTCAAAATCCAACCAAATAATCTAATTAATGTTAAAACATTAATTATGACACACTAATTCATCATTTATATTACATTAACATTAAATAAATTTCGGGGTGTTACAGGTTACCATATTGATCGCTATATAGTTAGATCGGTAAATAGAATTCTCCATTGCCTGATTAAACGAAAAAAAAAGAAGCAAATGAGTCACAAACTATATTATTTGATTGGAAATTGAGAAGTCTCCAATACAAGAATATTTTGATAAGATCTACTCCTTGTATGATAGAGTTGCAGTTTGAAGAATTCGAGTTTGAGTAACTAATCTGCAAATAATTACTCTAATCCTATGAAAGTGAAATGAGAGATGAGAGATTAATGTTGGTTTTTTGGCCTCAATTAGCACATTTGGATTTTATATATATATATATAAGTATGTAAGTATGTATGTATGTATAGACAAGCTAAATCTCGGGAAAAAAAAAATGAGAGAGAGAGAAAAACCTGAAATCCTTGGACTGGAATGTCGTAGTGAGGTGGATGGTTTTACTCTAGACTTGATAATCTCCCTAAGATGTTGTGCGTAAGCGCTCATGAAATTGACTTTTGTGGGAGGAACGTTAAGTAACGTTGACACCTTTGTTAGCCTGTTAGAATACTTACGGGCAGCTTTGTCCCACATCTCCTCCACATCCGGTGAAGTTAGTCCTCCTTTCTTGGCGAAAAATTTAAGGCCATTCCGAGTGTAGGGTAAGTGAGATGCTGTCAACTGGGCAAACAATGAGTTAAATTACAATTTGATCTTCAAAATTTTAGAAAATTGATGCATAATTAAATTTGAATAGCATCAAGTCTTGGTAGTCTTGTAATTTAAGTATCTCAATGTGATAAGAAAATGAGACAACAAATTTGAAATTCTGCAGGCTATCAACAAGAACCTTTGATTTTATATATATTAATTTGGTTCCATGGGGATTAATTTTAGTAACAAAATCCACGACAGCCTTTGGAAAAAGAAAAGGGGAAGGCACTTGCCAAAAATATTTACAAATAGTATAGGTTGTTTCTTAAAGGTACACAAGTAATTATCATCATCATTATTATTATTACTGTTGTTGTTGTTGTTATAGTAAAAAAGCTTAAGTAATTAATGTCATGAGTTTCCATTTTCAAGGAGTGGGACAAGGAAGAGGGTCCTATGCAAGATTCATACATGAGTCTCGTGTTGCCCACATCAATCAGTGATGAAAAATACACTCATAGGATTCAATTTCACACTCTTAAAAGAAAAAAATTGGCACTACTTGTCCTGCAGCTAAATTCATTGATTCAATTTTTTCAAAAACTAACATACTATCTATATTCCTTATCCATGAGATCGTATCAATTAGTTGAGATTTGTGGTTGCTTGCATAACCTAGCAATAAAACCACATTCAACTCCACCCTCGAATTTAGAAAAAAAAAATGAGGTTCAACTAATGGTTAGCTTCTTGTTATTATTTAAAACAAATTCCAATGACAAATTAAACTTGAGAGAGATTGCTGTAATTAAGTCATGTATTTATACTACCATGATAGAAGCGTCAAAGGCAAATGGAGGCAAAACGGTGCTCATGAAGCAAGCAGGAGTGGTGGCAAGTCCCGTGTCAAACACCACGCAGCCAGCACGAGCCAGCCCAGCAAACATTGCAACGCTCAACGAAGGGCCTGATATTCTGAGGTCTTTGCCAAGTGATACTCTCACATTCTCCCCTGGATTACTATAATCATTATTATAATTGCTATGATGATTGTTTCTTCTCTTCTTCTCAAGGCCCGATTGACCCACTGCCCGAAGCTCTCCGCGATGGCCTCCACTGCGGCGTATGAGGTCCACTGTCTGATTTGCTCTCCCTCCAATGCAACTCCCCGGACGTCTGATCCATTCTGGAGCCTCCTGATCTTGTCCATCTCTTCGTCGCCGATGACTGAAACATCGTACTTGGCTGTGCTTGAAGATTTTTTGGAAAATGTTATGGGTTTCGACGAAGGCAGTGAGGAGAACGGGAAGTTTATGTTGGTGCTCTTGAATAGTACAGGTTTTATTGATGTACTAGTGTTTGAGAGGAGGGTTGGTTTTAGAACGTTTTGATTATTTTGAGGTGTTGATATTGGAGATGCACAATTGGCAGTCTTGTTTATCTATCTTTTTTTTTTTCAGTTTGGGATTGTTTGGCGCTTTTTTGGTTTTGTTTTTGAAAGATTTAAAGAGGGGATATTTTGAACCAAGCAAAGGAGTTGGGAAGATAAAATCCGGTGCCAAGAAATGAACCATAGCCTTACGATATGGAAATCAATATCTGCAAGAAGAGAGAAAGAACAAATATCTTTTAACAAGCTTCCAAATGTTCAAGAGATTTTTCTGTTGTCTGTTTGTTCATGAAGTGCAGTTGATTTTTCTCCGTGTGAAAAAGGAAGATAAATGGGATATTCTTTCCATGGTACTAAATAAAGTATACTCTTGTTTATATCATGATAGATTTTTGACCTCCATGGGGTAAGTAAGATTGTATACACGTCAATTTTTATTTTTCCCCCGTAACGTATATAGTATCATACTGCCTTTCAAAGTTCAATGTTATCTAAAGTTCAATGTTTGATAGTCACTACAACAACCCTTCAGCTACCGGAGTTTGAGCGACGATTTTACATTGTCACTAAAACAATTATTCAACGACGACATGAAAAATCAATTCATTGACTTAGATTTGGTGTGATTTGTGAGGGATTTAGTGATGATATTATAACCGCTAAATGTTTTACTAATTTACAATGACGAAAATATTGTTACTGAATACTTCTGTTGGAACCTTTGCACCAGCTTTAGCCATGTTTGGAGTTCAGATAGGATTTTAATTAGCAACCAAAAAGTCATTGCTAATAGCCAATTTGTTTTTTTTTACTACAATAACCCTTTAGCTACCGGAGTTTCAGCGATGACTTTATCTTGTTGCTGAAACAATTATTCAACGACGAAATGAAAATTCAATTCGTTGACTTAGATTTGGTGTGATTTGTGAGGG
This sequence comes from Artocarpus heterophyllus, assembly GCA_025403435.1. NCBI lineage: Eukaryota > Viridiplantae > Streptophyta > Magnoliopsida > Rosales > Moraceae > Artocarpus > Artocarpus heterophyllus. Next base: position 7,524,850 of record CM046339.1, on the reverse strand, counting down.
ATTTAGTGACAATATTATAACCGCTAAATGTTTCACTAATTTACAATGACAAAAATATTGTCGCTGAATACTTCTCTTAGAACCTTTGCACTAGCTTTAGCCATGTTGGAGTGCAAATAGGATTTTAATTAGCAACGAAAAAACCGTTGCTAATAGCCAATTTGCTTCTTCTTTTTTTTTGTGTGTGTTTTGCTCTGAAAATTACCAAAAATTTAAGATAATTCAGCTCATTTACCCTTTTTTTAGTTGGTGGGGGGTGGCTTACAGATAACTTATATGTTGAACAAACTTCTTTCTTTTGCCAGTTTTTGCAAATTTCTTTTTTCCTTCGTCTTCTCTTTGCCCTTCCTCAAATCTCTCCACTCTCTCTATGTGTCCCCTCCTTTTTGCACCTCCTCATAAAACCGCCATCGGGGGTGGTTTTCTTGACCAAAATTTCATTGACAAATTTTTTCGCTTTTAACCTTTAACATTTTACACTAGGGGTTTTACCATACCATACTATACATGCAAACATAACAAATAAAACAAAACAAAGATAGTTAGCATTGATAGGAGTCTATCTCCAGTAGGCACCGGAGTAGATCTACACTAAAAGGGAAAAAAAAAGAAGGACAAAGAACACCCAACTCTTCTATTCTAGTCTCTGTCACAAACCCAAACCAGGGTGGTGACATGGTGGATTTATTGAAATAATTAAACAAAGTATAATTAAATTCACTACTTAATTATTTGGTAAATTTGACTAAACATAATTTAAGTTACTTATAAAAATCTCATAAATAAAACTTTTGAATATTTTTCGTTTATTAAGTCCTAATAAATAATTTCATGTATTATCCCTGAATTAAATTAAATTAAAATATAAAACTTAGGGAGAGCGAGTCGAGTAGCACCAGACCCCACACTATGCACACTCATAGTATAGACATATAAAATTGTACAAGCCACGGTCAAACAAAAAGGTAAACACATTCTATATTATTATATACCTTGAAAATATAATAAATAAATAAATAGATGGATAAGCTAAACATCTCATGGTCCACATTAGGATGTCAGCAATGTCCTACTCAGTGGCTTCCTACGAATCACCCGAAGGGGAAAAAAAAAACAAAAACAAAAAGTGTGAGTGAAAGACTCAGCAAGACTTTGAGTTTCGAAATCGTTCATAAAATAAAATGAGATAAAGTAAAATAAAATAGTATAGTTTAAATGCAAATTTAGAAACATTAAGTATTTAACAAGTCCATACTTACCTCTCACCATCTGTGATTATCAAAAACTCATAATAAGTGATTAATAGGTTCACGCTTGTAATTCACTATCTGTAACTACCTCAAATCATGAATCATCATTCACAATGTACAAAGCCTCATATCACCACCATAGTGGCCCAGTTGAGTTTCGAGACCTGCCCCCAAAGTCGCTCTCTACATGACTCGATCTTTGTGTGTTATCATGCACTATCATACCATTACGAATGGGGTTCAATGCCCATTCAGTGTCCATTATTATTTAGTCATATCATTTTATTTTGGGTATTCTTTTATCGGCTTATCATTTACATTCACTATGATTCATTCATTATCATCATCATTCATTATCATGGCTCATTATAATCATTCATTACGTTCATGTCCAACATCTAGTGGAAATAAATAAATAACAACAACATATTTCTTAAAGACTTTTTAAGAAAGAATAGCATGACCCAAACTAATTTTTAAAATCACTGCTAATGAAAAGGAAGGTCTAGAGTCTTACCTCATTTTTTAGCACAATAGCACTAACTCCACTGTTCTGGTTGCTACACATCAACTCCTCAAAACTACGAAAAACCTTAGATGTGGACTAGATTCCGTAATATCTAATTCAAAATATTCTCCATTAGTATGTTATTTATTGGTGTCGTGCCTTTAGAGTCTATATAATCATGTCACATGGTCAAAATCTCTTTTTTATCATTAAACGGTGAAAACTAGTGAAAAACAACCATTTTTATGCAACTCGGTTGGACCCAAGTCTGCCCTGTCGAACTGCTGGTGTTTGACCAACCAACCAACCAATTGAGTCTAGCTTGCCAAATTACTGATGTTCGACTTGTTGGAAAAATAGGTGAGAGGTACGCAGCGGAAATTTAAAAATTTTAACATCAAAGTATTTTTCCAAAACACAAGTTTGACATGCTATATGTATAAATTAAACAAATCTTACTAACCTCTATGTGCCGAAGAACCTCCTCGACCCGTGAAGAGAAGTAACGTTCCAGAAGAGCCTCAACCAACTGGTCTTCTTTGCTATTCTCTATCCACGACCGGAGTGAGTATGGGCTCACACGTACAGCTCTTCCACCGGTGACTCTCCTTCCAACCAATCGAGAGAACCCAAAGCCAGTGTTCGTGATTTGTGAACAAAAGCTCTCAAGGAGTTTTCAGATGCTCACCAGAAGAGTATCACTCTTAATCTCTCAATTGATCTGAGTAAATCATGAGACTCACTCCCTTTATATAGCGATTGGTCCTGGGGTCAGTCCTTATCAGATTAGGTCTCAAAAACTCAAAACAGAATCAAGTTTGAATCAATATCTAATAAGATCCGAGTGAAAACGCGTAATCTTATCTATCGCTGATCGGCAGGCCGAACAGGCCCCATCGGCAGGCTGAACACGTAGATCGACAGGCCGAACTACCGCGTAAAAATCTCCGCGAATCTTTTATTTTCCACCCGAGATTCTATAGGATAAAGTCTCAGTTTTGATTCAAATAACCCAATAGAAAAGTTATCTGATCAAAACAAACTTTATCAAGATAGTCTCTAAGAAAATAAATCAATTCACAATAATTCTACAAGTTTATCTTGACTTAATTTATCCAATTAAATCAACCGATAAGCAGACAAGAATTATCCGATCCTAATAATTCAACAAGTTATCTTAAATTAATTTTATTACAAAATTAATTTAACCAATAAACAGACATGAATTATCTGATTCTTTCAAATTTTAAACCAATCTGATAAATCCGACATAAGTCACCAATTATTGAAAAAGCACCGTATCATTACAGGATTTTGTGAGGTAGCAAAGGGGACCAAAATGGACCTATAAAGTTCAAGCGCATGATAATTATGAAACCCAATATCCCAGATATACATTTCACAATTATCAACTCCAACGCTACTCCACTAAAAGCTTAGAGATGCACTATCAAACTTTATAGAATTACGAAGCCCGTAAAGCTAAGTCTCCATGACATATCAAAGTGTATCGTATCCCCATATGAAAATCCATAATCGGCTTAAGGACAAGTTCTGTCTTACCTTCCCGATTATTTTTATCTTATGTTCCATTATCTCACCATTAGAAAACTTACCATCCAAAGACAGTATATCATTCGGTTACACCTATGTATCCAAATGGTTGAACGCTCCAGTTTTCCAATTACAGGATAACGCATATAAGAGGATATCATTACTCCTTAAGAGGAGCTATGGATTCCATATCTATGAATAACAAGTCTACGTGTCATGCCCCGGAGTACGGGAGGTGATGTGGCGGATTATTTAAATTAATTAAAAGAGAATTTAATTAAAAATCAAGAGTTTAGGAGTTGAATTGAATATAAAATGTGAAAATTTAAAGAAAACTATTGCATGAATAATTAATATTTAAAGAATAAACCTAGCGAGTATGCGTTCCCCAAACCCACAACTTATGCACACACATGGTACTGACAATATCATAAATACAATCACAGTCCCGATACAAATAAAGTTAAAGTCTTACATGCCTTGATTTAAATAATACAAATAAGTACACTAGTCCTTCTATTGCTCCTGTGTCTTGTCCGAAGAATCCTCTCCAAGCCTAAATGGAAAACCACCTAGAAGGGGGGAAATTTAAAACAAATAAAACGTGAGCAAAAGGCTCAGTAGGACTATATTTCATAAAATAATTTAATTTAAAGAAACATTTCCTTTCTCAGGAATTATATAAAAGAAACCTTAAATGAATAAATAAATAATTAAATAAATTTGAGTAAAGCTGTCCTTACCCAAAACAGTTTATTCGTACAACCAGTATTATCATTTTCCTTTCCTAGGCAAACCATAATAATATCACCACCGTAGTGGCCCAGCTGGGTTTCAGGACCTGCCCCCAACGTCGATCGCTACACGACCTGATCTCTGATATGGCATCATTCCTATATGTTTATTATTATCATCATTCAAAACCCAATTACCGAGTGTTGTCATTTACATTCATTATGAAGTTCATTTCAGTTCACCGTATATTAAAATATAACCGATAAATTCATTTTCAAACAACCGTTGAAAACATTTTAATAGAAATCATTTTCAAAGCCAAATCATTTCAAACCAGGCTACCAAAGAAATGGGGTAGAAGTCCTACCTCAATACTCGTGCCAGTACCCCACACCGTAATCCCGGTCCGTTATACGTTAGCTCCGCGGAACCATGAACGATTCCTAGATACAAACTAAGTCGATCAATATCTAGTTTGAGACATTCTATGTTACTAAACCATTTCATGATGTCCTAGTGTGCCATTTGTATCTTTAAAATCATTCTGTAAGGTTAGAATTTAAATTAGGGTTCAAAACAGTGAAAAGGGGTGAAAAATCACAAAATTTTCCTTGCCCCGATCGGCCTGCCGAACTCCCTGCTTCGGCCTGCCGAACTGCACAGTTCGGCCTGCGGGAAGCAAAGTTCGGTCGGCCAAACATCCCAAGGTTCGGCCTGCCAGACTGAAGAACACCGGCCTGTCAATCCTTATTCCGGCCTGCCGAACACGTGATCTGGCCTGCCGAACTGGGAAAACCTAGAAAACCCAGCCATGGGTTTCTCGATCCCCAAAACACAAATCTTGATTCTAACTTGTTTTTCTCAAATCCCAGGCATAGGAAATAATCATAGTTGGTAGAAAAACATATTAGAACACATTTGGACTCATTTAAACGAGATTTAAACTCAAAAATCTCAAAAATCCAAAAATAAGAAAATAGGGAGAAAAATGAAAAATCTTGAATCCAATCCGTTTTTCTTCAATCTAAGCTTAGATTCTAGTTGTTCTAAGTTCATTTAACACAAATCCAAGGTTTTCTAAGCGTAAACAAACCTAGATTTCAAAAATGCACAAAATTGAAAATTTTGGAAAAAGTTTAGAAATTTCAAAACTAACCTCGAATCGAAGCTTAAATCCGCGTCCTCGGTTGCCAAATCACGTTCCCGAGCTTCCTCCTTGCTAACCCGGAGCTTGGTTTCGAATTTGGTTTCAAAAATTTTGAAAGAGATAAAGAGAGAAGAGAGGAGCCGAGAGAGATCAAGAGAGAGAGAGAGAGAGTGAAATCGGGAGAGTGAAGAGAGAGGAGGAAGAGATAGAATAAATAGAGAAAATCGGTGGGGGGGTTTAACTGTGCGAAAACCATGTGCCGCCCACGGTTTTGTAAAACGGAATATTTTTAACATTTTACAAATTGTTGTGTTTTAAAACTCAAAACATCATTTTAAAGCAATATGAAATCATTTGAATTCACCAAATTAACAAAACAACCAAAATTTCAAAATCCAACCCAATAATCAAGTTAATGTTGAAACATTAATTATGGCACACTAATTCATCATTTATATTACATTAACATTAAATAAATTTCGAAGCGTTACAACTCTCCACCCCTAAAAGAAATTTCATCCTCGAAATTTACACCTCATTTCAGAAACAAAACAAATGCGGATACAATTCCTGCATACTCGACTCTAGTTCCCAAGTGGCTTCATCAACCCCGTGATGCTGCCACACGACTTTTACCCACGGTATTTAACGACGATGCAAACTAATCACTTTCCGGTTGATAATTTGAATTGGCACTTCTTCGTACGTCGTATCCTCCTGAACCTGCACATCGCGAAGTGAAACTATCTTACCCTGCTCAGGCGGACACTAACTAAGCATCGACAAATGAAACACATCGTGAACATGAGAAAGTTTGGACGGAAGTTCAAGCCAATAAGCGACCACACTAACGCGCTGAGTGATCTCGAACGGCCCAATATACCTCGGCGCGAGCTTCCCACTCACTCCGAACCGCATAGTTCCCTTATGAGGCGATACCCTCAAGAGAACAAAATCTCCAACCGCGAACTCTAAGGGTCTACGTCTCATATCCGCGTAACTCTTCTGTCGACTCTGAGCTGCCCTCAACCGATCTCGAATCACCGTGACTTTCTCGTTGCTATCACGGATCTCATCCGGCCCAAGAATAACCCTATCTTCCTGCTCGGCCCAACACACAGGTGACCGACACAATCGCCCATACAATGCCTCAAACGGTGCCATGCCAATACTCGCCTGATAACTATTGTTGTATGCGAACTCCGCCAGATGCAAACATTGCTTCCAATTCCTGCAAAAGTCCAACGCACAGGCACGCAAAATATCCTCGAGAATCTGAATAACCCGCTCAGACTGCCCATCAGTCTGAGGATAAATGTCGTACTGAAGTTCAAATCTGTACCTAAAGCCTCCTGAAAACTCCTCCAGTACTTAGCGTTAAACTTGGTGTCACAATCAGAGGTGATGGACAAAGGAACTCCATGCAACCTCACAATGTTCTGCAGATACAAATCCCCAAGAATCTTCCTTGAACACGTCGACCTAAACGGAATGAAATGCGCCGATTTTGTCTGTCGACCATGACCCAAACTGCATCATGCCGCTACTCCATCCTCGGCAAACCTGTGAGAAGATCCATCGTCACATGCTCCCATTTCCACCCTGGAATAGGAAGCGGCTGAAGTTGACCTGCAGGCTTCTGATGCTCGGCTTTCACCTGAAGACACGTCGAACACTTGGCCACGTACTCTCGAACATCTCTCTTCAAATCACGATACATCTTTGTGCTCCCTAGATGAATAGCGAGCTGAGACCTATGAGCTTCATCTAAAACGGCTTTCGTCACCTCGGCGATAGCTGGAACTGCAAGACTCTCCCGGAAATACAACATTCCATCTGCATGCACGCTCCATTCTTCAAACTGCTCCTTGTTATGAATCCGTGACCAAATCCCCTGTAAATGCCGATCCTACCACTGACTTTGTTTCACCATCCGAACAAGAGCTGGGGTCGCTTCCACATGATATACTGAAACTCGATCACAGTCTTCATGATACCGTAGCCGATACTTGCTCACCGTCGCATCCCTGCTCCAGTCCTCAAAAGCCAAACAAGCGAGAATCCCTGAAGACTTCCTGCTAAGCGCGTCCGCGACCACATTAGCTTTCCCGGGATGATACTGCAATGCAAAATCATAATCCTCCATATACTCAATCCATCTACGCTGCCTCAAGTTAAGATCCCTCTAAGTGAACAAATACCTCAAACTCTTGTGATCGGAGAAGACCTAAAATGACGCTCCATACAAGTAACACCTCCAAATCTTCAGCGCATGAATCACCGCCGAAAGCTCTAAATCATGAGTAGGATAATTCCGCTCATGAGGTCATAGCTGTCTCAATCCGTACGCAACCACACGTCCATGCTGCATCAACACGCATCCAAGTCCGCGCCCTAAAGCATCCGCATAAACCTCATATGCCTCGTCGCTGCTAGGAATAACTAACTCTGGAGCTGAAGTCAACCGGTTCTTCAATTCTTGAAAAGTAAGCTCAATCTTCATTCCACTCAAACCTGACATTTTTCTTGATCAATCTCGTCAACGGTGTTGCAATCTTCAAAAAATCCTTTACAAATTTCCTGTAATAACCAGCAAGACCTAAGAAGCTGCGAATCTCCGCTACATTCCTTGGTCGTTCCCACTCCACTATGGCTTCAATCTTGGATGGATCCACAGAAATACCATGCTCTGAGATAACATGACCCAAAAACTTGACCTCAGTCAACCAAAACTCACACTTTTCCCTCTTAGCATACAATTGGTGCTCCTGCAGAGTCTGAAGCACGATCCGAAGATGCTGCTCATGCTCCTCCCAAGTCTTAGAATACACAAGAATATCATCAATGAACACAATCACGAACTGATCCAGATACAGCCTAAATATCCTGTTCATCAAATCCATGAAAGCTGCCGGAGCATTTGTCAACCCAAACGACATAACCAAAAACTCAAAGTGCCCATACCGAGTCTTGAAAGCTGTCTTGGGAACATCCTCTTCCTTGATCCTGAGCTGATGATAACCCGACCGCAAATCAATCTTTAAGAAGTACCGCGAACCTCCCAACTGATCAAAGAACTCATCAATCCTAGGCAAGGGATACTTGTTCTTCACCTTAACACGATTCAGTTGTCGATAATCTACACACAACCTGAGAGTCCCATCATGCTTCTTAGCAAACAAAACCGGTGCTCCCCACAGAGATGTGCTATTCCAAATATACCCCTTATCAGCAAGCTCCTGAAGTTGCTTCCTCAATTCCTTCATTTCTGCCGGCGCCATCCGATAAGGTGCCATAGAAATCGGTGTTGTTCTCGGAAACAACTCGATACCAAACTCAATCTCCCGATGCGGTGGTAATCCTGGCAACTCGTCGGGGAAGACATCCTCAAACTCATCAACCACCGGAATCACCACACTGCCTCTCAAAGCATAGGGCTCACAATCTAGATTGGTAAGAAAAGCACAACAACCTAGATTCCTTCGCCCTCCTAGACACGACTTCATGAGACATTAACCAATCACCACCACCCTGGTAAGTGATCATCGTTCCCCTATCAGACACTAGGGTCACTTTTCTAAGTCGGCAGTCCACAATTGCATTATACCTGGACAACTAGTCCAACCCTAGAATCACATCATAGGAGCTCATGGGGAGTATAATCAAATCACTTTTCAAAATCTCATCCCCAATCTTTATTTTACATGATTTACACATACAATTTACACACATCCGCCCCAAGGGAGAAGTTATGACTAGGGGTTCATTAAACTCTTCTATCTCTAATCCCAAGGCATATACAAACGAACTCGAAATGAGAGAATGAGAGGCATCGGTATCAAATAAAACGCGAGCTAAAGATCTAGAAACCAAGATCGTACCATCGACAACCGCGTTACCAACATGAGAATCTGAACCTCCAGATGCCATTGCATGAACCTACAATGGCGCCTTCCCTTTTCCTCTACCAACATTGCTGGGTCCTGGATTACTCTACCGATGCTGCTGGGATGGAGACGACTGAACACTACCTGTACTCGGCGCTCGATACTGAGGGACATTGCGCTGGAAATGCTGCGGCTGTTGCCCTCGTGCCAGATATGAAAACTGTTGAGGAGAGAACTAGGGAAACTACAACTGCGGGTACTGCTGAGGCGGAGGTAGGGTCTGAGGTTGAGACTGACGACTGGCATCCTCCCCGATATGAGATCCAAGACGAGCACTCCTGATCGGGCAATTCCTCTTGATGTGTCCAGGTTGCTGACAGAGATGACAATGAAAGCTGTAGGGATTGTTGCGCCCGCTGCCAGACGAACTGCTGCTACCACTGGTCGCGGCACCTTGCTTGCCCTTCCCCGAAGCTGGACGACTACTGGTGCTATTCCTACCACTCCTCTGCAGCCCTCCTGAAGCCTTGGCTCGGTCCTCACAATACTGCACATAATCATTCTCCATGGAGATCGCCGACGACACAAGCTCTCCGAAACTCCTAAGCCGTAGAGCAACCAACTGCCGCCGAATAGGAGCCTTGAGCCCTTCCTAAAACTTAATACACTTTTCACGCTTCGATGCCACCGCTGATGGAGCAAACCTGGCCAACTCATTAAACCTTGCCTCATATTCCCGAACTGACAGATCACCCTACTGCAACCTGTAGAACTCAGCTGCCTTCTGATCTCTATACCCCTGCGGAGAATATCGATCATAGAACAGCTCCTCGAACCTATCCCAACTGATATCACCACCGTGCTCCAAACGCTTAGCTTGTTTCCACCAAGTGTTAGCGCCACCCTCGAGCTTATACGCAGCAAACTCCACACGATACTCCTCAGGCACACCAAGGGTATCCAAGTGCTTCAAGATCGAATCCAGCCAATACTCTGCTAACTGCGGATCCCCATTACCATCAAAAGCCAGAACAGACACTCGTCAGAATTTCTTAAAGAACACATGCCGATTACCAACATCAGAATCTCCCAGTCTAGCCCTGGCTGCCATATGCCAGAAAGCCACAAACATAGAACTCATCATGCCCTCATCATTCCCGAACTCGGCGACAGCTGTCGAACGACGTCTAGGTGCCATTCTCTCACTTCTGAACACAAAATTTGGACTGTCAGAGGTATTTTATTGTCAAACCTATGCGTGCACAATTCCCAAGGTTCATAACCTTGGGCTCTGATACCATTCTGTCACGCCCCGAAGTACAAGACGTGACATGGCAGATTATTTAAATTAATTAAAAGAGAATTTAATTAAAAATCAAGAGTTTAGGAGTTGAATTGAATATAAATTGTGAAAATTTAAAAAAAATCATTGCATGAATAATTAATATTTAAAGAAAAAACCTAGCGAGTATGGGTTCCACAAACCCACAACTTATGCACACACATGGTACTGACAATATCATAAATACAATCACAGTCCCGATACAAATAAAGTTAAAGTCTTACATGCCTTGATTTAAATAATACAAATAAGTACACTAGTCCTTCAATTGCTCCTGTGTCTTGTCCGAATAATCCTCTCCAAACCTAAATGGAAAACCACCTAGAAGGGGGGAAATTTAAAACAAATAAAACGTGAGCGAAAGGCTCAGTAGGACTATGTTTCATAAAATAATTTAATTTAAAGAAACATTTCCTTTCTCAGGAATTATTTAAAAGAAACCTTAAATGAATAAATAAATAATTAAATAAATTTGAGTAAAGCTGTCCTTACCCAGAACAGTTTATTCGTACAACTAGTATTATCATTTTCCTTTCCTAGGCAATCCATAATAATATCACCATCGTAGTGGCCCAGCTGGGTTTCAGGACCTGCCCCCAACGTCGATCGCTACACGACCCGATCTCTGATATGGCATCATGCCTATATGTTTATTATTATCATCATTCAAAACCCAATTACCGAGTGTTGTCATTTACATTCATTATGAAGTTCATTTCAGTTCACCGTATATTAAAATATAACCGATAAATTCATTTTCAAATAATCGTTGAAAACATTTTAATAGAAATCCTTTTCAAAGCCAAATCATTTCAAACCAGGCTACCAAAGAAATGGGGTAGAAGTCCTACCTCAATACTCATGCCGATGCCCCACACCGTAATCCCGGTCCGCTATATGTTAGCTCCACGGAACCACGAACGATTCCTAGATACAAACTAAGTCGATCAATATCTAGTTTGAGACATTCTATGTTACTAAACCATTTCATGATGTCCTAGTGTGCCATTTGTATCTTTAAAATCATTCTATAAGGTTGGAATTTAAATTAGGGTTCAAAACAGTGAAAACGGGTGAAAAATCACAAAATTTTTTATGCCTCAACCGGCCTGCCGAACTGCACAGTTCGGCCTGCCAGAAGCAAAGTTCAGTCGGCCGAACATCCCAAGGTTCGGCATGCCGGACTGAAGAACACCGGCCTACCGATCCTTATTTCGGCCTGTCGAACACGTGATCCGGCCTGCCAAACTAGGAAAACCCAGAAAACCCAACCACGGGTTTCTCGATCCCCAAAACACAAATCTTGATTCTAACTTGTTTTTCTCAAATCCCAGACATAGGAAATAATCATAGTTGGTAGAAAAACATATTAGAACACATTTGGACTCATTTAAATGAGATTTAAACTCAAAAATCTCAAAAATCAAAAAATAAGAAAATAGGGAGAAAAATGAAAAATCTTGAATCCAATCCGTTTTTCTTCAATCTAAGCTTAGATTCTAGTTGTTCTAAGTTCATTTAACTCAAAGCCAAGGTTTTCTAAGCTTAAACAAACTTAGATTTCAAAAATGCACAAAATTGAAAATTTTGGCAAAAGTTTAGAAATTTTAAAACTAACCTCGAATCGAAGCTTAAATCTGCATCCTCGGTTGCCAAATCACGTTCCCGAGCTTCCTCCTTGCTAACCCGGAGCTTGGTTTCGAATTTGGTTTCAAAAATTTTGAGAGAGATCGAGAGAGAAAAGAGGAGCCGAGAGAGATCAAGAGAGAGAGAGAGAGAGTGAAATCGGGAGAGTGAAGAGAGAGGGGGAAGAGAGAGAATAAATAGAGAAAATTGGTGGGGGGTTTTACTGTTCGAAAACCATGTGCCGCCCACGGTTTTGTAAAACGGAATATTTTTAACATTTTACAAATTTTTGTGTTTTAAAACTCAAAACATCATTTTAAAACAATATGAAATCATTTGAATTCACCAAATTAACAAAACAACCAAAATTTCAAAATCCAACCCAATAATCAAGTTAATGTCGAAACATTAATTATGGCACACTAATTCATCATTTATATTACATTAACATTAAATAAATTTCGGGGCGTTACACTACGCTATCAAGAGTCATGCCTCCAACGTACCGGCATGCATACCACTATTGAGATGTGGAAGTCACCCTTTGGTACATCAAAAGACACAAGTCGAGACAATGGGTCCACTATTCATCTCAGGATTAAGATACAATACAAATGACTGTCTAATATGAATTGAATTGTCGAGACAAAATTATTAATCCAAATCAATTCACTTTGTGTCCCGATCTAACACATCGTCACCTATGACAACGTGCTAATGTTTCTATTCACGGAGTCCATCTCTGATGGTCAAGACAAACCATCTCCCTAAAGGGATATAGACAACATAACAATCTTTACATGAATAAAGCGCCCAACTCTATTCCCTCGATCGCGAATCATATGTTTTAGACCGTCACCTTAAGAATCGTGTCTTCTGCATAATTATTCCATCATATGCCCAATTCTTAAGGTTTAGACCGACAGTCTCAGACCAGTGTTTGCTTAACATACATTCAACAAATATGAACATAAAGAGGACAAGATTTGTTATATATAAATGAATAAGTTCTTTATTGATAAAAATGTCTCCAAAAACGTATTACATTTTTACTCCTTAGAGCATACATATCTAACAATCTCCCACTTGCACTAAGTGAGTAAATACAACAAATCTCGCATCCCCATAGCTTCCACATGTTTCTCGAAGACTCTCCCAGTAAGTGTCTTCGTAAATGGATCAGCTAAATTGTCCTCTGATGCGATCTTGCACACCGTGACATGCCCGCCCTCAACGAAGTCCTTTATCACATGAATAACAAGTCTACGCTATCAAGAGTAATGTCTCCAACGTACCGGCATGCAAACCACTATAGAGATGTGGGAGTCACCCATTGGTACATCAAAAGACACAAGTTGAGATAACGGGCCCACTATTCATCTCAGGATTAAGATACAATACAAATGACTGTCTAAAGTGAATTGATTTACCAAGACAGAATTATTAATCCAAATCAATTCACTTTATGCCCCGCTCCAACAAGTCGTCGCCTATGACAACGTGCCAATGGTTCTATTCACGGAGTCCAACTTTGATGGTCAAGACAAACCATCTCCCAAAAGGGATATAAACAACATAACAATCTTTACATGAATAAAGCGCTCAACTTTATTCCCTCGATTGCGGATCATATGTTTTAGACCATCACCTTAAGAATCGTGTCTACCGCATAATCATCCCATCATATGCCCAATTCTTAAGGTTTAGACTGATAGTCTCAGACTACTGTTTGCTTATCATACATTCAACAAATATGAACGTAAAGACGACAAGATATGGTATATATAAATGAATAAATTCTTTATTGATAAAAATGTCTCCAAAAATGTATTACATTTTTACTCCTTAGGGCATACATGTCTAACAATCTCCCACTTGCACTAAGTGAGTAAATACAGCAAATTTCGCATCCCTATAGCTTCCACATGCCTCTCGAAGACTTTCCCAGTAAGTGTCTTCGTAAATGGATCAGCTAAATTATCCTCTGACGCGATCTTGCACACCGTGACATGCCCGCCCTCAACGAAGTCCTTTATCACATGATACTTCCGATCAATATGCTTACTCTTCTTGTGAAATCTTGGTTCCTTAGCATTAGCTACCACCGTACTGTTATCACAGTACAGTGATACCGCCTTATCCATTCCAGGAACTACCTCAAGATCCCCAAGGAACTTGCAGAGCCACACTGCTTCTTTCGAAGCATCACTAGCCGTCACATACTCGGCCTCCATCGTTGAATCTGAAGTGCAATCTTGCTTCACACTTCTCCAACTGATGGCACCGCCACCTAGAGTAAACACAAACCCCGAAGTCGATTTCCTAGAATCCAGACAGGATTGAAAATTTGAATCAGTGTATCCTAGAGGAGTCAAGTCCTCACCCGAATACACAAGCATATACCCTCGAGTCCTTCTTAGGTACTTGAAAATATGCTTTACCGCAACCCAATGGTTCGGTCCTGGATCTGCCTAAAATCGACTTACAATCCCGACCGCATAGCTAATATCTGGTCATGTGCAAAGCATGGCATACATGAGGCTACCCACTGCAGAAGCATAAGGCACCTTCTTCATGTATTCTCTTTCTTCATACGACTTTGGAGAGTCTTTCTTAGAAAGAGTAATTCCAGACCTAGATGGTTGCCCACCTTTCTTAGAATCCTGCATTGTAAACCTCCTGAGAATTTTATCTATGTAGCCGGCTTGTGACAAAGCTATCATTTTGTTCTTCCTATCCCAAAAAATCTAGATACCGAGAACAAAATTAGCCTCACCGAAGTCCTTCATGTCAAACTGCTTGGTCAACCATAATTTGACCGATGACAATGCCCCAACGTCATTGCCAATTAGCAAAATGTCATCTACATAGAGCAGTAGAAAAACCACCTTCCCATCTTTAATGTGTTTGTAAACACATGGTTCATCCACATTTTGTGAGAACCCATAAGTCTTGATCACTTGATCAAATCTTATGTTCCTAGAATGGGAAGCCTGCTTAAGTCCATAAATTGACTTTACCAGCTTACAAACCTTACCCTCTTGACCCGCGACCTTGAACCCGTCTGGTTGTTCCATATAAATGGGCTCATCAAGATAGCCATTTAAAAAAGCCGTCTTGACATCCATCTACCAAATCTCGTAGTCGAGAGCAGTAGCTGTGGACAAGAAATCCGGATGGACTTAAGCATGGCTACAGGCGAAAAGGTTTCCTCATAATCGATTCCTTCCTTTTGCGTATAACCCTTAGCTACCAGTCTACCCTTAAAGGTTTCGAACTTTCTATCCACTCCTCTTTTCCTTTCCTCTTGTAGATCCACTTACACCCTATGGGTTTTACCCCTTCGAGAAGATCCATAAGCTCCCAGACCCGATTAGTCTCCATAGACTTCATCTCAATGTTCATGGCCTCTGTCCAGAGTTTTGAATCAACATCCTCCATAGCCTCTGCGTAAGTATAAGGATCCCTGTCATATTCATCTGGTTCAGCCAAGAAGACTTCCCCATTGAACATATACCTCTCAAGTTGACGCCTGATCCTCCCACTACGCCGAAGCCCCTGAGGTTGTTGTTTAGGTTCGTTTGGTTTTTCTACACCGATCGGAATGGTTTCGTTTAGAACCTCCGGAGTGAACGAATCACCCCTTAACTCCTCAAGCACCACTTTGCTTCGAGGTTTAAAGTCATCCATGTAACTCTCCTCAAGGAAAGTTGCATTAGTTGAAACCACGACTTTATTTTCCTTTGGGTTATAAACATAACCCCCTTTAGTCCCTTTTGGATATCCTACAAATACGCAAACTTCTGAACGTGCTTTCAACTTATTCGGATCCTTAAACAAGACATGAGCCGGACATCCCCATATGTGAATATGGTTTAAGGATGTCTTCCTTTTTTTCCACAACTCATGAGGAGTTTTAGGGACCGATTTTGAAGGCACATTGTTCAAAAGATAACATGCGGTTTGTAATGCATATACCCAAAAGGATAAAGGTAATGATGAATAACTCATCATGGGCTTGACCATGTCCAACAAAGTCCTATTTCTTCTCTCCGCTATGCCATTCTGCTGCGGAGTGCCCAGCGCAGTCAAATGGTATAAAATCCCATTCTCCAACAAGTGTCCCAAGAACTCATCAGAAAGGTATTCTCCACCTCGATCGGATCGAAGTACCTTTATGGGTCTACCCAATTGTTTTTCCACTTCGGCCCGAAACTCCCTGAACTTGTCAAAAGTTTCACTTTTGTGGTGCATTAGGCACGCATACCCATATCTTGAGTAATCATCAATAAAAGTGACGAAGTATTTATACCCTCCTCGTGCCTGGATGTTCATCGGTCCGCAAACATCACTATGCACAAGTTCTAGAACCCCTCGGCCCTATTGCCCTTAGACCCGTATGGTCTTTTGGTCATTTTACCCTCCAAACAAGATTCACATTGAGGTATAGATTCCACCTTTAAGTGACTTAAAGGTCCATCCCTTACCAACCTTTGAATCCTATTCAAGTTAATGTGACCAAGGCGCAAATGCCAAAGATAAGTCTTATTAGAGTGAGAAGTTTTAAGTCTTTTGAGTTATTATCATTCATCTCAGCATTAAGCAATTAGTCCATCTTAGGTTTGATAAAATATAGATTATTTTGCATCCATCCAGAATAGATAAAAGATTTGTTTTTACAAATCACCACTTTTTCATTAAAAGATACCACATAGGAGTCTTTAAATAAACAAGATACATAAATTAAATTCCTTTTAAATTTAGGAACATAAAAACAATCTTGCAAAAATAAATTCCTATAGTTATCAAAGTAAAGATGGATGTCTCTCACTGCTTCCGCTGAGACCAAGGATCCATCGCCCATTCGAAGCGTGAAGTCTTCATGTAGCAGACTTCTCGTTTCTTTGAACCCCTGCAGAGAAACACAAACATGATTAGTTGCACCAGAATCTATGACCCAAACGTCACTGGATTCCTCAACCAAAAAAGTTTCTAAATACAGAAGATCACACCTACCTCCTTTGGAAAGGAAGTCCTTGCAATACTTCTTAATATGCCCAACCTTTCCACAGAAGAAGCACTTAAGCTTCTTTGGGCTCTTTTTCTTCTTCTTCTTGCTCTTGGTGTTAGCAAGAACAGAAGACTTCCCATTCTTGGCCAGTTGCTTCTTTCCATTCCTAGAGTTAGAATTGGAACCAGAAGCAGCCACCATGTTGGCCTCACCACCCGCAGGAGACTCCCTAATCAGCAGTTTAAACTCTTGTCACTGTTTCATCAGTTCTGTCAAGGTCATATCCCGTCTATTGCTTAAGTTAAAAGTAACTCTAAACGGAATAAATTCCTTAGACAGAGTCTCAAAGACCATAGTCATCTGAGTTTCAGCATCGATGTCGGCTCCATTGGTTTGAGCCTCAGCGAGGTAACCCATGACCAACATCATGTGCTCCTTTACAGATGTCCCCGGTCTCTGTCTACAGTTTAGAAGTTTTCGAAGTGCCCTTCGCCGCTTTGTTATGGCCTGGCCTCCAAACATGTCCTCAAGGTTATCCAAGATCTGCTTCGCAGTCTCATAATCTTGATGTTGAGCCTGCAGCACATTATTCATGTTGGCCATAACATAGCAGCGGGCCTGATCATTGGCATCTTTCCAGCGGTCATACGCTTGGAATTGCTCATTAGATGAGTCTCCCGTAGGCTCGGGAGGACAAGGAGTTGTCAGAACATATTTCAGTTTCTCAAAGGACAGGACGATATCCAGGTTCCGTTTCCAATCATTGTAATTCTCACCAGTTAATAGGTTTTTTTCAAGTATCGATGATAAAGCGTTTTTAGACATTTTTAATCTACAATAAAGAATCATATACCAAACATAAGCAAACATATCATAATAATCTAGTAAGATAACACAATCATGTAAAATCATACAAATGTGCTTATGTGTCAAAACCTTGAAAATATCACAACCTTACAACGATAATTCCCAACTCAGAATTCAACAAGTTCCTAGGGGAATCATGCCAAATTCAATCAGGAACACGGATCTCCTCCTGATTAATATATGCCATCTAGGACCCGTATGATCCAACATATATTAATAATCGTTTCTTTGGCCATTAATTTTATTAACAGAGCTCCTACGAAAGGTTAATAATAAAATTAACAAGAGTGTATAACCTATTGGAAACAAAGTGCGCAGCGGAATTTTTAAAATTTTATTTTTTCATCAGAGTAATTTCCAAAACACAACTTTATAGAATTACGAAGCTCGTATAGCTAAGTCTCCATGACATATCATAGTGCATCGTATCCCCATATGATCATCCATAATCGGCTTAAGGACAAGTTTTGTCTTACCTTCCCGATTATTTTTATCTTACGTTCCATTGTCTCACCATTAGAAAACTTACCATCCAAAGATAGTATACCATTCGGTTACACCTATGTATCCAAATGGTTGACCGCTCCAGTTTTCCAATTACAGGACAACGCATATAAGAGGATATCATTGCTCCTAAAGAGGAGCTATGGATTCCATATCTATGAATAACAAGTCTACGCTATCAAGAGTCATGCCTCCAACGTACCGGCATGCATACCACTATAGAGATGTGGGAGTCACCCATTGGTACATCAAAAGACACAAGTCGAGATAACGGGCCCACTATTCATCTTAGGATTAAGATACAATACAAATTACTGTCTAAAGTGAATCGATTTGCCAAGACAGAATTATTAATCCAAATCAATTCACTTTATGTCCCGATCCAACACGTCGTCACCTATGACAACGTGCCAATGTTTCTATTCACGGAGTCCAACTCCGATGGTCAAGACAAACCATCTCCCAAAAGGGATATAGACAACATAACAATCTTTACATGAATAAAGCGCCCAACTTTATTCCCTCGATTGCGGATCATATGTTTTAGACCATCACCTTAAGAATCGTGTCTACCGCATAATCATCCCATCATATGCCCAATTCTTAAGGTTTAGACTGACAGTCTCAGACTACTGTTTGCTTATCATACATTCAACAAATATGAACGTAAAGAGGATAAGATTTGGTATATATAAATGAATAAATTCTTTATTGATAAAAATCTCTCCAAAAACGTATTACATTTTTACTCCTTAGGGCATACATGTCTAACATAACCATCGTTTCAATATTTTATCCATGATTTATAATCACCACCTAGGGGTGTGCAACCATAAATCATACTAAAATACTTTATCTTCTCAGAGATCCAATCTGGTACATGATAGAAATCCCTTCCTAGGGGTGGAGGCCACCATGTTCTTCCGATGGACCAACGATGAAGGCCTTAGGTTCTCTCTTCGAAAACCTTCTCCCACTCAATCTTTTGAAATCAAGGTTTTATTTTAAATTTATGCATGAACAATTTTAATATGAGCGGCACTTCCTATTCTATATGACATGTTATCAATATACATGGCAAATCATATTATAATGCAGATAAGCAAAGCAATCAAGCAAAGCTACAAGCAAAATAATAATAACCGTAATATTATGGCTCCTCCCTAGAGAATAGAAAACTAAGATTACAAGAGAATAATCGAAACATATATCAATTCTTCATCCTTGAATCCTCAAGTTGTATCATTCTTCATATAATTCCCATCTTCAAGTCTTCAATCCCGTATGAATCAAATACTTCATATTTTGGATCATATCCAAATTTAATGTTTCTCAGAATCATCTCAAAAATAAAATTAAAACTGTACTGCAAAAAATCTCACCTTTTGTGGAAATTTTTCAGCTCTCGGTCGGCAGGCCGAACTGGGTGATCGGCCTACCGGTCATGCTTCATCAGCCTGTCGATCAAAAAGATCGCCCTGCCGACCCATGAAAGTTTGGCATGCCGACAGAGCCAGCTAATTTTTGCCCCACTGATGGCCTGTCGGACCACACGTCCGGCCTGCCGATCTGTGACCATCGGCCTACCGAACTGGGATGTCCGGCATGCTGACCGAGTAGAAAACCCTCATTCCAGAAAATACAATTTTAATGCAATTCATTAATTTTATTTTCAACAACTCAAAACATAAAATTAGAGACTCAGGAAATACCTGGGTGCGCCATCATCAATCTTTAAGATCCGACTTCTCGATCCGTCTTCTCCGAATAATCATTTAATTACAAAATTCTTATAAATTTAAAATTAAATAACAATTTCTAGATGGAGATGATAGTCTGCCATCTAATTACATGAAAAACCTAGATACACATTCTAACCTCTAAGGAACCATAACCGATATTAATTAATTAATAAATAATTAAACAACGATTTAATCAACCATAATTAATTAATAAACATTCACCACATAATCCATGACAACATATAATAATATAGAAACCTAGAGTGCCCAATTTCTATAAAATTTTAATTCATGCATAGGAGAGACTAAGATCACAAAATTTATGCATATAACATGATCACAAACTTGTAAATTTATGTAAAAAACATCGGCTCTGATACCAATTGTTGGAAAAATAGGTGAGAGGTGCACAACGGAAATTTAAAAATTTTAACATTAGAGTATTTTTCCAAAACACAAGTTTGACATGCTATATGTATAAATTAAACAGATCTTACTAACCTCTGTGTGTCGAAGAACCTCCGCGACCCGTGAGGAGAAGTAACGTTCCAAAAGAGCCTTAACCAACTAGTCTTCTTTGCTATTCTCTATCCACGACCGGAGTGAGTGTGGGCTCACACGTACAGCTCTTCCACCGGTGACTCTCCTTCCAACCAATTGAGAGAACCCAAAGCTAGTCTTCGTGATTTGTGAACAAAAGCTCTCAGGGAGTTTTCAGATGCTCACCAGAAGAGTATCACTGTTAATCTCTCAATTGATTTGAGTAAACCATGAGACTCACTCCCTTTTTATATAGCGATTGGTCCTAGGGTCAGTCCTTATCAGATTAGGTCTTAAAAACTCGAAACAGAATCAAGTTTGAATCAATATCTGATAAGATCTGTGTGAAAACGTGTAATCTTATCTATCGCTGATCAGCAGGCCGAACAGGCCCCATCGGCAGGCCAAACACATAGATCGATAGGTCGAACTGCCACGTAAATATCTCCACGAATTTTTTATTTTCCACCCGAGATTCTATAGGATAAAGTCTTAGTTTTGATTCAAATAACCCAAAAGAAAAGTTATCTGATCAAAACAAACTTTATCAAGAGAGTCTCTAAGAAAATAAATCAATTCACAATAATTCTACAAGTTTATCTTGATTTAATTTATCCAATTAAATCAACCGATAAACAGACAAGAATTATCCGATCCTAATAATTCAACAAGTTTATCTTAAATTAATTTTATTACAAAATTAATTTAACCAATAAACAGATATGAATTATTTGATTCTTTCAAATTTTAAACCAATCTGATAAATCCGACATAAGTCACCAATTATTGAAAAGCACACCGTATCGTTACGGGTTTTGTGAGCTAGCAAAGGGGACCAAAATGGACCTATAAAGTTCAAGCTCATGATAATTATGAAACCCAATATCCCAGATATACATTTCACAATTATCAACTCTAACGCTACTCCACTAAAAGCTTGGAGCTGCACTCTCAAACTTTATAGAATTACGAAGCCCGTAAAGCTAAGTCTCCATGACATATCAAAGTGTATCGTATCCCCATATGAAAATCCATAATCAGCTTAAGGACAAGTTCTGTCTTACCTTCCCGATTATTTTTATCTTACGTTCCATTATCTCACCATTAGAAAACTTACCATCCAAAGATAGTATACCATTCGGTTACACCTATGTATCCAAATGGTTGAGCACTCCAGTTTTCCAATTACAGGATAACGTATATAAGAGGATATCATTACTCTTAAAGAGGAGCTATGGATTCCATATCTATGAATAACAAGTCTACGCTATCAAGAGTCATGCCTCCAACGTACCGGCATGCATACCACTATTGAGATATGGAAGTCACCCTTTGGTACATCAAAAGACACAAGTCGAGACAACGGGTCCACTATTCATCACAGGATTAAGATACAATACAAATGACTATCTAAAGTGAATCGATTTGCCGAGACAAAATTATTTATCCAAATCAATTCACTTTCTGTCCCGATCCAACACATCGTCACCTATGACAACGTGCTAATGTTTCTATTCACGGAGTCCAACTCTGATGGTCAAGACAAATCATCTCCCTAAAGGGATATAGACAACATAACAATCTTTACATGAATAAAGCGTCCAACTTTATTCCCTCAATTGCGGATCATATGTTTTAGACCGTCACCTTAAGAATCGTGTCTTCCGCATAATCAATCCATCATATGCCCAATTCTTAAGGTTTAGACCGACAGTCTCAGACTACTGTTTGCTTAACATACATTCAACAAATATGAACGTAAAGAGGACAAGTTTTGGTATATATAAATGAATAAGTTCTTTATTGATATAAATGTCTCCTAAAACGTATTACATTTTTACTCCTTAGGGCATACATATCTAACACGACCTACCATCCAGTTGAGTCTGGCCTACTAAACTGTTGAATCCGACCTATCGAAGAATGAGTTCGGCCTGTCGATCTATTAAAATTTGAAAAATTCCAGACTTCGAGTCTCAGCCAACTTGGGCTCAAAAACATGATTTTAACCTGTTTTGAAGCAATCCAGGCCTAGAGAACCTGCAGAAAAAATTAGAAAGCAACTCTGAATCATTTAGAAACAAAATCGCCAAAATTTATAGACAATTTCACTGCTTGTTTTGAAAATTTACAAAAAAGGTACAAACTTGTTTAATCTCATTTTTTTGTTCAAATAGGCTTAGATTGTAGGTGTTTAGGGCCTTATTGACTCAGATCATGTCATGCATGTTCTCAATAACCTCACAAAATTCAGATTCAATTTCAAAGAAACAAAGTAAGAAATTCAAGAAGAAATTTGGATGAGGAGAAAGCTAGTAAAAATTAGATTTTTGATTAAAGATCTTACCTCAACTCAGTGAAAAAATTGGTGCCTAAACTTGACCTGAATCGATGCTTGGTTAAAATGAGGTTTGCTACTTGCTCTTGTGTTCTTGGAGTAGGAAAATGGAAGGGAAAAGAGGAAGTGTGAGAGGAAGAGAGAGAGAGAGAGAAAGAGGGATGTGAATACATAAGTCTCATTGGCGATCACAGTCACATGGATACTGACCACGAAGATGGATGGATAATTAAACTATAATTAATATTATATTTCTACTTACATTATCATGATTAGAATAAATAGTACTATATGACTAGTATGGATGTCGACACCATGGTGTTACCACAACACCTTCACTAACGATATGTCACGACAACGTAAGCTAATACCTCCTTATTGGTCATATTCTTTTGCATCAGTACATTGGAGAATGAAACAATCTTGCTAAAGTTGGGGTGGCTTTTCAGTAGCGTTGACACACAATACATGTTATGAATGCGAGAAGGCTCAGGAAGAGGATCAAGCCAGTAAGCAATTGCACCAACTTTATGAGAAATCTTGAACAGCCCGACAAACCTTAGTAAAACTTTTCCACTTACATCGAAACGTGTAATCCTTTTACGCAAAGAAACCTTAAGAATAATGAAATCACCTTTGTCAAATTCAAAAAGTCAACTTCTCTTATCAGCATGACCCTCTTTTTAGTTCTAGGTTGCCCTTAATCGATCTCATATCATGTCAATCTTCTCATCATTTTCATAGATTTCATCTAGTTTGATGACAATTCTATCTTTTGGTTCTAACTAACAAATCAGTGATCGACACAATTTCCCATAAGTACTGCAAATGGGGCCATACTAATATTCACAAGGTGATTATCATTGTATAACATACCAAGTCAGACATAAATACTTTTTCCAAATTCCACCAAAACCTAAAATTACAAGCACGCATCATATCCTTGAAAATCTATATAACTCACTCAGATTGACCATCAGTCTGAGAATGAAAGGCGGTGTTGAAGTTTAACTTCACACCAAACACTTTTAGGAAACTTCTCCCATACTTGTCATTAAACTAGGTCTATCAAAGTGATGAATACCGAAACTCTTATGCATTTCTCAAGATACAATCCTTCAGAACTTTCCTCAAATACGTTGATTCAAATCGTATAAAATGCACTAATTCTATCAACTTATCTTTAACAATCTGAATTGCACCTTATCTATGTTCTGTGCTTACACTCGATTACATGTCACACACTCGACAACATAATTCCATAACATCTTTCTTCATGTCTCTCAACCAATTCTTGTCTCTATTCGAATCATAATATATTTTTGCACTCCCGAGACATATACACTTCATCTGATATAATCTTTGTCATTCATTTCATTACAGGCATAACTAAACATCCTATGAAATACAAAGATCCATTCCTATGTACCTTCTACTCATTGAACTGTTTCCCATTTCAAGTCCATGCCCATGTTCCTTGTAAATGCTAATCACACCACAGATCCTGTTTCATTAGCTAAAAAAGTGCTAGAACAGATACCGAGTTACAAACCAAAGTCTAACCACAACCCTCATAGTATCGTCATCTATATTTACTAGCCGTGACATTTCTTCTTCCAATCATTTGATGCTGGAAAGCAAAAATTCTATAAGTCTAAATTGAACTTCTTTCGAGCAAACAGATACTCCAAATTGTCACAATCTAAGGAAAATCTAAAATACTTCTCTATAAAAGAAGAAATAACATCTCCAAATCTTGTGGTGACTAACCATTACAAGTTCCAAATCATGAGTAGGATAATTCTGCTCATGAAACTTCATTTGTCGTAACTCCTATGCTACAACTCGTCCTTACTGCATCATCATGCATCCAAGTATGTATCTTGCCACATCTGTATGAACTTCATATGGTTCATTAGTATTTGGTATAATCAACATTGGAGCAGTGGTCAACCAGGTCTTCAATTCTTGAGAAGCGTTCTGACATTCAACGTTCCATTCAAATCAAATATTGTTCTTAGTAATCTGCACCAATGGTGCCGCTATCCTTGAGAAATCCTACACAAATCCCCTGTAACATCCTGCAGTCCTAGGAAACCATGGAGTTTAGTGACCTTCTTTGGTCGTTCCCATTGCACCACTGTCTTTATCTTAGAAGGGTTCATTTAAATAGTGATAACATATCCTAGAAACTTAACTTCTGTTAACCGAAATTTGCACTTCTCCTTCTTGGCATATAGCTGATACTCTCGAAGAGTCTGCAGAACAATTCTTAAATGCAGCTCATGATCTCTTATCTTAGAATAAATTAGTATATCACTGATGAACACAATCACAACTGATCCAAGTATGGCTAAAAATCCAATTCGTTAAGTCCATAAAAACTGCCGTAGCACTTGTTAGTCCGAACAACATTATTAGGTATTCAAAGTGTTCATACCAAGCCCTGAGAACCATTTTAGGGATATACTTTTCCTTTACTCTAAGTTGATGACACCCTATATACAAATCTATTCTCAAGAGGTACCTAAAACCTCCTAAATGTTCAAACAATCTATTGATATTGGACAGTGGGCTTTGTCTTTCATTGTAATCAAATTCAATTACAGGTAGTCAATTCACAACCTAAAAGTCCCATCATGCCTCTTAGCAAACCAAACTGATGCACCCCACAGCGACATGTTGTTCCTTGTATATCCTTTATCTACGATCCCTGAAATTAAGTTTTCAATTCTTTCATTTCTACCAGTGCTATCCGATATGGCACTGAAGTGATTGAAACATTTTTGGGAAGTAACCCAATATCGAACTCAATCTCACGATGTGGTTGAATTTACTTCAATTACACTAGTACTGGTACGAGTACGGTATGATTCATCTAAACATGATTTCAAGAATTGCTCATTCATCATCTAGCCATCACCACCTCGGTAGGTGACTAGCTTTTCCCAAGTTACCTTTCTGAGGTGACAATCAATCACAACATTGTACTTAGGCAGCTGATTCGTTCCTAGGATTACAATGTTGACACTCATTGGAAGTTCACTCAAATAATTTCTCAAGTCTCACCCCTAATCATCATTTTACAAAATTTACACACATTATCTGCATACACTCACGCTAAGGTGAAATAATAATCATTGACCCACCAATCCCACTATTCCTAATCCCAAGGAATTCCACAAATGAATTCAAAAATGAGAGAATTTATGGCACCAATATTGAATAAGTCACGAGCTGAAATTGAGAAATACGAATCATATTGTAAACTACCACGGGAAAAGGTAGCAATAAAAATTGTAAGGGTTGTTTCATTCACCATCAAAGGTGCTACTACTTCCATTGTTAACACCACTATGCCGATTCCTTGACTGAATCGAATGGTTGTTGTCATTGTCCCTCTTGATGTTTCTTTGGGATCCGCTTGTGGTCTTTATCCCATTCCTATAGTAAGTGACCTTGTTTCTCTCAATTGACGATGCCAATGACACTGATTTCACTGTAGACCCAAATCCTTAAAGTCGCCAATTATCATCAAATAGAACCTTTGAGCCTTTCTTGAAACTTGATGCACGCTATAGCAAATGGGGCAACTCGGCCAACTCGGTAAATTTTGCCTCATATTTTCTAATGTATCCTTGCTTGCTTTTAGACTATAGAATTTAATGATTTTTGTGTCCTTAGATCTTCATGGAAGGTAGTGCTCTCAGAACACCTTCTCAACTTTATCCTAATCAATGTCCTAGTTATTCTCTTCATGCTTCGTACATTTCCATCAAGTGTTGACACTACCATCCAGTCGTATATTGCTAACTCAGTGCAGAATCCTTTAGGCTCTCCTATCATATCCATAAATTTCTCCAAGGAGTCAAATCATTGCTCAATAACTTGGACAAAGAGTCATCGTTTTGTCAAAGGCTAGAATTACAGCATGACGAAGTTCTCGAAATACTTCTATCAGCGACTCACCATAGGATTCTCACGTTATACTTTGCCATCATTAGTCTACAGGCGGCAAGCTTATCATCCATTATACCATTGTCATTGACGAGGTCCAACTCAAGAGTGGTATGATGATGCCTAAGTGCCATTCTCTTAATCCTTGACAAGAAAATTGGACATTCAGTGGTTTTCAATGTCGTGTCTATGTGTGCACAATTCCCAAGATTCAAAACCTAGGTCTTTGATACCAAATCTATTACAAACCCAAACCCGGTGGGTCACGTGGTGAATTTATTGAAATAATTAAACAAATTATAATTAAAATCACCAATTAATTATTTGGTGAATTGGAGTAAAAATAATTTAAGTTACTTATTAAAATGTCATAAATCTAAAGCTTTTTGGATCTTTAACGTTTATTAAGTCCTAATAAATAATTTCATATATTATCCTTGAATTAAATTAAATCAAAATATTAAACTTAGTGAGAACGAGTTGGCCCGCACCGGACCCCACACTGTGCACACATATAGTATGGACATATAAAAATTATACAAACCACGGTCCAATAGAAATGTAAACACTGTCCATATTATTACATGCCTTGAAAATATAGTAAATAAATAAATATATACATAGATGGATAAGCTAAACATCTCACAATATACGTGAGGATGTTAGCAGTGTCCTACTCGGTGGCTTCCTATGAATCACCTAGAGGGGAAAATATAAAAAAATGAAAATTGTGGGCGAAAGGCTCAGTTTTGAAATCGTTCATAAAATAAAACGAGATAAAATAAAATAAAATAGTATAATTTAAATGAAAATTAGAAACATTAAGTATTTAATAAGTCCATACTTACCTCTCACCATATGTGATCATCAAAAACTCATAATAAGTGATTAACAGGTTCACGCTTGTCATTTACTATCTGTAATGACCTCAAATCATGAATCATCATTCATTATGTGCAAAGCCTCATTTCACCACCGTAGTAGCCCAGTTGGATTTCAGGACCTGCCCCCAAGGTCGCTCTCTACAAAACCCAATCTCTAGGTGTCATCTACACTATCATACCATTTTGAGCGGGGTTCAATGCCCATTTGGTGTCCACTATTATTTAGTCATATCATTTTTTCAGGGTATTCTTTTATTGGGTTATCATTTGCATTCATTATGATTCATTCATTTTCATCATCATTCATTATCATGACTCATTATTATCATTCATTACGTTCATGTCCAACATCTAGTGGAAATAAATAACTAACAACAACTTACTTTTTAAAGACTTTTTAAGAAAGAAAAACATGACCTAAAACTAATTTTTAAAATAACTTCTATTTAAAGGGAAGGTCTAGAGTCCTACTGCGTTGTTTAGCACAATAGCACTAACCCCACTGTCCTAGTCCACTACACGTTAGCTCCTCGAAACCGTAAAAAACCTTAGACGTGGACTAGATTCCATAATATCTAATTCAAAATATTCTACATTAGCATGTTAATTCATGGTGTCATGCCTTTGAAGTCTATATAATCATTTCATATGGCCGAAATCCCTTTTTATCATTAAATGGTGAACACTAGTGAAAAACTACCATTTTATGCAGCTCGGTAGGCCTGCCGACCACCTAGGTCTGGCCAACTGAACTACTGGTGTTCAACTAACCGATGAGCTGAGTCTGACCAGCCAAGCCGTTGGTGTTGGGCTATCGACCAGCTGAGTTCGGCCTGCCAAAATGTTGAATCTGGCCTACCGAAGAATGAGTTCGGCCTACCGATCCATCAAAATTTAAATTCTAGACTTCGAGTCTCGAGCAACCTGAGCTCAAAAACTCGATTTTAACTTGTTTTGATGCAATCTGGACCTAGAGAACTTGCAAAAAAAAATTAGAAAACAACTCTGAATCCTTTAGAAACAAAATCCCCAAATATAAACATATTTTCACAACTTATTTTGAAAATTTAAGAAAAAGGTAAAAACTTGTTTAGTCTTGTTTTTTATTCAAACAGGCTTAGATTGTAGGTGTTTAAGGCCACATTGACTCAGATCATGTCATGCATGTCTCAATAACCTTCCAAAATTCAGATTCAATTTCAAAGAAGCAAAGCAAGAAATTCAAGAAAAAATTAGGATGAGGAGAAAGCTAGTAAAAATCAGATTTTGATTAAAGATCTTACCTCAACTCAGTGAGAACATTGGTGCCTGAACTTGACCCAAATCAGTGCTTGGTTAAAATGGGCTTTGTTGCTTGCTCTTAAGTTCTTGGAGCAAGAAAATGGAAGAGAAAAAAGCAAGCGAGAGAGAGAGAGAGAGAAAGAGGGACGTGAAAGAATGGGAGGGAATGAGAGGGAAGGATGGTTTTTAACATTCAATACAAATACAGCTTTGCAGGTGAAAACTAATAGGCAATACATAGTTTAAGGAGACTATTTTTAAGGTGGCTTTTAGATGTTTGTAGGGAGACCATTTTTAAAGTGGCTTTCAGACGTTTGCCTAAGATGAGACCTCACGTGGAGGAACTTCTAGATGGTTATGAGATTTCGAAGTTATGTGCTTTGGGTCTTAAGACAGGATTTCATGTGGGCTTTGTCTGGGTATATTGGAGGGACTAGTTCGGTATTTGTCAAAATGTTGATATTTATAAAACATCAAAGTGATGATAAAATAAAATAGCAGAAATTTAGTAAAATTAATTTAATAAATGGTGAAAACTAAGATAGACCAATAAAATGATTATAATGCAAATTAATTTAGAAGATACCACAAAAAAATTAACTTACACTTAATTAGGATTAGGCACACTAATTCACCAAAATACATTCTAATTATGCTTAATTAATTTTTGGACATTATAGCTCTCCTCCAATAAAAGAATTTTGTCCTCGAAATTAAAGCTTACCTTGATAGTAGAATAAATGCGGATACCACCCCTAGATAGTCGATTCCAATTCTTATGTCGAGCCTTTTCTATCATGACCCGAGGGCTGCGATGAAACAACTAATCAATTAAACTAAGCAACTAATCAAATGATATAAATAAATGAAATGCTCAGCCGAAACAAGTCTCATTAGCGATCACTGCCACATGGATACTGACCATGAAGGTGGATAGATAATTAAACTACAATTAATTGTATCGCACTACTCACATCATCATCCTTAGAATAAATAGTATTATGTGTCTAGCATGGACATTGACACCGTGGTGTTTCCACAACACCTTCACTAACAATATGTCACTACATCGTAAGCTAATACCTTCTCATTGGTCATATTTTTTTGTATCACTATGTCGGGGAATGAAACAATCTAGCTAACATCGGGGTGGCTTTTTAGTAGCGTTGACACATGATACACGTTATGAATGTGAGAAAGCTTGGGAAGAGGATCAAGTCGATAAGCAACTGCACTAACTCAGCGAGAAATCTTAAATAGCCTGATAAACCTTGGTAAAAGTTTTCCACTTATGTCGAAATGTGTAATCCTTTTATGTGGAGAAACCTTGAGAAGAACGAAATCACCTTTTTCAAATTCAAAAAGTCAACGTCTCTTATAAGCATGACTCTCTTTTTGGTTCTAGGCTACCCTTAATCAATCTCATATCACGTCAATCTTCTCATTGTTTTAACATATTTCATCTAGTTTGACAACGATTCCATCTTTTGGTTCTAACTAACAAATTAGTGATCAACACAATTTCCCATAAGCGCCTCAAATGGGGCCATACCAATATTCACTAGGTGATTATCATTGTATAACACATTAAGCCAGACATAAATACCTTTTTCCAAATTTTTCCAAAACCTAAAATTAAAAGCATGCATCATATCCTCAAAAATCTATATAACTCTCTCAGACTGACCATCAGTCTATGAATGAAAGGTGATGCTAAAATTCAACTCCGTACCAAATACTTATTGGAAAGTTTTCCCATACTTATCATTAAACTTGATATCTTTATCAGAGTGATGAATAACGAAACTCTTATGCATTTCTCAGGATACAATCCTTCATAACTTTCCTCAAATACATCAATTCAAATCATGTAAAATGCACTAATTTTGTCAACCTATCTTTAACGATCTGAATAGCAACTTGCCTATGTTCCATGCTTACACTCGATTACATGTCACACACTAGGCGACATAATTCCATAACATCTTTCTTCATGTCTCTCAACCAATTCTTGTCTCTAATCGAATCATAATATATTTTTGCACTCTCGAGACCTATGCACTTCATAAGATAGAATCTTTGTCACTTATTCCATTAAAGCATAGCTAAACATCCCATGAAATACAAAGATCCATTCCCATGTACCTTCTACTCATCGAGCTGTTTCCAATTTCAAGTCCATGCCCATATTCCTTGTGAATGTTGATCTCATCGCTAATCCTAGTTTACTAGCTGAACAAGTGCTTGAACAGATACTAAGTTACAAACCAAAGTCTAACCTTAACCCTCATAGTATTGTCATCTGTATTTACTAACCACGACATTTCTTCTTCCAATCTTCTAATGCTAGACAAGCGAAAATTTTGGTAGTCTAAATCCAACTTCTTTCGAGCAAACAAATACTCCAAATTGTCACAATCTAAGGAAAATATGAAATACTACTTCGTAAATGAAGAAATAACACCTCCAAATCTTGTGGTGACTAACCACTACAAGTTCTAAATCATGAGTAGGATAATTCTACTGTGAAGCTTCACTTGTCATAACTCCTATGCTACAACTCTTCCTTACTGCATCATCATGCATCCAAGTCTATGTCTTAATGCACAACATATTGTAGTCCTAAAAAACCATAGAGTTCAATCACCTTCTTTGGTCCTTCCCATTGCACAACTGTCATTATCTTAGAAGGGTTCATTGAAATAGCGATAACATATCCCAGAAACTTAACTTTTGTTAACCAAAATTTGCACTTTCCTTCTTGGCATATAGTGGATGCTCTCAAAGAATTTATAGAACAACTCTTAAAGGCTGCTCGTGATCCTCCTATCTTAGAGTAAATTTGTATATCACTGATGAACATAGTTACGAACTAATCCAAGTATGGCTGAAAAATCCGATTCGTTAAGTCCATAAAAACTGTCGTAGCACTTGTTAATCCAAACAACATTACCAGGTATTCAAAGTGTTCATACTAAGTCCTAAAGACAATTTTAGGGATATATTCTTCCTTTACTCTAAGTTAATGACACCCTATGCGTGAATCTATTCTTGAGAGGTACCTAAAACCTCCTAACTGTTTGAACAATCCATCGATCTTGGGCAGTGGACTTTGTCTTTCATTGTAATCCGATTCAAATACAGGTAGTCAATTCACAACCTAAGAGTCCTATCATGCCTCTTAGCAAATCAAACTGATGCACCCTACGGCTATGTGTTGTTCCATTTATATCCTTTATCTACGAGCCCTGAAGTAATGTTCTCAATTCTTTCATTTCTGTCGATGCCATCCGATACGACATGGAAGTGATTGGAACATTTTCGAGAAGAAACCCAATACCGAACTCAATCTCACAGTACGGTTGAATTCATTTCGATTACACTAGTACTGGGATGGTAGGATTCATCTAAACATGATTTCAAGAATTGTTCATTCATTATCTAGTCATCACCACCTCAACAGGAGATCAACTTTTCCCCAGTTACCTTTCTAAGATGACAATCAATCGCGACATGATACTTCAGCAGTCGATCCGTTCCTAGGATTACAATTTAGGTAGTCATTGGAAGTTTAATCAAATCATTTCTCAAGTCTCAACCCTAGTCATCATTTTACAAAATTTACACACATTATCCGCATACACTCACACTAAGGTGAAATAATAATCATGGATCCACTAATCCCACTATTCTTATTCCCAAGGAATTCTACAAATGAATTTGAAATAAGAGAATTTGTGGCACCAATATCGAATAGGTCACGAGCTAAAATTGAGAAATATGAATCACACTGTAAACTACTACGGGAAAAGGTAGAGATAAAAATTGTAAGGGTTATTTCATTCACCATTGAAGATGCGACTACTTCGAATGTTAACACCACCATGTTGGTTCCTCAACTGAATCGAATAGTTGTTGTCATTGTCCATCCTGATGTTTCTTTGGGGTCTACCCTGCTCTTTATCCTATTCCCATAATAAGTGACCTTGTTTTTCTCAATTGATGATGTCGATGACACTGATTTCACCATAGACCTAGACCCTTAAAGCAGCTAGTTATCGTCAAATAGAACCTTTGAGCCTTTCTTGAAACTTGAAGCTACCATAGCAAATGGGGCAACTCGGCCAACTTGGTAAACTTTGCCTTATATGTTCTAACTATATCCTTGCATGCTTTTAGACGATAGAATTCAATGGATTCGCATCCTTATATTGTCGTGGAAGGTAGCGGTGTTAGTGTTGAAAAAATGGTGCGCAGTGGAATTTTAAAAATTTTACATCAGAGTAATTTCTAAAACACAAGTTTGACATGCTATATGCATAAATTAACCAGATCTTACAAACCTTTGTGTGCCGAAGAACTCTCACAAAAAGTGAAGAGAAGTAACGTTCCAGAAAAGCCTCAACCAACTGGTCTTCTTTGCTATTCTCTATCCACGACTGGAGTGAGTGTGGTCTCACTCGTACAGCTCTTCTACCAGTGACTCTCCTTCCAACCAATCGAGAGAACACAAAGCAAGTGTTCTTGATTTGTGAACAAAAGCTCTCAGGGAGTTTTTAGATTTTCACTAGCAGAGTATCTCTCTTAATCTCTCAATTGATCTAAGTAACTTGTGAGAATCACTCCCCATTTATAGAGGTTGGTCTTAGGGTCAGTCCTCATTAGATTAGGTCTCAAAATTCAGATCATAATCAAATTTGGATCAATATCTGATAAGATCTGCATGGAAACGCATGATCTTATCCTTCGTTGATCGGCAGGGCAAACCACTTGATCAGCAAGTCGAACAGGCCCCATCGGCAGGCCAAACTGTCGAATAAAAAATCTCACAAACCTTTTATTTTCCGCCCGAGATTCTATAGGATAAAGTCTTAGCTTTAATTCAAATAACCCAATAGAGAAGTTATCTGATCAAAACAACTTTATCTAGATAATCTCTAAGAAAATAAATCAATTCCCAATAATTCTACACGTTTATCTTGATCTAATATATCTAAAATTAAATCAACCGATAAACAGACAAGAATTATCTGATCCCAATAATTCAACAAGTTTATCTTGAATCAATTTTATCACAAAATTAATTCAATCAATAAACAAACATGAATTATTTAATTCTTCCAAATTTTAACCAATCTGATAAATCTGACATAAGTCATCAATTATTGGAAAAGCACGCCGTGTCGTTACAGGATGTTGTGAGCTAGCAAAGGAGACCAAATGGACCTACATAGCTCAACCTCCTGATAATTACGAAACCCAATATCCCAGATACATATTTCATAATTATCAACTCCAACGCTACTCCACTAAAAGCTTGGAGCTGCACTTTCAAACTACATAGAATTACAAAGCTCATATAGCTAAGTCTCCATGACATATCATAGTGCATCGTATCCCCATATGATAATTCATAATCAGCTTAAAGACAAGTTCTGTCTTACCTTCCCGATTATTTTATTTTACGTTCCATTATCTCACCATTAGAAAGCTTACCATCCAAAGATAGTATACCATTCGATTACACCTATGTATCCAAATGGTTGAGCGCTCTAGTTTTTCAATTATAGGATAACGCATAGAAGAGGATATCATTACTCTTAAAGAGGAGCTATGGATTCCATATATATGAATAACAGGTCTACGCTATCAAGAGTTATGCCTCTAACGTACCGGCATGCATATCACTATTAAGATGTGGGTGTTACCCTTTGGTACATCAAAAGACACAAGCCAAGACAACGGGCCCACTATTCATCTCATGATTAAGATACAACACAAATAATTGTCTAAAATGAATCGATTTGCCGAGACAAAATTATTAATCCAAATCAATTCACTTTATATCCAGATCCAACACATCATCATTTATGACAACATGCCAATGTTTCTATTCACGGAGTCCTCCTCCAATGGTCAAGACAAACCATCTCCCAAAAGGGATATAGACAACAAACAATCTTTGCATGAATAAAGTGCCCAACTTTATTCCCTCCATTACAGATCGTATGATTTAGACCATCACCTTAAGAATCGTATCTTTCGCATAATCCGTCCATCATATGCTTAATTCTTAAGGTTTAGACCGACAGTCTCAGACTATTGTTTGCTTAACATACATTCAACAAATATGAACATGAAGAGGACAGGATTTGGTATATAAATAATGAATAAATTCTTTATTGATAAAAATGTCTCCAAAAACGTATCACATTTTTACTCCTTAGGGCATACATGTCTAACACCATCACCTTAAGAATCATGTCTTCTGCATAATCCGTCCATCATATGCCCAATTCTTAAGGTTTAGACCGACAGTCTCAGACTATTGTTTGCTTAACATACATTCAACAAATATGAACGTAAAGAGGACAAGATTTGGTATAATAAATAAATTCTTTATTGATAAAAAAATGTCTCCAAAAACTTATTACATTTTTACTCCTTAGGGCATACATGTATAACAGTTAGAACACCTTCTCAAACTTTATCCTAATCAATGTCCCATTTCTTCTCTTAACACTTCGTACTTTGCCATCAGGTGCCAGCACTACCGTCCAGTTGTATATTGCTAACTTAGCACGGAATCCTTTCGGCTCTTTTATCATGTCCATAAATTTCTCCAATGAGTCAAATCATTGCTCAACAACTTGGGCGAAGAGCTTTTGTTTTGTCAAAGGCTAGAATTGCAGCATGACTAAGTTCTCGAAATACTTATGTCAGCGGCTCACCGTAGGATTCTCACATCATACCTTTGCCATCGTTGGCCCATAGGTGGCAAGCTTATCATCAATTATACCCTTGTCATTGATAGGGTCTAACTCAGGAGTGGTATGACGATGCCTACATGCCATTCTCTCAATCCTTCACAAGATAATTAGACAGTTAGTGGTTTTCAATGTCGTGTCTATGTGTGCATAATTCCCAAAGTTCAAAACTTAGGTCTTTAATACCAAATCTATCACGAACCCAAACCCTAGTGGTGACGTGATGAATTTATTGAAATAATTAAACAAATTATAATTAAATTTACTAATTAATTATTTGGTAAATTTGAGTAAACGTAATTTAAGTTACTTATAGAAATATCATAAACCTAAAACTTTTTGGATATTTACCGTTTATTAAGTCCTAATAAATAATTTCATGTATTGCCCTTGAATTAAATTAAATTAAAATATAAAACTTTGTGAGAGCGAGTTAGGCTGCATCAGACCCCCACACTATACCCACACATAGTACAGACATATAAAAATTATACAAACCATGGTCCAATGGAAAAGTAAACACAGTCCATATTATTACATTCCTTGAAAATATAATAAATAAATAGATGGACAAGCTAAACATCTCATGGTCCACGTGAGGATGTCAGCAATGTCCTACTTGGTGGCTTCCTACGAATCACCTGAAGAGGAAAAATTAAAAAAAAATGAAAAGTGTGAGCGAAAGGCTTAGCAGGACTTTGGGTTTCAAAATCGTTCATAAAATAAAATGAGAAAAAATAAAATAAAATAGTATAATTTAAATGCAAATTCAAAAACATTAAATGTTTAACAAGTCTATACTTACCTCTCACCATCTGTGATCACCAAAAACTCATAATAAGTTATCAACAGGTTCATGCTTGTCATTCTATAACGCCCCAAAATTTATTTAATGTTAATGTAATGTAAATGATGAATTAGTGTGCCATAATTAACGTTTTAACATTAATTTGATTACTTGGTTGGATTTTTAGTTTTTGGTTGTTTTGTTAAATTGATGCATTCAAATGATTTCTTATTTTTTAAGATGATGTTTTGAGTTTTAAAACATAACAATTTGTAAAATGTTAAAAGTACTCCGTTTTACAAAACCGTGGGCGGCACATGGTTTTCACACAGTAAAATCGCCCACCGATTTTCTCTATTTATTTCCTTCTTCACTCTCTCTCTCCTCACTCTCACGCAGCCTCTCTCTCTCTCTTCCTCTGTTGGAAACAAAGTGCGCAGCGGAATTTTAAAAAAAAATTCATCAGAGTAATTTCTAAAATACAAGTTTGACATGTTATATGTATAAATTAAACAGATCTTACTAACCTCAATGTGCCGAAGAACCTCCGCGACCTGTGTAGAGAAGTAACGTTCCAGAAGAGCCTCAACCAACTGGTCTTCTTTGCTATTCTCTATCCACAACCGGAGTGAGTGTGGGCTCACACGTACAGCTCTTCCACCGGTGACTCTCCTTCCAACCAATAGAGAGATCCCAAAGCTAGTGTTCGTGATTTGTGAACAAAAGCTCTCAGGGAGTTTTCAGATGCTCACTAGAAGAGTATCACTCTTAATCTCTCAAATTGATCTGAGTAAATCATTAGACTCACTCTCTTTTTATACCTATTGGTCCGAGGGTCAGTCCATATCAGATTTGGTCTCAAAAAATCGAAAACAGAATCAAGTTCGGATCAATATCTGATAAGATACACGTGAAAATGCGTAATCTTATCTGCGCTGATAGGCAAGCCGAATTGTCTGATAGGCAGGCCGAACATGCCAGTTCGGTAGGCCGAACACGTCATCCGGCAGGCCGAACTCCCGAGAAAAAATCTCCGCGAATCTTTTATTTTTCACCCGAGATTCTAAAGGATAAACTCTCAGTTTTGATTCAAATAGCCCAATAGAAAAGATATCTGATCAAAACAAACTTTATCAAGATACTCTCTAAGAAAATAAATCAATTCACAATAATTCTACAAGTTTATCTTGTTCTAATTGTCCAAAATTAAAACAACCGATAAACAGACAAGAATTACCCGAACGCAATAATTCAACAAGTTTATCTTGAACTAATTTTCTTACATAATTAATTCAACCGATAAACAGACATGAATTATTTGATTCTTATAAATTTTAAACCAATCTGATAAATCCGACTTAAGTCACCAATTATTGAACAAACACGCCGTGTCGTTATAGGATTTTGTGAGCTAGCAAAGGGGACCAAAATGGACCTATAAAGTTCAAGCTCATGATAATTATGAAACCCAATATCCCAGATATACATTTCACAATTATCAACTCCAACGCTACTCCACTAAAAGCTTGGAGCTGCACTCTCGAACTTTATAGAATTACGAAGCTCGTGTAGCTAAGTCTCCATGACATATCATAGTGTATCGTATCCCCATATGATCATCCATAATCGGCTTAAGGACAAGTTCTGTCTTACCTTCCCGATTATTTTTATCTTACGTTCCATTGTCTCACCATTAGAAAACTTACCATCCAAAGATAGTATACCATTCGGTTACACCTATGTATCCAAACGGTTGAGCGCTCCAGTTTTCCAATTACAGGACAACGCATATAAGAGGATATCATTACTCCTAAAGAGGAGCTGTGGATTCCATATCTATGAATAACAAGTCTACGCTATCAAGAGTCATGCCTCCAACGTACCGGCATGCATGCCACTATAGAGATGTGGGAGTCACCCATTGGTACATCAAAAGACACAAGTCGAGACAACGGGCCCATTATTCATCTCAGGATTAAGATACAATACAAATGATTGTCTAAAGTGAATCGATTTGCCAAGATAGAATTATTAATCCAAATCAATTCACTTTATGTCCCGATCCAACACATCGTCACCTATGACAACGTGCCAATGTTTCTATTCATGGAGTCCAACTCCGATGGTCAAGACAAACCATCTCCCAAAAAGGGATATAGACAACATAACAATCTTTGCATGAATAAAGCGCCCAACTTTATTCCCTCGATTGTGGATCATATGTTTTAGACCATCACCTTAAGAATCGTGTCTTCCGCATAATCATCCCATCGTATGCCCAATTCTTAAGGCTTAGACTGACAGTCTCAGACTACTGTTTGCTTATCATACATTCAGCAAATATGAACGTAAAGAGGACAATATTTGGTACATATAAATGAATAAATTCTTTATTGATAAAAATGTCTCCAAAAATGTATTACATTTTTACTCCTTAGAGCATACATGTCTAACATCCTCTTGATCTCTCTCGGCACCCTCTCTCTCTCTCTACATCTCTCTCAAATTTTTGAACCAAATTCGAATCCAAGCTTCGGATTAGCAAGGAGGAAGCTCGGGGACGTGATTTAGCAGCCGAAAACGCGGATTGAAGCTTCGATTCGAGGTTAGATTTCAAATTTTCTAAACTTTTTACAAAATTTTCAATTTTGTGCATTTTTGAAATCTAGGTTTGTTTAAGCTTAGAAAACCGTGGATTTGAGTTAAATGAACTTAGAATAACTAGAATCTAAGCTTAGATTGAAGAAAAACAGATTGGATTCAAGATTTTTCATTTTTCTCCTCATTTTCTCATTTTTGGATTTTTGAGGATTTCGAGTTTAAATCTTGTTTAAATGAGTCCAAACATGTTCCAGTATGTTTTTCTATCAACTATGATTGTTTTTCATGCCTGGGATTTGAGAAAAACAGGTTAGAATCAAGATTTGAATTTTGGGGATCGAGAAACCCGTGGCTGGGATTTCTGGATTTTCCCAGTTTGGTAGGCCGAACTGTGTGTTCGATAGGCCGGAGTGATGATCGGCAGGCCGGTGTTCTTCCGACCGGCAGGCCGAACCTGGGGAAGTGTTCGGCCGACCGAACTTTGTTTCTAGCAGGCTGAACTATGCAGTTCGGCCGGCCGAAGTAGGGAGTCCGGCAGGCCGACCGAGGCATGAAAAATTTTGTGATTTTTCACCCTTTTTCACTGTTTTGAACCCTGATTTAAATTCCAACCTTATAGGATGATTTTAAAGGTACAAATGGCACACTAGGACATCATGAAATGGTTTAGTAACATAGAATGTCTCGAACTAGATATTGATCGACTTAGTTTGTATATAGGATCATTCGTGGTTCCGTGGAGCTAACGTATAGTGGACCGGGATTACGGTGTGGGGCACCGGCACGAGTATTGAGGTAGGACTTCTATCCTATTTCCTTGGTAGCCTAGTTTTGAAATGATTTAGCTTTGAAAAGGATTTCTGTCAAAATGTTTTCAACGGTTGTTTGAAAATGATTTTATCGGTTATATTTTAATATACCGTGATTATGAAATGAACTTCATAATGAACGTAATTGACAACACTCGGTAATTGGGTTTTGAATGATAATGATAACAAACACAAAGGCATGATGCCATATCAGAGATCGGGTCATGTAGCGATCGACCTTGGGGGCAGGTCCCGAAACCCAGCTGGGCCACTACGGTGGTGATGTCATGGTTTGCCTAGGTAAAAGAAAAATGGTGTTTTCGATTGTACGAGTAGACTGTTCTGTGTCAGAACGGCTTTACTCAAATTTTGTATTTATTTATTTATTTATTTATTTAAGTTTTCTTTTGAGTACTCCTAACAATGAATTGTTTCTTTAAATTCAATTATTTATAAAAAATAGTCCTACTGAGCCTTTCGCTCACGTTTTATTGTTTTAAATTTTCCCCCCTTCTAGGTGGTTTCCCATTTAGGTTTGGAGAGGATTCTTCGGACTGAACTCAGGAGCATTAGGAGGATTGATTTATATTTTGTATTATTTAAATCAAGGCATGTAAGATTTAACTTTATCTGTATCTGGACTGTGATTGTATTTATGATATTGTCAAAACCATGTGTGTGCACAAGTTGTGGGTTGTGGAACCCATACTCGTGGTTCTTTATTAATTTTTATTACTTGCTTAATATTTATACATTCTTTTATAAAAATGTGGTGGAAATCTTCTTATTTCTCATTTAATTTGATTCTTAAACCATTGGTTTCAATTAAATTCCCTTTTAATTAATCTAAATATTCCACCACGTCACCTCCCATACTCCGGGGCATGACAGAATGGTATCAGAGCTCAAGGTTATGAACCTTGGGAATTGTGCACACATAGGTTTGACAATGAAATACCTCTGACAGTCCAAATTTTGTTTTTAGAAGTGAGAGAATGGCACCTAGACGTCGTTCGACTTCTGACGCCGAGTTCAAAAATGATGAGAGCATGATGAGGTCTATGTTTGCGGCCTTCTGGCAGATGGCAGCCAGGGCTAGACCAGAAGACTCTAGTGTTGGTAGTCAGCATGCGTATTTTAAGGAATTTCACGCGGGCGTCTATTTTGACTTTTGATGGCAATGGGGATCCGCAGTTAGTAGAGTACTGGTTGGATTCAATCTTGAAGCATTTAGATACCCTTGGTGTGCCTGAGGAGTATCGTGTGGAGTTCACGGCGTATAAGCTCGAGGGTGGCGCTAACACTTGGTGGAAACAGA
This sequence comes from Artocarpus heterophyllus, assembly GCA_025403435.1. Lineage (NCBI taxonomy): Eukaryota > Viridiplantae > Streptophyta > Magnoliopsida > Rosales > Moraceae > Artocarpus > Artocarpus heterophyllus. The sequence goes on along the minus strand of CM046339.1, from coordinate 7,483,395 downwards.
CTAAGCATCTGGAGCGCAGTGGTGATATCAGTTGGGACAAGTTCAAGGAGCTGTTCTATGATCGGTATTTTCTGCAGGGGTATAGAGATCAGAAGGCAACTGAGTTTTATAGATTACAGCAGGGTGATCTGTCAGTTTGGGAATATGAGGCAAAGTTTAATGAGTTGGCTAGGTTTGCTCCATCAGCGGTGGCATCAGAGCGTGAAAAGTGTATTAAGTTTCAGGAAGGGCTCAAGGCTCCTATTCGACGGCAGTTGGTTGCTCTACGGCTTAGGAGTTTCGAAGAGCTTGTGTCGTCGGTGATCTCCGTGGAGAATGATTATGTGCAGTATTGTGAGGACCGAGCCAAGGCTTCAGGAGGACCGTAGAGGAGTGGCAGGAAGAGCACCAGTAGTCGTCCAACTCCGGGGAAAGGCAAGCAAGGCGGTGCGACCAGTGGCAGCAGCAGTTCGTCTGGCACCGGGCGCAGCAATCCCTACAGCTTTCATTGTCATTTCTGTCAGCAGCCCGGACACATCAAGAGGAATTGCTCGATCAGGAGTGCTCATCTTGGATCGCAGACTGGGGAGGATGCCAGTCGTCAGTCTCAGCCTCAGACCCTACCTCCGCCTCCGTAGTACCCGCAGTTGCAGTATCTGCAGTTCTCTCCTCAGCAATTCTCATATCCAGCACGGGGGCAGCAGCCGCAGTATTTTCAGCGTAGTGTTCCTCAGTATCGAGCACCGAGTATAGGTAGTGTGTAGTCGTCTCCATCTCAGCAATATCGGCCAAGTAATCCAGGACCCAGCAATGTCGGTAGAGGAAAAGGGAAGGCGCCAGTGCAGGTTCATGCAATGGCATCTGGAGGGTCAGATTCTTAGACTGGTAACGCGGTTGTTGATGGTATGATCTTGGTTTTTAGATCTTTAGCTCATGTTTTGTTCGATACCGGTGCCTCTCATTCTCTCATTTCGAGTTCTTTTGTACATGCCTTGGGATTAGAGATAGAAGAGTTTAATGAACCCCTAGTCATAACTTCTCCCTTGGGGCGGGTGTGTGTAAATTGTATGTGTAAATCTTGTAAAATAAAGATTGGGGATGAGATTTTGAAAAGTGATTTGATTGTACTCCCCATGAGCTCCTATGATGTAATTCTAGGGATGGACTGGTTGTCCAGATATAGTGCAGTCGTGGACTACCAACTTAGAAAAGTGACCCTAGTGTCTGATAGGGGGACGACGATCACTTACCAGGGTGGTGGTGATTGGTCAATGAGTGAGCGTCTCATGAAGTCGTGTCTAGGAGGGCAAAGGAATCTAGGTTGTTGTGCTTTTCTTGTCAACCTCGATTACGAGCCCTATGTTTCGAGAGGCAGTTTAGCGATTTCGGTGGTTGATGAGTTCGAGGATGTTTTTCCCGACGAGTTACCAGGATTACCACCGCATCGGGAGATTGAGTTTGGTATCGAGTTGTTTCCAGGGACATCACCGATTTCTATGGCACCTTATCGAATGGCACCGACAGAAATGAAGGAATTGAGGAAGCAACTTCAGGAGCTTGCTGATAAGGGGTATATTCAGAACAGCACATCTCTGTGGGGAGCACCAGTTTTGTTCGCTAAGAAGCACGATGGGACTCTCAGGTTATGTGTGGATTATCGGCAGCTGAATCGTGTTACGGTGAAGAACAAGTATCCCTTGCCTAGGATTGATGAGCTATTTGATCAGTTGGGAGGTTCACGATACTTCTCGAAGATTGATTTACGGTTAGGTTATCATCAGCTCAGGATTAAGGAAGAGGATATTCCCAAGACAGATTTTAGGACTCGGTATGGGCACTACGAGTTTCTGGTTATGTCTTTTGGGTTGACGAATGCTCTGGTAGCTTTTATGGATTTGATGAACAGGATATTTAGGCCGTATCTGGATCAGTTCGTGATCGTGTTCATCGATGATATTCTTGTGTATTCTAAGACTTGGGAGGAGCATGAGCAGCATCTCTGGATCGTGCTTCAGACTCTGCGGGAGCACCAATTGTATGCTAAGAGGGAAAAGTGTGAGTTCTGGTTGACTGAGGTCAAGTTTCTGGGTCATGTTATCTCGTAGCATGGTATTTCAGTGGATCCGTCCAAGATTGAGGCTATATTGGAATGGGAACGACCAAGGAATGTAGCGGAGATTCGCAGCTTCTTAGGTCTTGCTAGATATTACAGGAAATTTGTAAAGGATTTTTTGAAGATTGCAGCGTCGTTGACGAGATTGATTAAGAAAAATGTCAGGTTTGAGTGGAATGAAGATTGTGAGCTTGCTTTTCAGGAATTGAAGAACCGGTTGACTTCTGCTCCAGTATTAGTTATTCCTAGCAGTGACGAGCCATATGAGGTTTATGCGGATGCTTCAGGGCGCGAACTTGGATGCGTGCTGATGCAGCTTGGACGTGTAGTTGCGTACGGATCGAGACAGCTACGACCTCACGAGCGAAATTATCCTACTCATGATTTACAGCTTGCGGCGGTGATTTACGCGCTGAAGATTTAGAGGTGTTACTTGTATGGAGCATCGTTTCAGGTCTTCTCCGATCACAAGAGTTTGAGGTATTTGTTCACTCAGAGGGATCTTAACTTGAGGCAGCGTAGGTGGATCGAGTACATGGAGGATTATGAGTTTGCGTTGCAGTATCATCCCAGGAAAGTTAATGTGGTCACAGATGCGCTTAGCAGGAAGTCTTCAGGGATTCTCGCTTGTTTGATTTTTGAGGACTGGAGCAGGGATGCGACTGTGAGTGAGTATCGGCTACTGTATCATGAAGACTGTGATCGAGTTTCGTTATATCACGTGGAAGCGACTCCAGCTCTTGTTCAGATGGTGAAGCAAAATCAATGGCAGGATCGGCATTTGCAGGGGATTTGGTCACGGATTCAGAACGGGGAGCAGTTCGAGGAATGGAGCATGCATGCAGATGGATCGTTGTACTTCCAAGACCGTCTTACAGTTCCAATTATCGCTGAGGTGACGAAAGCTGTTCTAGAAGAAGCCCATAGGTCTCAGTTTGCTATTCATCCAGGGAGCACCAAGATGTATCGCGATTTGAAGAGGCAGTATTGGTGGAGAGGCATGAAGAAAGATGTTCGTGAGTACGTGGCCAAGTGTTCGACGTGTCTTCAGGTGAAAGCTGAGCATCAAAAGCCTATAGGTCAGCTTCAGCCGCTTCCTATTCCAGGGTGGAAATGGGAGCATGTGACGATGAATTTCCTCACAGGTTTGCCGAGGACGGAGCAGCGGCACGATGCAGTTTGGGTTGTGGTCGACAGGTTGACGAAATCGGCGCATTTCATTCCGTTTAGGTCGACGTGTTCTAGGAAGGTTCTCGGGGAGTTGTATATGCAGAATATTGTGAGGTTGCATGGAGTTCCTTTGTCCATCACCTCTGATCGAGACACCAGGTTTAATGCTAAGTACTGGAGGAGTTTTCAGGAGGGTTTAAGTACGGATTTGAACTTCAGTACGGCATTTCATCCTCAGACTGATGGGCAGTCTGAGCGGGTTATTCAGGTTCTCGAGGATATGTTGCGTGCTTGTGCGTTGGACTTCGGCGTGAATTGGAAGCAATGTTTGCATTTGGCGGAGTTCGCGTACAACAATAGTTATCAGGCGAGTATCAGTATGGCACCATTTGAGGCGTTGTATGGGCGACCGTGTCGGTCACCTGTCTGTTGGACCGAGCCGGAAGATAGAGTTATTCTTGGGCCGGATGAGATTCGTGATAGCAACGAGAAAGTCGCGGTGATTCGAGATCGGTTGAGAGCAGCTCAGAGTCGGCAGAAGAGCTACGCAGATAGAAGACGTAGACCCTTAGAGTTCACAGTTGGAGATTTTGTTCTCTTGAGGGTATCGCCTCGTAAGGGAACTATGCGGTTTGGGGTGAGTGGGAAGCTCGCGCCGAGGTATATTAGGCCGTTCGAGATCACTCAGTGTGTTGGTGTGGTCGCTTATCGGCTTGAACTTCCGCCCGAACTTTCTCATGTTCATGATGTGTTTCATGTGTCGATGCTTAGGAAGTGTCCACCTGAGCAGGGCAAGATAGTTTCGTTTCACGATGTGTAGGTTCAGGAAGATACGACGTACGAAGAAGTGCCGATTCAGATCATCGACCGGAAAGTTATTAGCTTGCGTCGTCGCGAGATACCGTTGGTAAAAGTCGTGTGGCAGCATCATGGGGTTGATGATGCCACTTGGGAACTAGAGTCGAGTATGCGGGAGTTGTATCCGCATTTGTTTTGTTTCTGAAATGAGTTGTAAATTTCGAGGGCAAAATTTCTTTTAGGGGTGGAGAGTTGTAACGCCCCGAAATTTATTTAATGTTAATGTAATGTAAATGATGAATTAGTATGCCATAATTAACGTTTTAACATGAATTTGATTACTTGGTTGGATTTTTAGTTTTTGGTAGTTTTGTTAAATTGATGCATTTAAATGATTTCTTATTGTTTTAAAATGATGTTTTGAGTTTTAAAACACAACAATTTGTAAAATGTTAAAAGTACTCCGTTTTATAAAACCGTGGGCAGCACATGGTTTTCGCACAGTAAAACCACCCATCGATTTTCTCTATTTATTTCCTTCTTCTCTCTCTCTCCTCACTCTCACGCTGCCTCTCTCTCTCTCTTCCTCTTGATCTCTCTCGGCACCCTCTCTCTCTCTCTACATCTCTCTCAAATTTTTGAACCAAATTCGAATCCAAGCTTCGGATTAGCAAGGAGGAAGCTCGGGGACGTGATTTAGCAGCCGAGAACGCGGATTGAAGCTTCGATTCGAGGTTAGATTTAAAATTTCTAAACTTTTTACAAAATTTTCAATTTTGTGCATTTTTGAAATCTAGGTTTGTTTAAGCTTAGAAAACCGTGGATTTGAGTTAAATGAACTTAGAATAATTAGAATCTAAGCTTAGATTGAAGAAAAACGGATTGGATTCAAGATTTTTCATTTTTCTCCTCATTTTCTCATTTTTGGATTTTTGAGGATTTCGAGTTTAAATCTTGTTTAAATGAGTCCAAACATGTTCTAGTATGTTTTTCTATCAACTATGATTGTTTTTCATGCCTGGGATTTGAGAAAAATAGGTTAGAATCAAGATTTGAATTTTGGGGATCGAGAAACCTGTGGCTGGGATTTCTGGATTTTCCCAGTTCGGCAGGCCGAACTGTGTGTTCGGTAGGCCGGAGTGATGATCGGCAGGCCGGTGTTCTTCCGACCGACAGGCCAAACCTGGGGAAGTGTTCAGCCGACCAAACTTTGCTTCCGGCAGGCCAAACTGTGCAGTTCGGTCGGCCGAAGCAGGGAGTCCGGCAGGCTGACCGAGACATGGAAAATTTTGTGATTTTTCACCCGTTTTCACTGTTTTGAACCCTGATTTAAATTCCAACCTTATAGGATGATTTTAAAGGTACAAATGGCACACTAGGACATCATGAATTGGTTTAGTAACATAGAATGTCTCGAACTAGATATTGATCGACTTAGTTTGTATATAGGATCGTTCGTGGTTCCGTGGAGCTAACGTATAACGGACCGGGATTACGGTGTGGGACACCGGCACGAGTATTGAGGTAGGACTTCTATCTTATTTCCTTGGTAGCCTGGTTTTGAAATGATTTGGCTTTGAAAAGGATTTCTGTCAAAATGTTTTCAACGGTTGTTTGAAAATGATTTTATCGGTTATATTTTAATATACCGTGATTATGAAATGAATTTCATAATGAACGTAATTGACAACACTCGGTAATTGGGTTTTGAATGATAATGATAACAAACACAAAGGCATGATGCCATATCAGAGATCGGGTCGTGTAGCGATCGACCTTGGGGGCAGGTCCCGAAACCCAACTGGGCCACTACGGTGGTGATGTCATGGTTTGCCTAGGTAAAAGAAAAATGGTGTTTTCGATTGTACGAGTAGACTGTTCTGTGTCAGAACGGCTCTACTCAAATTTTGTATTTATTTATTTATTTATTTATTTAAGTTTTCTTTTGAGTACTCCTAACAATGAACTGTTTCTTTAAATTCAATTATTTATAAAACATAGTCCTATTGAGCCTTTCGCTCACGTTTTATTGTTTTAAATTTTCCCCCCTTCTAGGTGGTTTCCCATTTAGGTTTGGAGAGGATTCTTCGGACCGAACTCAGGAGCATTAGGAGGATTGATTTATATTTTGTATTATTTAAATCAAGGCATGTAAGATTTAACTTTATCTGTATCTGGACTGTGATTGTATTTATGATATTGTCAGAACCATGTGTGTGCACAAGTTGTGGCTTGTGGAACCCATACTCGCGGTTCTTTATTAATTTTTATTACTTGCTTAATATTTATACATTCTTTTATAAAAATGTGGTGGAAATCTTCTTATTTCTCATTTAATTTGATTCTTAAACCATTGGTTTCAATTAAATTCTCTTTTAATTAATCTAAATATTCCACCACGTCACCTCCCGTACTCCGGGGCGTGACACATTCACTATCTATAATTACCTCAAATCGTGAATCATCATTCATAATGTACAAAGCCTTGTATCACCACCATAGTGACCCAGTTGGGTTTCAAGACCTACCTCCAAGGTCGCTTTCTGCATGACCCAATCTCTGTGTGGTATCATGCACTATCATACCATTCTGAAAGGGGTTCAATGCCCATTCGATGTCCATTATTATTTAGTCATATCATTTTTTTAGGGGTATTCTTTTACTAGGTTATGATTTACATTCATTATGATTCATTCATTATCATCATCATTCATTATCATGGCTCATTATTATCATTCATAATGTTCATGTCCAACATCTAGTATAAATAAATAAATAACAACAACATATTTCTTAAAGACTTTTTAAGAAAGAATAGCATGACCCAAAACTAATTTTTCAAATCACTACTATCGAAAGGAAAGGTCTAGCGTCTCCTAACTCATTGCTTAGCACAATAGCACTAACCCACTATCCCGATCTGCTACATGCCCGCTTCACGGAACCGCGAACAACCTTAGACGTAGACTAGATTTTGTAATATCTAATTCAAAATATTCTACTTTAGCATGTTAATTCATGGTGCCTTATTGTGCCTTTAAAGTCTATATAATCATGTCACATGGATGAAATCCCTTTTTTATCATTAAACAGTGAAAACTAGTGAAAAACTACCATTTTTATGCAGCTCGGTCAACCTGTCGACCACCTAGGTCTGGCTTGCTAAACTGCTAGTGTACGACCTATCGACCAACTGAGTCCAGCTTGCCAAACTGCTGGCGTTTGGCCTACTGACAGCTGAGTCTGGCTTGTGAAACTGTTGAAATCGGCCTGCCAAAGAATGAGTTCCACCTACTGATCTGTCAAAATTTGAAAAATTTTAGACTTTAAGTCTCGGCCAACTCGAGCTCAAAAGACTCAATTTTAACCTATTTTGATGCAATTCAAGCCTAGAGAACTTGCAAAATCATTAGAAAACAACTCGGAATCCTTTAGAAACAAAATCCCCAAAATTTAAACATATTTTCACAACTTATTTTGAAAATTTAAGAAAAAGGTAAAAACTTGTTTAGTCTTGTTTTTTGTTCAATCAGGCTTAGATTGTAGGTGTTTAGGGCCTCATTAACTCAGATCATGTCATGCATGTCTCAATAACCTCACAAAATTCAGATTCAATTTCAAAGAAACAAAGTAAGAAATTCGGTTGAGGAGAAAGCTAGTAAAAATTAGATTTTTGATTAAAGATCTTACCTCAACTCAGTGAGAAAATTGGTGCCCAAACTTGACCTGAATCGGTGCTTGGTTAAAATGAGCTTTGTTGCTTGCTCTTGAGTTCTTGGAGTAGGAAAATGGAAGGGAAAAGAGCAAGTGAGAGAGAGAGAGAGAGAGGGACGTGAAAGAATGGGAGGGAATGAGAGGGAAGGCCGGTTTTTAACATTCAATACATACACAACTTTGTTGGTGAAAACTGTAGGCAGTACATAGTTTAAGGTGACTGTTTTTAAGGTGGCTTTCAGATGTTTGTCTAAGATGAGACCTCATGTGGAGGAACTTTAGGATGGTTTTGAGATTCCAAAGTAATGTGTTTTGGGTCTCAAGTCAGGATTTTAGGCAGGTTTTGTCTGGGTATAATGTAGGGACTCATTTGGTATTTGTCAAAATGTTGATATATATAAAATATCAAAGTGAGAATAAAATAAAATTGCAAAAATTTATTGAAATTAATTTAATAAATGGTGAAAATTAAGATAGACCAACAAATGATTATAATGCAAATTAATTTAGAATAAACCAAAAAATAATTAACTTACACTTAATTGGGATTAGGCACACAAATTACATACTAATCACACTTAATTAATCTTTGGACATTACAATCTCCCTGGGGAACGCGGGTGATAACACGCACAATTAAGTTTTCCTGCTCCACCCGTAGCTGGGGGAGGGTTTTTGTGTTTAGGGTCACTTTCTTATCTTGTTGATCTTCACCAAATCTCTCCACACAGAGCCAACGTCAAAGCCGTTTTGCTGATAATAAAAAGGCATTGTATGTAATGAGTTTTTAATTAGCAATGAATTGATAATAAAAAGGCGTAGTTAAGGGCTAGGTGAAATATCGAACCTCTAGAGTTGATTACTACTGATTGTCTTGCCAAAAGAGATTGGATTATCTTTTAATTTTAGAATAATTTTATTTTTAATTTTGTAATTTTCCTATTGTTTAAATTTCTAGATAAAACTAAAATTATTTGAATTACAGTGCTTAGTTGGAATTCAATAACAATCCCTAAAACGGCAATCATACCACTTTTACTATTAAAATTTGACACTGTACACTTACGGTTTGGTCATAAGCAAGTTTTTGGAACCGTTCTTGTGGATTGTTTTTATCTTATTCTTACTAATATTGTTATTAATTAGTCGTAATCTTAATCTAGATGTTTCTTTATTTTTCTTTCTCTTGAATTTTTATTTTTATTTTTATTTTCTTAATTTTTCTTTTTCCTTTTGTTTGTGAAGGTGTCTTCAGTAGTTAATGCAAAGATCTAAAACTTTCGAACTAGTTCCCTATGACCCAGAAACCCAGAGAGAACTTCGAAAAATAAGGGCAGCTAAGAAAAACGAAGTTTCAGAAGCAATGGCTATCGACGACAATCACCAACAATGAGCAATTAAAGGTCTACTTCAAGCTGGTCTTGAACGACAATTATTTAGAGAGGATCCCTACTAGATGATCGCAATGTCCACTTGACCATGTTTTTAGAGATCTGTGACACCATGAAGATGAATGGTGTTACTGAGGACAACATTAGGCTAAGATTATTCCCTTTTTCACTTAAGGACAATGCTATAGGATGGTTTCAATTCTTGCAACCGAGAAGCATTACTACTTGTGAAGATATGGCTCAAAAATTCCTGCTAAATTCTTTCCATCTGTCAAGACAGCCCAATTGAGGAGCGAGATTGGGACATTCAAGCAACAGGATCTTGAGCCACCTCATAAGGCATGGGAGCAATTTAAAGATTTACTTCGTCTATGCCCTCAACATAGTTCTAAATTTAATTGTTCTACAATAGGTTAAATGGTGTCAAACTAACACTATTGTTGATGTTGTTGCAAGAGGAACTCTCATGTCTAAGACTATCAACAAAGCTCATATTCTTCAAAGAGATGACCTCTAATAATTATCAATGGCCTACTGAGTGCTCCATAATCAAAGAAAACGCAAGAATTCATGAGGTGGATCCAATAATAGCACTTACAACATAAGTTTCGACTTTATCTGACCAATTTGTAGCTTGGACTACACAAAGATCTTCCCCTGTAGCTAGAAATATGTCATATACAGGTGTCGAAACAGTTCAAGAACAAGTACAATACATGAATAACTAGAACTTTAACTCTCATAGTAACCCTTTCCTAACTCTCTACTATTCGGGGCTTTGTAACCATGAGAATTTCTCTTGTAGTATTAAATAGAATGTGCTGCAATCTCTTCCTAGTTCTAAAAGTCAAGCAGATGAAAAGAAGCCTTTCTTGGAAGATCTTTTGAGCACTTTTATTGTGAAAACAAGAGCTAGATTTAACAAGGATGAAGCACGATTGAATAATCCAGACACCTACATGGGTAACATGGGCTCAAAAATAAAGTCGCTTGATTTGCAAATCAAACAATTGGCAATAGCCATCAATTCTTAACAAAGAAGGTAGTTTCCAAGAGAAAGTAGATCCTAAAGAACACTGCAATGCTATCACACTTGGAAGCGGAAAGGAATTGATAGTTCAAGGGCAAATGTTTCTAAAGCATCGACATCCTCAAGCATGCCACCCTAAGGTCAACAAGAGGAAAAACAAGAAGAAGAAGAAAAAGAGATTGATGCAAAGAAATCAATGAAGGTTGAAAAGCCTAGATCTATTTTATTCCTTGACAATCCTCCAATTATTACTCCACCACTTCCATATCCTCGGCAGCTCAGAAGAAGAAGTTAGATGAATAATTTGCTAAGAATCTGCATGTGTCTAAGAATTTACATATTAATATTCCTTGTGTAGAGGCTTTAGCACAAATTCCTAACCATGCCATGTTCATAAAGCCCTCCAACAAGATGAAATCGAAGGAGCATGAGACAGTTGTACTTATTTAGAAGTGCAGTGCTATCTTGCACGAAAAGCTTTTGTCCAAGCTAAAATATCCAAGGAGTTTTTATATTCTTTGCACTATTGGTACTTTATAACTATAAAAAAGCATTATGTGATTTAGGTACGAGCGTCAGCTTAATGTCACTCTTGTGTCTTGAAAGTTATGGTTAGGGAAGTAAGCCCATCTTTGTATCATTATAACTTGCAGATCGATCCATCTGGTATCCAAGAGATATGTTAGAAGATGTGCTTGTTAAGGTTGGTAATGTTATTCTATGGGTAGATTTCTTAGGTTTGGACATGGGGAAGATCAAGAGATTCATTTAATTCTCGAGTGACCATTCTTAGCTATTGGGAATGCTGTGATCAATATGCAGAAGGGGAGCTAAGTTTGGGTATGGAAAATGAGAAGTTGACATTCAGTGTTTTCAAAGCACCCAACGATCTAATAGAACCCACCTCTTGTTATCAAATTGAAGCAAAAGATTATGATGTAACTAGGAACAAAGTGAAGGCTATCATGCATCCAAAAGTCCTGGATAACAGAAGGATGGTTAAGACCAATGACTTAAAAAATTTTGCCATACTAATGCAGGTGGAATGAAAGGAGACAAAATTCATACAAAAACCATCAATAGAAGGACAATCACAAGTGTAAGCTTACAATGGGATGGCCTATAAGTAATATTAAGGGCTGAGTTTGAAGAAATGAGAAATTTAGGCTAACGATTATAAACCAAGTGCTACTTGGGAGATAACCCAAGCTTTTTAAACTTGACCTTTATTCTTTTGTTTATTTTTTTCTTTTTGTTTTGTTTATTGAGTTAGTTTTTACTTTTGTGACTTAACGTAATGTTTCTTTTTTATTTACTGTCTTTGATCAGGTCTCAGGCCAGTTTGGGATCGTTGTGACAAAAATTTACTAACTTTTTGGACATCCCCCGTTAGAAAATTTTTTTGTCCCTTTCGTCAAAATCTTCCATCCCAAACTTAGGTGGAGGAAAAATAGTTGAAAGGAAATCTAACGATCAGCACCGCAACTCGAAAGACGCAATGAACCTAGAAAAAAAATCCTCATTTTCTTATTCTCCTTTTATTTTCCCACACTCTCTCCTCCCCCATCATCCTACCCATCATTTTTCTAGTCCCAGCGTCCACTTTTCTCCACCATTCTTCAACTATAATGTTCTTGCGGGATTTTAGAGGTTATGTCAGAGTTTGTGGGTTTTGCCAAATTCTTATCGATTCTCATTGGATTTGGATGAGTTTGTAGGTCTTGGTCGGATTCGTCAAAAGGTTCCAAAATTTTACGCTCTTCCACAAGTAAGTTGTCCTCCTTTGATGAGAAGTAATCTTGAATACTGTAAATTTTGGAATTCTTGTGTCCCTTGAAAAGTAATTGGTTTTTGTTAAGAATTTAAGAATTTTGTGAAACTTAGAACAGTTTGTGATTTATGTATTAGAATTGGTTAGTGTTAGAGGAGAAGGGTTTGGTTATTTTTTGGACTTAATTATTATTGAGAACTTATGGAAAATTCATTCGAGTTGTGTGGAAATTGTTGATTAATCTTTGTTTGAGACTTCCTTGTGATTAAATATTTTTGTTGGTTTGGACTGTTGGTTTTGTTTAGTGTTGTTGGGTCTGTTTTGATTGTTGTTAATGTCTTTAAAAAAAGCTGGAGGTTCTTCCTCTGTTGAGTGTATACCACCAAGTGCTAGAGGTTGCTCCTCTATATTTATGTTTTCAAAAAGGTATGATGCCACAAATTTTTACGCTCTTCCAAAAATAAGTTGTCCTCCTTTGATGAGAAGTGATCTTGAATACTATAAATTTTGGAATTCTTGAGTTGCTTGAAAAATCATTGGTTTTTGTTGAGAATTTGAGAATTTCGTGAAACTTGAAGCAATTTGTAATTTGTGTATTAGAATTGGTTAGTATTAAAGGAACAGGGTTTGGTTATTTTCTGGATTAAATTATTATTGAGAACTTATGGAAAATTTGTTGGAGTTGTGTGGAAATTGTTGATTAATCTTTGTTTGAGACTTCATTGCAGTTCGGTATTTTATGTTAGTTTCGAGACTGTTGGTTTTGTGTAGTGTTGGTGGGTCAATTTTTATTGTCAATGTCTTCAAAAAGAGCTAGAGTTTCCTCCTCTATTTAGTATGATCCCACCAAGTTTATTTCTCAAGTGGCTTTTTCTCGTTATAAGGATTCCTTCGTACTTACTTTTAATTATTTTCTATTAAGGACAATATCAATTCTAAGTTTGGGGGTTATTATCATTGTTGTATTTATTTTAATGTTTTCTTTTGTTAGGTTTTTCTTTAAAAAATATTTTGTTTAATTTTTGTTCAAAAAGTTTTGTGTTTTGTTTAGTTTTTATTTCTAAAAAATAAAATAAAATAAAAACAAAACAAAAAAATTTGTGTTTTTTAGTATTGATTTAGGTTGTTTGTATAAGGTGAATGATTAGTGTAGAAATCCGTGTTTAATGCTGTGGATCCTAGGATATCATATAGCTGCAAGTTAGTTATTTTGTTCCTAGAATAAAAGGGATTTAGGTATATCAATACCTAATCTCCTAGCTGTCAGTTTTATGTTTATATCATAGGCCTTTTTTATTTTCTCTTGATTTGAGGAGGTGTGTTTATCACATTCTCCTATATATACTATACGTTTGCTTCATTAGAAAATAAGAGAAGGAAGAATATATTTTTCTCATAAATCTCTTGACAGTATCAAAGCTATATTAGAGATCTTCTAAAATTTTGATGACTAAGTATGGTATGGCAACCATAAAAGCATCATCCTCTACTGAAGCAACTTCCAATCAAGAGTTCCTTTCACAGTACAAAAATGGCAGATCATATGGCAATCTTCTCATTGCAGGAAACAAGCTGAATGCGAATAACTACCTTCAATGGTTATAATCTGTCATGATGTGCATTTGTGGAAAAGGGAAAGGACGATTATCTCACCAATGTTGTAGACCCTCCAAAAGCTTTAGATCCAAAGTTCAAACTATGGAAGTCAAAAGACAATATGGTCATGTCTTGGCTAATCAATTCCATGACAAATGGGATAGGAGAGAACTTCTTACTCTATAATATGGCTGAAGAAATACGGGATGCGGCGAGAGAAATCTATTCCAACAATGAAAATACCTCAGCGATATTTGCGATCGAAACCATTCTCCATGACCTTTGTGTAACGTCCCGAAATTTATTTAATATTAATATAATGTAAATGATGAATTAGTGTGCCATAATTAAAGTTTTAACTTTAATTAGATTATTTGGTTGGATTTTTAGTTTTTGGTTGTTTTGTTAAATTGATGTGTTCAAAAGATTCCTTGTTGATTTAAAATGATGTTTTGAGTTTTAAAACACAACAATTTGTAAAATGTTAAAAATACTTCGTTTTACAAAACCGTGGGCGGCACACGGTTTTCGCACAGTAAAACCGCCCACCGATTTTCTCTATTTATTTTCCTTTCCTCTCTCTCTCTCCTCACTCTCACGAGCTCTCTCTCTCTCTCTTCTCTGGACTCTCTCGGCAGCCCCTCTCTCTCAATCTCTCTCTCAAATTTTTGAACTCCATTTCGAATCCAAGCTTCGGGATAGCAAGGAGGAAGCTCGGGGACGTGATTCGGTGACCGAGAACGTGGATTGAAGCTTCGATTCGAGGTTAGATTCGAAATTTCTAAACTTTTTCAAAATTTTCGATTTTGTGTGTTTTTGAAATCTAAGTTTGTTTAAGCTTAGAAAACCGTGGATTTGTGTTAAATGAGCTTAGAACAACTAGAATCTAAACCTAGATTGAAGAAAAACGGATTGGATTCAAGATTTTCATTTTTCTCCTCTTTTTCTCATTTTCGGATTTTTGAAGATTTTGAGTTCAAATGTTGTTTAAATGATTCCAAACATGTTTTAGAATGTTTTTCTATCAACTATAGTTATTTTTCATGCCTGGGAATTGAGAAAAACAGGTTGGAATTCAGATTTGGATTTTGGGGATCGAGAAACCCGTGGCTGGGATTTCTGGATTTTCCCAGTTCGGCAGGCCGAAGTTCATGATCGGCAGGCCGAAGTGATGATCGGCAGGCCGGTGTTCTTCCGATCGGCAGGCCGAATCTGGGGACATGTTCGGCAGGCCGAACTTTGCTTCCGGCAGGCCGAACTGTACAGTTCGGCAGGCCGAAGCAGGGCGTCCGGCAGGCCGACCGAGGCATGGAAAATTTTGTGATTTTTACCCGATTTCACTGTTTTGAACCCTAATTTAAATCCCAACCTTATAGGATGATTTTAATGATACAAATGGCACACTAGGACATCATGAAATGATTTGGTAACATAGAATGTCTCGAACTAGATATTGATTGATTTAGTTGGTATCTAGGATTGTTCGTGGTTCCGTGGAGCTAACGTATAGCGGACCGGGATTACGGTGTGGGGTACCGGCACGAGTACTGAGGTAGGACTTCTATCCTATTTCTTTGGTAGCCTGGTTTTGAAATGATTTGGCTTTGAAAATGATTTCTATCAAAATGTTTTCAACGGTTGTTTGAAAATGATTTTATCGGTTATATTTTTATATACCGTGACATGAAATGAATTTCATAATGAATGTAATTGACAACACTCGGTAATGGGGTTTTGAATGATAATGATAATAAACACATGGGCATGATGCCATATCAGAGATCGGGTCGTGATCGACCTTGGGGGCAGGTCCCGAAACCCAGCTGGGCCACTACGGTGGTGATATCATGGTTTGCCTAGGTAAATGTAAACTGGTGTTTTGATTTGACGAGTAGACTGTTCTGTGTCAGAACGGTTCTACTCAATTTATTTATTTATTTATTCAAGTTTCTTCTTGCATAACTCCTGATAATGCTATGTTTCTTTGCATTAAATTATTTTATAAAACTTAGTCCTACTGAGCCTTTCGCTCACGTTTTACTGTTTTAAATTCCCCCCCCCCCCCTTCTAGGTGGTTTCCCATTTAGGTTTGGAGAAGATTCTTCGGGCCGAACTCAGGAGCAATAGGAGAATTTATTTACATTCTGTATTTATTAATCAAGGCATGTAAGACTTAACTTTATTTGTACTTGGACTGTAATTGTATTTGTGATATTGTCAGATCCATGTGTGTGCACAAGTTGTGGGTTGTGGAACCCATATTCGCGGTTTTTATTCAATTATTGTTATTTGTTTAATGATTTTAAATTATTTATCAAATGTGGTGGAAAAATCTTCTTAATTTTTATTTAATTTGATTCTCAAACTCTCAGTTTTCAATTAAACTCTCCTTTAATTAATCTAAATATTCTGCCACGTCACCTCCCGTACTCCGGGGCGTGACAGAATGGTATCAGAGCTCAAGGTTATGAACCTTGGGAATTGTGCACACATAGGTTTGACAATGAAATACATCTGACAGTCCAAATTTTGTTTTCAGAAGTGAGAGAATGGCACCTAGACGTCATTCGACAGCTGACGCCGAGTTCGGAAATGATGAGGGCCTGATGAGGTCTATGATTGCGGCTTTCCGGCAGATGGCAGCCAGGACTAGACCGGAAGACTCCAGTGTTGGTAGTCGGCATGCCTTCTTTAAGGAATTTCGGCGGGCGTCTATTCCGACTTTTGATGGCAATGGGGATCCGCAGTTAGCAGAGTATTGGTTGGATTCGATCTTGAAGCATCTTGATACCCTTGGTGTGCCTGAGGAGTATCGTGTAGAGTTTGCGGCGTATAAGCTCGAGGGTGGCGCTAACACCTGGTGGAAACAAACTAAGCGTTTGGAGCGCGGTGGCGATATCGGTTGGGACAAGTTCGAGGATTTGTTCTATGATCGGTATTTTCCGCAGGGATATAGAGATCAGAAGGCAGCTGAGTTTTATAGATTGCAGCAGGGTGATATGTCAGTTCGGGAGTATGAGGCGAAGTTTAGCGAGTTAGCTAGGTTTGCTCCATCAACTGTGGCATCGGAGCGCGAGAAATGCATCAAGTTCCAGGAAGGACTCAAGGCTCCTATTCGTCGGCAGTTGGTTGCTCTACGGCTTAGGAGTTTCGGAGAGCTTGTGTCGTCGGCGATCTCTGTGGAGAATGATTACGTGCAGTATTGTGAGGATCGAACCAAGGCTTCAGGAGGACCGCAGAGGAGTGGCAGGAAGAGCACCAGTAGTCGTCCAGCTCCGGGGAAAGGCAAGCAAGGCGGTGCGACCAGTGGCAGCAGCAGTTCGTCTGGCAGCGGGCGCAGCAATCCCTACAGCTTTCATTGTCATTTCTGTCAGCAGCCCGGACACATCAAGAGGAATTGCCCGATCAGGAGTGCTCGTCTTGTGTCGCAGACCAGGGAGGATGCCAGTCGTTCATCTCAGCCTCAGCCTCAGACCCTACCTCCGCCTCCGCAGTACCCGCAGTTGCAGTATCCGCAGTTTTCTCCTCAGCAATTCTCATATCCGGTACGGGGACAGCAGCCGCAGTATTTTCAGCGCAGTGTTCCTCAGTATAGAGCTCCGAGTACAGGTAGTGTGCAGTCATCTCCATCTCAGCAGTATCGGCCGAGTAATGCAGGACCCAGCAATGTCGGTAGAGGAAAAGGGAAGGCGCCAGTGCAGGTTCATGCAATGGCATCTGGAGGGTCAGATTCTCAGATTGGTAACGCGGTTGTCGATGGTATGGTTTTGGTTTCTAGATCTCTAGCTCGCATTTTATTTGATACCGGTGCCTCTCATTCTCTCATTTCGAGTTCTTTTGTACATGCCTTGGGATTAGAAGTAGAAGAGTTTAAGGAACCCCTAGTTATAACTTCTCCCTTGGGGCGGGTGTGTGTAAATTGTGTGTGTAAATCTTGTAAAATAAAGATTGGGGATGAGATTTTGAAAAGTGATTTGATTATACTCCCCATGAGTTCCTATGATGTGATTTTAGGGATGGACTGGTTGTCCAGGTATAGTGCAGTTGTGGACTGCCAACTTAGAAAAGTGACCCTAGTGTCTGATAGGGGGACGGTGATCACTTACCAGGGTGGTGGTGATTGGCTAATGAGTGAGCGTCTCATGAAGTCATGTTTAGGAGGGCGAAGGAATCTAGATTGTTTTGCTTTTCTTGCCAATCTAGATTGCGAGCCCTATGTTTCGAGTAGTAGTGTAGCGATTCCGGTGGTTGATGAGTTCGAGGATGTCTTCCCCGACGAGTTATCAGGATTACCACCGCATCGGGAGATTGAGTTTGGTATCGAGTTGTTTCCAGGGACATCACCGATTTCTATGGCACCTTATCGGATGGCGCCGGCAGAAATGAAGGAATTGAGGAAGCAACTTCAGGAGCTTGCTGATAAAGGATATATTCGAAATAGCACATCTCCGTGGGGAGCACCAGTTTTGTTCGCTAAGAAGCACGATGGGACTCTCAGGTTATGTGTGGATTATCGGCAGCTGAATCGTGTTACGGTGAAGAACAAGTATCCTTTGCCTAGGATTGATGAGCTATTTGATCAGTTGGGAGGTTCGCGATACTTCTCGAAGATTGATTTGCGGTCAGGTTATCATCAGCTCAGAATCAAGGAAGAGGATATTCCCAAGACAGCTTTTAGGACTCGGTATGGGCACTTCGAGTTTCTGGTTATGTCTTTCAGGTTGACGAATGCTCCAGCAGCTTTTATGGATTTGATGAATAGGATTTTTAGGCCGTATCTGGATCAGTTTGTGATCGTGTTCATCGATGATATTCTTGTGTATTCTAAGACATGGGAGGAGCATGAGCAGCATCTTCGGGTCGTGCTTCAGATTCTGCGGGAGCACCAGTTGTATGCTAAGAGGGAAAAGTGTGAGTTCTGGTTGACTGAGGTCAAATTTCTGGGTCATGTCATTTCGGAGCATGGTATTTCAATGGATCCGTCCAAGATTGAAGCTATATTGGAGTGGGAACGACCAAGGAATGTAGCGGAGATTCGCAGCTTCTTAGGTCTTGCTGGATATTACAGGAAATTTGTAAAGGACTTTTCGAAGATTGCAGCTCCGTTGACGAGGTTGATCAGGAAAAACGTCAGGTTTGAGTGGGATGAAGATTGTGAGTCTGCTTTTCAGGAATTGAAGAACCGGTTGACTTCAGCTCCAGTATTAGTTATTCCTAGTAGTGACGAGCCGTATGAGGTTTATGCTGATGCTTCAGGGCGCGGACTTGGATGCGTGTTGATGCAGCATGGACGTGTGGTTGCGTACGGATCGAGACAGCTACGACCTCACGAGCGAAATTATCCTACTCACGATTTAGAGCTTGCGGCAGTGATCTACGCGCTGAAGATTTGGAGATGTTACTTGTATGGAGCATCGTTTCAGGTCTTCTCCGATCATAAGAGTTTGAGGCATTTGTTCACTCAGAGGGATCTCAACTTGAGGCAGCGCAGATGGGTGGAGTACATGGAGGATTATGATTTCGCGTTGCAGTATCATCCCGGGAAAGCTAATGTGGTCGCGGATGCGCTTAGCAGAAAGTCTTCAGGGATTCTCGCTTGTTTGATTTTTGAGGACTGGAGCAGGGATGCGACAGTGAGTGAGTATCGGCTACAGTATCATGACGACGGTGATCGAGTTTTGTTGTATCATGTGGAAGCGACTCCAGCTCTTGTTCGGATGGTGAAGCAAGGTCAGTGGCAGGATCGACATTTGCAGGGGATTTGGTCGCGGATTCAGAACGGGGAGCAGTTCGAGGAATGGAGCGTGCATGCAGATGGATCGTTGTACTTCCGGGAGCGTCTTGCAGTTCCAGTTATCGCCGAGGTAACGAAAGCCGTTCTAGATGAAGCTCATAGGTCTCAGTTTGCTATTCATCCGGGGAGCACCAAGATGTATCGTGATTTGAAGAGGCACTATTGGTGGAGAGGCATGAAGAAAGATGTTCGCGAGTACGTGGCCAAGTGTTCGACGTGTCTTCAGGTGAAAGCCGAGCATCAGAAGCCTGCAGGTCAGCTTCAGCCGCTTCCTATTCCAGGGTGGAAATGGGAGCATGTGACGATGGATTTTCTCACAGGTTTGCCGAGGACGGAGCAGCGGCATGATGCAGTTTGGGTTGTGGTCGACAGGTTGACGAAATCGGCGCATTTCATTCCGTTTAGGTCGACGTGTTCGAGGAAGATTCTCGGGGAGCTGTATATGCAGAACATTGTGAGGTTGCATGGAGTTCCTTTGTCCATCACCTCTGATCGAGATACCAGGTTTAATGCTAAGTACTGGAGGAGTTTTCAGGAGGCTTTGGGTACAGATTTGAACTTCAGTACGGCGTTTCATCCTCAGACTGATGGGCAGTCTGAGCGGGTCATTCAGGTTCTCGAGGATATGTTGCGTGCTTGTGCGTTGGACTTCGGCGGGAATTGGAAGCAATGTTTGCATTTGGCGGAGTTCGCGTACAACAACAGTTATCAGGCGAGTATCGGTATGGCACCATTTGAGGCGTTGTATGGGCGGCCGTGTCGATCACCTGTGTGTTGGGCCGAGCCGGAAGATAGAGTTATTCTTGGGCCAGATGAGATTCGTGTCAGCAACGAGAAAGTCGTGGTGATTCGGGATCGGTTGAGAGTAGCTCAAATTCGGCAGAAGAGCTACGCGGATAGGAGACGTAGACCTTTAGAATTCGCGGTTGGAGATTTTGTTCTCTTGAGGGTGTCACCTCGTAAGGGAACTATGCGGTTCGGGGTGAGTGGGAAACTCGCGCCGAGGTATATTGGGCCGTTCGAGATCACTCAGCGTGTTGGTGTGGTCGCTTATCGGCTTGATCTTCCGCCCGAACTTTCTCATGTGCACGATGTGTTTCATGTGTCTATGCTTAGGAAGTGTCCACCTGAGCAGGGTAAGATAGTATCATTTCGCGATGTGCAGGTTCAGGAGGATACGACGTACGAAGAAGTGCCGATTCAGATCATCGACCGGAAAGTGATTAGCTTGCGTCGTCGTGAGATACCGTTGGTAAAGGTCGTGTGGCAGCATCACGGGGTTGATGAAGCCACTTGGGAACTAGAGTCGGGTATGCGGGAGTTATATCCGCATTTGTTTTGTTTTTGAGATGAGTTGTAAATTTCGAGGACGAAATTTCTTTTAGGGGTGGAGAGCTGTAACGTCCCGAAATTTATTTAATATTAATATAATGTAAATGATGAATTAGTGTGCCATAATTAAAGTTTTAACTTTAATTAGATTATTTGGTTGGATTTTTAGTTTTTGGTTGTTTTGTTAAATTGATGTGTTCAAAAGATTCCTTGTTGATTTAAAATGATGTTTTGAGTTTTAAAACACAACAATTTGTAAAATGTTAAAAATACTTCGTTTTACAAAACCGTGGGCGGCACACGGTTTTCGCACAGTAAAACCGCCCACCGATTTTCTCTATTTATTTTCCTTTCCTCTCTCTCTCTCCTCACTCTCACGAGCTCTCTCTCTCTCTCTTCTCTGGACTCTCTCGGCAGCCCCTCTCTCTCAATCTCTCTCTCAAATTTTTGAACTCCATTTCGAATCCAAGCTTCGGGATAGCAAGGAGGAAGCTCGGGGACGTGATTCGGTGACCGAGAACGTGGATTGAAGCTTCGATCCGAGGTTAGATTCGAAATTTCTAAACTTTTTCAAAATTTTCGATTTTGTGTGTTTTTGAAATCTAAGTTTGTTTAAACTTAGAAAACCGTGGATTTGTGTTAAATGAGCTTAGAACAACTAGAATCTAAACCTAGATTGAAGAAAAACGGATTGGATTCAAGATTTTCATTTTTCTCCTCTTTTTCTCATTTTCGGATTTTTGAAGATTTTGAGTTCAAATGTTGTTTAAATGATTCCAAACATGTTTTAGAATGTTTTTCTATCAACTATAGTTATTTTTCATGCCTGGGAATTGAGAAAAACAGGTTGGAATTCAGATTTGGATTTTGGGGATCGAGAAACCCGTGGCTGGGATTTCTGGATTTTCCCAGTTCGGCAGGCCGAAGTTCATGATCGGCAGGCCGAAGTGATGATCGGCAGGCCGGTGTTCTTCCGATCGGCCGGCCGAATCTGGGGACATGTTCGGCAGGCCGAACTTTGCTTCCGGCAGGCCGAACTGTACAGTTCGGCAGGCCGAAGCAGGGCGTCCGGCAGGCCGACCGAGGCATGGAAAATTTTGTGATTTTTACCCGATTTCACTGTTTTGAACCCTAATTTAAATCCCAACCTTATAGGATGATTTTAATGATACAAATGGCACACTAGGACATCATGAAATGATTTGGTAACATAGAATGTCTCGAACTAGATATTGATTGATTTAGTTGGTATCTAGGATTGTTCGTGGTTCCGTGGAGCTAACGTATAGCGGACCGGGATTACGGTGTGGGGTACCGGCACGAGTACTGAGGTAGGACTTCTATCCTATTTCTTTGGTAGCCTGGTTTTGAAATGATTTGGCTTTGAAAATGATTTCTATCAAAATGTTTTCAACGGTTGTTTGAAAATGATTTTATCGGTTATATTTTTATATACCGTGACATGAAATGAATTTCATAATGAATGTAAATGACAACACTCGGTAATTGGGTTTTGAATGATAATGATAATAAACACATGGGCATGATGCCATATCAGAGATCGGGTCGTGATCGACCTTGGGGGCAGGTCCCGAAACCCAGCTGGGCCACTACGGTGGTGATATCATGGTTTGCCTAGGTAAATGTAAACTGGTGTTTTGATTTGACGAGTAGACTGTTCTGTGTCAGAACGGTTCTACTCAATTTATTTATTTATTTATTCAAGTTTCTTCTTGCATAACTCCTGATAATGCTATGTTTCTTTGCATTAAATTATTTTATAAAACTTAGTCCTACTGAGCCTTTCGCTCACGTTTTACTGTTTTAAATTCCCCCCCCCCCTTCTAGGTGGTTTCCCATTTAGGTTTGGAGAAGATTCTTCGGGCCGAACTCAGGAGCAATAGGAGAATTTATTTACATTCTGTATTTATTAATCAAGGCATGTAAGACTTAACTTTATTTGTACTTGGACTGTAATTGTATTTGTGATATTGTCAGATCCATGTGTGTGCACAAGTTGTGGGTTGTGGAACCCATATTCGCGGTTTTTATTCAATTATTGTTATTTGTTTAATGATTTTAAATTATTTATCAAATGTGGTGGAAAAATCTTCTTAATTTTTATTTAATTTGATTCTCAAACTCTCAGTTTTCAATTAAACTCTCCTTTAATTAATCTAAATATTCCGCCACGTCACCTCCCGTACTCCGGGGCGTGACACTTTGTCGAGGTGATCTCTCTGTTACTCAATATTTTAACACTCTTAATAATCATTGGCAGCAATTAGACATATTTGAAGAGGATACATGGGAATGCCTAGAGATGCAAAAATATACAGGGAGATTATTGAAAAGAAAAGAGTGTTCAAATTTCTAATTTGACTCAACAAGAACTTTGATGAAGTCTGAGGAAGAATATTGGGATTAAAGCCCTTGCCCAACATCAGAGAAGCTTTTTCAGAGGTCCGACGTGAAGAGAGTAGAAAGAAAATAATGCTAGGGCCACCATCTGCTGCCCTGCCTTGGAGAATTCAGCTCTTGCAGCCCGAGGAGTCCAACACCAAAGCAGCAACAATCGACAAAGGAAGGGAAGATCATGGTGTGACCCTTGTCAAAAACAAGGTCACACCTGTAAAACCTGTTGGAAGATATACAAAAAACCAGCAGATTTGAAATCCTCCAAACCTTCGTTTGACAAAGAAAGCCGAGGAAATATGGTCTTTGTGGATAAAGGTACCATAGCAACTGAACCAAGTCCCAATCCATTCAACAAGGAGCAACTTAAGGTGCTACAGAAAATGTTTTCTCAGTTACAACAGAATAACACAATTGGAATGGGATCCTTAGCACAGAAAGGTAAGTTTTTAAGTGCACTTATTGTAAACAAAGAAAAAAAATAAGTCCATGGATTTTAGACTCGAGAGCATCTGATCACATGACAGAAGATGCCACTTTTTTTTCACAATTACGTTTCATGTCATGAAAATCTTACAATAAAAATCGCCGATGGATCTCTCTCCAAGGTGATTGGTATAGGTTCTATTATTATCTCAAAGGACCTAGTAATTAATTCAGTGCTTCATGTGCCCAAACTGGACTGAAATCTTCTATCAATTAGTAAACTCACTTAAGACGACCTCTATTGTGTTACTAAATTTTTGTCAAATTTGTGTGAATTTCAAGATTTAGATTGGGGAGGACAATGGCGGTGCTAAGATGTGCTCAAGACTTTATCTTTTCAGAGTTGAAGATTCTCCTAGGATGCAAACTCATAAAGTTGAATGTGTAGGGCTCAAGAGTCAATCTAGTAAGAGTCTTATTTCTATTAATAATAAAGAAAATGCAATTATGTTGTGAAACTATCGTTTAGGTCATCCAAATTTTCTTGTACCTCAAAAGTTATTTCCATCATTGTTCAATAATAAAAATCCAAA
This sequence comes from Artocarpus heterophyllus, assembly GCA_025403435.1. Lineage (NCBI taxonomy): Eukaryota > Viridiplantae > Streptophyta > Magnoliopsida > Rosales > Moraceae > Artocarpus > Artocarpus heterophyllus. The sequence continues at coordinate 7,459,273 of CM046339.1, read as the reverse complement.
AAGCTTGCAAGGCGAAGTGTGTCAATTTTCAAAACATATTCGCAGTACTTACTGGATTCAACTTTACAAACCATCTCATCCTTTTTCAATGATTCATAGTAACATGTGGGGGCCATCAAAGGTCAAAAACATTACTGGAACTAGGTGGTTCATGTCCTTGTAGATGATCACACAATATCGTTATTTGTAACACTCATTAGTTTTAACATGTATAATTGTATCTAATTTAATTATTAATGTGTCAATTTAAATTTTGTAAAATTTGTTGTATCGTTATTTATTCTTCCTACTTTTAATTTTTTTAAAATTTTTCTACACCTATTTTTTAAAATCACTAAAATGACCTTGAAACTTTTATTTAATTACAAAAATACCATTTAGCATTTTGTGCACTAGAGTCTCTGATGGATGCTAATTCACATTTTGCCTTCTTGTTTTATTCTCAAACAAAATCAGACAACATCCCTTGATCAAAGGGATGTGAATTTTCTTTTCTCTTTTTATTCTTTCTTTTTCTCTTTTTCTCCTCCAGTTCCTTTCTTCTTCTTTTTCTTCTTCTTTCTTCGACGGTAGCCCAAAAAAGAGGAAACCCAAGAAAACCAAATATCACATTCAAGCAATTTTCTCACCAAAATTCGCAAAAACAACCTTCTAGTAACTCATAGAGCTTAAAATCAAAGAGATTTTGGTGATCAAAACAACGTACTTGGCTTAGATTTGAGGTAAGATTTTTAAAATTTAAAACAAATTTTGATTATGTTTTGAGTATAGAAATCTATAAAAGTGAGTATATTTTGTATACAGATGATTATATATTGTTTATACACCATTTTTATGATTAGAAAGCTATTAGAAAACCTAGATTTTGAAGAAAAGCTATTTTGGATTCTCCGTGGATAATTTCGAAGTAAAAAACGATATGTCGTTTTTTCATAAATTGCATGTTGTTTTCACAAAAACTACGTGTCATTTTTACATAAACTACATGTCGTTTTTTACAAAAACTATGTGTAGTTTTTCCAAAACAAGAAGTCATTTTGCTAAGCCAAAAATGTATACAGTTAGAGACTTGCTATCCTCAAGACTCAAACCTACAACCTTTTAGTACCTTAGGTTCCACTATTTCACTGATCCTTTTCCTTTGTCAATTCTGTTGTTGTTTGATATATTATAAGTCGAATCGACCTGACCCTAGTACAAAATTTTTGATCAAATATTTTATTCCAAAATATTTTAATCTCATATTATTTTGTTTTAAATTATTTTTAAAACATTTTAGATTAGAACAGGGGTCAATTTATATTGTTGTTAAAATTAAATTATGTGTTTAAATTTATATGCATATTTTAAGTGTATTAACCACAAGGCACACTATAAAAATAAATTGACCTAATTATGAAATTAATACTTAAGTTAAATTTATGATCTTTATACGTCTTAATGTTGCAAAAGTGATTGGAGCTTACGTGGTAAGCTGGTGTTGTGAAATAGAAGTTATCAGTAAATTATTCGCCAAAGAGGTAGGGATTCTATTACTCAATTTTTTTGCAATTTTATTTAATTAAAATTGATTGTTGTTTGGTAAGATAAATTAGATGTTATTTTGTTAATATTATTATATGAATATCATTTAAGACAAAATATTGTAGACTTGTTTTGTAGTGTGCAGCAAGGTCAAGTTGTTTTGACATGTTTTGACAAAATTTGTGAAGCATGGTTAAATAATACAAACTCTATACATATCGATAAGGATATGAGACGATGGTGAGGCGTGAAGAGGGCAACGGTTAAGTCCTTAGGCACGTATACCCTAAAAGATAAATAGGGGAGATGTCGGTGCTCTCTTGGATCAAAAGTCTCAAAAGGCACTGTACAAGAAGTATCTTGGTGAGGATTTGTGACTCAATGTTCCCTCACCCGACAACTATTCAACCGTTGGCTTTGAGTTGTCATATAACGCCTGTCATTTTCTTCTACGGACACTTATGTTAATTTAACATTAAAATATGACATATTAAGTGCTATTATTATTTTAAGTAAATTAATTTTTTGTTTAGTAATGTCATAGGTGACAACTACGAGGGATCGATGTGCTTGAGATGTTCATGTCAAAAATGATGATAAGTTTAAATTATTTATTTTTTAAAGAGTTTCAACTTGCTCTAAATTTATAATGTTTATAACACTCTAGATTTATGCATGCCCTAGAGTTACATTCTTGATGATGACATGATTTTTATAACATTTATGATGTCATGATAATTACATGTGTAGCATTTTTTATAATGGCGTTAAGAAATTAGATAATATAAAGTGTCCAAAAAAATAATGTGTATATTAATATTTTTTAGGGTCATAGGAGTAAATATTATTATTGTGTATATTTAATTATATATTATAATTATATTATATTACATTATTTATATTATATTATATTATATTATATATAACTTTATACATTTATATTATTATTTCTATTATATTATAATATATTTATATCATATTATATTAATATAATACGTAGGAATCGAAAAAAAAAACAAAAGAAGAAAAAGGAAATTGCCGTGGGAAAAGAAAAAGAAAGAGAAAAAGAAAAAAAAAAGAAACGTAATTAGATTAAAATTACATTCATCTAAAAAAAAATCTAATTAAATTAGAATTACACTCATCTAAAAAAAAAAAAAAAAACCTAATTAGATTAAAATTAGGGTTTTCTATACTCATCTAATCTCTTCTCTCTCATAAACATATGAATATACCATTAAGCCACCAAAGTCTTCATTCTTTTAATTTCTAGTCAAAGAAAGTTCTCTCCCTTAACCCCTCTCAAATTCATATTCATAAGCCTCCATCATCTCTCTAATCCTTAAAGCCAAGAGTTCATTACTCTTATTTTCTTTCAAGCCAAAGTAGAAGGAATTCTTTTTGGAGATTTTATATGCAAGTCTTCGTATTTGTTAAAGAAAACATAAAAATTTAAGGTGTGTAGACCTAGAACCGCGGCAATATCACCCGATTTAAGGTTTAAGAAGCAAGCAAGTCAAACAAAGATAAGATACAGATTGATTCGGATGGAGAACGAGGACGAGCATATGTGCAATGAGTGTTAGATTGAAAACGGAATCATGTCATGAAAAGAATTTAAACTCAAACAAAATTTAAAATATTATGTTTCGTATTTTTATTTGTCTGAGACTCAGTCTATTTGTGATATGTTCTTTTGAATTTATGTTTTATTAAATGTATTTTGTATTTTAGATTTTTAGTTTCTTAGGTTATTCATTAAAGAATACGCTTTATAGTTCATTTCTTCGTACTTACTCTTAATTAGTTGTTTGATTAGAAGTTAAGGGTGCTTGCGTTATATGTGTGAGTTTGTATTTGATAAGTATATGTGTGTGTGTATACATATTTTGTAAACTAAGTTTTCTGCAAGTAGTTGGTTAGCCAAATACCTTAGGTGTTCCGTCGAGCTAATCGAGAAGGAAAAGTTAAAATCCGGTAAGTAGTTTTTAGTAAAATAAAAAATGAATGTATTTTTTAGGATATTTCTTTAAGTGTTGTTGATTGTTTCAAATTTTTTATTTATAATTATTAAGTTTAACGGTAAAAGCAACGTTCCCTGTGGTGCTCGTAAAGGGGCATTACATGTCAAGCATGCCCTTTGAGGTTACGTTAAGTGGAGAGACGTGATTCTTAATTTCGTTGTGGATATATAACAACATTATTTAATTATGAATTATATTATATATTATCGAAATATGATAAGATTTATTATAAGGTATCCACCAGATATGAACATAATGGGATTGTTATAAAATAAAAATATTGTTGGATAATAAACTAATCATACAGGTGTTAATACGGTAGATAATAAAACCTAAAAGTGAGTAATGGTCTTCCTACTAGGCATGTTAATGCTCATTCCCTATTATTTTTACCTCTTAAGGGGAGTTTAGTGTATTCTACCTGACGAGGAGTAAACAATAACGCTGCCTGTGATGTGTTGGAGTTTCTTTTAACTTTATATATATTTCATTTGATCATGTAAGAATCTTAAATTGTAATGTTGGCTATGTTCAATTATCTAATGGCTGGGAACTTATAATGATGATAACGATTGTACTTTTAATATTTAGTGCTACACTAAACTGTGGATTGAAATTTTAAATATATTCTTTTTCTCTTTTATTTTAGAGACCGATAGACACTGTTTTAATGATTTGAAATGATATTGTAAAATTTATTCATATTTACTAAATATTATTAACCCCTACTTAGAGGCGTTCTAGATTTTAGTATCAAAGCCTAGATTCGATAAACCTACAAGGTGTAGCACCACTTTCAAAATTAGTTTTTGAAATGGTTTTAAAGTTAAATTTTAATATCATCATCATTGCTGCTAATCCAAGTTTAACATTCACACTCAAATAGGAACCATGCCGCTAAGGCGGCATCCCAGTCATTTGAACAATCACAATTAGTTCAGCAATCTTAACCGATTGAACAACCTCAATAAGTTGAACAACCCTAACCAACTGAACAGTCTCAACTAGCTACTCTGGAAATGAATAATTTTAAACAAGTCCTTCAAGCTCTCCAAAATGTACAAAGACATATAGAGGCTTGAGACCCTAAGCAACGCCACTTGACCTTACTAAAAGAATTTATGAAACAAAATCCTTTTATGTTTACAGGGGATCTTAACCCAAGGATGGCTGAACAATGGCTAAAGGCTGTGAAGAAAAAACTAGACACTCTAAGGATTCCGCAAGAATACTGGGTTGACTTTGCTACTATGTGTTTGAAGGAAAAGCTGAAGAGTGGTGGGACCCCCAAAAAGATGATTATGATGTGCGAAATCTTATTTGGAATCAATTTAAGATGATATTTCGCAATACATATGTTCCTTAGAGCACTGACAAGAGTGCCCCGAGAATTTGATAATTTGGTACAGGGGGACATGACAATAGCTGAATATCAGGCTCAGTTTATAGAATTGTCTCAATATAACCTTGGTGCTATGACAGATCCCTTAGCAAAAATGCAAAAAATTTTGGAATAACCTAAGGCCGAAGTTTAGATAGAGTTGCAACCCCTTTAACTAAGTTTTTTGAACTTGTAGCAGCTATTCAATGTGTAGAGACAAAGCTACACAATTCTTACAGGGAATATAAAGGATCTGGTGGGAGCTAGAGGAAGATGAATAAGAAAGAAAAGTCTCAAGGACAAGCTTCACAAAATAGTAGTTTAAGTATTGGCAGTGGGTACTAAGGTAGTGGATGTTGCCAACCGTATGCTTGTCATAATTATGGACAGTTGGCACATCTAAGACAAAACTGCCCCAATCGCGTAGCATAATAATCTTTTGCTCCAGGTAGGCCTCAACTTAGCCATTTCAACTCTACTATGTGGGGAGGAAATGAAGATCGAGTGGCAATACAACATAGCTCACCAGCTTCGCATGGTTCTATAACCCAACCTTGTCTGTTTCAACCTCAATATGATTATCAATAACAACCTCATGGCTCAGGTTTTCAACAAAGTCAAAAATTTCAACCAACTCTACAGACTTTTGTAGATCAAAGTCCTTACTTCCCTAGAAGAAATACTAACGCAAGCAGTAGCCAAGGGAATCGTGGAAAAGTAAACAACAAAAAAGGGAAAGCAAAGGCTCAAACTTATGCTATTATAGCCACTACCAAACAAACAAAGCAAGTCAACAATTCTATAGTAGACGATATGATTCACATCTCTCATTCATGGGCTCATGTGTTATTTGATACTGGTGCTACCCATTCATTTATATCCATATTGTTTACTTTAATATTACAATTAGAGATTGAAACTTTAATTCCCTTTTAACTCTTGGTACCCTGATAGGCAGTATAGTTGAGTTTTCTATGGTTTATAAATCACTGTGTGTAGTTATAGGAAAACATAGACTCTCAACCGACTTATATGTGATAACCATGATGGAATTTGATGTAATCTTAGGCGTAGATTGTTTAGCTAAATATCATGCTATAGTAGACTGCCATCGAAAATGTGTCACTTTATTCACCAAGAGCAGGCAAGTCATTGACTTCCAAGTTAAGATAGGGACAGTGGCACCAGCCTCTATACTAAAAGCATGTATCAGAAGGCGAAGGAATTTCAAAAGTGTTAAGATGATTTTTCTTCAAACGAAGAATTAAAGAAGAGTGACTCGTCTTCCTATACTTTGGTGGTAGACGAATTTCCAAACATTTTTCCATATGAATTGCCAAGACTTCCGCCCGATAGAGAAATCGAGAATGTCATCGACTTAGTTTCGGGAGCAACATCTATGTCCATCGCTCCATATTGGATGGCACTTATTGAGAAAGCCAAATTAAGGAAGGAATTGGATAAAGTAATGAAAAAAGGAGTTATTCACCAAAGCACGTCGCCTTGGGGAGCTCCAGTGCTTTTTTTGAAGAAACATGATTGGTCATTAAAACTTTGTGTCGATTGTCGCCAGCTCAACCGATTGACCATCAAGAACAAGTATTCTTCGTTTAACGAATTGTTAGATCAGTTAGGGGGATCTCAATACTTCTCAAAGACTGAATTGCGGTCTGGATATCACCAATTAAAAATAAGAGAAGAAGATGTTCCAAAGATAGCTTTCCAAACTCGCTACGGTCATTATGAATTTCTTGTCATGCCTTTTAGATAACCAATGCTTCAACGGCCTTCATGGATTTAATGAATCAAGTTTTCTAACCGTACTTAGATCAATTTATCATTGTTTTCATTGATGATATTTTAATCTATTTTAACACCAAAGAAGAACATGCTGAACATTTGAGGATTGTTCTAAAAACCTTGAGGGAATGCAACTTATATGCGAAGAAAGAAAAGTGTGACTTTTGGATGACCAAAGTCAAGTTCCTAGGACATGTTGTTTCCAAAGAAGGCGTATCAATGGACCCCTCTAAAGTTGAAGCAATGTCAAATTGGGAGCAACCAAAGAAGGTGTCAGAGATTCAAAGTTTCCTCAAGTTAACAGGATATTATCGACGTTCGGTGGAGAACTTTTCAAGAATTGCCTCCCTGTTGACAAGACTTACCAAGAAGGATGTCAAGTTCTTGTGGGACGACAAATGTGAGGAAGCATTTATAGAACTAAAGCATAGACTCACCAGTACACCTGTAATTGTTATTCCTAATAACGAGAAACCTTATACTGTGTACACTGATGCCTTGGGAGATGAATTAGATTGTGTACTGATGCAGCATGGTCGAGTAGTTGCTTATGCTTCACAACAACTAAAACCCCACAAAAGGAATTACCCCACACATGACCTTGAGTTAGCTATCGTGGTTTTCGCACTTAAGATTTGGAGTTGTTACCTCTATGATATAGGATTTGAGATTTAAACTAACCTCCAAAGCAAAGCTTGAAGTATTTGTTTACTCAAAAGGATCTCAATCTAAGACAACAAAGATGAGCCGAGTATATGGTAGATTACGATTTTAGTATTCAATACCACCCTAGTAAAGCAAATGCAGTAGCAAATGCTTTGAGCCGTAACAATCATGGGATTATGGCTAGCTTAGCGTTAGAAGATTGGAGGTGAACAACTTTCATTGTCGACTTTAACTTGCAATACTATGAAGATAATGAAAGGGCCTTTGCATTCAACATAATAGCTACCCATACATTGATCCAACTAGTGAAACATGGATAATGGCATGATGAAGGATTACATATGATATGGAAACAGTTACAGAATAGAGAATAAATAAATGGATGATAGATAAGAGCAGAAAGATTTTTGTTTTGCAAAGGGATATTAGTTATGCCAAAAGATCCTTATCTCTGACATACAGTGCTGGATGAAGCGAAAATCGCTCTAAATTTCCTATTCATCCTGGAAGCTCTAAGATATATATAGACTTAAAGCGACAATATTGGTGGTGTGGAATGAACCGTGACGTAGCAAGTTTTGTATCCAAGTGCATGATATGTCAATAGATCAAAGCCAAAAATCAAAAGCTAGAGGTGAGTTGAAAAACTTATCTAGTCCAAAATAGAAGTGAGACCATGTAGTGATGGGTTTCGTCACGAGATTTCTAAGAACTCAGTTGGGACATGATGCCATTTCAGTAATCATGGATCGTTTGATAAAAATAGCCCACTTCATTCCAATCAAAACAAATTATAATGTCTTCAAACTATGTAAGTTGCACGTGGAGAAGATAATGACATTGCATGTATACCAATGTCAATAGTCTCTGATCGAAATATACATTTTACATCTAAATTTTGGAGAGGGTTACAGAGAGCCTTGGGAACTCAACTAAATTCCAGTACTGCTTTTCATCCTCAAATAGATGGACAACCCAAGCATGTTATCCAAATTCTTGAAGATATATTTTGTGCCTGTGTGTTGGATTTTGGAACTACTTGTGTCGTGCAATTACGATGTCTTGAGTTCGCTTACAATAATAGCTACCAAACAAGTATTGGGATGGCTCCATATGAGGCTTTGTATGGTAGGCCTTATGGATCTCCTTTATGTTGGGCTGAAAAAGGAAGAGCAAATTAATCTCGGGCCACAGTTCATAAGGAAACTATGGATAAGGTTCAAACTATTCATGATCACCTTAAGACTGCTCAAAGCCGATAGAAGAGTTATGCAGATAAGAGAAGGCGACTATTAGAATTCATGGTTAGGGATTATGTATTTTTGAAAGTAAAGCCAAAGTGTGGTGTATCTCATTTTGGTGTTTGTGGAAAGCTGGCACCAAGGTATACAGGACCATTTGAGATCATAGAACAGATGGGACCACTTGCTTATCATCTAGATCTACCACCTCAATTGTCGCATGTGCATAATGTATTCCACGTATCGATGCTAAGGAAATATGATCCAAATCCATCACATGTCATCATATGGACAAATGTTCCAATCCAAGGAGATACGACTTATGAGGAAGTTTCGGTTCAGATATTAGATCGCGAAGTAAAGATTTTGCGCTGTTGTGAAATTCCTCTAGTAAATGTGATGTGGCAACATCATGATATTAAGGAAGCCATTCGGGAGCTTGAAGAGAAGTACCCTTATTTGTTTAGGTGTCATCTCCAGTCATACGCAAATTTTGAGGACAAAATTTCTTTTAACGGGGATAAAACTATAACAGGGATATAATTATGTCTAATTTAATTATTAGTGTATCAATTTAAATTTTGTAAAATTTTGTTACATCTAAAATTTATCTCCTATTATTTATTCTATCTATTTTTAATTTTTCTAAAACTTTTCTACACCTATTTTTCAAAAATCACCAAAATACCCTTAAAACTCTTATTTAATTATGAAAATGTCACTTGGCATTATGTGCACCAAAGTTTCTAATGGAGACTAATTCACATTTTCCCCTCTTGTTTTGTTCGCAAACAAAATCAGACAACATCCCTTGATCAAAGGGATATGATTTTTCCTTTCTCGTTTTATTCTTTCCTTTTCACTTTTTCTTCTCTGGTTCCTTTCTTCTACATTCTTTTCCTCCTTCCTTTTCTTTTACTTTCTCCCAGGGCGACCCAAAACAGAGGAAACCCAAGAAAACCAAACATCACATTCAAGCAATTTTCTCACTAAAATTCACAAAAACAACCTCCTAGCAACTCATAGAGCCTAAAATCAAGGGGATTTTAGTGATCAAAATAATGTATTTGGCTTGGATTTGAGGTACGCTTTTCAAAATTTAAAACTTAGATTTTGATTATCTTCTGAGTATTGAAATCCGTGAAAATGAGTTTATATTATTTAGACATGATTATATTATTGTTTATACATTGTTTTTATGCTTAGAAAGCTGTTTGAAACTACAATTTTGAAGAAAATCCCAAATTTTGGATTTTGAGATGTCTATAGAAAATTTTCAGGTGAAAAATGACATATCATTTTCACAAAAACTACATAGTCTTCCTAGAAAGTACATGTTGTTTTTACAGAAACTAGGTGTCATTTTTCACAAAAACTATTTGTTATTTTCCTAGAAACAATTAGGGCTGTACAAAAACCGCCCCGCACCCGCCAACTGCCCGCGCCCGAGCTCGCCCATCTCAAAAAAAGCGGGTTTACGTTAGCAACCCACTGGCGGGCGGGTTCCACCAATATATTTAGGTGGACGGGTTTGGTTTTAAGTTTTTGAGGGTGGGTTCAACCCGCACCTGCCCGCCTATATATTTAAAAAAAAAACTTATCATTTATTTGATTTTGTTCTTATTTTAGAGATGATTGAACAACCCAACACTCCAAGCACGGGCTCGGCTGCCTCTTGACATATTGGAAACTGAAAATTTTCCTATTATTTTGTGAAGTGATCAAAATTCAAATCAAGTAAGTTAGTAGAGAAAGCCTTAAAAAGAAAAATAACACTTGACTTTGTTCATCGTTTCATTTGTAGCATTCTATTATTTTCAAACCTAGTGAATATGCTTTAATCCTTATAGACTCTTGACTTTGTTCATCACTTTATCTGTAGTTGATGTTTCTTGTTGCAATGAATGATTATGTTTCTTAATTTGTACTTTTGAATATGGTCATTGTCTTTAGGCATCAAACTTGCTTGTTGTTGGGAATGCTTTATGTATTATCATCTTATATTTTCTACAAATTTTCTTCACTTTCTAAAAAAAAGGTCCAAGAAATTACATTGGGCAATAGCATAGGTCTAAACCGCCTGCACCCGTCCGTACCTGCCTGCAACCACCCAAAACCAAACCGAAACCACCCGCCATGTGGTGGGCGGTTTGCGGGTTGGTTAATCGCCAACCCGCCATCCAAAAAACCGCACTGCACTGGTCTAAAAACCGTCAAATCGCCCAACGTTCACCCCTAGAAACAATGTATCATTTTTCAGAGAAACTACATGTAATTTTTTTAGAGAAACAATGTATCGAAAAGACTGTTATCAGTAGTTTACCTTAAACTATTGAATGATGATATTCATAATAAACCAAATAATGAATATAAATGAATACACTAGGTAAAATAAGATTTTTAATAATTATAGAAATACTTAGATGGGTATGATGCTATATTTAGATATCGAGTCGTGTAGCGTGCGACCTTGGGGGCAGATCCCAAAATCCAGCGGGGCCACTACAGTGGTGATTTACTATGGTTTGCCCAAGACTTCATAATGGATTTTATTTTTAGATGAATAAGGACTATTTTGGTAAGAACGATTTAATTGGATTTATGTATTCTTGTTTTCAAAATATTTTTCTATATGATGAATTTTATATTTAAATTAAACTATTTTCAAAACCTAGTCCTACTGAGCCCTTTGCTTACTTTATATTTGTTTTTAAACTTTTCCCCTTCTAGGTAGAAAATAGCTAATGATCGACTAGAAGTCCACCGATCAAACTCGTGAGCAGTGGAAGACCCTAAGTAGGTTGTTGTATCATTTAATCAATGCATGTAATATTTAATTTTCTTTTTATATTGGACTGTGGTTGTAATTTGATTATTGTCGATACTATGTGTGTGCACAAGTTGTGGGCCTGGTGGGACTCAACGCATACGTCACCTTCTTTCTTGCTTTATTTTATTTTATCTTATTTTTTTTATTATCTTGTTAAATGTTTTAAAAAGTTTTAAATTCATCACATTTTAATAATTAATTAGTGCCTTAAGTTGGAAATTTTTTTTAACTAAAACCTACTTAATTAACCTGTCACGTCACCCCTGTATTTCGGGGCATGACAATAAATAGGAGATTTATTCCTATTGTTAAATAGATCACTTTAGAAATTTAGAGAATATTTTGGAGAGAGAAACTCTAAAACTCCCATAGGGTTATTTTCAACAACAAGAAAATAATTCTTGGTTTTTTTTTTTTTTTTTTGTGGTTGGAAGGAGATACATTACCAATTGGAGAATTGAACGATATTTCGATCGTGGAAAAGAGAATAGCAAAAAAGACTAGTTGGTTGAGTCTCTTCCAAACGTAATTCTCTCATAGCGATTCTGTCTAATAAACTTCAACTAGAAGTGCTATTACCGATTTTCAAAAGTATGAAGATCTATGAGTAATTTATGATATATTGCATGTTTAACTCGTTTCTATGGAAAAGGTTTTATAAAAATTTTGTAGAATTTCGCTACGGACTTGGTTTCCAACGATTCCAATGTTGGTTTTTGAACAAGAGAAAGGCGAGTTTGATGACAATGGTGTTGATGATGTTGAAGATGAGATCTTAGGAGGCTGGATACCTATGGATGATGTTTGGAGTTGAGAGATTGTGCAAGAATACAAAGATACCATGGTTGCCATAATGTAGGAAAATCGCTAAATCTATAGGTTGAAATGAAAAGGTGAACTTATGAATAAAATGAATTTTTGTTGTATCAATGAAAACTTAAGGAACTTGATCACCAAAGTTCTTTTTTTCCTCTTGTTTATAAATATGCTTTATGATTTTTTTTCCTTTTGATTTAAAAATCATTTCTCATGGAATTCTTTTGTATTACTAATTATTATTTTAAATTCTTATTAAAAACTTAAATAGAAATATTAATATAGAAATTAATTATTTAATGAAATGTTATCTAATAAACAAATCATTGGTTCAGTCCAGTTTGGCTTAGTTCGAGCGACTATCACAGTTTGAATTGGTGTTTAGTAAAACAATTAATTTGAATTAAACTGATAGATTAAATTGGGTTAAACTGCCCAACTTAGAATTCAAAATCCCTCCATTTCAACATTCCAAACCAATATTAAATAGTGTTTTCACTCCCATATATTTGTATTTATAATTTCACTCACATATATTTGTATTTATAATTTCACTATTATTTCATATTATTTTTAATTAAATAACTTCTTTTTATATATTTCATATTTATTCTTTAATCAAATAATTTTTTAGGCTTCAAACTAGAGGTATCAATAGTCATCCAAATATAAATTCAGATTGGATATCTAGTTCAAATTAACAGTTTTAAATACACATCCAAATGCCATTTTCGGATTACTGTTTAAAATTGTGCAATATAGATTTTTCTGTTTAAACTAGAAAAGTTTGAATTAAAACAATTCGAACCAAGGAATCAAACCACGCAGGAGGGTGGGTTAGGTACACAATCCACTCTTTTTCAACTTTTGAGTCGAAACTCTCTAACCATCCGAACATTACTTTGAACTACTTTTAGTTCAAACTCATTTTAAGAAGCATACCAAACACTAGTTTAAACACATATTTTTTCTTTTGTTCAAACTCATATTTGTTGTTCAAAGTCATTGGTTCAAACTATACTTGTCAAACATCCTATAAATTCTAGAATTTTGGAATTTAATTATTCTCTATCAATTGACATCAGTTATTAATTAGATTGCAGTATCAATAATTGTAAAATTTAAGATCCAAAATGCCAAAATTAAAAGTTTAATGTACAACATGTACAAAAACTGATAAATTTAACAGTAAAATGTACAAGTGCAACTTACCTTAAAAAAAAAGAAAAGTTTCTCCAAAAAAAGAGAGAAAGTGTATGTTTTGAATTGTATAATTTGAATTACTATTCGAATTAACGTTGGGATGTAAAGTTAAAGTATTAATTTAGATAGGGAATAAAATTGAAATTTGTGTTTGGAAAGCTAATGGAAATTTTTTTTGTTTTATTAACAAATCTAACAAAACTTAATGTTTATGACATATTTAGATATGCAATATGGATTTAAATTTATTCCTCTCTTCACAATGAACATAATAAAAAAAGAATCGTCTCAATTGAATATCAAATGAAAAAGCTATGATATTTTTTTCCTCAAATATATGAGAGAAAAAGTTAAATGTTATTGTAGCATATGGATTTGAAATTTCGAATCTTGTGGATTTTGGTGAAGACAAAACTTGAATTTCAGACTCAAAAGTAATTTCAAATCCTTCTGTTATTCGAATTTTTCTTCAACTAAACAACTATTTTGACTAACTGAATATTCTGAATCGAAATTTTAACCTAAGGTTCCAAACAACTGGACCCTTACTGTTTATAAATGCTACACGTATTTAAGTATGACACAATTTAAATATCTAATATAAATGCTAGTGTGGTATAACTTTTTAATCGCATAAATAAATATATTCTTTTAAAAGTTTGGAATACCATGACCACATTTAGTTTTGTTTTGAGAGTTTTTGAAAATACTTTTATATGTTTTTTGAGATAAAATTTTTAAAAATACTTTTAGTACAATTCTTAAAAAATTCTCATTTTTCAAAATTGATAATGTTTTTAAAATAGGTGAAAATGATTTGTTTTGAAAAATAAAATTTTTTTAAAAATTATGCTAAGATTGTTTTTAAAATTTTTACCTCAAAAAATATACAAAAATATTTTTAAAAATTAAAAAAAACTAAATAAAATAAAAAATATTTTCACTTATTTTAAAAATACTACCAAACAAACCTTTTTGTCAATAAGTAAAGTCTATATTTCCACTATTTATTTATTTACTATTTTTTGTTACGAAGGTGCCGCTTGTTTCGGTGGGAGCGAAGTCGTTTTGAGGAGAGACCACCATACAGCCTGAGCTTAGCTGCCTTTTGTCGTAGTCTGATGTAGGAATCCAGCTTGGCACGTGATACGATCTGCAGGAAACCAATAGTGAAACGCCAAGTGTACGACAACACGACCTTTTCCTGACCCACTGTTTTCCAGATCCAACGAGCACCGGAGTCCAGACCGCAGAATCCTCCACGGCTAAAACAGCTAGCGGCTCGGCTCGGCTCGGCTCGGCTCGGCTCAGCTTATTTCTCACTCCGTTAAATACAAAGCCTAATCGCCATTTTACGAAAAGCCCAATTATCACCTTTTTGAGGTATGATTTTCTTTCTTAATGACCTTAATCCGAAACTTCCCTATTGAATTTGCATTTCTGCTTCTTGATTTCAATTTTAAGTGCGATGAAATCTCTTCTCTTTTTCTGATTGCTGCTTTTCTCTGCATTTCCTGTATGATTCAACTGTTTTCCAGTGTCCTTGTCAAATTTTTTTCCTTTTTTTTTTGGGAGAGTTTAAGCTAGGGATTTAGCAAAATTGGATTTCCTAGGCGTTACTTTTTTCATTGTCTTTTTTGTATTTCCTTTACATTGTTTTTCCGTCATTTTGTTATTGCAACCAAACGGAATTTTAGTGAAAATTTGCTTTTTGTGGCTCATCGATTTGGGGGAAAATATTTGTTTTTCTTTTTTTCTTTTTTTGTGGTGTCTGATGATAATGTCAAGTTCTGATGTCATTAGTTGCTTCTCTCTCTCCCCCCTTTCTGTTTGTACGTAAGTTGTGATTGTCAGAATTGATGGGTAGGTTCGAATTTGATTGGTTTGCTTCTCTGATTGTCGTATTTTTGTGTGAGTTATGTTTGTTAGAATTTATGGTGGTAATTTCTATTGTGATTGATTTGCTTGTCTGATTTTGTATTTGTGTGGGTTCTGATTGTTAGATTTTGATGGTAAATTTTGAAATGTGATTGATTCGCTTCTCTGATTTTTCCCGTTTCTGTAAAAATTATCAGTTGGGTTCCTCTAATTCTATCAGAATCACCTAAGAATGGATGTTGATAACAAGATGTTGAATATGGGTCTTCTCATAGTGGCCACTCTGGTGGTGGCCAAGCTCATCTCTGTGCTTATAATGCCGCGATCTAAGAAACGTCTCCCCCCGGTGGTGAGGACTTGGCCTTTCATGGGGGGACTTCTCCGATTCATAAAAGGTCCCATTGTGATGCTCCGTGAAGAGTATCCCAAGCTTGGTAGTGTGTTCACTGTGAACATTTTTCACAAGAAGATAACTTTCCTGATTGGCCATGAGGTTTCGGCCCACTTCTTCAAGGCCCCTGAGTCTGATCTTAGCCAACAGGAGGTGTACCAGTTCAATGTGCCGACTTTTGGACCCGGAGTTGTCTTTGACGTTGATTACTCAGTCCGCCAGGAGCAGTTCCGCTTCTTCACGGAGGCTCTCAGAGTCAATAAACTCAAGGGTTATGTGGATCAGATGGTTACAGAAGCAGAGGTGAGAAGTTGGGATGAATATTTTTGTTGTTTTAAGCGTGAGTTACCTCATTGAGTTGTTTTGTCTGGGATAGTATTACTTTAAATATGTTTACATTATTTAGTATTGCATATCATCAAATAACAGCGTTTTTAGCCAAGGCCGTGCTACATGGCAACAATAACATCTAGTAAAATTGTGCTAGAAATGTTGATTGAAAGAAAAGGGTGTTTCAATTACAATGTTTAAATATGTTTTTCCATCCCAAACCTTGATATGATTTTTGAAAAAAGTCCTGCCAATTGAGGAGCCATTTAGGACTTATTTGGCTAGAAGTACATATTAGATAAAACCTTGATAACGAGCAGAAAAGTGTAAAGTTATTTTCCTGTAAAGGCTTACTAGAATTAATCTTACCGTACCATTAAGTAGCCAAATTTACTTCTGGTATGTGTCAATTCTTCTGATTAGGCTATACTTTCATGTTTGGTTTGAGCATGGACAATCACCAGCTGCACAATACACGGTATGCTCCTCATGAAGGCTAATGAAGTTGCATGATCTTTGCTAAATGAGTTGGGTGTTGTAGGTTTTCATTGTCCATTGCCTGACTAAAGACACAACCACTTAGCTAAAATGTTTAATTTGTCTTGTATTCTTCACTTCATTCATATATAATTTTAGATATTGATGTTTTTTATTCTTTCCATCAACACTTGTATTTGGCAGGATTACTTCTCCAAGTGGGGTGACAGCGGCGAGGTAGACCTGAAGTATGAGCTAGAGCATCTGATTATCTTGACAGCCAGCAGATGTCTTTTGGGTCGAGAAGTTCGTGACAAGCTCTTTGCTGATGTTTCTGCCTTGTTCCATGACCTTGACAATGGAATGCTTCCTATTAGTGTCATCCTCCCTTACCTTCCCATCCCAGCTCACCGCCGCCGTGACCAGGCACGCAAGAAGGTTGCAGAAATCTTTGCAAACATCATTGCTTCCCGTAAGCAAAGTGGCAAGTCAGAGAATGACATGCTACAGTGTTTTATCGAGTCCAGGTACAAAGATGGCTGCCTAACAACCGAGTCTGAGGTCACTGGTTTGTTGATTGCCGCTCTCTTTGCTGGACAGCACACTAGTTCTATCACTTCAACGTGGACTGGGGCCTATCTTCTCCGTCACAAGGAGTACCTGTCTGCTGTGTTGGAGGAGCAGAAAAAACTTATGGAAAAGCATGGGAAGAAGGTGGATCATGATATTTTGTCTGAGATGGATGTCCTGTATCGAAGCATCAAGGAAGCCCTGAGATTGCACCCCCCATTGATCATGCTGCTACGTAGTTCGCACAGCGATTTTGTTCTGCAAACGCGAGAGGGGAAACAATATGACATTCCAACGGGCCACATAGTTGCGACATCGCCTGCTTTCGCGAATCGACTTCCTCACGTTTTTGAGGATCCAGATACGTATGATCCTGACAGATTTGCACCTGGGAGAGAAGAGGACAAGGTGGCAGGGCCCTTCTCATATATTTCGTTTGGAGGTGGTAGACATGGGTGCCTTGGTGAGCCATTTGCATATTTGCAAATTAAGGCAATATGGAGCCATTTGCTGAGGAACTTTGAGTTGGAACTTGTATCACCTTTTCCTGAGATTGATTGGAATGCAATGGTTGTAGGTGTGAAAGGAAAGGTGATGGTGCGCTACAAGCGACGAGAACTATCTGTTAACTAATGTCAAAAGATGTAGATGAGCCATTGGCAATTTTAAGTTAGCTCGCATGTAGGATGGTTTTGGCTCTTTTTTTCTTGATGCATTTCTTGTGTATCTGCTTTGGCACTTTTCTGCCGCTAAAACTCCCGTGCTTTACTGTTGGATTGTTGCTCATATTGAATTGCCTTCTATGACGATATTTGTGGTTTGCAACGGCACCTTAGTTTTGTTACAGAAGTGTTTTGGATGCGTTGAATTTCTTCTAATTGTAATGAATTTTTGGAATCTTGATGTCATGGATGTTTGTGCTTCTAACCTCAAAAAAAGAAAGGAACATATGTGCAGCTGTAGTGTCTGATAAGAAAAGAGTAATATATAAGACAATAGTAGAAAGTCAATCTCTGCACTTCATAAATCTTGCATATATTTTTTTTAAACGGATATCTCAGCAGATTTTCTTTCCCCTTTTTTGCTTTGGTTTTGGGGAAAAAAAAAAAAGAAAAAAGAAAAAAACAGATCTAGGTATAGCTGCGCCTTCATTCCAAATATGTTTTCAGTACTATATCCATTACAATCCAATTTAACCAGGTAAGATTTACACGCGTAATTTGGAGCAATTAAAAAAAACCCTAATTTAATCTTGTATTGACAAAAAAGAAGAAGAAGAAGAGAAGCTCTCCGGCTCCTGAGAGATCAAAAGCGTCATTTATCAAAATAGATGGGATCTATCAAACCAGCTTCCTCAATGCATCAATCTCTCAACACCCTGAAATAAACATTGGAACAACTCAAATGTCACCAAAGCTATAATCCAAGTACTTTTCCACTTAAGTAGGATATTGTCCATAAAGAAACTAACCTCTAAATGCAGGAAGTTGTGTCCGATGAGCTAAGTTGAATTTTGGTGGGAGCTCAGTTGGGAATGATCTTAAGTAGCTCAATATCAAACAAAAGAGTCTTATCTATCAGCCCTTGGTTCCTCAAAACAAAATCCAAGGCTCGTTGGCCCTGTCATACAAACAATTTTCAGTTTTCAGGCAAAATATCAAATTTCAATCATAGAATCACCAAGAAAAGACCAAATTGTTACCGAAAACGTTGTTGGTCTCGGTCCCCTCTTGTTGAAGTCGTTCTCAGGGTATCCTAATTCTGGTGGCACTATAATCCTGCAACACTGTGAACTAGATTGTGAAATTTGCTTATACATGCACTCAGGCCTAATGGTTTAAGATTCATTGCTCCCCTTTCATCTTTCAACTTTTCATCCCTTGGATAAAAATACATGCATGTATTTGTCTAGTAATAACAATTCCTTAATAATAAAAACTGATACATGGGAGATGCCACGCACCTTCTAATGCCACCAAGAGCCATTCCCGAAACAGCCTCTTCAAAAGCTGGTATAACCTGATAATTTCAAAAGCTTCAGCAACCAATCACTGATAGGCAATGCGAGTCAGAACACCAAACAAATAACCAAACTGACTGCAAAAAATAGTGGCCTAAACTGACCAATAATCCCAAAATATTAATTTTTTGATTCGGTTTTGGATCGTTTGGTTTCCACAGTTTGTTACGCTTTAACACCCCCCAAATGTGACTAAGAGACTTAAATCATACTAGGGATGATGGTATGGTTTATATGTGCTTATTATGTTCTCAAAAGTCTCGATTGAATTCCTAAATACCTTGTTTTCCTTCACAACTTAAGATCAAAAGAGTATATTCTGATGATACTACCTGGTATAAAATAAAGGTAGAGTAGTAGCCTCTCACCTCTTGAGATCCTACTCTAAATTTGAAGAAGTCCTTGTCATCACCCTGCATTAGAGAAAATTATGCAGAAAGTTAAGTTGTCCACAAATCAAGCTTATAAGAAGACTCCCTATTCTAAGGGGTCAGAGGCAAGTTCAATACCTCAAATGAACCACCCTTGGTCTTATTCCGAGCTTCAAATATACGGCCATAGTATCCTATGGTATAACCATCCCAATCAACCTAAATTTGCATTGAATAAGTCAAAAACCAACTTGAACCTCCTAACTCAAACATGAAAGAGGAGCATCTAAGTGCCATCTATATTAGCGTTGCTTTATGTCAAACTTTGTACCGTCCCTACTCTGCCTCAAAAGTATGTTAGAACGCTACCCTTTTAACATACTAGCAGCAAAAATATTCGACTGACTTTAACAATGAGCATTGGGATAATACAACAACTAGCCGGTGATGTAAAACTTGGTTATCTAACTCATCGACATTGATACATGGTTGTTCTAAGATACTGTTAAATGAACAAGGATTGCACACCAATAACTGAGGATTTTATTTTATTTTTTTATTTTTGGGGAAAAATAAAGAGAAAACAAAGAGGAGGAAATAAGGGGTGTATACCACAACAGTGTCTCCCATCTTAGGACTGGGGCCATCTCCAAGTCGTAAGTCCTGCATTCTTCATAGATAGATAATTAAGATTTAAGAATCAAATTGATTTCAAACATAAATGTGTTGCAAACATAACTTTAAAATCCGATTATTTGGAATACTTAAAATGGAGAATGGATGACCTTATACTGAAGACCCGATTCTGTTTCTATATAGTCCGGATACCGCATTTTCGTCTTCCCATAGTCCTTCCCTCTTATTGCTGGCACTGTATTATACAGATTGTGTTTTGCCCAGACAAGAAATAAAATACGGATTGAACTCAATGTACTACAAATTCACAAAAATAACAATCTGAAAGAACCTCCATAAACTTTACTATTGTGTCTCTATATTTAGGAGCTTCCTAAGATAGGGGTATCAAAACGTTACATCTTACCATTACATCAAAATGAAAAAGTACACAAACTTACATTGGTACGGCGCATTTTAATGCCCTATCATAGAATTCTCCCTATAATTAATATGGCCCAAGAAAATTTATATCCAAACTTTTTTTTTTGAGGCTACAATTGGAAGATATTGCCACATTATCTAATGTGTCTAGCATAGCAAAAAGAAGAGAAACTCTAGCTAGATTTATGTTGCAATGTGACAGTTTTACTAATGTGTGATAATGTTACTTAGTGATAATGTTTAGCACTTTTTTGAAAGGAAAAGAGGAATATATTACTGTCGGCAAATTGGGCTGCAGCAGCAATTCCATCATCCTTGGAAGCACTCCAGAGGGCTCCAGTTATTACTACACCAGCCATTGATATCATTATATTTCTTCTTTCAACTAAGACCCCTCTTTCTTCATCAGATTGAGGACTTAACTGGTAAAAAATATAAAAATAGCAAGATTAATCTCTTATACAGACAAATTAGCATTTATAATTTAACTAAATTTAACTTATTGTAAGACATGAATACTACTTACAATATCAGGTTCCCATAAAGCCCTCCTAAAATCTCGCAAAGTCTCTGAATTAAGAAGCACAAGGAAATTCTCAAAAAATTTAAAAACAAGTCCTAGAAAGTAGATTTAATTAAAGATTAGAAAGAAGAAAAGAAAAAAGACCTCGCTTTTTGAGCTTGTTACAAGCTGATTGTTGACCATTGTTTAAGAACATTTCAGCTCTTGCAAATATCCGACGCATTTGTTTTGTGCTGATAATAACATGTTGGGAGAGGTGGGTAGGAGTGACAGCAGAGAGGGTTTTGGGGGTTGAAAGAGAAACCGGAGAACATGAAGAAGATGAAGAATAAGAAGAGAAATTGTGGCATGAAGACTTGTTAGCGTGAAAGCACTGCAGGGCGTCCATGGCCAACCAAAGATGCTACTAACGATAGATACACACCTCATATATATCTATATGCCTGTCTATGGTTCCATTCTATCCACTCACAGTGGAAGCCAACTGCACAATTGCGGAAATCGGAACTCACCGTTTTAGAGGGTGTTTGGCAGTGGTAGGAACCACCCAGTTATCATCATAAACTCAATTATAAATAATATAAAGCTCTCATATACTACAATAATAATAAAAAAAGATGCTAACTCTCATATACTATAATAAAAGTGGTTCTCACCATTGATTTTCACCGCCCTTCCAAACCCCCTATTATTCGTTTTTTTTTTGTTTTTTTTTCTGTCATTTTAACTATAAAAATATAAAAAAAAAACTACAATATAAAATTTTCACTTATTACAGTAAAAATATAAAATTTTCACTTATTACAGTAAAATTATTTAAATTTTTTATCCTACCAAGCACAATATTTACTTTCAATTTTGCTGAGTTAATATTATTATTAGTAGCTTCTCTTTCTATATATATTTTTTGACTGATTGCTCTTTGAACTTCTACATGTTTGGCATCAGGATAGGATATGAAATGGAGAATAAATTTTTAAAAATTTAAACAAAGTAATTACATGTACATCACGTGGTAATAACTTGAAATTTATCTTCAATGCCCTTGAAACCCATTAAAAGTTAAAAATATTTTTGCATTTGACGTGAGTTTTTCTAAATTCAAGTTTCTACGCTTTGACTAACTCTACGGAGTTTCTAAAATCTGTTGTCGAATTTAGATATATATATATATATATATATATGTATATATTATATACACACAAACGAGTAAATGACGGGTACTAATCTACTAAAAACATTTCCTCAAAAAAAAAAAAGAAAAAAATTTACTAAAAATCAATTGAGAGGTCAAACTGTCAATTTGTGAAAAGTTTAGTAGCAAACAAAGCCTAAAAAAAGTTACAGAAATAAAGATAGATATATTAATAGGTCCGTTTGGTAGTATTTTATTTTGATTCTTGTTTTTAAAAAATTAGTAAATGTATCTACATAACTTTGTGTCACTTTAGAGATATGAAAACAAGCTGCCTCGTCCATTCGACTAAAAGAGAAAGAAGAAGGATAAAAAAGAATTTTTTATAAATAACATCTTTTTAAAATTTACGTTTTATAAACGTCACACATGTTCATTTATGACATAATTTAACATATTATATGAACAATAATATGATATAAATTTTTTTAACTGTAGCTTAAATAATCATAATTTTTATAAATGTGACATAATATATAATTTTTTAGAAAAAAAAGGCCTGGTCCCAAGCTCCAATGAGAAGAAATAAGAGAGAATGAAAGGTGATAGACCAAATTTATAAAAGAATAAAAATTAATAGACTAAGTTTAAAATAAAGTTAAAAAAATAAGCCAAATAAACATAAATACCGATTTATTGACTGATTGAATTATAAAAATATCTTCACTTGTATATTAGCAAATATTCTTTTATTTTTTTCCAACAAAATTCAGCTAACATTCTTCTTCTTTGAGCACTGCAACATTGATGTCGTCTTCTCTGACGATGACGAAGACTCACATGAAGCTTTCCCTGGTGATTTGAGGAGATCCCTCACCTTTAACTGTGATTGGAGGATACAGATCTCCCTTGCAACGATGACTTTGAAGTCATCTACTCTTACCGCTGTGACAATTTATAGAGAATCTACATATTCAAAGGAGATCATGATTTGCGGTTGTTGCACGATTTGCGCGATGGAGGACGGCCACAAGAACAAGATTTGGCATGAGCTTGCACTCGCACGCAACGTCCGAGCCTCACCATCAACGTTGCCGTCCAACCTTTTGTAACATCCCTGAATTTCAGAGTAAGCTTAGTTATGTTAAGTTTAGTTATTAAGTATGCCAGTATAAATTTTGTTGATAATTTTAGTCATTTGAAGATTTTGTTGCATTTTTCATATTTAAAAATTTAAATTTTAGTGTTAAAAATACCAAATGACATTTTACCCCACATTTTTTCCATATTTACGAAAATGCCATTAGGTCTTTAATTTTCTTTTTTGCCCTTTCCCTTCTCATTTTCACGATCACTCTCTCTCTCTTTCTTCTTCTCCCATGCTCTCTCTCTCTTTCCTTCTCTCAAAAAATTTTAATTTCAAGCCTCATTCTCATGGATTTGAGCAAGGATTTAAGTTCAATCGTCAAGTTTTTCATCCAAAAACAATGATTAAAGGTTAGCCCTTTTTCTCCAAAACTTTTGATTTTCATTTTGAATCTTTGATGTATTTTGCAATCCGAGCTTTGATGAGCTTAGATAATGTTTAATCTAAGCTTATAGGACTCGTTTTATCATGAATCTAAGCTTTATTTGAGCTAGAATCGATTTAATCAAATTTTGACATTTTTCTTTGATTTTCAAATCAAAGGTGAAATTGAGTTTAAATTTGGGGAAAATGGTTTAAACTTGTTCTATTATGGTTTTCTATGCTTTCTGCATGATTTTTATACTTTGAGATTGAGAAAACAGGTTTTAAATTTAAATTTTGAGCTTGAGGAGGTCGAGACTCGAAGTCTCGGGTCCCCATATTTTGCCAGTTTGGTAGGCCGAACTTGATCTTTGGCAGGCCGAATTCATAGGTTCGGCAGGCCAGGTTCATCAGGTCGGTAGGCCGAACCTGGGAAAGTTTGGCAGACCGGTCCTAGTTGGTCGGCAGGCCGAACTGTGTAGTTCGGCCGTTCGGTTCAGGGTGTTTGGCAGGCCGACTGTGGACTTAAAAATTTATGTTTTTACTTCAGTTTTCAATGTTTGATGATTCCAACATAGGTTCGGTAGGCCGGGTTCATCAGGTCGACAGGCCGAACCAGAAAAAGTTTGACAGGCCGGTCCTGGTTGGTCGGCAGGCCGAACTGTACAGTTCGGCAGGTCGGTTCAGGGTGTTCGACAGGCCGACTGTGGACTTAGAAAATTGTATTTTTACTTCGGTTTTCAATGTTTGATGATTTCGAAATGTTTGAAAAGGGATTATGATTTTGGCTTATGATTATTTTGAATCAAAAGGCACACTGATAATTGAATTAACATAATGATATTTGTTAAATATGATTTCTGATTTTAAATGTAGTTTTAAGCTCTTGAATATTGATTGGAGCTTACATTGTTTTTTATTTGGAGCTTACAGTATTGGATTTAAATAAGGTAGGATAGGACTATACCTTTCTTTGGTAGCCCCTTTTAAATTGTTTTGGTCAAAGTTTATTTCTTAGGTGTTTCCTTTAAGAATGTTTTCTATGTTTGATTTTGAAGAATTGTATTTTGATATTCTTTTCGGATTTTCCAAAACCCGTATGGTGATGTTGTATCAAGTTGCTTTCAAGTAAGTATTTTTATTGATTTGTTGAGACTTTGAGATTTATTTTAATTAGAACGAATTATGAATAATTGTCTGTTCTTGATCAATATATTTAAAACATAACTTATTTTTAAATAATTATCCTACTGAGCCTTCCGCTCACGTTTTCTCGTTTTCAAAATTTTCCTTACAGGTTTGGAGAGGAAGGATTGGCCCAGGATCAAAACCTGGCTCTATGAGTAAATGTGGTATTTTCTATAGAACTGTGGTATGATGCGTGTACTGTACGACTTGTCCTGATGTCGCTGTTGATGTCATTTTCGTCTTGTGAGTCCCACCACTTGTCCAATTTCAAAGACGATGATTTGTGATGATTATCAATGATTTTGTATTATTAATATTATGATTTACTATTTACTTTCCTACCCACCTTCGTGGCTGGTATCCACGTGATAGTGAATGAGAATAAGATCTCGGCCCCACTTTCGTGGTAATTACGTGATGGTGGCCGTCGATGATATTATTTATTTTCGATGATATTTATTTATTTCTACGTATATTTATACTCTTTTTCTTCAATTGCCTAAAACTATTGACCCCCTCCCTAGGGCGTCATAGAATGGTATCAGAGCGTAGGCTTCAGATCTTTCAGGAACTGAACCTGTGAGATTTTTATTGTTTTGTTTTGATTTTTAAAGTTTTATGTCGGGACAGTTGTCGTTACTGTTGCGTTTGGGTACACAGTATTATTTATGATACAATCTTTATGTTTTTAAATTTCGAGGATGAAATTTCTCTTAAGGAGGGTGGATTGTAACACATCTTGAAGCCGTCGTATGTCAACTCATTCGTATTGCCAAAGAAAAGGCAAAGGGAAAGAGACAGATTTGTTAGGATAATGAGAAATAGAGGGAAAATTAAAGAAGAGGGAAAAAAAACAGTTAAAAACTAAGGCTAAATAGGGGTTAGATCAGTTTTAAAAATTATAAAAATACAACTTAATAACATATTTTAAAAAAAATTATTAAGGGTTAGAATTGGCCAATTCAGTGTTATTTTCCATGAAATAAATCCTAGTCAGTCCCGTTGGCACAATGGGCCTTACATGGGCTAAGCCAACCCATATGTATTACACGCCTGTTTGTTTTGTTCTTAGAATTTTTGAAAATGTTTTCACACGCTTTTTAAAACAAAAATTTTAAAAACACTCTTAACACAATTATCAAAAAATTCTTATTTTTTTAAAAAAAAATATTTTCACTTATTTTAAAAATAATACCAAACAGCCCATACATATTAAAAAATTTAAAATTTAAAAAGACCAAATGAGTTAGGCTGAGGCCATAAGTTGAACCTTGCCAGGGTCTATATGCAGGGCTAGGTTGAGCATTGGGCCAAAAAGGCAGCGTGCTTGGTCCAACCCATTTTTACAACTTTATGCTACTTTTGTGGAGCATGAAAAATCGAAGTGTCATGAGTTTGGTTGGTATGATTGGATAAAGCAACAACAACCCAACAGACCAAACAATTGTACTATAATTCAGTGACAACAAAGGTGGCTTAGGAGTCGGTTTAGATGATAATTGGTAAGATCTGGCCGAGTAAGACTATTTTGCAAGAAAACACTCGAGGAATATGGCATGACTAGCAGACCTCTAAAGCCGGGCAACATCTACCTTCCCACGTAATTGAAAAAAGTTGCCTTCTTCGAGGAAAAGTACAAGGAATCTACACGTGACATCCTCCATACACTTTCCATATCGAAATTCCCGACCCATTGGTAATGAAGCCATATGACACGCGATCTGTAAAATCCGTTTTAACAGAATTTTCTAATTCACCCATGCCATAAGTCTGATCTATATACTACCTAGATCTACTTTAAAATTGATAATTACCGAGCTAAACAACTCGCCTAGGTACAAAAATTCTTACCTACTAAAACTCCACTACTTTTCTACTGGCCTCTTGCTCAAATTAGTGGCTTAAGCATCTAGGAGTTATTTAGTAGACATCCTACTAGTGTTCCATTGACTTCGAGACATTTTCTCCTCTTGCAAGTAAACCAAAGCAAGAGCAGTCATTTGTCTATTATACAGAGTCACACATGGTGTTGTGTCACCTTTGAATATTAACACTAATGTATTAGAACCACTGAGCTTTCCTCTTTCTTTCTCATCTTCTTCCTATTAATCTAATTTTTTGTGTATTAGGAAAAAAAGTTTCCTTTTCCGGTGGCTAAGGATATCCTCAAGATCTGGATTTCCCAATTTTGATAAGATTTTATAATTCTTCTATAACCTAGGTCTACACATCTTTTAGTATTCTCCTCTTAGCTCTATAATTAGGCGGTAATGTTATTTAGCTTTTACCGTTTTGTGTATATCTACGTGGCTCCTTTTAGACATAAATAAAGCTTTTTACGGGTCAAAATTAGAAGATTTTAAGTCGTTAAAGATAAATATTTTTCGAAAATATATCAACGTATAAATGAAAAGCCAATTAGCCTAGGCGCAATATTAGACGACATTCTACTTCTCGCTCTTCTTAGTTTGTTTTCTATAATATCTTATATATTTTTAAATTTAGTTCGTTGAATTATTTTTTAATACGTATCATCAAGATAATTCTTCTCTTTAATTTATCCTTACTTCATATTCTTTTGCATGCAGCAAAATTTTGTTTCATGAAGCATAAAGTTCAAGTTTTGCTCTCGTTCCTTTTTATCCAGCTTTTCTCTGTTTGATCCTTTTGCTTTTCAAATATTTCTCTTATATTTTTTTTGCCCTAGTAACGTTTTCAACTACACTTTGTCTTATAGATATCATTCTTCTAATTCACTCCTATTAAAATAATTGATTTCACAAATGGCACTAGTCAA
Organism: Artocarpus heterophyllus; assembly: GCA_025403435.1. NCBI lineage: Eukaryota > Viridiplantae > Streptophyta > Magnoliopsida > Rosales > Moraceae > Artocarpus > Artocarpus heterophyllus. The sequence goes on along the minus strand of CM046339.1, from coordinate 7,431,539 downwards.
ATATATTTTCCAATGTGGCTTTCTCAATTGCTATTTTCTTATAGCAACTCCTAATTAATTTTTTATGTGATTTTACTGCCTTTTTGTTTTTAGTATATGTTTTATTCGTCAACACAGCTGCACTTTTCCTTTCACACGCATATTTATTCAAAACACACGTTTTGATTAAAACATGCATTTCGATCCATTTTTTTGGTTTACTTTCAAGTCTTAAGTTTTCAAATGAATCTTATTAGACTTTTTCCCATGATCTACCCTTATTAAATTTTAGAGGAAATTTTAAATCTTTCCATCAAAAAAATATGAGAAAGGGCGTGTGCTTCTAATTAGTGCAATTACAAGAATGTCAAAACTTCTTATATATATACACACCTACAAAATGTCAAAAAAATGGCTGTAATAAAGATGCTTTTAGAACACCTATCCTAAAAGAACAAAAGAGAGAGCCTAAAAAATTCTTAATGTATCATTAATCAATAATTAAGTCTTACATTACGGATGTGTTTAGTTTGTATTAAAGGGAAAGGAAAAAGTAACGAGTGATTCTCTTTTCCTCTTATTGACAGTTTGGTACGTGGGTTTAAATTGGTGTGGTTTAGAATTTAGTGGTTTAAATTGGCGGTTTTTAACCTATATAGTTTAAATGATGGTTTTGAATTGATGTTTTGAATATAAAGGTTTGAATGAGAATAAAACATTATATCGGAGAATTGGTGTTTGGAAAACAATAGTTTATGAAGAAAAAAAAAGAATAGAAAAGGTTTTTACTGTAGAGAATAGTTTAAAATGCTTAGAATTTAGGAGGGATGGAGGTGTTTCAAAATTGATAGATAGCTTATTTTAAACCATCTTCATTGTTTTGAGCCATTTTTTATTGCACATATCATATGCACATTTTTGTATGCCCATAGATTTCAAACCACTTAAATCATTGGGAACACGCGTACCAAATGGGCCATTAATAATGTGTTTATTTATTATTTCTAAGTTAGTAAATACTAGAAAAAGAATAAAAATATTTCATATTATATCATTAAATAGAAAAGTAAACATCATAAAAAAATAAATGATTCTCATTTCTGTTACTTTACTCTACTTTCTAATCGCATTACGTTATCTATTGCGTAGCTTTATGATTTTACAAACATGCCCCAAATATTTGAGAAATGTAAGCCTTTAAGGAAAACCAACTCAAATACAAAAGAAAATTGATAGCAAAATATTAATCTTTCTAACAAAGTATTCTTGTTTTTTCCTCCTCACATCATTATAGGCTTTTGTAAAATATTATCTGTTCAAGTATTTAGTCAATTGTATATATCTCTTGTTCTTTTTTTTCAAAGCATCTTATAGGAAAGTAAAACAATCAACTAAAATAGAGTTCACAACTAAAATTACATAGGTTTCATTAGAAATAATGTATTGTTAACTACTAGTATTTTTAGCTAACAACTATTTATAAGATGTATAATAAAATAATTAAAACTATTTTTACTATAACATATAAAAGTTTTACATTAGAATAATTTTTTTAATATTATAATAATATATAAAAATTTTACATTATCTATAATTAAAAAACCACCGTGAAACACCCCTCTAGTTTAGCCAGTAATAACATGTACTATATCGGTTGGGTTTTGGTACACATCATTCTAGGGCCCGTTTGGTTCGAGTACTTAAGTAGAGATTTGAATAAAGATTTAAATTTTTATAAGAGAAAATATTGTAACAAAATAATTCAAACTTTGATTTAAATATTCAACCAAACACACCTTAGAATTCGTTTTTCTATTTTCTCTATAGTGTACGGTAATCTGGTGGTGCTGATTACTCCTTTATATTGTACTAGCTGGCATCATCACACTGGTGATAGCCTGCAGACCTTTTTGTATATACGACGTTCATTCAAAAGAATCAATAAGAAGAATTTCAGGCATTTTTTCAAAACTACTCTCATCATGTCGTCTTTCCCTTTTACACTAAATTCTCACCTGGTATCAGAGCGCCTTCAATGGCAAGTGTTGGACCTGCCACTGAGGGATCCACCACCTCTCAACCAGAAACACCAGCTTCAAAAGAAACACAACCTCAGTTACATCCATCTTCGACTCCGACCATTCAAGTTGTGAATCCAGCCAACCAAGTTGGAACCGTTCAGTTGAATGATGAAAATTTTCTTCTCTGGTATCAACAAATCTATGCTGGAATTAGAGGTTTAGGCCTCGACCTTTACATTGAAGGGACCACAGAATGTCCACGGGAGCACCTCCCCTAGGTTGATGGCCGACCTAGGCCTGTAAACCTAGATTATCTTGCCTGATCTAGACAAGACCAACTTTTTGTCTTGGTTTTCCTTGCCTCCATGAGCGAGAGTGTTCAAGCTCAAATGGTGGGATGCTACACCGCGGACCAGATCTGGAGCAGAGTATACACAGGATTTTCGCAACAAAAGGGAAGGCTAAAGTGATGCTGTACAAGCTTCAACTTCAAACGCTGAAGAAAGGAGGTCTCACCATGAGAGAGTACCTCGGTAAGACGAAAAAAATATGCTGATACACTTGCTGCTTGTGGTTGTCCTCTTTCTGAAGAGGATCAAATCCTCTATATTATTGTTGGAGTTGGATTATAAAAGGTTTCAATTGTAGTCCATGTAACTTCGAGGCCCGAGTCAATTTCCCTTTCTGATGTTGTTGCGCTCTTATTGGCTCATGAGAGTATGATAGAGCAGTATAATGTTAACCCTGATGGAACCAATCCCTCTGCTAACACAGCCTATCAAAATCCTTAGTGAAAGGGAACCGGAAAATTTCTTTGGAGCAGAAAACTTCTCTTAGAGGTATTCTCAAACACCTCACTCGTAGTACCAATTTGTTGGCCACTCTCAGAACACTCGAGGCTCTGGGCGTCGCCCTCATGGTCGGGGTAGAGCTTGGTGCAATAACTCTCGCCCACAATGCCAATTATGTAGGAGATCTGGCCATACAGTCTAGAAATGTTACCAGAGGTTTGATGTGAACATCACAGGGTTCAGCAACAACAATGGAGCTCCCTTCAATAGTAATGGCTCATGCTGTGGCTTTGACTAACACTAATCTGTTTATTGATGGCAACAAGTTCCCAGATTCGGGGGCGACAAATTGTGTGACTAATGATTTGAATGCTCTCAACCTTGGCTCGGAGGACATGGGGAACAACAAGCTGATAATGGGTAATGGTACAAGTTTGAAAATCACTCATGTTGGCTCTGCTTTACTCAAAAATCCAATTTCTAATTGTGTGTTTTCTCTTCAAAAGCTTTTAATGTGCCTTAAATCACTCAGTCTTCTTAGTGTTAGACAATTTGCTCAGGACAATAATCCTTATTTTAAGTTTTTCCTATTGTACTGTCTTAAACAAGGGGGGGTCCTCTGCTCAAAAGGACAATCCATGAAGGACTATATTGCTTCACTCTCATCAAACCTACTCAATCTCCGAAGTCACTAACAAGTCAAAGTCAGCCTTTCTATCTGCACTTTTCAACAAAATTTTCCTTTAGATGTTTCCAATCATGAGTCTCAAACTTAGTCATCTAGTAATGTTCCTAGTGTAGGGTCTTCTATTTTAGATGTGTAACACAAAAGACTGGGACACCCAGTTCTGTCAGTGGTCAAACAAGTGTTATCTAAATGTAAAAGATCAATGAAAATAAATGAAAATTTCAGTTCTAGTTCAGCATGTCAACTTGGCAAAAGTCATAATCTCCCTTTTTCTCATTCTATTGTAGCATATAATGAACCATAGCAAGTAATATCATCTGATCTATGGGGTGCTGCTCACACGGTTTCAACAAATGGTTATAGATATTATGTGAGCTTTGTCGATGCATACTCTCGTTTCACTTGAATATATTTTCTTAAACTCAAATGCAAAGTGTGCCAAGTTTTTATCCATTCCAAACCCTAAGTAGAGGTTTTACTGAACAAGAAAATTTAAATCCTACAGGCCGGGGTGGGGGGGGGCGGCAGTGTGGGGTGGGTGTTTGAATTCAGACCTTTAGTCAAATTCTTTAAAGAGAATGGCATTACAGATTGAATTTCTTGTCCAAACACTTTCTTCCAAAACGGAATTGGTGAAAGAAAATATCAACACACAGTTGAACTAGGTCTCACTCTTTTGGCACACGCTTCTCTTCCTCTTGGATTCTGGGATGATGCTTTCTCAATAGGTGTCTTTCTTATAAACCATCTTCCACAGTCCTTCATGGAGAGACCCCATTTAAGAGGTTGCTCAAGGTAAATCCAGATTACTCTTTACTAAAAAATTTTTGGCTGCACATGTTATCCATGATTGAGGTCTTAAAACTCACATAAGGTTCAATTTAGATCTTCTCCTTTTATCCTTTCAATTTGGAATATATGTAGATAGCAATGGTAGATTGTATATTTCTCGACATGTGATATTTGATAAAAACAAGTTTTCCATATTCCAAAACTTTCATATCTCCACTGTCTTATTCATCTAGTTCAATTCCTAATCACTCAAATCAACAATTAGTGCCTCGATCCTCCATTACTCAACAAAATTTCACACAAGAAAACTCAACTCAGCCGTCAAGCTCGTGTTCTTTCAGTCTTGATTCTTTGTCACCAAGTCCTCCAAATCGTCATTCATCACTTACCACATTGTTTTCTTCCGCAAAATCCTTGCCAAAGACTTCCTTAGATGAGTCTCCACCTTGTCCAGTAGAACCTGTAGGTGATAATCAACTCATCACTGTTAACCAACACAATCAACACCACATGATTACACGGTCCAAGTTTGGGGTATGTAAACCAAAAGTATATATGACTGTTGATCTCTTTTCTATAGAACCTCGTTCTCAATAGGAAGCATTGATTTGTGAACGTTGGAAAGCAGCTATGGACGCCGAGTATGATGCCTTGATGAAAAACAATATTTGGACACTTGAAAAAAAAAAAAAAAAAAAAACCAACAGATGTATAGTCGGATGCAAGTGGGTGTAAAAGAACAAAAGGAATCCAAATGGGACTCTTTCTCGATATAAAGCTCGCCTTGTGGCCAAGGGGTATCATCAAAGTGGAGTGTTTTTTTTTTGGAAACTTTCAGTCCGATTGTTTAACCTACAACTATATGGAGGCTCTTACGAGCAGAAGGAACATCAGACAACTTGATGTAAATAATGCCTTCTTAAATGGCACATTCAATGAGACTGTCTATATGGAACAACCACCGGGTTTTGAACAATACACAAGCTCCGAGAAGCCCCTTGTGTGTAAATTACACGAAGCCTTATATGGACTCAAAAAGACTCCCAAAGCTTGGTTTGACAAACTAAGAAGATTTCTCCATGGTTTGGGATTTACATCCTCAAAGGCCAACAGTTCATTATACTTAAAGCTTGTTCCACAGTCTACCATCTTCATTCTTGTGCATGTGGATGAAATTCTCATCACGGGTAACAATATCAGACGCGCACAAGCTTCAAGAGCGAAATGCAACCTTCTCATTCAAAGACTTTGGAGAACTATCCTATTTTCATGGTGTTAAAGTCTCACACACCACATCAGGTGGCTTACTCAGAGTAAATAAATAAGAGACTTAATGGCAAAACTCAATATAGGGAATGCAAAACCCCTTCGTACGCCAATTATTGGTGGATTAAAGCTCTCATCTATAAAAGGAGATCCCATGGGCAATCCTACTCTTTATCGAGGAACCGTTGGCGCCCTGCAATATCTCACGGTGACACGCCCTGATGTTACTTATGCTGTTCATAAAGTCTGTCAGTTCATGTCTAATCCTCTTGACTCGCACTGGTGAGCCATGAAATGCATCCTAAGGTATCTCCAACGCGCAACAACCTATGGGATTCACATGGCAAAGCTCTCCAATCTATTTCTGCAGTCCTTTTGGTGGCAAAGACTCTGCCACGTATCCTGATGATCATAAGTCCACTTCCGGATTTTGTGTTTTTCTTGGCAAGTGTCCTGTCTCTTGGAGCTCGAAGAAGCAGCCTACAGTCTCCCATTCAAGTACTGAAGCCGAGTACAAAAACTTTGTCAATGCAGCCTCCGAAATGTCTTGGATCCTTTCCCTGCTTCAAGAACCACGCATTCCCCAAACCATAACACCTGTAATCTGGTGTGACAATCAAAGTACAGTCACCTTGAGTGCCAATCCTGTTTTTTATTCCCGTACTAAGCACATTGAACAAGACATATACTTTGTTCGAGAACGTGTTATGAATCGAGTTCTTGTCATGCAGCACATTCCAGCATCGGAACAGATTGCTGATGTTCTTACCAAGCCTTTATTCACAAATTTCTTCTCTAAACTACGGAGCAAGCCAAGTGTAGTGTCACCTGCTACGCTTAGCCTGAGGGGGGATGTTAATGACTAGTATTTTCTAGCTAATAACTATTTAGTTTAGCTAATTGTAATATTTACTATATTGGCTGGCTTTTGGTATAGGTCATTCTATAATTTATTTTTCTACTCTGTCTTTAGCGCACAACAACGTGGTACTGCTGATTATTCCTTTTTCTGTTCAATACAGTCAATCAGAAGAATTTCAGATCTTTTTCCAGAACTATCCTTGGCATGCCGTCTTTTCCTTTGACCCTAAATTCTCACATGTACGATAGCCAACTATAATTGCATTACTGGTCGTTAAGATGTTAATTTTCTAACAAAAACAAAACGAAAATTAGTTAATGACAATCTTAACCAGCGAGAAAATTATGAAAATTAGTTAATTTCTAACTGAACAATTACAAATGTTAATTATTCTTGAATATGTTTGCTTAATCAAGACCATAACTAAGCTCACTGTTTATGTTGAGATCAATATAATCAATAACACAAATAGAAAAGACATAATAATATATCTATACATTTTATTATCACAGGCAGGTTTTTGTCAATATCACAGAGTAACACATTTATAATCTATATTGAACTTATTATTTTAAACCAAGACACTAAGCTTGAAAGCTAAATACATACAACATTAATAATTCAAGCACAAGACGCAAAGCTTGAAAGTTTGAAGCCTAATACAAGCTAACACTATTTCAAGCATAAGACACAAAAACTTGAAACCAAATACATAAAAACATATATTACGGTAGAAAATACTTGTCAGTTTGTAGCTTCAACTCCAAATAAACCTCTTGTGCCTTCAGCTCCCAACAAAATGTTTGTAGCTTCCGATTCTAGTGAACCATTTTTAGCTTCATCCCCTAATAAACCCTTGCAACCTGGAAGATTGATCCACTCAATCTGAATCACGATTTCACTACACTCGACGTTTCACAGCCTGAAACACATGTCCTGAACAATTTTTCCATTGTTATAAATGTTGAAAACGCAGTGCGCAGTGGAATTTTAAAAATTTTTCCATCAGAGTATTTTTCAAAACACAAGTTTGACATGTTATATGTATAAATTAGACAGATCTTACTAACCTCTGTGTGCCGAAGAACCTCTGCAACCTGTGTAGAGAAGTAACGTTCCAGAAGAGCCTCAACCAACTGGTCTTCTTTGTATTCTCTATCCACAACCGGAGTGAGTGTGGACTCACATGTACAGCTCTTCCACTGGTGACTCTCCTTCCAACCAATAGAGAGAACCCAAAGCTAGTGTTCGTGATTTGTGAACAAAAGCTCACAGGGAGTTTTTCAGATGCTCACTAGAAGAGTATCACTCTTAATCTCTCAAATTGATCTGAGTAAATCATGAGACTCACTCCCTTTATATAGCTATTGGTCCTGGGGTCAGTCCTTATCAGATTAGGCCTCAAAAACTCGAAACAGAATAAAGTTCGGATCAATATCTGATAAGATCCGCGTGAAAACGCGTAATCTTATCTCTCGCTGATCGGTGGGCCGAACAGGCCCCATCGGTAGGCCGAACACGTCATCCGGTAGGCCTAACTCTCGAGAAAAAATCTCTGCGAATCTTTTATTTTCCACCCGAGATTTTAAAGGATAAAGTCTCAGTTTTGATTCAAATAACCCAATAGAGAAGTTATCTGATCAAAACAAACTTTATCAAGATAATCTCTAAGAAAATAAATCAATTCACAATAATTCTACAAGTTTATCTTGATCTAATTTGTCCAAAATTAAAACAACCGATAAATAGACAATAATTATCTGATCGCAATAATTCAACAAGTTTATCTTGAACTAATTTCTTACAAAATTAATTCAATCGATAAACAAACATGAATTATTTAATTCTTCCAAATTTTAAACCAATCTGACAAATCCGACATAAGTCACCAATTATTGGAAAAGCACGCCGTGTCATTACAGGATTTTGTGAGCTAGCAAAGGGGACCAAAATGGACCTATAAAGTTCAAGCTCATGATAATTATGAAACCCAATATCCTAGATATATATTTCTGTCACGCCCCGGAGTACGGGAGGTGATGTGGCGGAATATTTAGATTAATTAAAAGAGAATTTAATTAAAAACCAATGGTTTAAGACGCAAATTAAGTAAGAAATAAAGAGATTTTCCACCAGATTCTATAAAAGAATTTATAAATATTTAGCAAATAATAATAATTGAATAAAAACCGCGAATATGGGTTCCACAACCCACAACTTGTGCACACACATGGTTCTGACAATATCATAAATACAATTACAGTCCAAGTACAAATAAAGTTAAGTCTTACATGCCTTGATTAAATAAATACCGAATATAAATAAATTCTCCTATTGCTCCTGAGTTCGGTCCGAAGAATCTTCTCCAAACCTAAAGGGGAAACCACCTAGGGGAAATTTAAAACAATAAAACGTGAGCGAAAGGCTCAGTAGGACTAAGTTTTATAAAAATAGTTTAACGCAAAGGAACATAGCATTATTAGAAGTTACCCCAAGGAAAATAAATAAATAAACAATTTGAGTAGGACCGTCCTGACACAGAACAGTCTACTCGTCAAATCAAAACACCATTTACTTTTACCTAGGCAAACCATGATATCACCACCGTAGTGACCCAGCTGGGTTTCGGGACCTGCCCCCAAGGTCGATCGCCACACGACCCGATCTCTGATATGGCATCATGCCCATGTGTTTATTATCATTATCATTCAAAACCCAATTACCGAGTGTTGTCAATTACATTTATTATGAAATTCATTTCAGATCACGGTATAATAAAATATAACCGATAAAACCATTTTCAAACAACCGTTGAAAACATTTTGATAGAAATCCCTTTTAAAGCCAAATCATTTCAAAACCAGGCTACCAAAGAAATAGGATAGAAGTCCTACCTCAATACTCGTGCCGGTACCCCACACCGTAATCCCTGTCCGCTATACGTTAGCTCCACGGAACCACGAATGATCCTAGATACAAACTAAGTCGATCAATATCTAGTTCGAGACATTCTATGTTACTAAATCATTTCATGATGTCCTAGTGTGCCATTTGTACCTTTAAAATCATCCTATAAGGTTGGGATTTAAATCAGGGTTCAAAATAGTGAAAACGGGTAAAAAAAATCACAAAATTTTCCATGCCTCGGTCGGCCTGTCGGACGCCCTGCTTCGGCCTGCCGAACTGCACAGTTCGGCCTGCCGGAAGCAAAGTTCGGCCTGCCGAACATTTCCCCAGATTCGGCCTGCCGATCGGAAGAACACCGGCCTGCCGATCATCACTCCGGCCTGCCGAACATGAACTTCTGCCTGCCGAACTGGGAAAACCCAGAAATCCCAGCCACGGGTTTCTCGATCCCCAAAATCCAAATCTTGTTTCTAACCTGTTTTTCTCAAATCCTAGGCATGAAAAACAACTATAGTTGATAGAAAAACATTCTAGAACATGTTTGGAACCATTTAAACAACATTTAAACTCAAAATCCTCAAAAATCCGAAAATGAGAAAAAGAGGAGAAAAATGAAAAATCTTGAATCCAATCCGTTTTTCTTCAATCTAAACTTAGATTCTAGTTGTTCTAAGTTCATTTAACACAAAGCAAAGGTTTTCTAAGCTTAAACAAACTTAGATTTCAAAAACACACAAAATTGAAAATTTTGTAAAAAGTTTAGAAATTTCGAATCTAACCTCGAATCGAAGCTTCAATCCGCGTTCTCGGTTGCCGAATCACGTCCCCGAGCTTCCTCCTTGCTATCCCGAAGCTTGGATTCGAAATGGAGTTCAAAAATTTGAGAGAGAATTGAGAGAGAAAGAGAGCTGCCGAGAGAGAGAGAGAGAGAGGAGAGAGAATGTCACTGGAGAGTGAGGAGAGAGAGAGGAAGGAAGGAAATAAATAGAGAAAATCAGTGGGCGGTTTTACTTTGCGAAAACCATGTGCCGCCCACGGTTTTGCAAAACGGAGTATTTTTAACATTTTACAAATTGTGGTGTTTTAAAACTCAAAACATCATTTTAAAACAATAAGAAATCCTTCGAATTCATTAATTTAACAAAACAACCAAAAATTCAAAAATCCAACCAAATAGTCTAATAAATGTTAAAACTTTAATTATGGCACACTAATTCATCATTTACATTACATTAATATTAAATAAATTTCGGGGCGTTACAACTCTCCACCCCTAAAAGAAATTTCGTCCTCGAAATTTACAACTCATCTCAAAAACAAAACAAATGCGGATACAATTCCCGCATACTCGACTCTAGTTCCCAAGTGGCTTCATCAACCCCGTGATGCTGCCACACGACCTTTACCAACGGTATTTCACGACGACGCAAGCTAATCACTTTCCGGTCAATAATCTGAATCGAAACTTCTTCGTACGTCGTATCTTCCCGAACCTGTACATCACGAAACGAAACTATCTTACCCTGCTCAGGTGGACACTTCCTAAGCATCGACACATGAAACACATCGTGCACATGAGAAAGTTCGTGCGGAAGATCAAGCCGATAAGCGACCACACCAACACGCTGAGTGATCTCGAACGGCCCAATATACCTCGGCGCGAGCTTCCCACTCACTCTAAACCGCATAGTTCCCTTACGAGGCGACACCCTCAAGAGAACAAAATCTCCAACCGTGAACTCTAAGGGTCTACGCCTCCTATCCGCGTAGCTCTTCTGTCGACTCTGAGCTGCCCTCAATCGATCTCGAATCACCACGACTTTCTCGTTGCTGTCACGAATCTCATCCGGCCCAAGAATAACTCTATCTTCCGGCTCGGCCCAACACACAGGTGACCGACACGGTCGCCCATACAACGCCTCAAATGGTGCCATGCCGATACTCGCCTGATAACTGTTGTTGTACGCGAACTCCTCCAAATGCAAACATTGCTTCCAATTCCCGCCGAAGTCCAACGCACAAGCACGCAACATATCCTCGAGAACCTGAATAACCCGCTCAGACTGCCCATCAGTCTGAGGATGAAACGCCGTACTGAAGTTCAAATCTGTACCCAAAGCCTCCTGAAAACTCCTCCAGTACTTAGCATTAAACCTGGTGTCTCGATCATAGGTGATGGACAAAGGAACTCCATGCAACCTCACAATATTCTGCATATACAACTCCCCGAGAATCTTTCTAGAACATGTCGACCTAAACGGAATGAAATGCGCCGATTTTGTCAACCTGTCGACCACAACCCAAACTGCATCGTGCCGCTGCTCCGTCCTCGGCAAACCTGTGAGGAAATCCATCGTCACATGCTCCCATTTCCACCCTGGAATAGGAAGCGGCTGAAGCTGACCTGCAGGCTTCTGATGCTCAGCTTTCACCTGGAGACACGTCGAACACTTGGCCACGTACTCTCGAACATCTTTCTTCATGCCTCTCCACCAATAGTGCCTCTTCAAATCACGATACATCTTGGTGCTCCCCGAATGAATAGCAAACTGAGACCTATGAGCTTCGTCTAGAACGGCTTTCGTCACCTCGGCGATAACTGGAACTGCAAGACGCTCCTGGAAGTATAACGATCCATCTGCATGCATGCTCCATTCCTCGAACTGCTCCCTGTTCTGAATCCGCGACCGAATCCCCTGTAAATGTCGATCCTGCCACTGACCTTGCTTCACCATCCGAACAAGAGCTGGAGTCGCTTCCACATGATATAACGAAACTCGATCACCATCTTCATGATACAGTAGCCGATACTCACTCACTGTCGCATCCCTGCTCCAGTCCTCAAAAATCAAGCAAGCGAGAATCCCTGAAGACTTCCTGCTAAGCGCGTCCGCGACCACATTAGCTTTCCCGGGATGATACTGCAACGTGAAATCATAATCCTCCATGTACTCCACCCATCTACGCTGCCTCAGATTAAGATCCCTCTGAGTGAACAAATATCTCAAACTCTTGTGATCGGAGAAGACCTGAAACGATGCTCCATACAAGTAACATCTTCAAATCTTCAGCGCGTAGATCACCGCTGCAAGCTCTAAATCGTGAGTAGGATAATTCCGCTCGTGAGGTCGTAGTTGTCTCGATCCGTACGCAACTACACGCCCATGCTGCATCAACACGCATCCAAGTCCGCGCCCTGAAGCATCAGCATAAACCTCATACGGCTCATTACTGCTAGGAATAATCAACACTGGAGCTGAAGTCAACCGGTTCTTCAATTCCTGAAAAGCAGACTCACAGTCTTCATCCCACTCAAACCTGACATTTTTCTTGATCAATCTCGTCAACGGAGCTGCAATCTTCAAAAAGTCCTTTACAAATTTCCTGTAATATCCAGCAAGACCTAAGAAGCTGCAAATCTCCGCTACATTCCTTGGTCGTTCCCACTCCAATATAGCTTCAACCTTGGATGGATCCACTGAAATACCATGCTCCGAGATGACATGACCCAGAAATTTGACCTCAGTCAACCAGAACTCACATTTTTCTCTCTTAGCATACAACTAGTGCTCCCGCAAAGTCTGAAGCACGATCCAAAGATGCTGCTCATGCTCTTCCCAAGTCTTAGAATACACAAGAATATCATCGATGAACACTATCACAAACTGATCCAGATACGGCCTAAATACCCTGTTCATCAGATCCATAAAAGCTGCTGGAGCATTCGTCAACCCGAAAGACATAACCAGACACTCGAAGTGCCCATACCGAGTCCTAAAAGCTGTCTTGGGAATGTCCTCTTCCTTGACCCTGAGCTGATGATAACCTGAACGCAAATCAATCTTTGAGAAGTATCGCGAACCTCCCAACTGATCAAATAGCTCATCAATCCTAGGCAAGGGATACTTGTTCTTCACCGTAACACGATTCAGCTGCCGATAATCCACACATAACCTGAGAGTCCCATCATGCTTCTTAGCAAACAAAACTGGTGCTCCCCACAAAGATGTGCTATTCCGAATATATCCCTTATCAGCAAGCTCCTGAAGTTGCTTCCTCAATTCCTTCATTTCTGCTGGCGCCATCCGATAAGGTGCCATAGAAATTGGTGATGTCCCTGGAAACAACTCGATATCAAACTCAATCTCCCGATGCGGTGGTAACCCTGATAACTCGTCGGGGAAGACATCCTCGAACTCATCAACCACCGAAATCGCTACACTACTACTCGAAATATAGGGCTCGCAATCTAGATTGGCAAGAAAAGCAAAACAATCTAGATTCCTTCGCCCTCCTAGACATGACTTCATAAGGCGCTCACTCATTAGCCAATCACCACCACCCTGGTAAGTGATTACCGTCCCCCTATCAGACACTAGGGTCACTTTTCTAAGTTGGCAGTCCACAACTGCACTATACCTGGACAACCAGTCCATCCCTAAAATCACATCATAGGAACTCATGGGGAGTATAATCAAATCACTTTTCAAAATCTCATCCCCAATCTTTATTTTACATGATTTACACATACAATTTACACACACCCGCCCCAAGGGAGAAGTTATTACTAGGGGTTCATTAAACCCTTCTATCTCTAATCCCAAGGCATGTACAAAAGAACTCAAAATGAGAGAATGAGAGGCACCGGTATCAAATAAAACGCGAGCTAAAGATCCAGAAACCAAGATCATACCGTCAACAACCGCATTACCAGTCTGAGAATCTGACCCTTCAGATGCCATTGCATAAACCTGCACTGGCGCCTTTCCTTTTCCTCTACCGACATTACTGGGTCCTGGATTACTCGGTCGATGCTGCTGAGATGGAGACGACTACACATTACCTGTACTCGGCGCTCTATACTGAGGAACACTGCGTTGAAAATACTGCGGCTGCTGCCCCCGTGCCGGATGTGAGAATTGCTGAGGAGAAAACTGCGGATATTGCAACTGCGGGTACTGCGGAGGCGGAGGTAGGGTCTGAGGCTGAGGCTGAGATGAACGACTGGCATCCTCCCCGGTCTGAGATCCAAGACGAGCACTCCTGATCGGGCAATTCCTCTTGATGTGTCCGGGCTGCTGACAGAAATGACAATGGAAGCTGTAGGGGTTGCTGCGCCCGCTGCCAGACGAATTGCTACTGCCACTGGTCGCACCGCCTTGCTTGCCTTTCCCCGGAGCTGGACGACTACTGGTGCTCTTCCTGCCACTCCTCTGCGGTCCTCCTGAAGCCTTGGCTCGGTCTTCACAATACTGCACATAATCATTCTCCACGGAGATCGCCGACGACACGAGCTCTCCGAAACTCCTAAGCCGTAGAGCAACCAACTGCCGCCGAATAGGAGCCTTGAGTCCTTCCTGAAACTTGATGCATTTCTCACGCTCCGATGCCACAGCTGATGGAGCAAACCTAGCCAACTCGTTAAACTTTGCCTCATACTCCCGAACTGATAGATCACCCTGCTGCAATCTATAAAACTCAGCTGCTTTCTGATATCTATATCCCTGCAGAAAATACAGATCATAGAACAGCTCCTCGAACTTGTCCCAATAGATATCGCCACCGCGCTCCAGACGCTTAGTTTGTTTCCACCAGGTGTTGGAGCCACCCTCGAGCTTATACGCCGCAAACTCCACACGATACTCCTCAGGCACACCAAGAGTATCCAGATGCTTCAAGATCGAATCCAACCAATACTCTGCTAACTGCGGATCCCCATTGCCATCAAAAGTCAGAATAGACGCCCGTCGGAATTCCTTAAAGAACGCATCCCGACTACCAACACTGGAGTCTTCCGGTCTAGCCCTGGCTGCCATCTGCCGGAAAGCCGCAAACATAGACCTCATCATGCTCTCATCATTTCCGAACTCGGCGTCAGCAGTCGAACGACGTCTAGGTGCCATTCTCTCACTTTTGAAAACAAAATTTGGACTGTCAGAGGTATTTCATTGTCAAACCTATGTGTGCACAATTCCCAAGGTTCATAACCTTGAGCTCTGATACCATTCTGTCACACCCCGGAGTACGGGAGGTGACGTGGTGGAATATTTAGATTAATTAAAAGAGAATTTAATTAAAAACCAATGGTTTAAGACGTAAATTAAGTAAGAAATAAAGAGATTTTCCACCAGATTCTATAAAAGAATTTATAAATATTTAGCAAATAATAATAATTGAATAAAAACCGCGAATATGGGTTCCACAACCCACAACTTGTGCACACACATGGTTCTGACAATATCATAAATACAATTACAGTCCAAGTACAAATAAAGTTAAGTCTTACATGCCTTGATTAAATAAATACTGAATATAAATAAATTCTCCTATTGCTCCTGAGTTCGGTCCGAAGAATCTTCTCCAAAACTAAAGGGGAAACCACCTAGGGGAAATTTAAAACAATAAAACGTGAGCGAAAGGCTCAGTAGGACTAAGTTTTATAAAAATAGTTTAACGCAAAGGAACATAGCATTATTAGAAGTTATCCCAAGGAAACTTAAATAAATAAATAAATAAATAAACAGTTTGAGTAGGACCATCTTGACACAGAACAGTCTACTCATCAAATCAAAACACCATTTACTTTTACCTAGGCAAACCATGATATCACCACCGTAGTGGCCCAGCTGGGTTTCGGGACCTGCCCCCAAGGTCGATCGCCACACGACCCGATCTCTGATATGGCATCATGCCCATGTGTTTATTATCATTATCATTCAAAACCCAATTACCGAGTGTTGTCAATTACATTTATTATGAAATTCATTTCAGATCACGGTATAATAAAATATAACCGATAAAACCATTTTCAAACAACCGTTGAAAACATTTTGATAGAAATCCCTTTTAAAGCCCAATCATTTCAAAACCAGGCTACCAAAAAAATAGGATAGAAGTCCTACCTCAATACTCGTGCCGATACCCCACACCGTAATCCCTGTCCGCTATACGTTAGCTCCACGGAACCACGAATGATCCTAGATACAAACTAAGTCGATCAATATCTAGTTCGAGACATTCTATGTTACTAAATCATTTCATGATGTCCTAGTGTGCCATTTGTACCTTTAAAATCATCCTATAAGGTTGGGATTTAAATCAGGGTTCAAAATAGTGAAAACGGGTAAAAAAAATCACAAAATTTTCCATGCCTCGGTCGGCCTGCCGGACGGCCTGCTTCGGCCTGCCGAACTGCACAGTTCGGCCTGCCGGAAGCAAAGTTTGGCCTGCCGAACATTTCCCCAGATTCGGCCTGCCGGTCGGAAGAACACCGGCCTGCCGATCATCACTCCGGCCTGCCGAACTGGGAAAACCCAGAAATCCCAGCCACGGGTTTCTCGATCCCCAAAATCCAAATCTTGTTTCTAACCTGTTTTTCTCAAATCCCAGGCATGAAAAACAACTATAGTTGATAGAAAAACATTCTAGAACATGTTTGGAACCATTTAAACAACATTTAAACTCAAAATCCTCAAAAATCCGAAAATGAGAAAAAGAGGAGAAAAATGAAAAATCTTGTAAAAAGTTCATTTAACACAAATCCTATTCCTTCTCTCCGCTATGCCATTCTGCTGCGGAGTGCCCGACGCAGTCAAATGGGATAAAATCCCATCGCTAACAAGTGTCCCAAGAACTCATTAGAAAGGTATTCCCCACCTCGATCGGATCGAAGTGCCTTTATGGGTCTACCCAATTGCTTTTCCACTTCAGCCCAAAACTCCCTGAACTTATCATAAGTTTCGCTTTTGTGGTGCATCAGGTACACATATCCATATCTTGAGTAATCGTCAATAAAAGTGACGAAGTACTTATACCCTCTTCGTGCCCGGATGTTCATCGGTCTGCAAACATCACTATACACAAGTTCTAGAACCCCTTCGGTCCTATTGCCCTTAGACCCGTATGGTCTTTTGGTCATTTTACCCTCCAAACAAGACTCACATTGAGGTATAGATTCCACCTTTAAGTCCATCCCTTACCAACATTTGAATCCTATTCAGGTTAATATGGCCAAGGCGCAAATGCCAAAGATAAGTCTTATTAGAGTGAGAAGTTTTAAGTCTTTTTGAGTCATCATCATTCATCTCAGCATTAAGCAATAAGTCCATCTTAGGTTTGATAAAATATAGATTATTTTGCATCCATCTAGAACAGATAAAAGATTTTTTTTTACGAATCACCACTTTTTCATTAAAAGATACCACGTAGGAGTCTTTAAATAAAGAAGATACAGAAATTAAATTCAGAAGATACAGAAATTAAATTCCTTTTATATTTAGGAACATAAAAACAATCTCGTAAAATTAAATTCCTATAATTATCAAAGTAAAGATGTACATCTCCCACTGCTTCCACTGAGACCAAGGATCCATCGCCCATCCGAAGCGTTAAGTCTTCACGTAGTAGACTTCTCGTTTCTTTGAATCCCTGTAGAGAAACACAAACATGATTAGTTGCACCAGAATCTATGACCCAGATGTCACTGGATTCCTCAACCAAACAAGTTTCTAAATATAGAAGATCACACCAGAAAGACAATCCGTTTTTCTTCAATCTAAACTTAGATTCTAGTTGTTCTAAGTTCATTTAACACAAATCCAAGGTTTTCTAAGCTTAAACAAACTTAGATTTCAAAAACACACAAAATTGAAAATTTTGTAAAAAGTTTAGAAATTTCGAATCTAACCTCGAATCGAAGCTTCAATCCGCGTTCTCGGTTGCCGAATCACGTCCCCGAGCTTCCTCCTTGCTATCCCGAAGCTTGGATTCGAAATGGAGTTCAAAAATTTGAGAGAGAATTGAGAGAGAAAGAGAGCTGCCGAGAGAGAGAGAGAGAGAGGAGAGAGAATGTCACGGGAGAGTGAGGAGAGAGAGAGGAAGGAAGGAAATAAATAGAGAAAATCGGTGGGCGGTTTTACTGTGCGAAAACCATGTGCCGCCCACGGTTTTGCAAAACAGAGTATTTTTAACATTTTACAAATTGTGGTGTTTTAAAACTCAAAACATCATTTTAAAACAATAAGAAATCCTTCGAATTCATTAATTTAACAAAACAACCAAAAATTCAAAAATCCAACCAAATAGTCTAATAAATGTTAAAACTTTAATTATGGCACACTAATTCATCATTTACATTACATTAATATTAAATAAATTTTGGGGCGTTACAATTTCACAATTATCAACTCCAACGCTACTCCACTAAAAGCTTAGAATTGTACTCTCAAACTTTATAGAATTACGAAGCTCGTGTAGCTAAGTCTCCATGACATATCATAGTGTATCGTATCCCCATATAATCTTCCATAATCGGCTTAAGGACAAGTTATGTCTTACCTTTCCGATTATTTTTATCTTACGTTTCATTGTCTCACCATTAGAAAACTTGCCATCCAAAGATAGTATACCATTCGGTTACACCTATGTATCCAAATGGTTGAGCGCTCCAGTTTTCCAATTACAGGACAACGCATATAAGAGGATATCATTACTCCTAAAGAGGAGCTATGGATTCCATATCTATGAATAACAAGTCTACGCAATCAAGAGTCATGCCTCCAACATACCGGCATGCATACCACTATTGTGATGTGGGTGTCACCCTTTGGTACATCAAAAGACACAAGTCGAGATAACGGGCCCACTATTCATCTCAGGATTAAGATACAATACAAATGACTGTCTAAAGTGAATCGATTTGCCAAGACAGAATTATTAATCCAAATCTATTCGCTTTATGTCCCGATCCAACGCATCGTCACCTATGACAACGTGCCGATGTTTCTATTCACGGAGTCCAACTCCGATGGTCAAGACAAACCATCTCCCATAAGGGATATAGACAACATAACAATCTTTACATGAATAAAGCGCCCAACTTTATTCCCTCGATTGCGGATCATATGTTTTAGACCGTCACTTTAAGAATCGTGTCTTTCGCATAATTAGTCCATCATATGCCCAATTCTTAAGGTTTAGACTGACTGTCTCAGACTACTATTTGCTTATCATACATTCAACAAATATGAACATAAAGAGGACAAGATTTGGTATATATAAATGAATAAATTCTTTATTGATAAAAGTGTCTCCAAAAACGTATTACATTTTTACTCCTTAGGGCATACATGTCTAACAATCTCCCACTTGCACTAAGTGAGTAAATACAACAAATTTTGCATCCCCATAGCTTCCACATGCCTCTCGAAACTCTCCCAGTAAGTGTCTTCGTAAATGGATCAGCTAAATTGTCCTCTGACGCGATATTGCACACCGTGACATGCCCTCCCTCAACGAAGTCCTTTATCACATGATACTTTCGATCAATATGCTCACTCTTCTTGTGAAATCTTGGTTCATTAGAATTAGCTACCGCCGCACTGTTATCACAGTACAGTGATACCGCTTTATCCATACCAAGAACTACCTCAAGATCCCCAAGGAACTTGCGGAGCCATACTGATTTCTTCGAAGCATCACTAGCCGCCACATACTCGGCCTCCATCGTTGAATCCGAAGTGCAATTTTGCTTCGCACTTCTCCAACTGATGGCACCGCCACCCAGAGTAAACACAAACCTCAAAGTCGATTTCCTTGAATCCAGACAGGATTGAAAATCCGAATCAGTGTATCCTAGAGGAGTTAAATCCTCACCCGAATACACAAGCATATACCCTCGAGTCCTTCTCAAGTACTTGAAAATATGCTTTACCGCAACCCAATGGTTCGGTCTTAGATCCGCCTGAAATTGACTTACAATCCCGACCGCATAGCTAATATCTGATCGTGTGCAAAGCATGGCATACATGAGACTACCCACTACCGAAGCATAAGGCACCTTCTTCATGTATTCTTTTTCTTCATAAGACTTTGGAGAGTCCTTTTTAGAAAGAGTAATTCCAGACCTATATGGTTGCCCACCTTTCTTGGAATCCTGCATTGTAAACCTCCAGAGAATTTTATCTATGTAGCCGTCCTGTGACAAAGCTATCATTTTGTTCTTCATATTCTGAAAGATCTGGATACCGAGAACAAAATTAGCCTCACCTAAGTCCTTCATGTCAAACTGCTTGGTCAACCATAATTTGATCGATGACAATGCCCCAACGTTATTGCCAATTAGCAGAATGTCATCTACATAGAGCAGTAGAAAAACCACCTTCCCATCCTTAATGTGTTTGTAAACACATGGTTCATCCACGTTTTGTGAGAACCCATAAGTCTTGATCACTTGATCAAATCTTATGTTCCAAGAACGAGAAGCCTGCTTAAGTCCATAAATTGACTTTAGCAGTTTACAAACCTTACCCTCTTGACCCAGGACCTTGAACCCGTCTGGTTGTTCCATGTAAATAGACTCATCAAGATAGACATTTAGAAAAGCCGTCTTGACATCCATCTGCCAAATCTCATAGTCGAGAGTGGCAGCTATGGACAAGAGAATTCAGATGGACTTAAGCATGGCTACAGGCGAAAAGGTTTCCTCATAGTCGATTCCATCCTTTTGCGTATAACCCTTAGCTACCAGTCTAGCCTTAAAGGTTTCGACATTTCCATCCACTCCTCTTTTCCTCTTGTAGATCCACTTACACCCTTTGGGTTTTACCCCTTCGGGAAGATCCACAAGCTCCCAGACCTGATTAGTCTCCATAGACTTCATCTCTATGTTCATGGCCTCTGTCCAGAGTCTTGAATCAACATCCTCCATAGCTTCTGCGTAAGTATAAGGATCCCTGTCATGTTCATCTGGTTCAGCCAAGAAGACCTCTCCATTGAACATATACCTCTCAGGTTGACGCCCGATCCTCCCACTACGCCGAAGCCCTTGAGGTTGTTGTTTAGGTTTGTTTGGTTTTTCTACACCAATCGGAATGGTTTCGTTCGGAACCTCCAGAGTGAACAGATCACCCCTTAACTCCTCAAGCACCATTTTGCTTTGAGGTTTAAAGTCGTTCATGTAACTCTCCTCAAGGAAAGTCGCTTTAGTTGAAACCACGACTTTATTTTCCTTTGGGTTATAAAAATAACCCCCTTTAGTCGCTTTTGGATATCCTATAACATGTAAACTTTTGAACGTGCTTCCAACTTATTCGGATCCTTAAACAGGACATGAGCTGGACATCCCCACATGCGAATATGGTTTAAGGATGTCTTTCGTCTTGTCCACAACTCGTGAGGAGTTTTAGGGACCGATTTTGAAGGCACATTGTTCAAAAGATAACATGCAGTTTGTAGTGCATATCCCCAAAAGGATAAAGGCAATGATGAATAACTCATCATGGACCGAATCATGTCCAACAAAGTCCTATTCCTTCTCTCCGCTATGCCATTCTGCTGCGGAATGCCCGACGCAGTCAAATGGGATAAAATCCCATCGCTAACAAGTGTCCCAAGAACTCATTAGAAAGGTATTCCCCACCTCGATCGGATCGAAGTGCCTTTATGGGTCTACCCAATTGCTTTTCCACTTCAGCCCAAAACTCCCTGAACTTATCATAAGTTTCGCTTTTGTGGTGCATCAGGTACACATATCCATATCTTGAGTAATCGTCAATAAAAGTGACGAAGTACTTATACCCTCTTCGTGCCCGGATGTTCATCGGTCTGCAAACATCACTATACACAAGTTCTAGAACCCCTTCGGTCCTATTGCCCTTAGACCCGTATGGTCTTTTGGTCATTTTACCCTCCAAACAAGACTCACATTGAGGTATAGATTCCACCTTTAAGTCCATCCCTTACCAACATTTGAATCCTATTCAGGTTAATATGGCCAAGGCGCAAATGCCAAAGATAAGTCTTATTAGAGTGAGAAGTTTTAAGTCTTTTTGAGTCATCATCATTCATCTCAGCATTAAGCAATAAGTCCATCTTAGGTTTGATAAAATATAGATTATTTTGCATCCATCTAGAACAGATAAAAGATTTTTTTTTACGAATCACCACTTTTTCATTAAAAGATACCACGTAGGAGTCTTTAAATAAAGAAGATACAGAAATTAAATTCAGAAGATACAGAAATTAAATTCCTTTTATATTTAGGAACATAAAAACAATCTCGTAAAATTAAATTCCTATAATTATCAAAGTAAAGATGTACATCTCCCACTGCTTCCACTGAGACCAAGGATCCATCGCCCATTCGAAGCGTTAAGTCTTCACGTAGTAGACTTCTCGTTTCTTTGAATCCCTATAGAGAAACACAAACATGATTAGTTGCACCAGAATCTATGACCCAGATGTCACTGGATTCCTCAACCAAACAAGTTTCTAAATATAGAAGATCACACCTACCTCCCTTGGAAAGGAAGTCCTTGCAATGCTTCTTTATATGCCCGACCTTACAACAGAAGAAGCACTTAAGCTTCTTTGGGTTCTTCTTCTTCTTCTTCTTGCTCTTGGTAGTAGCAGGAATAGAAGACTTCCCGTTCTTGGCCCATTGCTTCTTTCCATTCCCTGAGTTAGGATTGAAACCAGAAGCAGCTACCATGTTGGCCTCACCACCAGCAGGAGACTCCCTGATCAGCAGTTCGAGCTCTTGTAGCTGTTTCATCAGTTCTGTCAAGGTCATATCTCGTCTATTACTTAAATTAAAATTAGCTCTAAACGGAATAAATTCCTTAGATAGAGTCTCAAAGACCATAGTTATCTGAGTTTCAACATCGATGTCGGCTCCATTGGTTTGAGCCTTAACGAGGTAACCCATGACCAACATCATATGCTCCTTTACAGATGTCCCCGGTCTTTGTCTACAGTTTAAGAGTTTCCGAAGCGCCCCTTGCCACTTTGTTATGGCCTGGCCTCCAAACATGTCCTCAAGATTATCCAAGATTTGCTTCACAGTCTCATAATCCTGATGTTGAGCCTGTAGCACGTTATTCATGCTAGCCATAACATAGTAGCGGGCCTGATCATTAGCATCTTTCCAGCGATCGTATGCTTGGAATTGTTCATTACTTGAGTCTCCCGTAGGCTCGGGAGGACAAGGGGTTGTCAATACATATTTCAGTTTCTCAAAGGATAGGACGATGTCCAGGTTCTGTTTCCAATCGTTATAATTCTCACCGGTTAATTGGTTTTTGTCAAGTATCGATGATAAAGCGTTTTTAGACATTTTCAATCTACAATAAAGAATCATATACCAAATATAAGCAAACATATATAATAATTTAGTAAGATAACACAATCATGTAAAATCATACAAATGCGTTTATGTGTCAAAACCTTGAAAATATAACAACCTTACAATGATAATTCCCAACTCAGAATTCAACAAGCTTTAGGGGAGTCATGCCAAATTCAATCAGGAACACGAATCCCCTCCTGATTAATATATGCCATCCAGGACCCGTATGATCCAGCATATACTAATAATTGTTTCTTTGGCCATTAATTTTATTAACAGAGCTCCTAGGGGAGGTTAATAATAAAATTAACGTGAATGTATAACCACCATTTCAATATTTTATCCATGATTTATAATTACCACCTAGGGGTGTGCAACCATAAATCATACTAAAATACCTTATCCTTTCAGAGATCCAATCTGGTACATGATAGAAATCCCTTCATAGGGGTCAGGACCACCATGTTCTTCCTATGGACCAACGATGGAGGCCTTAGGTCCTCTCTTCAAAAACCTTCTCCCACTCAATCTTTTGAAATCAAGGTTTTATTTTAAAATTATGCATGAACAATTTTAATATGAGCGGCACTCCCTATTCTATATGACATGTTATCAATATACATGGTAAATCATATTATAATGCAGACAAGCAAAGCAATTTAAGCAAAGCTACAAGCAAAATAATAATAATAACCGTAATATTATGGTTCCACCATAGAGAATAGAAAACTAAGATTACAAGAGAATAATCGAGACATTTATCGATTCTTCATCCTTGAATCCTCAAGCTGTATTCTTCTTCATGTAATACCTATCTTCAAGTCTTCAATCTCGTATGAATCAAATACTTCATATTTCCGGTCACATCTAAATTTAATGTTTCTCAGAATCGTCCCAAAAATAAAATTAAAACTGCACCAAAAAATTACACCTTTTCTGGACACTTGGCAGCTCTCGGTCGGCAGGTCGATCTGGGTGATCGGCCTGTCGGTCATGCTTCATCGGCCTGTCGATCATACTGATCGGCCTACCGACCCATGAAGATTCGGCCTGCCGAATTGAAAGTTCGGCTTGCCGGCAGAGCCAGTCAAATTTCTGCCCCACTGTCAGCCTGCCGGACCACACGTTCGGCCTGCCGATCTCTGACCATCGGCCTGCCGAACTGTGACGTTTGGCATGCCGACCGAGCAGTAATCCCTCATTCTAGAAAATACAATTTTAATGCAATTCATCAATTTTATTTTCAACAATTCAAAACATAAAATTAGAGACTCAGGAAATACCTGCGTGCGTCATCATCAATCTTTAAGATTCGACTTCTCGTTCCGTCTTCTCTGAATAATCATTTAATTACAAAATTCTTACAAATTTAAAATTAAATAACAATTCCTAGACGGAAATGATAGTCCGCCATCTATTTACATGAAAAACTTAGATACATATTCTAACCTCTAAGGAACCATAACCGTTATAAATTAATTAATTAATGAAGAATTAAACAATGATTTAATCAACCATAATTAATTAATAAACATTCACCACATAATCCATGACAACATATATATTATATAAAAACCTAGAGTGCCATCTCTCTATAAAATTCAATTCAAGCATAAGAGAGATAAAGATCACAAAATTTATGCATATAACATGATCATAAGCTTGTAAATTTATGTAAAAAATATGGCTCTGATACCAATTGTTGGAAACGTAGTGCGCAACGAAATTTTAAAAATTTTTCCATCAGAATATTTTTCAAAACACAAGTTTGACATGTTACATGTATAAATTAGACAGATCTTACTAACCTCTGTGTGCCAAAGAACCTCCGCAACCTGTGTAGAGAAGTACCGTTCCAGAAGAGCCTCAACCAACTGGTCTTCTTTGCTATTCGCTATCCACAACCAGAGTGAGTGTGGGGTCACACGTATAGCTCTTCCACTGGTGACTCTCCTTCCAACCAATAGAGAGAACCCAAAGCTAGTGTTCGTGATTTGTGAATAAAAGCTGTCAGGGAGTTTTTCAGATGCTCACTAGAAGAGTATCACTCTTAATCTCTCAAATTGATCTGAGTAAATCATGAGACTCACTCCCTTTATATAGCTATTGGTCTTGGGGTCAGTCCTTATCAGATTAGGTCTCAAAAACTCAAAACAGAATCAAGTTCAGATCAATATCTGATAAGATCCGCGTGAAAATGCATAATCTTATCTCTTGTTGATTGGTAGGCTGAACAGCCTAATCGGCAAGCCGAATAGGCCCCATCGGCAGGCCGAACTCCCGAGAAAAAATCTCCGCGAATATTTTATTTTCCACCCGAGATTCTAAAGGATAAAGTCTCAGTTTTGATTCAAATAACCCAATAGAGAAGTTATCTGATCAAAACAAACTTTATCAAGATAATCTCTAAGAAAATAAATCAATTCACAATAATTCTATAAGTTTATCTTGATCTAATTTGTCCAAAATTAAAACAACCGATAAACAGACAAGAATTATCTGATCGCAATAATTGAACAAGTTTATCTTGAACTAATTTCTTACAAAATTAATTCAACCGATAAACAAACATAAATTATTTAATTCTTCCAAATTTTAAATCAATCTGACAAATCCGACATAAGTCACAAATTATTGGAAAAGCACGGCGTGTCGTTACAGGATTTTGTGAGCTAGCAAAGGGGACCAAAATGGACCTATAAAGTTCAAGCTCATGATAATTATGAAACCCAATATCCCAGATATACATTTCACAATTATCAACTCCAACGCTACTCCACTAAAAGCTTGGAGCTACACTCTCGAACTTTATAGAATTATGAAGCTCATGTAGCTAAGTCTCCATGACATATCATAGTGTATCGTATCCCTATATGATCATCCATAATCGGCTTAAGGACAAGTTCTGTCTTACTTTCCCGATTATTTTTATCTTACGTTCCATTGTCTCACCATTAGAAAACTTACCATCAGAAAACTTACCATCCAAAGATAGTATACCATTCGGTTACACCTATGTATCCAAATGATTGAGCGCTCCAGTTTTTCAATTACAGTACAACGCATATAAGAGGATATCATTACTCCTAAAGAGGAGCTATGGATTCCATATCTATGAATAACAAGTCTATGCAATCAAGAGTCATGCCTCTAATATACCGGCATCTATACCACTATTGAGATGTGGGTGTCACCATTTGGTACATCAGAAGACACAAGTCGAGATAAAGGGCCCACTATTCATCTCAGGATTAAGATACAATACAAATGATTGTCTAAAGTGAATCGATTTGCCAAGACAGAATTATTAATCCAAATCAATTCACTTTATGTCCCGATCCAACACATCGTCACCTATGTCAACGTCCCAATATTTCTATTTACGGAGTCCAACTCCGATGGTCAAGACAAACCATCTCTCATAAGGGATATAGACAACATAACAATTTTTACATGAATAAAGCGCCCAACTTTATTCCCTCGATTGCGGATCATATGTTTTAGACCGTCACCTTAAGAATCATGTCTTCTGCATAATCAGTCCATCATATGCACAATTCTTAAGGTTTAGACTGACTGTCTCAGACTACTGTTTGCTTATCATACGTTCAACAAATAGGAACGTAAAGAGGACAAGATTTGGTACATATAAATGAATAAATTCTTTATTGATAAAAATGTCTCCAAAAACGTATTATATTTTTACTCCTTAGGGCATACATGTCTAACAATAAACACAACTGCTCTCATCAGAGAGGCAATTTTCGCGGCTTGGCTGAACCCTCTTGACCACACACCCATCTGGGAGGTTTTCCAGCCCCGTTTTAAGGCATTCTATATATGGCTTGATGTCAATCTCTGCATCACCCATTTTGTCATCCAAAGTGAGTGTGTCTTTGTCAAACACTGTATGCAGAAAACAGGAAAATCATTCAGTACCCTCAATTAAGAAAAAAAAAAGAAAAAGAAGCAAACATCCCTTTTCTGATCACAATGAAAAATCAGGAATAAAGTATAAATTTTGCTTGAATGTTTGAGGATTAATATGTTTTCCATATGAACATTATAGAAACTCAAGATCACTTGCGAAAGTAATTGGGGTCTCAAGATCTGTGATGGAGAGAGTCAATTCATCATTCCACTCAGGGTTGCAGTTGTTTTTCACCACGCGAGTCTTCAGTTTCTGCATTTGATATTTGCATGAATATCAGAGGAAAGAAAGCAAAACAACAACCAGGAATTTTAATTGATGACAACCAAAGAAAAAAAAGACACTTAAATCTTGTGTACTCTCAAAAGAATTCTCTTTGAATTGTACCGGCTGATCTCTAGAGTTTAGGCAAAGAGCAATAATTATATCAGGATAGCCAAATAGCAAAACAATATTACTTAAAAGTAATATTTTACATAATTACAAAAAGGGATTTGATAAAATTGAAATACAAAATGAAAAATATAAATTTCCTTATATTTTGAATACAATTAGTCAATGCTGATATATTGGAACAATGGCAGAGTGCAAATGGAACTATGAAAGGATAAGGAGATGTTCATTCGGATTTAACTCGTGACAACTGTTCTCAATAATGGAATTATAAGGATGTTAAATAAGTCATAAAGGCATTCATTTCCGTATTCCACATCAATGCTTCCTTTTTTTTTTTAAAAAAAAGAAAAAAAAAATTCCATATCAGTGGTGAGAATCTAGTGGCTCTTTTTTTTTAGGTTAACGAAACACATGTCTCTTTTTTATTTGTAGAATTAAAATATGTCTGTAGTTAATAAATATTCTTTATA
This sequence comes from Artocarpus heterophyllus, assembly GCA_025403435.1. Taxonomy (NCBI): domain Eukaryota; kingdom Viridiplantae; phylum Streptophyta; class Magnoliopsida; order Rosales; family Moraceae; genus Artocarpus; species Artocarpus heterophyllus. Next base: position 7,403,311 of record CM046339.1, on the reverse strand, counting down.
TGTCCCAATACATATGTATAAAGACATTAATGGCTATAATAATGATATTGTTAGTTTTAATTTATTTTTTTAGAATAACTATAATATACGTATTTAAGATTTCAAACAGATTATGATATCATTATATTTAAAAAAAATCCCTAGAATTAAGATGTTTGTTGCTTAAATTCAAATTGATATCTAAAATAACGATTTTAAAATTCCCTAAAAAGATGAAATTTTTTATCGACAAGTTGGATTTACTGACAAATTAGAATTAAGGTGTTGTAATTAAATTAATGATATAGTTTTACTAACAAATTGAAATTAAGGTATTGTAATTAAATTAATGCCACATTATTATTAAGTCTTTTTATGTGTCTTACTGGTTATATAATTCGTATATCATTAAGTTAATGATATGTAATGATAATAATACGCAGTGACATTCATTTCTTAAGACTTCAAGTGAATGATATTTCCTATTTTTTTGTGATATGTAATTAAATTAATGATATAAAATTTATTAAGTCTTTTTGTGTATCTTATATGTTATATAATTGTTATATCATTAAGCTAATGATACGTAATAGTAATGATACCCAATGACATTCATTTCATTTTTTTAAGACTTCAAATAATAATAATAATAATACATCAATATAATATGTTAAAATAAGAAATATACGTGTATATTTTTTTCCTAATTTAACTATTCAAAAAATAAGAAAATTTGTTATAAAAATTTAAATACATGATAATATTTAGTAACAGGGTATTTTAAGGTTTTGAATATATGAAATTTTAAAAAAGAGACATATAAGTAATATTTGCATAACAAAGATGTATATTAATTCACTCCTTAAAAAATGGACAAATTATGTAATTTTTACCCTCTTTTTTTTTAAATGTTTGTGGGGTAAGAAATAGAAATCTTTCTTGAAGCCAAACATGCAACTTCTTATAAGCCACCAAGTGAACCAATTCTACGCATATTGTTTCAACTATTTCCTAAATAACAGCTGAGTTTTAATATGTCCATTATTCAACTGCCGAAAACTACTATTTGTTCTGTTCCAAATCAAGAACCAAGGATTAATTAAGGGGGAAAAAAAACTACTTTCGCTGGAACTATTTTGGCGTTTGAAACTGACAAGAAAAGCGAATAGAAGAAAATAAACAAGAATTTCGAAGCCTACTACAAGGATTGTCTTAAAAACAGCATTAAAGTATTTTATCTATAAAAGGATCATCCTAAGAAATATAAAAATATGTTGATTATAGGAGCAAAAGTTTGTCCGAACAAAAACCTTATGAATTACATAACTAAAATCAAAATATGTAATTCATCACAACCACAAAGAGAAAGACTACAAACTTATTTAAAAAAAAAACAAAGTAAAAATTTAGAAATTCTAGGAAATGGGTATGAACATTTGCATGGACACGAGAGACTATAATAAAAAAAATTAAAAACAAGCTGATATCCAGAAAAATGAGGATATTAATTTCAACCATGATTATTTATTTTATATCCTCCGCTAAGTGCATAAATAAGACTAATATATGTAATTGTATGCAAAATCATAAAGAAAAGAAAAAAGAGAAAAAAGGGTTAAAAATAACAGGCCTTTTCACCCATGGTAACGACCACATAGGGGTCACTTGAAAGGGCATCACGAACGGCAAGATTAACTCCTCTACGCACCCGAATCCTCAGAAGTCCCAGAATACTCTCCATCTAGCAATTTCCTCTCTTCAATTTGGTGTCTGCAGAATAAGTATTTGTCTTCTCTCCGACCCAAAACAACCAAGTGCTATCTCTGGATATATGTATATATACAGAAACCTATGTAATTGGTAAGAAAATATATATATTTATTAGCTAATTTATCTTCGTACAAGGAAGGAATCTGTCTAGATAAATTAACTTTTGTTAAAACGTGTGTCTTGTGGTGTATACGATAAAGGTAAAAAGAAAAAAGAAAAAGAAAATTCTAAAACTGACATTGATGAGTGTCAAAATCATCTTTTTCAGCGTTTTGGAAATGAGTGGCCCCTGCAATGTTGTGCGTTTGTGCTTCCACCATTCTTCTCGCTTTACCAAGTCTTTTATAAAATTCTAGCAAAAACAACAAATTGCTTTCATGATAGACGTCGGACAAGCTTATACAGTTGAAAGGCTAAAAATAATTCCACACATGGTTTGGGTTCTTTATAGAGCTCTTTATCTTTCGTGCAGAAGTTATAATTGTATCTCCATCGATATTTTTTTGGGACTATTCAAATTTTGCTACTATTCAAATAATCTGATACTGTTTATTTTTTTTTAGCTGAATTACAATGCGAAATATCAGACAGATTTTATCCGGCTCCAGAAGAGATTATCAAAATTTCTAGAACCACTTTTATATTTGGACCCATTTCTTGCAGGGTTATTTTTACGCGGCTCAGTTTTCTTAGCTATTAATTAAACACGTGTTAGAGTTAAAAGTACTTGATAATGATACTTACTTATTCTAAAGGTGATATTCGACCATCTTTATCTTCCACCTTTTATATATTTCAATGCACCAGTAATTTGTTGTTTTTTTTTTTGAACGGAAGCCGGTAATATTTTCAGAAGCCTTTGCTTGGCACAAAAGTGATATTCCGGCATGAATTTTTTTTCTTTTTATTTTACTGTTTCTCTAATAATTTTGAGTTCTAACTATGATTTTCAGGTTTTATTATTCAGCTGCAACGCCACAAACACTATTTACTACTACAAATAGCATCTTTTGCGATGACAAAAAGTCGTCGCAAAAAGCCAAGAGTCGTTGCAAATATATTATTTGCGATGATATGTCATCGCTAATACGTCGTCACTAACAACTAGACACAAATAATCGTCGCAATATTATTTGTGACGACAAATAATCGCAAAAAAGTCATTGCAATTATGTCGTCACGGTTGTCATCAAATATGACATTTAGCAAAGACAATTTTAAAAAATGCCGTCACAACAACGTGTGCTGATGCTGATGTGGACCTGATTATTTGCGACGACTTTATGAAAAAGTTGTCGCAAATATCTTAATGTTTTGCGACGACATTTTATTTTATTAAAATATTTAATATATTTAAATATTAATGTATTTTTAATATATTAATATATTTTTAATACTATTTATTAAATTTTTAATATTTTTAAATAGGAATAATCGACTTATAATAATAAAAATAAAAATTTAATTAAAAAAAGACAGTTGATAATACATTGTTCTAATAATAAAATCAAAATCAAACTAAATATAATGTGCCAAAATTTTGAACAAAGAAAAAAAATACAATCTAATCTTCTAAATTTGTAGCATCGTCGGTGCTATTGTTGTTGTCATCAGCCGCGTTTGGAGGAGGCAGAGGACCAGGTCAAACAAGAGTTGGTGGAATCATCATTGGCGGGAGTTGGGCTCCAGGTACCAACTTGCCCACCAACTCCACTAATGACACGTAGCTTTGGTACAAAGTCATGTTGTACTTGGCCGATCTTCGTAGAAAATCTTCCAGATATGGGTCAATAGGCGTCGAAGATGTTCCGTCCAACTGGGAGTTATGTGAGAGTGTAGGGCGTAGTCCACTCTTGTGTCCTCTACGTCTACCTAGGGCATGCTCTAATATTCCCTCATTGTTAAGCGCAGGTGCCGCTAAAGAGGAAGCAGACTGTGCCATCTAGGTTTGTCTTTCCTGCTTTATCATATTCTACACAAATAACATTTTACACATGTTAAAAATACACAGAGTAATTTGAATAAGAGAAGATAGTATTGAAAATTTAAAGTACTTACAAAAGATTGTTGTGCTTGGGGGTTGACCCGAGTCTCCAGGGAACGATGCATGTTTGCCCATTTGTCTATGGCAAACATCGGTTGCTGGGTCATTGTGTTGGTCTATCCACTAATTTGAATGTGTTTGAATAATGTATTCTTTGATAAATTTTTAGATTGCTTGTAATTAAATAAACTTACTAATCTTCTTGTCGTGGTGCTGGGAGATGGATATCTGACCATACAAACTTGACCACTTTTGGTTACCATGATTGTTTTTTTTCGTCACTGACTTTTTCTGTTTGTTATAGTTTTTAGCATTAGCAATATCAAAATTAATATATATAATAAATAACCAACTCAGCAGATATACAATTACTTAAAATTTTTCAGACATGAACCTGTTGTAGCAACGACCCTAGAGTTCTTGATTTTTGAGGTTTTGTGGGGGGGGGGGGGGGGGGTGCCCGCGGCGTGGTGGGTGGGGGGTGGAGTTGGCATTGACATATGCCTTGTTTGCTAGTCCTCTAAGTGCTTTAAAGTGTTCGTTGAGGTCACTCTTCAAATCCTGATAGCACTTGGCTACCTCTCTATCAACCACACCATGGAGGATGCCATCCAGCCTTTCGTAATCCAATGCAAACCAATCATGCAACACATTCAAGATCATGATAATTACTTTTATTATGTTCTATAAAAATTATGTACAATACAAATTATGTTATATAAGGATGAAGTTGAATACATACCAACATACGTTGCTGAATTTGCCTCTTATGTTGGACATTAACATCTTTCCAAGCAACATGGTATGGCTCACATGCATCCCGAGTCTAGATGCCTACGATTCTTTCAAAACACGACCCGAGCCACCCAAAAGCCTTCCTGTACCACTGGCCTCATCAAATGTGACCGATACCTTTCCATACTTCTCTATATATGTTGCAATCTCATGCCGTTTTGCCTTTCCTCGATCGGTATGACGGCGAGGTACGGCATCTAGTATTGTAAACATTAAGAAACATTTCAAATTAAAATTAGTTGACCGAATAAACTATATAAATTTGCAATTGGGTTGTAACTGTTGGAAACAAAGTGCGCAGCGAAATTTTAAAGATTTTTCATCAGAGTATTTTCCAAAACACAAGTTTGACATGTTATATGTATAAATTAAACAGATCTTACAAACCTCAGTGTGCCGAAGAACCTCCGCGACATGTGTAGAGAAGTAATGTTCCAAAAGAGCCTCAACCAACTGGTCTTCTTTGCTATTCTCTATCCACAACCTGAGTGAGTGTGGGCTCACACGTACAGCTCTCCCACCGGTGACTCTCCTTCCAACCAACAGAGAGAACCCAAAGCTAGTGTTCGTGATTTGTGAACAAAAGCTCTCAAGGAGTTTTCAGATGCTCACTAGAAGAGTATCACTCTTAATCTCTCAAATTGATCTGAGTAAATCATTAGACTCACTCCCTTTCTATACCTATTGGTCCTAGGGTCAGTCCATATCAGATTTGGTCTCAAAAAATCGAAACAGAATCAAGTTCGGATCAATATCTGATAAGATACGTGTGAAAATGCGTAATCCTATCTCCGCTGATAGGCAGGCCGAACTGTCTGATAGGCAGGCCGAACAGGCCAGTTCGGCAGGCCGAACACGTCATCCGGCAGGCCGAACTGCCGAGAAAAAATCTCCGCGAATCTTTTATTTTCCACCCGAGATTCTAAAGGTTAAAGTCTCAGTTTTGATTCAAATAGCCCAATAGAAAAGATATCTGATCAAAACAAACTTTATCAAGATAATCTCTAAGAAAATAAATCAATTCACAATAATTCTACAAGTTTATCTTGTTCTAATTGTCCAAAATTAAAACAACCGATAAACAGACAAGAATTACCCGAACGCAATAATTCAACAAGTTCATCTTGAACTAATTTTCTTACATAATTAATTCAACCGATAAACAGACATGAATTATTTGATTCTTACAAATTTTAAACCAATCTGATAAATCTGACATAAGTCACCAATTATTGGAAAAGCATGCCGTGTCGTTACAGGATTTTGTGAGCTAGCAAAGGGGACCAAAATGGACCTATTAAGTTCAAGCTCATGATAATTATGAAACCCAATATCCCAGATATACATTTCATAATTATCAACTCCAACGCTACTCCACTAAAAGCTTGGAGTTGCACTCTCGAACTTTATAGAATTACGAAGCTCGTGTAGCCTAGTCTCCATGACATACCATAGTGTATTGCATCCCCATATGATCATCCATAATCGGCTTAAGGACAAGTTCTGTCTTACCTTCCCGATTATTTTTATCTTACGTTCCATTGTCTCACCATTAGAAAACTTACCATCCAAAGATAGTATACCATTCGGTTACACCTATGTATCCAAATGGTTAAGCGCTCCAGTTTTTCAATTACAGGACAACGCATATAAGAGGATATCATTACTCCTAAAGAGGAGTTATGAATTCCATATCTATGAATAACAAGTCTACGCTATCAAGAGTCATGCCTCCAACGTACCGGCATGCATGTCACTATAGAGATGTGGGAGTCACCCATTGGTACATCAAAAGACACAAGTCGAGACAACGGGCCCATTATTCATCTCAGGATTAAGATACAATACAAATGATTGTCTAAAGTGAATCGATTTGCCAAGACAGAATTATTAATCCAAATCAATTCACTTTATGTCCCGATCCAACACATCGTCACCTTTGACAACGTGCCAATGTTTCTATTCATGGAGTCCAACTCCGATGGTCAAGACAAACCATCTCCCAAAAGGGATATAGACAACATAACAATCTTTACATGAATAAAGCGCCCAACTTTATTCCCTCGATTGCGGATCATATGTTTTAGATTGTCACCCTAAGAATTGTGTCTTTCGCATAATCATCCCATCATATGCCCAATTCTTAGGGTTTAGACTGACAGTCTCAGACTACTATTTGCTTATCATACATTCAACAAATATGAACGTAAAGAGGACAATATTTGGTATATATAAATGAATAAATTCTTTATTGATAAAAATGTCTCCAAAAACGTATTACATTTTGACTCCTTAGAGCATACATGTCTAACAATCTCCCACTTGCACTATGTGAGTAAATACTGCAAATTTCGCATCCCTGTCGAAGACTCTCCCAGTAAGTGTCTTCGTGAATGGATCAACTAAATTGTCCTCTGACGCGATCTTGCATACCGTCACATGCCTGCTCTCAACGAAGTCCTTTATCACATGATACTTTCGATCAATATGCTTACTCTTCTTGTAAAATCTTGGTTCCTTAGCATTAGCTACCGCCGCACTGTTATCACAGTACAGTGATACCATCTTATCCATACCAGGAACTACCTCAAGATCCCCAAGGAACTTGCGGAGCCACACTGCTTCTTTCGAAGCAACACTAGCTGCCACATACTCGGCCTCCATCGTTGAATCCAAAGTGCAATCTTGCTTCGCACTTCTCCAACTGATGGCACCGCCACCTAGTGTAAACACAAACCTCGAAGTCGATTTCCTAGAATCCAGGCAAGATTGAAAATCCGAATCAGTGTATCCTAGAGGAGTTAAATCCTCACCCGAATACACAAGCATATACCCTCGAGTCCTTCTCAGGTACTTGAAAATATGCTTTACCGCAACCCAAGGGTTCGGTCCTGGATCCGCCTGAAATCGACTCACAATCTCGACCGCATAGCTAATATCCAGTCGAGTGCAACGCATGGCATACATGAGACTACCCACTGCCGAAGCATAAGGCACCTTCTTCATGTATTCTCTTTCTTCATAAGACTTTGGAGAGTCTTTCTTAGAAAGAGTAATTCCAGACCTAGATGGTTGCCCACCTTTCTTAGAATCCTACATTGCAAACCTCCTGAGAATTTTATCTATGTAGCCGGCCTGTGACAAAGCTATCATTTTGTTCTTCCTATCCCGAAAGATCTGGATACCGAGAACAAAATTAGCCTCACCTAAGTCCTTCATGTCAAACTGCTTGGTCAACCATAATTTGACCGATGACAATGCCCCAACGTCATTGCCAATTAGCAGAATGTCATCTACATAGAGTAGTAGAAAAACCACCTTCCCATTCTTAATGTGTTTGTAAACACATGGTTCATCCACATTTTGTGAGAACCCATAAGTCTTGATCACTTGATCAAATCTTATGTTCCAAGAACGGGATGCCTGCTTAAGTCCATAAATTGACTTTAGCAGCTTACAAACCTTACCCTCTTGACCCGCGACCTTGAACCCGTCTGGTTGTTCCATATAAATGGACTCATCAAGATAGCCATTCAGAAAAGCCGTCTTGACATCCATCTGTCAAATCTCGTAGTCGAGAGCGGCAGCTATGGACAAGAGAATCCAGATGGACTTAAGCATGCTACAGGCGAAAAGGTTTCCTCATAATCGATTCCTTCTTTTTGCGTATAACCCTTAGCTACCAGTCTAGCCTTAAAGGTTTCGACCTTTCCATCCACTCCTCTTTTCCTCTTGTAGATCCACTTACACCCTATAGGTTTTACCCCTTCGGGAAGATCCACAAGCTCCCAGACCCGATTAGTCTCCATAGACTTCATCTCTATGTTCATGGCCTTTGTCCAGAGTCTTGAATCAACATCCTCCATGGCTTCTGCATAAGTATAAGGATCCCTGTCATGTTCATCCGGTTCATCCAAAACGACTTCCCCATTGAACATATACCTTTCAGGTTGACGCCCGATCCTCCCACTACGCCGAAGCCCTTGAGGTTGTTGTTCAGGTTTGTTTGGTTTTTCTACACTGATTGGAATGGTTTCATTCGGAACCTCCGGAGTAAACAGATCACCCCTCAACTCCTCAAGCACCACTTTACTTCGAGGTTTAAAGTTGTTCATGTAACTCTCCTCAAGGAAAGTTGCATTAGTTGAAACCACGACTTTATTTTCCTTTGGGTTATAAAAATAACCCCCTTTAGTCCCTTTTGGATATCCTACAAACACGCAAACTTCTGAATGTGCTTCCAACTTATTCGGATCCTTAAACAGGACATGAGCTAGACATCCCCATATACGAATATGGTTTAAGGATGTCTTCTGTCTTGTCCACAACTCGTGAGGAGTTTTAGGGACCGATTTTGAAGGCACATTGTTCAAAAGATAACATGCGGTTTGTAGTGCATATCCCCAAAAGGATAAAGGCAATGATGAATAACTCATCATGGACCGAATCATGTCCAACAAAGTCCTATTCCTTCTCTCTGCTACGCCATTCTGCTGCGGAGTGCCCGACGCAGTCAAATGGGATAAAATCCCATTCTCTAACAAGTGTCCCAAGAATTCTTCAGAAAGGTATTCCCCACCTCGATCCGATCGAAGTGCCTTTATGGGTTTACCTAATTGCTTTTCCACTTCTGCCTGAAACTCCCTGAACTTATCATAAGTTTCGCTTTTGTGGTGCATTAGGTCCACATACCCATATCTTGAGTAATCGTCAATAAAAGTGACGAAGTACTCATACCCTCCTTGTGCCCGGATGTTCATCGGTCCGTAAACATCACTATGCACAAGTTCTAGAATCCCTTCGGCCCTATAGCCTTTAGACCCGTATGGTCTTTTGGTCATTTTACCCTCCAAACAAGACTCACATTGAGGTATAGATTCCACCTTTAAGTGACTTAAAGGTCCATCCCTTACCAACCTTTGAATCCTATTCAGGTTAATATGGCCAAGGCGTAAATGCCAAAGATAAGTCTTATTAGAGTGAGAAGTTTTAAGTCTTTTAGAGTCATTATCATCTATCTCAGCATTAAGCAATAAGTCCATCTTAGGTTTGATAAAATATAGATTATTTTGCATCCATCCAGAACAGATAAAAGATTTGTTTTTACGAATCACCACTTTTTCATTAAAAGATACCACGTAGGAGTCTTTAAATAAAGAAGATACAGAAATTAAATTCCTTTTAAATTTAGGAACATAAAAACAATCTCGCAAAATTAAACTCCTATAATTATAAAAATAAATATGGACATCTCCCACTGCTTCCGCTGAGACCAAGGATCTATCGCCCATTCGAAGCGTTAAGTCTTCATGAAGTAGACTTCTCGTTTCTTTGAATCCCTCCCTTGGAAAGGAAGTCCTTGCAATGCTTCTTTATATGCCCGACCTTACCACAGAAGAAGCACTTAAGCTTCTTTGGGTTCTTCTTCTTGTTCTTCTTGCTCTTGGTTGTAGCAGGAATAGAAGACTTGCCACTCTTGGCCCGTTGCTTCTTTCCATTCCCAGAGTTAGGATTGGAACCAGAAGCAGCTACCATATTGGCCTCTCCACCAGCAGGAGACTCCCTGATCAGCAGTTCAAACTCCTGTAACTGTTTCATCAGTTCTGTCAAGGTCATATCCCGTCTATTGCTTAGATTAAAAGTAGCTCTAAACGGAATAAATTCCTTAGACAGAGTCTCAAAGACCATAGTCATCTGAGTTTCTGCATCGATGTCGGCTCCATTGGTTTGAGCCTCAGCGAGGTAACCCATGACCAACATCATATGCTCCTTTACAGATGTCCCCGGTCTCTGTCTACAGTTTAAGAGTTTCCGAAGCGCCCCTTGCTGCTTTGTTATGGCCTGGCCTCCAAACATGTCCTCAAGATTATCCAAGATCTGCTTCGCAGTCTCATAATCCTAATGTTGAGCCTGCAGCACGTTGTTCATGCTAGCCATAACATAGCAGCGGGCCTGATCGTTAGCATCTTTCCAGCGGTCGTACGCTTGGAATTGCTCATTACTTGAGTCTCCCGTAGGCTCGGGAGGACAAGGAGTTGTCAGTACATATTTCAGTTTCTCAAAGGAAAGGACGATGTTCAGGTTCCATTTCCAATCGTTATAGTTCTCACCGATTAATTGGTTTTTGTCAAGTATCGATGATAAAGCGTTTTTAGACATTTTCAATCTACAATAAAGAATCATATACCAAACATAAGCAAACACATATAATAATTTAGTAAGCTAACACAATCATGTGAAATCATACAAATGTGTTTATGTGTCAAAACCATGAAAATATCACAACCTTACAACGATAATTCCCAACTCAGAATTCAACAAGCTCCTAGGGGAGTCATGCCAAATTCAATCAGGAACACGGATCCCCTCCTGATTAATATATGCCATCCAGGACCCGTCTGATCCAGCATATATTAATAATCGTTTCTTTGGCCATTAATTTTATTAACAGAGCTCCTAGGGGAGGTTAATAATAAAATTAACGTGAGTGTATAACCACCGTTTTAATATTTTATCCATGATTTATAATCACCACCTAGGGGTGTGCAACCATAAATCATACTAAAATACCTTATCCTTTCAGAGATCCAATCTGGTACATGATAGAAATCCCTTCCTAGGGGTCAGGACCACCATGTTCTTCCTATGGACCAACGATGGAGGCCTTAGGTTCTCTCTTCGAAAACCTTCTCCCACTCAATCTTTTGAAGTCAAGGTTTTATTTTAAGATTATGCATGAACAATTTTAATATGAGCGGCACTCCCTATTCTATATGGCATGTTATTAATATACATGGTAAATCATATTATAATGCAGACAAGCAAAGCAATCAAGCAAAGCAACAAGCATAATAATAATAATAACTGTAATATTATGGTTCCACCCTAGAGAATAGAAAAATAAGATTACAAGAGAATAATCGAGAGATTTATCGATTCTTCATCCTTGAATCCTTAAACTGTATCCTTCTTCATGTAATATCCTTCTTCAAGTCCTCAATCCCGTATGAATCGAACACTTCATATTTCCGGTCATATCCAAATTTAATGTTTCTTAGAATCGTCCCAAAAATAAAATTAAAACTGCATTGGAAAAATTGCACCTTTTCTGGACACCTGGCAGCTCTTGGTCAGCAGTCCGATCTGGGTGATCGGTCTGCCGATCATGGTGGTTCGGCCTGCCGAACATGAGGTTTGGCCTGCCGACAGAGCACCAAAATTTCTGCCCCACTTTTGGCTTGCCGGACCGTACGTCCGGCCTGCCGATTTGTGACCTTCGGCCTGCCGAACTGTGAGGTCTGGCATGCCGACCAAGCAGAAGAAACCTTATTCCAGAAAATACAATTTTAATGCAATTCATCAATTTTATTTTCAACAATTCAAAAACATAAAATTAGAGACTCAAGAAATACCTGGAGGCACCATCATCAATCTTTAAGATCCGACTTCTCGTTCCGTCTTCTCCGAATAATTATTTAATTACAAAATTCTTACAAATTAAAAATTAAACAACAATTCCTAGACAGAGATGATAGTCCGCCATCAAATTACATGAAAAAACTTAGATACACATTCTAACCTCTAAGGAACCAAAATCGGTATTAATTAATTAATAAATAATTAAACAATGATTTAATCAACCATAATTAATTAATAAACATTCACCACATAATCCATGACAACATATATATTATATAGAAACCTAGAGTGCCATCTCTCTATAAAATTTAATTCAAGCATTGGAGAGATTAAGATCACAAAATTTATGCATATAACATGATCACAAACTTGCAAATTTATGTAAAAACCTTGGCTCTGAAACCAATTGTTGGAAACAAAGTGCGCAGCGGAATTTTAAAGATTTTTCATCAGAGTATTTTTCAAAACACAAGTTTGACATGTTATATGTATAAATTAAACAGATCTTACTAACCTCAGTGTGTCGAAGAACCTCCGCGACTTGTGTAGAGAAGTAACGTTCCAGAAGAGCCTCAACCAACTGGTCTTCTTTGCTATTCTCTATCCACAACCGGAGTAAGTGTGGGCTCACACGTACAGCTCTCCCACCGGTGACTCTCCTTCCAACCAACAGAGAGAACCCAAAGCTAGTGTTCGTGATTTGTGAACAAAAGCTCTCAAGGAGTTTTCAGATGCTCACTAGAAGAGTATCACTCTTAATCTCTCAAATTGATCTGAGTAAATCATTAGACTCACTCCCTTTTTATACCTATTGGTCCTAGGGTCAGTCCATATCAGATTTGGTCTCAAAAAATTGAAACAAAATCAAGTTCGGATCAATATCTGATAAGATACGCGTGAAAACGCGTAATCTTATCTCCGCTGATAGGCAGGCCGAACAGGCCAGCTTGGCAGGCCAAACACGTCATCCGGCAGGCCGAACTGCCGGGAAAAAATCTCCTCGAATCTTTTATTTTCCACCCAAGATTCTAAAGGATAAAGTCTCAGTTTTGATTCAAATAGCCCAATAGAAAAGATATCTGATCAAAACAAACTTTATCAAGATAATCTCTAAGAAAATAAATCAATTCACAATAATTCTACAAGTTTATCTTGTTCTAATTGTCCAAAATTAAAACAACCGATAAACAGACAAGAATTACCCGAACGCAATAATTCAACAAGTTCATCTTGAACTAATTTTCTTACATAATTAATTCAACCGATAAACAGACATGAATTATTTGATTCTTACAAATTTTAAACCAATCTGATAAATCTGACATAAGTCACCAATTATTGGAAAAGCATGCCGTGTCGTTACAGGATTTTGTGAGCTAGCAAAGGGGACCAAAATGGACCTATTAAGTTCAAGCTCATGATAATTATGAAACCTAATATCCCAGATATACATTTCACAATTATCAACTCCAACGCTACTCCACTAAAAGCTTGGAGTTGCACTCTCAAACTTTATAGAATTACGAAGCTCGTGTAGCCTAGTCTCCATGACATACCATAGTGTATTGCATCCCCATATGATCATCCATAATTGGCTTAAGGACAAGTTCTGTCTTACCTTCCCGATTATTTTTATCTTACGTTCCATTGTCTCACCATTAGAAAACTTACCATCCAAAGATAGTATACCATTTGGTTACACCTATGTATCCAAATGGTTAAGCGCTCCAGTTTTTCAATTACAGGACAACGCATATAAGAGGATATCATTACTCCTAAAGAGGAGTTATGGATTCCATATATATGAATAACAAGTCTACGCTATCAAGATTCATGCCTCCAACGTACCGGCATGCATGCCACTATAGAGATGTGGGAGTCACCCATTGGTACATCAAAAGACACAAGTCGAGACAACGGGCCCATTATTCATCTCAGGATTAAGATACAATACAAATGATTGTCTAAAGTGAATCGATTTGCCAAGACAGAATTATTAATCCAAATCAATTCACTTTATGTCCCGATCCAACACATCGTCACCTTTGACAACGTGCCAATGTTTCTATTCATGGAGTCCAACTCCGATGGTCAAGACAAACCATCTCCCAAAAGGGATATAGACAACATAACAATCTTTACATGAATAAAGCGCCCAACTTTATTCCCTCGATTGCGGATCATATGTTTTAGATCGTCACCCTAAGAATTGTGTCTTCCACATAATCATCCCATCATATGCCCAATTCTTAGGGTTTAGACTGACAGTCTCAGACTACTATTTGCTTATCATACATTCAACAAATATGAACGTAAAGAGGACAATATTTGGTATATATAAATGAATAAATTCTTTATTGATAAAAATGTCTCCAAAAACGTATTACATTTTGACTTCTTAGAGCATACATGTCTAACAGTAACATACCCGATTGATAGCATGACAACACTCTATTCATGTTGGTGGAGGTTAGGCTCTACTGTAGAGCCAACACATGTGGCAACTTGTCCAGATATATTCAACTGTTGTCAAATAAAAGGTTTAATATCATTATTATGTACTATAATAATTATGTTGCCCTGATATCCTAATATAGTACTATTAAAACAAGGGCATCTATATATAATATCTATTCTTCGTCACTGCTAATATCTTGAATGTTATCACCATTATTAACACCGTCATCATCTTCAAAGTCATCATTTTCAACTTCAACGTACTCCTCTAAAGTTTCATCATCCTTTTATTGCAAATCCAAATCTTCATATTCTTCTAGAGACTTGTCTTTTAATATTGCATCAACATTGGACATGACAACATCTGATGATACATTAGGGAGATTCCACATCAAGGTGTCAATCACCGGTAGGTCCACTGCTAATTCAACATTTGTAGACTCTAAATCTTGAACCACCGTCACATCGTCCACAACTGCTTTGGGGAGATCCCATATATGCCGATGTCCAAAGTGTTCAACAATTTTCCAATTTGGACTGTTAAACAAATCATCTACATAAAAACTTGTTCTACTTGAGATGCAAGTATGAATGGCTCATTCTCGTACCACGAGTCCTTAACAAAGATGCTTGTTTTTTTTTTGTATTGTTGAACTCTCTTCTTTTCTGGACGAGTGTCGAACCACTTACACTTTAAAAAAAATAATAGAATTGACATTTATGTACGACAATTCGTAAATCCCCTTCCTGACCATGTAATATGTTTGATTATATAGTCCACAAACACAGACACTGAAAACCTTTACCAAAGTCGTGAGTGAAAATAAATAACAAACAAGTAAATTACAATACCAAACTGTCCAAACAAGACAATTCAAGCATCGGTGTTACTATATACGGATCCTTGAAGAGGTCTAAGGTAAACTCATGCAAACATGTGCAAAATAAAAACATAAATTTGTACTCCCGTATGTTTTTTTCTGTGACTATAAAGTCACAAATCAAACTTACCATCTCCGAAAAAAGATACACTTTTATTAAATTTTATGCAATCTTATCAAATCTTATGATAATTTTATGATCATTTTACACAATTTTATCAAATTTTATGATAATTTTATTGTTCTTATTTTTAAAAATAAAATTACAATTTTAATAAACATTATTACTATTATAATTAATTAATTAGTTCATTAATTGTTAATTAATAATATTAGATTCTTATTTTTATTTTTTAATTTCTAATGAAAAATTACAATTTTTTTATTTTTTAATTTATTATTATTAATAACCTTGACATTTATTTTATGAATTTTTTAATTACTATAATGCATTAACAATAATTTTATACTATATTTTCAAATTTTATGATAATTAGTCCTTAACAATGATATTATAATTATTAAACTATATTGTTCACTAATTTATAATAATGAATTAGTATATCATTTTACTTTATACTTAATAAATTAATAAATTAGTTCATTAATTGTTAATTAAGAATTATCATTTTTTTATTTTTTATTTTTAAATTGTAATTAAAATTTACATTTTTTTAATTTTTATAAGTTATTATTATTAATAACTTCGACATTTATTCTTTCAATTTTTTAATTACTATAATGCATTAACAATAATTTTAAAATCCCAAAATTCTAATTCTACAAAATCCTAAAAATTCAATTCCACAACAATCCGCATTAAAACAATCCATAATTCCAACAAAGTCACAATTACAATTCATAATTCAACAACAGATCACAATCTAAATAACATATTCATAACTCAAAAAATTCAATTCACAACACAATTCCCAAAATATTCCAAATACCAAAAATTTAAAAACTTACATAATCTAAAATCCACTAAGAACAAGGGTTAGAAAATGAGGATGGCAGTGAAAACTGCAATATTGGATGGTTAGAAAATAACCAAAAGCTCCAAAAACTCAACCGGGAAAAAGTTTAGGGATTTCATAATTTAGAGAGATTTCTATGGTTATTGTTTGATAATATGAGTTTTTATAATACAAAACTCATGAATCTATGAATTTCTATAAGTTTGAGAGAGATTTGAGCGGAATAGGGCGGAAAAACATAGAAAAAAGGGGGATTGTTGTAAGAAATTGTTGGAAAAAATGGGGGAAAAGGAGCTCTCGATTCATTTATAAGCAGAATTTTTTGCGACGACATTTTGTCATCATAAAAAATTAAAAAAGTTGTCGCAAGAGGTCATCAAAATGATGTCGTCCCACTTAATCTGGGAAAAAAAATTGACGAAGTAATCTTTTGAGACGATTGTTAACAAACATTGTTGCAAATAATTTTCATTAAAGCGCCCTTTTCTCTGCTAAAATTTTTGTGAAAAATTAAAATTTTACTTTTTATGACGACACAAATAATCTCACCGCTATTGTGACTAACAACGTGAGACAACTATTAACCATTAGCCTTTGTGACAACATGTAATTGCAAAAAAAGCAAATTGTCGTCGCAAAAAAGACCTTTGGAACTGTGACTGAGAGTGTAAGATGGCTGTAAACCATTGGTTTTTGCCACAACATTGTCGTCATAAAAAACTTTGCAATTCTCACCACGTGTATAGAGTGTTGTCGCCACCTATACACAACGGTATTTACAACGCATTGTCATTGAAAACACCTAACATATTTTGCTCCAACCTTCTGGTGCCAAATATTCTTGGCGCCAAACGACTAATTGTGATGATACGTCATTGCAAATATAAATAGTTATGTGCTTTCTTTTTTGCGATGACATTTTGACGCGAATAAGTTTTATATGCAACGATATGTCATTGCAAAAATGTTCTTCAATTGTGACAATTTGTTGTTGCATAAAATGAAATATTTGCAATGACAATTATCATCGCAAAAAATATCATCGCTATGAGGCTTGTTTGTAGTAGTGATTGGTGTTGTAACGCCCCAAATTTATTTAATGTTATTGTAATATAAATGATGAATTAGTGTGCCATAATTAATGATTCAACATTAATTTGATTACTTGGTTGGATTTTGAATTTTTGGTTGTTTTGTTAATTCGATGAATCCAAATGATTTCATATTGATTTAAAATGATGTTTTGAGTTTTAAAACACAACAATTTGTAAAATGTTAAAAATATTCCATTTTACAAAACCGTGGGAGGCACATGGTTCTCGCACAGTAAAACCACCCATCGATTTTCCCTATTTATTCACCCTCCTCTCCCTCTCTCATCACACTCTCTGCTCACACTCTCTCTCTCTTCTCTCCCGTGACTCTCTCTCGGTCTCTCCTTTCTCTCTCAACTTCTCTCTCAAATTTTTGAATCAAATTCGAATCCAAGCTTCGGGTTAGCAAGGAGGAAGCTCGGGGACATGATTTGGCAACCGAGAACGCGGATTGAAGCTTCGATTCGAGGTTAGTTTTGAAATTTCTAAACTTTTTCCAAAATTTTCAATTTTGTGCATTTTTGAAATCTAGGTTTGCTTGAGCTTAGAAAACCTCCGATTTGAGTTAGATGAACTTAGAACAACTAGAATCTAAGCTTAGATTGAAAAAAAATGGATTGGATTCAAGATTTTTCATTTTTCTCCTCATTTTCTCATTTTTTGATTTTTGAGTTTAAATCTTGTTTAAATGAGTTCAAATGTGTTCTAGTATGTTTTTCTATCAACTATGATTGTTTTCCATGCCTGGGATTTGAGAAAAATAGGTTAAAATCAAGATTTGGATTTTGGGGATCGAAAAACCCGTGGCTGGAATTTCTGGGTTTTCCCAATTCGGTAGGCCGAACTGTGTGTTCGGTAGGCCGGATCAAGGGATCGGCAAGCCGGTGTTCTTCCGTCCGACAAGTTGAACCTGGGGAAATGACTGGCTGACCGGACTTGGTTTTCGACAGGCCGGACTGTGCAATTCGGCCGGCCGAAGCAGGGAGTCCGGCAGGCCGGCCGAGCGTAGGGAATTTTGTGATTTTTCACCCGTTTTCACTGATTTGAACCCCGATTTAAATTCCAACCTTATAGGATGATTTTAAAGATACAAATGGCACACTAGGACATCATAAAATGGTTTAGTAACATAGAATGTCTCAAACTAGATATTGATCGACTTAGTTTGTATCTAGGATCGTTCGTGGTTCTGCGGAGCTAACGTATGGCGGACCGGGATTACGGTGTGGGGCACCGGCATGAGTATTGAGGTAGGACTTCTACCCTATTCCTTGGTAGCCTAGTTTCAAAATGATTTGGCTTTGAAAAGGATTTCTATTAAAATGTTTTCAACGGTTGTTTGAAAATGAATTTATCGGTTATATTTTAATATACCGTGAACTGAAATGAACTTCATAATGAATGTAAATGACAACACTCGGTAATTGGGTTTTTGAACGATGATGATAATAAACATATAGGCATGATGCCATATAAGAGATCGGGTTGTGTAGCGATCGACCTTTGGGGCAGGTCCTGAAACCCAGTTGGGCCACTACGGTGGTGTTATTATTATGGTTTGCCTAGGAAAGAAAAATGATATTACTGGTTGTACAAGTAAACTGTTCCGGGTAAGAACGGTTTTACTCAAATTTATTTATCTATTTATTTATTCATTTAAGGTTTCTTTTAAATAATTCATGAATGATGAAATGTTTCTTTAAATTAAATTATTTTATAAAACATAGTCCTATTGAGCTTTTCGCTCACATTTTATTTGTTTTAAATTTCCCCGCTTCTCGGCGGTTTTCCATTTAGGTTTGGAGAGGATTCTTCGGACAAGACACAAGAGCAATAGAGGGACTAGTAAACTTATTTGTATTATTTAAATTAAGGCATGTAAGAATTTAATTTTATTTGTACTTGGACTGTGATTGTATTTATGATATTGTCAGTACCATGTGTGTGCACAAGTTGTGGGTCTGTGGGACCCATACTCGCTACTTTATTGTTTTATTATTATTCGTTTAATGATTGAAATTGCCTAATGTATATGAATTCTTTTATAAGGTGTTGTTTTAAAGAACCTCACATTTTATATTTAATCCAACCCCTAAACTCTTGATTTTTAATTAAATTCTCTTTTAATTAATTTAAATAATCTGCCACGTGACCTCCTGTACTTCAGGGCGTGACAGAATGGTATCGGAGCTCAAGGTTATGAACCTTGGGAATTGTACACACATTGGTTTGACAATGAAATACCTCTGACAGTCCAAATTTTATTTTCAGAAGTGAGAGAATGGCACCTAGACGTCGTTCGACAGCTGACGTTGAGTTCAGAAATGATGAGGGCATGATGAGGTCTATGTTTGTGGCTTTTCGGCAGATGGCAGCCAAGGCTAGACTAGAAGATTCTGATGTTCGTAGTCGGCATGCGTATTTTAAGGAATTCCGGCGTGCGTCAGTTCTGACTTTTGATGGTAATGGGGATCCGCAGTTAGCAGAGTATTGGCTGGATTCGCTCTTGAAGCGTTTGGATACTCTTGGTGTGCCTGAGGAGTATCGTGTGGAGTTTGCTGCATATAAGCTCGAGGGTAGCGCTAACACTTGGTGGAAGCAAGCTAAGTGTTTGGAGCGCCGTGGTGATATCAGTTGGGACAGGTTTGAGGAGCTGTTCTATGATCGATATTTTTCGCAGGGGTATAGAGATAAGAAGGCAGCTGAGTTCTACAGGTTGCAGCAGGGTAATCTGCCAGTTCGGGAATATGAGGCAAGGTTTAATGAGTTGGCTAGGTCTGCTCCATCAGCGGTGGCATCGGAGCATGAAAAGTGTATTAAGTTTCAGGAAGGACTCAAGGCTCCTATTCGGCGACAGTTGGTTGCTCTACGACTTAGTAGTTTCGGAGAGCTTGTGTCGTCGGTGATGTCCATGGAGAATGATTATGTGCAGTATTGTGAGGACCGAGCCAAGGCTTCAGGAGGACCATAGAGGAGCGGTAGGAAGAGCACCAGTAGCTGTCCGACTCCAGGGAAGAGCAAGCAAGGTGGCGCAAACAGCGGTAGCAGCAGTTCGTCTGGCAGCGGGCGCAGCAATCCCTACAGCTTCCATTGTCATTTCTATCAGCAGCCCGGACACATCAAGAGGAATTGCCCGATTAGGACTGCCCGTCTTGGATCTCAGACCGGGGAGGATGCCAGTCGTCAGTCTCAGCCTCAGACCCTACCTCTGCCTCAGCAGTACCTGCAGTTGCAGTATCCCCAGTTCTCTCCTCAGCAGTTCCCATATCCGGCACGGGGGCAGTAGCCGTAGCATTTCCAGCGCAGTGTCCCTCAGTATCGAGCGCCGAGTGCAGGTAGTGTGCAGTCGTCTTCTTCTCAGCAGCATCAGTAGAATAATCCAGGACCCAACAATGTTGGTAGAGGAAAAGGGAAGGCACCATTGCAGGTTCATGCAATGGCATCTAGAGGTTCAGATTCTCATGTTGGTAACGCGGTTGTCGATGGTACGATCTTGGTTTCTAGATCTTTAGCTCGCGTTTTATTTGATATCAGTGCCTCTCATTCTCTCATTTTGAGTTCTTTTATACATGCCTTGGGATTAGAGATAGAAGAGTTTGATGAACCCTTAGTCATAATTTCTCCCTTGGGGCGGGTGTGTGTAAATTGTATGTGTAAATCTTGTAAAATAAAGATTGGGGATGAGATTTTGAAAAGTGATTTGATTATACTCCCCATGAGCTCCTATGATGTGATTCTAGGGATGGACTGGTTGTCTAGGTATAATGCAGTTATAGACTGCCAACTTAGAAAAGTAACCCTAGTGTCTAATAGGGGGACGATAATCACTTACCAGGGTGGTGGTGATTGGTTAATGAGTGAGCGTCTCATGAAGTCGTGTCTAGGAGGGCGAAGGAATCTAGGTTGTTATACTTTTCTTGCCAACCTAGATTGTGAGCCCTATACTTTGAGAGGCAGTGTGGCAATTCCGGTGCTTGATGAGTTCGAGGATGTTTTCCCCGATGAGTTACTAGGATTACCACTGTATTGAGAAATTGAGTTTGGTATCGAGTTGTTTCCGAGAACAACACCGATTTCTATGGCACCTTATCGGATGGCGTCGACAGAAATGAAGGAATTGAGGAAGCAACTTCAGGAGCTTGCTGATAAAGGGTATATTCGGAATAGCACATCTCTGTGGGGAGCACTAGTTTTGTTTGCTAAGAAGCATGATGGGACTCTCAGGTTGTGTGTGGATTATCGGCAGCTGAATCGTGTTACGGTGAAGAACAAGTATCCCTTGCCTAGGATTGATGAGTTATTTGATCAGTTGGGAGGTTCGCGGTACTTCTCAAAGATTGATTTGCGGTCGGGTTATCATCAGCTCAGGATTAAAGAAGAGGATATTCCCAAGACAACTTTTAGGACTCGGTATGGGCACTTTGAGTTTTTGGTTATGTCGTTTGGGTTGACGAATGCTCCGGCAGCTTTCATGGATTTGATGAACATGATATTTAGGCCGTATCTAGATCAGTTCGTGATCATGTTCATCGATGATATTCTTGTGTATTCTAAGACTTGGGAGGAGCATGAGCAGCATCTCTAGATCATGCTTCAGACTTTGCGGGAGCACCAGTTGTATGCTAAGAGGGAAAAGTGTGAGTTTTGGTTGACTGAGGTCAAGTTTCTAGGGCATGTCATCTCGGAGCGTGGTATTTCTGTGGATCCATCCAAGATTGAAGCCATAGTGGAGTGGGAACGACCAAGGAATGTTGCGGAGATTCGCAACTTCTTAGGTCTTGTAGGTTATTATAGGAAATTTATAAAGGATTTTTTGAATATTGCATCTCCGTTGATGAGATTGATCAAGAAGAATGTCAGGTTTGAGTGGAATGAAGATTGTGAGCTTGCTTTTCAGGAATTGAAGAACCGGTTGACTTCAGCTCCAGTGTTAGTTATTCCTAGCAGTGACGAGCTGTATGAGGTTTATACGGATGCTTCAAGGTGCGGACTTGGATGTGTGTTGATGCAACATGGACATGTGGTTGCGTACGGATCGAGACAGCTATGACCTCATGAGTGGAATTATCCTACTCATGATTAAGAGCTCGCAGCGGTGATTCACGCGCTGAAGATTTGGAGGTGTTACTTGTATGGAGCGTCGTTTCAGGTCTTCTCTGATCACAAGAGTTTGAGGTATTTGTTCACTCAGAGGGATCTTAATTTGAGGCAGCGTAGATGGATAGAGTATATGGAGGATTATGATTTTGCGTTGCAGTATCATCCCGGGAAAGCTAATGTGGTCGCAGATGCGCTTAGCAGGAAGTCTTCAGGGATTCTCGCTTGTTTGGCTTTTGAGGACTAGAGCAAGGATGCAGCAGTGAGCGAGTATAGGCTACGGTATCATGAAGACCGTGATCGAGTTTCGATATATCATGTGGAAGCGACTCCAGCTCTTGTTCGGATGGTGAAGCAAAGTCAGTGGCAGGATCGGCATTTGCAAGGGATTTGGTCGCGGGTTCAGAATAGGGAGCAGTTTGAAGAATGGAGCGTGCATGCAGATGGATCGTTGTATTTCCGGGAGCGTCTTGCAGTTCTAGCTATCATTGAGGTGACGAAAGCCGTTTTGGACGAAGCTCATAGGTCTCAGTTCGCTATTCATCCGAGGAGCACAAAGATGTATCGCGATTTGAAGAGGCAGTATTGGTGGAGAGGCATGAAGAAAGATGTTCGAGAGTATGTGGCCAAGTGTTCGACGTGTCTTCAGGTGAAAGCCAGCATCAGAAGCCTGCAGGTCAGCTTCAACCGCTTCCTATTCCAAGGTGGAAATGGGAGCATGTGACGATGGATTTTCTCACAAGTTTGCCGAGGACAGAGCAGCGGCATGATGCAGTTTGGGTCGTGGTCGATAGGTTGACGAAATCGATACATTTCATTCCGTTTAGGTCGACGTGTTTGAGGAAGGTTCTCGAGGATTTGTATCTACAGAATATTGTGAGGTTGCATGGAGTTCCTTTATCCATCACCTCTAATCGAGACACCAGGTTTAATGCTAAGTACTGGAGGAGTTTTTATGAGGCTTTAGGTACGGATTTGAACTTCAGTACGGCGTTTCATCCTCAGACTGATGGACAGTCTGAGCGGGTTATTCAAATTCTCGAGGATATGTTGCGTGCCTGTGTGTTGGACTTCGGCGGGAATTGGAAGCAATGTTTGCATCTGGCGGAGTTCACATACAACAATAGCTATCAAGCGAGTATCGGTATGGCACCGTTTGAGGCGTTGTATGGGCGACCGTGTCGGTCACCTGTGTGTTGGGCCGAGCCGAAAGATAGGGTTATTCTTGGGCCGGATGAGATCCGTGATAGTAACGAGAAAGTCGCGGTGATTCGAGATCGATTGAGGGCAGCTCAGAGTCGACAAAAGAGTTACACGGATAGGAGACGTAGATGTTAGACATGTATGCTCTAAGGAGTAAAAATGTAATACGTTTTTGGAGACATTTTTATCAATAAAGAATTTATTCATTTATATATACCAAATATTGTCCTCTTTACGTTCATATTCGTTGAATGTATGATAAGCAAACAGTAGTCTGAGACTGTCAGTCTAAACCTTAAGAGTTGGGCATATGATGGGATGATTATGCGGTAGACACGACTCTTAAGGTGATGGTCTAAAATATATGATCCGCAATCGAGGGAATAAAGTTGGGCGCTTTATTCATGTAAAGATTGTTATGTTGTCTATATCCCTTTTGGGAGATGGTTTGTCTTGGCCATCGGAGTTGGACTCCGTGAATAGAAACATTGGCGCGTTGTCATAGGTGACGATGTGTTGGATCGGGACATAAAGTGAATTGATTTGGATTAATAATTCTGTCTTGGCAAATCGATTCACTTTAGACAGTCGTTTGTATTGTATCTTAATCCTGAGATGAATAATGGGTCCGTTGTCTCGACTTGTGTCTTTTGATGTACCAATGGGTGACTCCCACATCTCTATAGTGGCATGCATGCCGGTACGTTGGAGGCATGACTCTTGATAGCGTAGACTTGTTATTCATAGATATGGAATCCATAGCTCCTCTTTAGGAGTAATGATATCCTCTTATATGCGTTGTCCTGTAATTGGAAAACTGGAGTGCTCAACCATTTGGATACATAGGTGTAACCGAATGGTATACTATCTTTGGATGGTAAGTTTTCTAATGGTGAGACAATGGAACGTAAGATAAAAATAATCGGGAAGGTAAGACAGAACTTGTCCTTAAGCCGATTATGGATGATCATATGGGGATGCGATACACTATGATATGTCATGGAGACTTAGCTACATGAGCTTCGTAATTCTGTAAAGTTCGAGAGTGTAGCTCCAAGCTTTTAGTGGAGTAGCGTTGGAGTTGATAATTGTGAAATGTATATCTGGGATATTGGGTTTCATAATTATCATGAGCTTGAACTTTATAGGTCCATTTTGGTCCCCTTTGCTAGCTCACAAAATCCTGTAACGACACGGCGTGCTTTTCCAATAATTGGTGACTTATGTCGGATTTATCAGATTGGTTTAAAATTTATAAGAATCAAATAATTCATGTCTGTTTATCGGTTGAATTAATTATGTAAGAAATTAGTTCAAGATGAACTTGTTGAATTATGGCGTTCGGATAATTCTTGTCTGTTTATCGGTTGTTTTAATTTTGGACAATTAGAACAAGATAAACTTGTAGAATTATTTGAATTGATTTATTTTCTTAGAGATTATCTTGATAGAGTTTGTTTTGATCAGATATCTTTTCTATTGGGCTATTTGAATCAAAACTGAGACTTTATCCTTTAGAATCTCGGGTGGAAAATAAAAGATTCGCGGAGATTTTTTCTCGGCAGTTCGGCCTGCCGATCAGAAAGTTCGGCCTGCCGAACTGGCCAGTTCGGCCTGCCTATCTCACAGTTCGGCATGCCGACCGCGACAGCTAAGATTACGCGTTTTTCACGCGTATCTTATCAGATATTGATCCGAACTTGATTCTGTTTCGATTTTTGAGACCTAATCTGATATGGACTGACCCCAAGGACCAATAGGTATAAAAAGGGAGTGAGTCTAATGATTTACTCAGATCAATTTGAGAGATTAAGAGTGATACTCTTCTAGTGAGCATCTGAAAACTCCCTGAGAGCTTTTGTTCACAAATCACGAACACTAGCTTTGGGTTCTCTCTATTGGTTGGAAGGAGAGTCACCGGTGGAAGAGCTGTACGTGTGAGCCCACACTCACTCCGGTTGTGGATAGAGAATAGCAAAGAAGACCAGTTGGTTGAGGCTCTTCTGGAACGTTACTTCTCTACACAGGTCGCGGAGGTTCTTCGGCACACTGAGGTTAGTAAGATCTGTTTAATTTATACATATAACATGTCATACTTGTATTTTGGAAAATACTCTGATGAAAATTTTTTTAAAATTCCGCTGCGCACTTTGTTTCCAACAATTGGTATCAGAGCCGAGGTTTTTACATAAATTTGCAAGTTTGTGATCATGTTATATGCATAAATTTTGTGATCTTAATCTCTCCAATGCTTGAATTAAATTTTATAGAGAGATGGCACTCTAGGTTTCTATATAATATATATGTTGTCATGGATTATATGGTGAATGTTTATTAATTAATTATGGTTGATTAAAATGTTGTTTAATTATTTATTAATTAATTAATACCGGTTATGGTTCCTTAGAGGTTAGAATGTGTATCTAGGTTTTTCATGTAATTAGATGGCGGACTATCATCTCCGTCTAGGAATTATTATTTAATTTGTAAGAATTTTGTAATTAAATAATTATTCGGAGAAGACGGAACGAGAAGTCGGATCTTGAAGATTGATGATGGCGCCTCCAGGTATTTCCTGAGTCTCTAATTTTATGTTTTTGAATTGTTGAAAATAAAATTGATGAATTGCATTAAAATTGTATTTTCTGGATTGAGGGTTTTCTGCTCGGTCGGCATGCCGGACCTCACAGTTCGGCAAGCCGAAGGTCACAGATCGGCAGGCCGGACGTACGGTCCGGCAGGCCGACAGTGGGGCAAAAATTTTGGTGCTCTGCCGGCAGGCCGAACCTTCATGTTCGGCAGGCCGAACCACCATGATCGGCAGACCGATCACCTAGATCGGCCTGCCGACAGAGAGCATCCAGGTGTCCAGAAAAGGTGCAATTTTTCAGTGCAGTTTTAATTTTATTTTTTGGGACGATTCTGAGAAACATTAAATTTGGATATGACCGGAAATATGAAGTGTTCGATTCATACGGGATTGAGGACTTGAAGATGGATATTGCATGAAGAATGATACAGCTTGAGGATTCAAGGATGAAGAATCGATAAATGTCTCGATTATTCTCTTGTAATCTTAGTTTTTCTATTCTCTAGGGTGGAACCATAATATTACGGTTATTATTATTATGCTTGTAGCTTTGCTTGATTGCTTTGCTTGTCTGCATTATAATATAATTTACCATGTATATTGATAACATGTCATATAGAATAGGGAGTGCCGCTCATATTAAAATTGTTCATGCATAATTTTAAAATAAAACCTTGACTTCAAAAGATTGAGTGGGAGAAGGTTTTCGAAGAGAGAACCTAAGGCCTCCATCGTTGGTCCATAGGAAGAACATGATGGTCCCAACCCCTAGGAAGGGATTTCTATCATGTACCAGATTGGATCTCTGAAAGGATAAGGTATTTTAGTATGATTTATGGTTGCACACCCCTAGGTGGTGATTATAAATCATGGATAAAATATTAAAACGGTGGTTATACACTCACGTTAATTTTATTATTAACCTCCCCTAGGAGCTCTGTTAATAAAATTAATGGCCAAAGAAACGATTATTAGTATATGCTGGATCATACGGGTCCTGGATGGCATATATTAATCAGGAGGGGATCCGTGTTCCTGATTGAATTTGGCATGACTCCCCTAGGAGCTTGTTGAATTCTGAGTTGGGAATTATCGTTGTAAGGTTGTGATATTTTCAAGGTTTTGACACATAAACACATTTGTATGATTTTACATGATTGTGTTATCTTACTAAATTATTAAATATGTTTGCTTATGTTTGGTATATGATTCTTTATTGTAGATTGAAAATGTCTAAAAACGCTTTATCATCGATACTTGACAAAAACCAATTAACCGGTGAGAACTATAATGATTGGAAACGGAACCTGGACATCGTCCTATCCTTTGAGAAACTGAAATATGTACTGACAACTCCTTGTCCTCCCGAGCCTACGGGAGACTCAAGTAATGAGCAATTCCAAGCGTACGACCGCTGGAAAGATGCTAATGATCAGGCCCGCTGCTATGTTATGGCTAGCATGAATAACGTGCTGCAGGCTCAACATCAGGATTATGAGACTGCGAAGCAGATCTTGGATAATCTTGAGGATATGTTTGGAGGCCAGGCCATAACAAAGCGGCAAGGGGCGCTTCGGAAACTCTTAAACTGTAGACAGAGACCGGGGACATCTGTAAAGGAGCACATGATGTTGGTCATGGGTTACCTCGCTGAGGCTCAAACCAATGGAGCCGACATCGATGCTGAAACTCAGATGACTATGGTCTTTGAGACTCTGTCTAAGGAATTTATTCCGTTTAGAGCTACTTTTAATTTAAGCAATAGACGGGATATGACCTTGACAGAACTGATGAAACAGTTACAGGAGTTTGAACTGCTGATCAGGGAGTCTCCTGCTGGTGGAGAGGCCAATATGGTAGCTGCTTCTGGTTCCAATCCTAACTCTGGGAATGGAAAGAAGCAACGGGCCAAGAGTGGTAAGTCTTCTATTCCTATTGCTACCAAGAGCAAGAAGAAAAAGAAGAAGAACCCAAAGAAGCTTAAGTGCTTTTTCTGTGGAAAGGTCGGGCATATAAAGAAGCATTGCAAGGACTTCCTTTCCAAGGGAGGTAGGTGTGATCTTCTATATTTAGAAACTTGTTTGGTTGAGGAATCCAGTGACATTTGGGTCATAGATTCCGGTGCAACTAATCATGTTTGTGTTTCTCTGCAGGGATTCAAAGAAACGAGAAGTCTACTTCGTGAAGACTTAACGCTTCGGATGGGCGATGGATCCTTGGTCTCAGCGGAAGCAGTGGGAGATGTCCATCTTTATTTTGATAATTATAGGAGTTTATTTTTGCGAGATTGTTTTTATGTTCCTAAATTTAAAAGGAATTTAATTTCTGTATCTTCTTTATTTAAAGACTCCTACGTGGTATCTTTTAATGAAAAAGTGGTGATTCGTAAAAACAAATCTTTTATCTGTTCTGGATGGATGCAAAATAATCTATATTTTATCAAACCTAAGATGGACTTATTGCTTAATGCTGAGATAAATGATAATGACTCAAAAAGACTTAAAACTTCTCACTCTAATAAGACTTATCTTTGGCCTTTGCGCCTTGGCCATATTAACCTGAATAGGATTCAAAGGTTGGTAAGGGATGGACCTTTAAGTCACTTAAAGGTGGAATCTATACCTCAATGTGAGTCTTGTTTGGAGGGTAAAATGACCAAAAGACCATACGGGTTTAAGGGCAATAGGGCCGAAGGGGTTCTAGAACTTGTGCATGGTGATGTTTGCGGACCGATGAACATCCGGGCACGAGGAGGGTATGAGTACTTCGTCACTTTTATTGACGATTACTCAAGATATGGGTATGTGTACCTAATGCACCACAAAAGCGAAACTTATGATAAGTTCAGGGAGTTTCGGGCTGAAGTGGAAAAGCAATTGGGTAGACCCATAAAGGCACTTCGATCTGATCGAGGTGGGGAATACCTTTCTGATGAGTTCTTGGGACACTTGTTAGAGAATGGGATTTTATCCCATTTGACTGCGCCGGGCACTCCGCAGCAGAATGGCGTAGCGGAGAGAAGGAATAGGACTTTGTTGGACATGATTCGGTCCATGATGAGTTATTCATCATTGCCTTTATCCTTTTGGGGATATGCACTACAAACCGCATGTTATCTTTTGAACAATGTGCCTTCAAAATCGGTCCCTAAAACTCCTCACGAGTTGTGGACAAGACGGAAGACATCCTTAAACCATATTCGCATATGGGGATGTCCAGCTCATGTCCTGTTTAAGGATCCGAATAAGTTGGAAGCACGTTCAGAAGTTTGCGTGTTTGTAGGATATCCAAAAGGGACTAAAGGGGGTTATTTTTATAACCCAAAGGAAAATAAAGTCGTGGTTTCAACTAATGCAACTTTTCTTGAGGAGAGTTACATGAACGACTTTAAACCTCAAAGCAAAGTGGTGCTTGAGGAGTTGAGGGGTAATCCGTTTACTCCGGAGGTTCCGAACGAAACCATTCCGATCGGTGTAGGAAAACCAAACAAACCTGAACAACAACCACAGGGGCTTCGGCGTAGTGGGAGGATCGGGCGTCAACCTGAGAGGTATATGTTCAATGGGGAGGTCTTTTTGGCTGAACCGGATGAACATGACAGGGATCCTTATACTTACGCAGAAGCTATGGAGGATGTTGATTCAAGACTCTGGACAGAGGCCATGAACATTGAGATGAAGTCTATGGAGACTAATCGGGTCTGGGAGCTCGTGGATCTTCCCGAAGGGGTAAAACCCATAGGGTGTAAGTGGATCTACAAGAGGAAAAGAGGAGTGGATGGAAAGGTCGAAACCTTTAAGGCTAGACTGGTAGCTAAGGGTTATACGCAAAAGGAAGGAATCGATTATGAGGAAACCTTTTCGCCTGTAGCCATGCTTAAGTCCATCCGGATTCTCTTGTCCATAGCTGCCGCTCTCGACTACGAGATTTGGCAGATGGATGTCAAGACGGCTTTTCTAAATGGCTATCTTGATGAGTCCATTTATATGGAACAACCAGACGGGTTCAAGGTCGCGGGTCAAGAGGGTAAGGTTTGTAAGTTGCTAAAGTCTATTTATGGACTTAAGCAGGCTTCTCGTTCTTGGAACATAAGATTTGATCAAGTGATCAAGACTTATGGGTTCTCACAAAATGTGGATGAACCATGTGTTTACAAACACATTAAGAATGGGAAGGTGGTTTTTCTACTACTCTATGTAGATGACATTCTGCTAATTGGCAATGACGTTGGGGCGTTGTCATCGGTCAAATTATGGTTGACCAAGCAGTTTGACATGAAGGACTTGGGTGAGGCTAATTTTGTTCTCGGTATCCAGATCTTGCGGGATAGGAAGAACAAAATGATAGCTTTATCACAGGCCGGCTACATAGATAAAATTCTCAGGAGGTTTGCAATGCAGGATTCCAAGAAAGGTGGGCAACCATCTAGGTCTGGAATTACTCTTTCTAAGAAAGACTCTCCAAAGTCTAATGAAGAAAGAGAATACATGAAGAAGGTACCTTATGCTTCGGCAGTGGGTAGTCTCATGTATGCCATGCTTTGCACTCGACCGGATATTAGCTATGCGGTCGGGATTGTGAGTCGATTTCAGGCGGATCCAGGACCAAACCATTGGGTTGCGGTAAAGCATATTTTCAAGTACCTGAGAAGGACTCGAGGGTATATGCTTGTGTATTCGGGTGAGGATTTAACTCCTCTAGGATACACTGATTCGGATTTTCAATCCTGCCTGGATTCTAGGAAATCGACTTCAGGGTTTGTGTTTACTCTGGGTGGCGGTGCCATCAGTTGGAGAAGTGCGAAACAAGATTGCACTTCGGATTCAACGATGGAGGCCGAGTATGTGGCGGCTAGTGATGCTTCGAAAGAAGCAGTGTGGCTCCGCAAGTTCCTTGGGGATCTTGAGGTAGTTCCTGGTATGGATAAAGCGGTATCACTGTACTGTGATAACAGTGCGGCGGTAGCTAATGCTAAGGAACCAAGATTTCACAAGAAGAGTAAGCATATTGATCGGAAGTATCATGTGATAAAGGACTTCGTTGAGAGCGGGCATGTCACGGTGTGCAAGATCGCGTCAGAGGACAATTTAGCTGATCCATTTACGAAGACACTTTCTGGGAGAGTCTTCGAAAGGCATGTGGAAGCTATGGGGATGCGAAATTTGCAGTATTTACTCACTTAGTGCAAGTGGGAGATTGTTAGACATGTATGCTCTAAGGAGTAAAAATGTAATACGTTTTTGGAGACATTTTTATCAATAAAGAATTTATTCATTTATATATACCAAATATTGTCCTCTTTACGTTCATATTCGTTGAATGTATGATAAGTAAACAGTAGTCTGAGACTGTCAGTCTAAACCTTAAGAGTTGGGCATATGATGGGATGATTATGCGGTAGACACGACTCTTAAGGTGATGGTCTAAAATATATGATCCGCAATCGAGGGAATAAAGTTGGGCGCTTTATTCATGTAAAGATTGTTATGTTGTCTATATCCCTTTTGGGAGATGGTTTGTCTTGGCCATCGGAGTTGGACTCTGTGAATAGAAACATTGGCGCGTTGTCATAGGTGACGATGTGTTGGATCGGGACATAAAGTGAATTGATTTGGATTAATAATTCTGTCTTGGCAAATCGATTCACTTTAGACAGTCGTTTGTATTGTATCTTAATCCTGAGATGAATAATGGGCCCGTTGTCTCGACTTGTGTCTTTTGATGTACCAATGGGTGACTCCCACATCTCTATAGTGGCATGCATGCCGGTACGTTGGAGGCATGACTCTTGATAGCGTAGACTTGTTATTCATAGATATGGAATCCATAGCTCCTCTTTAGGAGTAATGATATCCTCTTATATGCGTTGTCCTGTAATTGGAAAACTGGAGCGCTCAACCATTTGGATACATAGGTGTAACCGAATGGTATACTATCTTTGGATGGTAAGTTTTCTAATGGTGAGACAATGGAACGTAAGATAAAAATAATCGGGAAGGTAAGACAGAACTTGTCCTTAAGCCGATTATGGATGATCATATGGGGATGCGATACACTATGATATGTCATGGAGACTTAGCTACATGAGCTTCGTAATTCTGTAAAGTTCGAGAGTGCAGCTCCAAGCTTTTAGTGGAGTAGCGTTGGAGTTGATAATTGTGAAATGTATATCTGGGATATTGGGTTTCATAATTATCATGAGCTTGAACTTTATAGGTCCATTTTGGTCCCCTTTGCTAGCTCACAAAATCCTGTAACGACACGGCGTGCTTTTCCAATAATTGGTGACTTATGTCGGATTTATCAGATTGGTTTAAAATTTATAAGAATCAAATAATTCATGTCTGTTTATCGGTTGAATTAATTATGTAAGAAATTAGTTCAAGATGAACTTGTTGAATTATGGCGTTCGGATAATTCTTGTCTGTTTATCGGTTGTTTTAATTTTGGACAATTAGAACAAGATAAACTTGTAGAATTATTTGAATTGATTTATTTTCTTAGAGATTATCTTGATAGAGTTTGTTTTGATCAGATATCTTTTCTATTGGGCTATTTGAATCAAAACTGAGACTTTATCCTTTAGAATCTCGGGTGGAAAATAAAAGATTCGCGGAGATTTTTTCTCGGCAGTTCGGCCTGCCGATCAGAAAGTTCGGCCTGCCGAACTGGCCAGTTCGGCCTGCCTATCTCACAGTTCGGCATGCCGACCGCGACAGCTAAGATTACGCGTTTTTCACGCGTATCTTATCAGATATTGATCCGAACTTGATTCTGTTTCGATTTTTGAGACCTAATCTGATATGGACTGACCCCAAGGACCAATAGGTATAAAAAGGGAGTGAGTCTAATGATTTACTCAGATCAATTTGAGAGATTAAGAGTGATACTCTTCTAGTGAGCATCTGAAAACTCCCTGAGAGCTTTTGTTCACAAATCACGAACACTAGCTTTGGGTTCTCTCTATTGGTTGGAAGGAGAGTCACCGGTGGAAGAGCTGTACGTGTGAGCCCACACTCACTCCGGTTGTGGATAGAGAATAGCAAAGAAGACCAGTTGGTTGAGGCTCTTCTGGAACGTTACTTCTCTACACAGGTCGCGGAGGTTCTTCGGCACACTGAGGTTAGTAAGATCTGTTTAATTTATACATATAACATGTCATACTTGTATTTTGGAAAATACTCTGATGAAAATTTTTTTAAAATTCCGCTGCGCACTTTGTTTCCAACAGTAGACCCTTAGAGTTCTCGGTTGAAGATTTTGTTCTCTTGAAGGTATCACCTCGTAAGGGAACTATGCGGTTCGGAGTGAGTGGGAAGCTCGCGCCGTGGTATATTGGGCCGTTTGAGATCACTCAACGTGTTGGTGTGGTTGCTTATCAGCTTGATCTTCCGCCCGAACTTTCTCATGTTCACGATGTGTTTCATGTGTCGATGCTTAGGAAGTGTCCGCCTGAGCAGGGTAAGGTAGTTTTATTTCGCGATGTGCAGGTCCAGGAAGATACAACGTACGAAGAAGTGCCGATTCAGATCATCGACCGGAAAGTGATTAGTTTGCGTCGTCGTGAGATACCGTTGGTAAAGGTCGTGTGGCAGCATCATGGGGTTGATGAAGCCACTTGGGAACTAGAGTCAGGTATGCGGGAATTGTATCCGCATTTGTTTTGTTTCTGAAATGAGATGTAAATTTCGAGGACAAAATTTCTTTTAGGGGTGGAGAGTTGTAACGCCTCGGAATTTACTTAATGTTATTGTAATATAAATGATGAATTAGTGTGCCATAATTACTGTTTCAACATTAATTTGGTTACTTGGTTGGATTTTAAATTTTTGGTTGTTTTGTTAATTCGATGAATCCAAATGATTTCATATTGATTTAAAATGATGTTTTGAGTTTTAAAACACAACAATTTGTAAAATGTTAAAAATATTCCGTTTTACAAAACCGTGGGCGGCACATGGTTTTCGCACTGTAAAACCGCCCATCGATTTTCCCTATTTATTCACCCTCCTCTCCTTCTCTCATCACACTCTCTGCTCACACTCTCTCTCTCTTCTCTCCCGTGACTCTCTCTCGGTCTCTCCTTTCTCTCTCAACTTCTCTCTCAAATTTTTGAATCAAATTCGAATCCAAGCTTCGAGTTAGCAAGGAGGAAGCTCAGGGACGTGATTTGGCAACCGAGAACGCGGATTGAAGCTTCGATTCGAGGTTAGTTTTGAAATTTCTAAACTTTTTCCAAAATTTTCAATTTTGTGCATTTTTGAAATCTAGGTTTGCTTGAGCTTAGAAAACCTCCGATTTGAGTTAGATGAACTTAGAACAACTAGAACCTAAGCTTAGATTGAAAAAAAACGGATTGGATTCAAGATTTTTCATTTTTCTCCTCATTTTCTCATTTTCTGATTTTTGAGTTTAAATCTTGTTTAAATGAGTTCAAATATGTTCTAGTATGTTTTTCTATCAACTATGATTGTTTTCCAAGCCTGGGATTTGAGAAAAACAGGTTAAAATCAAGATTTGGATTTTGGGGATCGAAAAACCCGTGGCTGAAATTTTTGGGTTTTCCCAGTTCGGCAGGCCGAACTGTGTGTTTGGCAGGCTGGATCAAGGGATCGGTAGGCCGGTGTTCTTCCGTCCGACAGGCCGAACCTGGGGAAATGACCGGCCGACCGGACTTGGTTTTCGACAGGCCGGACTGTGCAATTCGGCCGGCCGAAGCAGGGAGTCCGGCAGGCCGGCCGAGCGTAGGGAATTTTGTGATTTTTCACCCGTTTTCACTGATTTGAACCCCGATTTAAATTCCAACCTTATAGGATGATTTTAAAGATACAAATGGCACACTAGGACATCATGAAATGGTTTAGTAACATAGAATGTCTCAAACTAGATATTGATCGACTTAGTTTGTATCTAGGATCGTTCGTGGTTCCGCGGAGCTAACATATAGCGGACCGGGATTACGGTATGGGACACCGGCATGAGTATTGAGGTAGGACTTCTACCCTATTCCTTGGTAGCCTAGTTTCAAAATGATTTGGCTTTGAAAAGGATTTCTATTGAAATGTTTTCAACGGTTGTTTGAAAATGAATTTATCGATTATATTTTAATATACCGTGAACTGAAATGAACTTCATAATGAATGTAAATGACAACACTCGGTAATTGGGTTTTTGAATGATGATGATAATAAACATATAGGCATGATGCCATATAAGAGATCGGGTCGTGCAGCGATCGACCTTTGGGACAGGTCCCGAAACCCAGCTGGGCCACTACGGTGGTGATATTATTATGGTTTGCCTAGGAAAGAAAAATGATATTACTGGTTGTACAAGTAAACTGTTCCGGGTAAGAACGATTTTACTCAAATTTATTTATCTATTTATTTATTCATTTAAGGTTTCTTTTAAATAATTCATGAATGATGAAATGTTTCTTTAAATTAAATTATTTTATAAAACATAGTCCTATTGAGCTTTTCGCTCACATTTTATTTGTTTTAAATTTCCCCCCTTCTAGGCGGTTTTCCATTTAGGTTTGGAGAGGATTCTTCGGACAAGACACAAGAGCAATAGAGGGACTAGTAAACTTATTTGTGTTATTTAAATCAAGGCATGTAAGAATTTAATTTTATTTGTACTTGGACTGTGATTGTATTTATGATATTGTCAGTACTATATGTGTGCACAAGTTGTGGGTCTGTGGGACCCATACTCGCGACTTTATTGTTTTATTATTATTCGTTTAATGATTGCAATTGCCTAATGTATATGAATTCTTTTATAAGGTGTTGTTTTAAAGAACCTCACATTTTATATTTAATCCAACCCCTAAACTCTTGATTTTTAATTAAATTCTCTTTTAATTAATTTAAATAATCCGCCATGTCACCTCCTGTACTTCGGGGCGTGACTGGTGTTTAGCAACACAAAAATAAGATTTACAAATAGAGTCTGTTTTTATTAATTGTTGTGCTCAACATTAGTGGTGTAAAATATTTTTCATTATTTACCACGTGTTGGCCATCAAGTTGTATAGCCAAAAAAAAAAAACTCAAATAAAAGGACAATAAATTTTCTTGGATCGTAGAGCAAAGGATAAGAACCCTGAAACAAAAAACTACACCTTTGTGTTCTCTCTCTCTCTCTCTCTTACCTTCTTGGGTAATCCTTTGATTTTTGTTCTTTGATATTTCCCAATTTTTTATCCTTTACTTTGTTTTAGTACTAGATCACGTACGGAGACAGGACTTGCTCTGTTTCTTTCTCATTTTATAAGTTCAAATTATCTCGACGTCATGAGCAAATAATCTTTTCTCTACCCCACCGTTGATTGCTAATTTAGAAACTCTAATTAATTAACAAAATAAAACTATTTTATTATACGGAAGACAATAATCAAATTACAATTTCGCACTGAATGGTATTTTGAACCAAGGGTGGAAGAGGAACAACATTTTTCTGACTTCAACTTGTACATTAATAAAGAGTCGTCAGAGGACCGGTGTTTCTTAATTAAATTGCAATTAATCGCATGATAAGGATTTGACACCAAACACGATAATAACTAAGGGAAATTCATCTTTTGATTTATTTTTTATTTTTTTGGGGGAGAGTTATTTAATTAAGCTATAGAGAAAGTCATGCAGTCACTAGAGATGCCGATGTCTAATCAGGAGAAAAAATCGAATATTATACACTTGTTAAGAAAGAAATAGAATTTATGGTCTCAGGATTTATTGATAGAACTCGTTAAGTTGCACCATTGACTAGAAAAGATAGAAGACATTCAGAGCATTTTAAGAACCACAAGGTATTCTTGCATTTCATTTAAAGGCCAAGGCAGACTTTTGCCATAATAAAAAATCACTGGTAAATTTTGTATTAATTAGTTTATTCAGAAAGTAAAGAAAGGATTTCATATTTATTAATTTAATCAGTACCGTTTACTAGTGATAAAAAATATGGATTTGCAACAAGAGTTTGTATCAAGGCATATGTGAAATGTTGATTACCCAGAGTAATCATCAGAGAAGCCACGTACAGAAAAGAAGAAATAAAATTAATAAAAAAGGAACAGACCGAACAAAATAAATAACAATTGAAAATAGAAATTTCATGGTAAGATATGTTGATAATTAGATGCCTAATTGCCCAATTCTAGTATTTGACTCTGAGCGATTAAAGTCTCAGAAGAAAAATCAAGTAAATGATACCATAAAATTGATCATGGTTTTTTTTTTTTTAATATGAGTGCTACGTTTATAAAAAAATCATTATAATTAATAAAAAGTTATTAATGCATACCTTATAAAACTCTATATAGTTTTCTCTAAAAAGCGGTGCTCTTTATGCAAGTAGAGCATAAAAATTCAGAAGTGAAAACCTCAAATTACTTTTAGTGAAATAATCTTCCATATAAAACGCAACGTTGAAAATTCAACCCAAAAATTAAAATAACAGTTGTTATTGGAAGTGTAAAAAGGATAGTTTCTACCATAAAAGCTCTTCTTTTTTCCCCCTTCTAAAGTCTTGTTATGTTGTTTGATCCATCCCATCTCATTGCGCATTGCACCCTACATATTATTCCACATTACACAATATTGGGACCCATAAATCTTTTTCTGAGATCATATCTTCACATGCATCCCTCCCACTAATATTTGGACCATTGAAGAAGCACAGCAATATTATGTCTAGTATTGCAGGGCAGCACTTCTTGTCTTGTCGTCATAATAATATCTCCACTTTAATATTAGTGTGTTTGGTGTGGTGTGAAGTAAAACTTTGGTTGATGCTGTACATTATAAAAACTTTATATTATAGCTTTTTTTTTTATTTTAATGGTGTAGTATTTAAGAACTTTATAGTGTAACCAAAAAAAAAAAAAGTTTGAAGTGAAGTAGTGATGACGCACTGCGGTATGCTCGTTCCATCCCAAAAAATGGGGTCCAAGACATGTCACATATGATATTTATTTGGGGATGATAGCAACTAGAAAGTGTTAACGTATAGCAAAGAATCTATAAATTACTCGCCTTTTATTTTTAGTTTTGTTAAGCTCGTAATTCTAGTGTAGCTTTTGACAATGCTAATGAAGAAAATTATATTTAATCGCCCCTAGTGTGTTCCCCAATCCCCAAGCTTTTCGAGTACTCAATAGTTGGTGGAATCTATCCCAAGTTTTTCCCAATAAAAGTCGTGTAATCTATCCCTAAGAACTTGTCATGCATCTTAAATCTCAGTCATTGATGATAAAAAAAAAGATCCTAATAGTAAAATAAAATAAAAATAAAAACATCAACTTTTGGATGATAAAAATTTTAACAACTCAAATCATTTTTTAATATCATTTGACGAGTGGCAGATCCAAAAAAATAATTCAATAAGAGGCATTATAAAAAAATTAGAGAGAATTTTTATTAAAATACCATGGGCATAATAATATATTTAACTATTAACAAATAAGGACACAATCATGATTTTTGTTGTGAAATGAAAAGACAACTAAAACTAGTAAATTACAATTGAAATTTTTAAAAAAATTGACGGTAAAACCAAAAATTTAAAATGCCCCAGGCTTCGCTATTGCATTCAACAATTAAATTGAGTTATATTATGCATTAATAATACACCATAGCTTCTTTCAAATAATTTACTCATGTCCAAATTAAAGGATCAAATCTTGATATCAATAAAAGGTAGTGTTATTATGTAACTTCATCAAATCTTGTCTATTTTTCGTATGCCCCGTTGATTATATATATGTCTTAATTTTATAGTCTGATCTAGACTTCTGATTTTGACTAATAACCAAGATAAGAGATGAGGATAGAGAAATTTCATGTTTCATCTCAATATGTACTTGTCTAGTGCCATAAAACATGATAATAATAATTGTATGATCGCTTCCTTGATACGGGCTACTCCTATTTATAATTGCATCGTACTATAATTGAAATATTCGCCCACAAAAACTTTTGGTCACATTACTTTTACTAACATTAAGACATTTTTACTTTTATTCACACAATTTTTTTACTTCAACAAAAAATTGCCATGACCAAAAGTGATACGAACCACGCCAAGAGCTGACGCGACCCTAACCAAGATTGGTTTCCAAGATCAAAATTTCTAACCGGTTTTGGATGGAACTGCGACCCGATGCCCAACAAGAAGCACGAACCTTGGTATGTGAGGATGCCACAATCAGCTATGGATGGACTGACTGATAAGTCTTGGTATGTGAGGACGCCACAATCAGCTATGGATGGACTGATTGATAAGTCTATGAACGCCACAGAAATTTCTGATAAATTCGAATAGTTCATTTAGGAACCAAAGAGAATTAAAACCTCAAATTGTGTTAATACTTGTATTCCTTTGAATGAAATTCGTTACAACATATAGGGGTTCCTATGCGAATTTTCAGCTCCTAATTCCCATGGAATTTCGGGAAAATCATTTACCAAATGTCAAATCTAAACTAAATAAGGAAAGTTCCCTTAATGGCTTAAAAGCCTTACAATAATAGAAATAACACAAACACAAAAAAAGGAAACTAGACATTAAAAGGTAAATAAGCTGATTCTTCTCGCCATGTGTCGCCTCAAAACGGAAAAGTAACTGAAATGGAAATTACTCAATCCCTTCTAGAGCTTGAATCATGCATTTGTTGGTCTGGTTTTCGCATGCAATTCCGTCAATGGGCCTCCATGCAATGGCTTGAGCCCAAGTTACTTGAATCAACCCAATAAGCGTTTCTTTAAACTTCTTCGCACGAGCTCTCGTAACCGGACCAATGGGAACTTGAATTGGATCTGAATATGTCTCCCACGTGCTCTTGCTTGTGCTAACGATGTCCTCATCAAAAAGTCACTTATTCTATTATGGCGATAATTAGTAGAATTAAAACAAAATGCGGCAAACAGTATAAAAAATCACAAAAGGTTATCAGCAGGATTTGTAGCTTGTAGCCGTATAGATTTTGAACGATTACTAAAAATTTTCATTTATTTGTTTGAGGTGGGCTCATCACGTGGTACATTATGGCCCATTTGGTACATTATACAAGATGGTATTGAATATGATAGTGTTAATGTAATACCTCGAAATTTATTAAATGATATTAGAATGTAAAATGGTGGATTAGTGTGCCATAATGAATATTTTAAACTTAATTTGATCATTTGGTGAAATTTTAAGTTTAAAGTTATTTATCTTATTTTAATGATTTCTTATTGTTTTAAAATGTTATTTTGAGTTTTAAAACAAAACAATTTGTCAAATGTCAAATATATTTGGTTTTACAAAACCGTGGGCGGCTCACGGTTTTGGCACAGCAAAACCGCCCACTCCCACTCTCTATTTATGCCTCTCTCTTTCTCTCTCACTTTCACTCTCTCTCTCTCTCCCCCTCTCTCTCCCGTGCATTTCTCTCATGGTCTCTCT
The DNA here is from genome assembly GCA_025403435.1 of Artocarpus heterophyllus. NCBI lineage: Eukaryota > Viridiplantae > Streptophyta > Magnoliopsida > Rosales > Moraceae > Artocarpus > Artocarpus heterophyllus. The sequence goes on along the minus strand of CM046339.1, from coordinate 7,362,554 downwards.
CTCCTTCTCTCTCATTTTTCTCTCAAATTTTGATTTCAATCAAGCTCAAGCTTCGGGTTTTTAGCGGATTGGAGGCTCAGAATCTAGTTTAAATGGTTATAAATGCTATTTGAAGCTTCGATTCGAGGTTAGTTTGGAAATTTCTAAACTATCCTAAACTTTTCAATTTCATTGGTATTTTGAAATCTAAGTTTATTCGAGCTAAGGAAACCCTTGATTTTAGTTAAAGGAAGTTCAAACAACTAGGATCTAAGCTTTGTTTGAAGAGAAACAGATTCAAATCAAGATTTTTCATTTTTCTTCATTTTTCACCATTTTCAGATTTTTGGGGATTTTGTGTGCAAATCTTGTTTAAATGAGTTTAAAAGTGTTCTAGTATGTTTTTCTATCATCTATGATTGTTTTCCATGTCTAAGAACTGAGAAAAATAGGTTGAAATGAAGAGTTGGGGTTTGGGAGACCTAAAACCCGTGGCTGGAAAATTATGAAATTTTCCAGTTTGGTAGGCCGAACTTCGTGTTCGGCAGGCCAGATTCAAGGGATTGGTAGTCCAAACTTATCCGTCTGGCAGGCCAAACCTGGAAAAGTTTGGCACTACCAGACTTGGTTTTTCGGTAGGCCGAACTACATAGTTCTGCTGGCTGAACCAGGGAGACCAGCAGGTTGACCGAACAAGGAGAAAATTTGTGATTTTTCATCCGTTTGCACTATTTTAAACCCCGATTGAAATCCTAACTTTATAAAATGATTTTAAAGATACAAATGGCATACTAGGACACCATGAACTAGATTAGCAACGTAGAATATCTTAAACTAGATACTGATAGACCTAGTTTTATCTGGGGTCGTTCGTGGTTCCGCGGAGCTAACGTATAGCGGACTGGGATTACGGTGAGGTGCATCGGCATGAGTATCGAGGTAGGACTTCTACCCATTTTCTTTGGTAACCCAGTTTCAAATGATTTGGCCTTCACAAAGGCTTTTTACCAAAATGTTTTCAATAGTTGATTGAAAAAGAATTTTATCGATTATCTTTATAAACCGTGGACTGAGATGAACTTCATAATGAATGTAAATAAAAATACTTGGTAAATAGGCTTTGAATAATGATAAAAATGAATAAATGGGCATGATGCCATAACAGAGATAGGGTCGTGTAGCGTGCGACCTTGGGGGCAGCTCCCGAAACCCAACTGGGCCACTACAGTGGTGTTATTCATATGGTTTGCCCAGGAAAAGAAATTGATGATATTTCTGGTCGACCAATAAACTGTTTGGGTAAGAATGGTTTTGTTTAAACTTATTTATTCAAGTTTTCTCTTAAATAATTTCTTGAGTAATGATATTTCCTTTTGAATTTAATATTTCTTAAAATATAGTCCTACTGAGCATTTCGCTTACATTTTATCTGTTTTTAAACTTTTCTCCCTCTAGGTGGATTTTCACTTAGGTTCAGACAGGATTCTTTGGACAGAACCCAGGAGCAGTAGGAGAACTTAGTACGTCATTTATATTATTAAATCAAGGCATGTAACATTTTAACTTTCTCTTTATTTGGACTGTGGATGTAATGTAATATTGTCAGTACTATGTGTGTGCACAAGATGTGGGTCAGTGGGACCCATTCTTGTTTCTATTATTATTTTATTATTTACTTAATGTTTGCCTCAATGTTTTTGTCTGTTTAATGATTATAAGTGATTTAAAATTTTTATAATTTCATAATTTAATTTAAGGACTTAAGCTCATGTTTTAATTAAATTTTTATTTAAATAATTTAAATAAACCACCACGTCACCTCCTGTACTGCAGGGCGTGACAGTTAACGGATTAGATTGAATTGTATTTGAAATGATAGGATAAAAATTTAGCTAATTCAATCTTATGTTTAGTGTTGTGTAATTAAGATAAGAGCTTTTTTGTAAAACTTTTTCAAATTTTAGGTGAAATTATAATTTTTTAAAATTAGAGGGGCAAAAATATGATTGTCAAAAATTATTTCCATTACGTAAAAGTTACATTTGACTCCTTATTTTTTGAAATATTATAATTTGACATCAAATTTTATAATTTTTTGCAAATAAGTCATTGAATTTTTTACAATGTACAAAGGTAATGTTTAATTTTATGCTTTAGCAAGGGATTGCATAATCCCCTTCCAAGGAACTTATCTAATCCAATCTTGTAAAGTTTTTTTATTAAACAATGTATTATAATTAAATCCAATCCAATACTTTTTAATACTGCACACCAAACATGCAATGTTATTGTGTATAGTATTATTCTTTTATTTTTCTTATCTTATATTTCTTTGAATGTGCCCTCGACTTTCTCAAGGAGCCGTATAAAAATGAATAGAAACAGACCTAATTAAGATAAGGACGGCATATCCCAATTGTCACAAGGAACCTCATTACAATTAAGACATAATAATAATTTCCTTATTTTAGCGACGTCTTCCACTGCATATGGTATTATACTAATGTGGAAGTCACACAACATTATGTGCCACTGCATATGGTAGTCGGACTTAGAACTCAGCATGGGTTGGCCTACAAAAAAGAAAGAGGGCACATCAACATTAGGAAAGTATTTTCATAAAAGTGTTGACTTTATTTGTATTTAGTTTTATATGGGAAGTATCTTGTTTTAGTTTGAGTAATTTAACCGTTTATATGGTTTTTAATATGTATTTATATAGAGCCTCATTCATAGTACTCCTTATTAGTAAATTCTCTTTTTCTTCTTAAACCGTGGACGTAGGCATACTATCAAATTACATTAAATCTCTTATTCTCTTCTTTTATATTTTAATTTCTTATTTAATTTTCTATAGTAAGATGGTTGTGTGCCAAGAGCACTTCAATACTTAAGTCAGTGAATTAAGGAAAGAGAACAAGTGGAGAGGTAGACTATTGATGAGGTAAGAATATTCATACCTAAATGAGTATATTAGCTTAGTATTTATAAAAAACTGTTGATTTGGATAGTAACTAGATTTGATCCAACCTAACAACCAAAAGGACTCAGAGACACTACCATTATGGGAATTGTGAGTTGTTTACCACACGTCCCACATTCAATCGAACTTGGAGCTCTTCAAGAGGGGATGCAGAGAAGGTGCAACATAAAGGTTCCGTTTCGATTTTGTTCGAAAAGGTAAGTTTTCCTCCAAAAATGTAAGTCATGCGGCCTTACCCTACTTGACAATTCAGTATCTGATTACATCCAAAAAATAACGTGGCTATCGTGATACAGATTGGGGTGTTGGTGCCACAAGGAAGAGACAAAAACGAATAAGCAAAGATTAGTGGAACAAAAACGTTAGCGAATAAGCAAACAAAATAAGTAAAAGGAAGTATATATTTGTGGTTTTTCTTGTAAAAATGAGATTTTTATGAAGAGAGAAATTCAATAGTAAAAATAGACAAGGCATAAAAATCCTTTATGTTTCTTGTTTTTCAATCTAAATTTTGATTCGTAATATAAAACAAAGGTAATTGAATAAATTAAAACCTTACATTGATTCCACAAAGATTATTATTACAAGTTACCTAAAATCAATAAATTGACAAGATTGCATTAGCATATCAACTTGCAAAATAATTCTTACAAGAAAACAATACATGATAAAATTATATACAAAAATATGGCTGAATTTATATAATGGTTGGGCACACAATATTTTGAAAAAAGAAGAAGAGGAAATGCATTTAATTCATTCAAACATATAATTATTACAAAGCAAACGAATGAAAACCTCGATTGAATTACTCAACACATAAGTTCATCTTTAGCCTCACCAAAAAGCTTTAGTGTAACTTGCAAAATATTCTCAAAAAATTTTGGAGAGAATATGAAAATTTATGCAAGACAAAGAAAGAGAAGAAAATATGAAGTCCCTCCTTGCGCCGTGGAACACCCCGCCCCCGCCGCCCCCCCCCGGAAGTCTTGGCCTAGCCTCTAGCCGCTTATGAATTAAGAAAACAAGTGACAAAAAATGGAAAATTACAAAAGAAATGGAAACAAAATAAATTAAAACTAAATTGAATTAAAAAACTCTCTCTAAATTTTTCAAGTGATCTAAATGACTATAGAAGCATATTTCCTATTTATAGTGATTGGTAGGACACTAATTCTTATTAGATTCGGCCTCAAAATTTAGCCTAGAATAAAATCCCGTAGCAAAAATCGTGTAAAACACATTTTCCAGATCTGGTAGAGGCAATCAATTGCCTATATGTATGGTGGTCAACCGCCTGATCGTGTTTGACTTGAAGTCAATCTTTCCAAGCTCCAAACGAGGTACACAATCCACCCATCTACCGGTTTTGACTCAATTGGATAATTTCTCATTCTAGTTGACCTAGGAATCCTCATTTTTAATTCAAATAACTTAATTCAACATGCTTATCTTGAATTAATTTATAAAATTAACTCAACCAATAAACTAACATAAATTATTAAAATCCAATCAACCGAAATTTAGGCCAATCTAAGAATTAACACGCCGTATCATTATAGGAAAATATGCAAGCTAGTAAAGGGGACCCAATGGACATATATAGAATATGCTCCTATAATTATAAAATACCATATCTCCAACATGTATATTTTATAATTTTTAACTTTAAAACTATTCCACTAAAAGCTTAGAGTTGCACTCTCAACTACATATAAATTATAAAACTCCAATCAATTTTTATCCATGACATGTCATCATGTGCAACATCCCCTTGGGATATACACAATTGGCTTAAAAATAAATTTTATTTTACATTCCCAATTATATTTATTTTATGTTCCAATAACTTACTATTCTTAACCAATATAAATAGTATACTATTCGTTTACATATATGTATCCAAATGGTTAAGTGCTTCAGTTTTCCATATCTAGGAATAAATAACGAATCTATGTTATTCAAAAGTCACGTATGCAATGTAACGGTATACATACCTTTATTTAGTTAGGATGTTATCCTTTGGTATATCAAAATACACAAGTCAAGAATACGAACTCATTAATTCATTTTAGGATTAAAGAAGTAACATATATTGTTGTTTAAATTGAATTGATTTATTCAAATGGAATTATTAACCAAATCAATTCATCTTTTATTCTGATCCAATATATCGTCACCAATGATAATATACCAGTCTCTCCACTTGCAAAGTCCTACTCTGATGACCAAGACTAGTTATCTTTAGTTAGGGATGTAGACAACATAACAATCTTATCATGAATAAAGCATCCAACTTTATTCCCTCGATTGTAAACCTTTAAAGTTTAGACCATCACCTTAAGAATCATGTAATTTGTAAAATCTGTCAATCATATGCATGATCTTAAAGGTTTAGAGACTTTTGTTTGCTTATCATACATCTAACATAAATAAACATAGTGATGACAATATTGATATATGACATAAATATTAATTCTTTGTTGATTAAATTTCTCAAAAACTATTACATGATTTAATCCTTAAGGCACCAAATCTAATAGCAAATTCTCCAAAGGGTCCATTAGACTGGGGACAACTACCACCTCCCTAGCTCTGCCCTTTCTTGTAACACCTGTCATTTTTTATGTAACGGTTAATGATAGAAATTTAACGACGTCAAGTATTTTCTTTATAATATAATGTTACTAACCATTTATTTAAGTATTATGACAGGTGACGATTACGTGAAATTGATGTGCTCAAGGTGTTTATGTCATTTATAATGTATGCATGCTAAATATTTAATGTTTTATTTTTGTAACTTTTCAAGTGACTATTCAGCATGCCAAATTTATTTTCTAGAATAGTATGCCGATGGATTTAATCGGTAGGCCAAACTCATAACTTTAGCAAGCTGAATTAAGCCATCGGCAGGCCGAACATTGCTGACGAAAAATCAACAAATAAATCCAAAATTGTGGCATTGATGAGTAATTTAATTTATTGTGAAAATTCTAAATAATTGGTATATTCTTATCTTTTTCCTTATCCAGATTAGGGAAGGTTTGACTTTTAAAAAGATGATTTAAATTTGTGATAATGTTTCCTATGTTGAAAAGATAAGATTTTACAGTTATAGCAAATCATTGATTTTTTTTTCTCATTTTGCTCCATTTCCCCCACTCGCAAGCATCTTTTTCAAAAAGAAAAAATAAAATATTTTTTGATATTAAAGAGACCATTAGCCCATCTTATAATATCATTCACGTAAATTTTTCCCTCTCTCTCAATCTATCATTTTCTCTACCTCTTTCTCTCTAAAATTTTCTTAGACACCCTCTTCTTCTTTCTCCACATTTTCTTCCCCTTCTCTCCCTTATTTTTCTTGCAAAGAATTGAATGAAATATTGGGTTTTCTTTTGGGTAAATTCAAGGAAAGTTTGAGAAGAATCATTTTGAGGTAAGAAATTCATTCCAGGCTTATTCTTGAAATTATATTTTCTCTATGTTCCAACTCCCATAACTTTGTCTACGAATGTCTGTTTGCTACAAAATTTTAATATGATATTTATTATGTGTTATATGATATTCCTCAAAATTGCATGCTATTTGGAGTTTTCTATGTTGAGATATTGAATTTTTATTCTCTACCACTCATGATCAGACTGTTGCTGATTGGTTAGGTTTTACAAAAATATAGTATATGTTTGAGGGGCAAACGAATTGTGATTTAAATGAAATTTTGTAGAAATATTCATACATATGTTAGGCTATGATATGAAAAATTTTGTGGTGATTTGATGAATATTTGATGAGCTCTTGAATCTTCTTTAAGATAAGTCTTTATGGTTGTCAGATTAGAAAATTCTAGACTACTTGTTTGTGCAACCATTTTGTATGAACAAACAAATTTATTTGCTAATGAAACTTTTTGTGGTACCGTATTTATATGTTAATAGGTTGTCATAAAAATTTGAGGATCAAAGTAATTTATCTAATTATTTGAGTATGATGAGCATGTGTTGCTCACTGCCTTATGTGTTTAAGGTTTATTTTGTCTTTGGATTCTAATGCATGTTTTGAATTGTTTTGAATTTATATGAACCTAATTTTCGGATATGTTATAGTTTTAATGTCTATTGTATGCAAAATTTACATGAAATTATTTTAGGATATAGATAGTTTATTTTATGAATGTTAGTTAGGGCTGCTCACTGTTTTGTTATTGCTTACTAATTCTGTGTTGTGTATTGTGTGACTTATTTTTGTTATCTAATGGAGTTTTTTTGGCTAAAGAAAAATTAAGGTAATTCATATATATGTTAGTTATATCCTTGCAGAATTTCATGCCTTAATTGTGTATGAATTGTGAGTTATTGAATTATCAATACATAAGGGTCAGGTAGGTATTAGTATTGCAGTTTTTGCATAAATATCTATAAGTTGGTAAAGTGTGTTTGTGTTCTTCTATTTCTTGAGATGGAAGTATGGATAATGTCATATGGTTTTAGATGATTTCATAAGGATGAAATTTATTTTTACATGTATATGGAAATATGACATGAACACACCAAGAAGTGAGCACATTGAGGCCGCGGCGATGTCATCTAAGATGAGGTTTTAGTAAGCAAGTCAAGTAAGTATATTCTCACCTACAACATGATAAGATTTATGAAAAGTTTGAAAGTACGCTCATGATGATTTTTATGGTGATTTCTATGATGGTTTTATTTAATGTTTTATTATGAAAGTTTTTGATGCATAAGAAGGTTTAATGTATGTTTTGATGATGAGGTATTTTAAAAATCAAAAGTATATATGTATATATGAATCACCTAAACAAGTGTTGTACACCCTATGTTTATGATGTCTAAAGTTGGACTTGTTATGTTTGGTTTGGGATTAGTTACCCTTCTCCTTTCATGGCGGCGCACCTACGATGATGATAATGGTATGATGATGATAATGGTGCAACACTTGGGCCCCTAAAGATAAAATGAATGAAGCTTTAATATGGATAATGATAGTGAAAGATATGTTCTATGTGAAACTATACCTAGTGCACTATTATGTTAATCATAATTATGATTATGATGTTTCAAAAAGGTGTTCATAAAATGCTTTAAGTTGTGAGATATGAAAGTGTACTTACTAAGCTTTTGTTTACTTAGTTTATGATCATGTTGCAGATTCAGGTAAGAGGATTATGGAATAGGTGGAGGGCAAGGACAAACGTGTGAGCAAAGAACGATGGATTGAAATGGAAAAACGCCAAGATAGAAAATTTTTAAAGTTTCTAAACTATGTTTTTATTTCTTTGTATGTTAAATTTCTACACTATTAAGTAAAAAGACTTGTTTTTACGTTATCTTGATTTTGTAGAAGATTGGCCTTCTGATCACCATTGATCGGACTACCAATGTTAGTATCGGTCTGTCGATTACCCTGTATCGGCTTGCCGATCTAAGTATTTTAAAACGGTCGTTTTGAAGAGCCTTAGACGGCTTGCCAGTGGTAAAGTTCGGACTGCCGATCATGTTTGGCCTGCCATTGTCTGAAGTTCAGCCTACCACATGTTTAAATAGATTTTAAAGTTTGTTTTAAATTTTATTTGAATTATAGTTTAATTAATTTAGTATTGATAACTATTTAAATAAATATAAAAGGGTTTTGAAATAAATGTTTTAAAAAATGTACGCATGGATCCTAAGATATGTCTAATAAACCTTACTTTATTTGAATGGTTTATCTCAAATATTGTTAACAAGGATGAATGTAACGACATCTGTGACGTCCGTAAGGGGGCGTTACATTTCTTGCTTAACAATCTCAATCACTTTCTGAGTAGGCCAAGCCATGGAAGCTATCCAAAATAATATTTAAGCCAAGCCATAGAAGCTATCCAAAATAATATTTATCTTCTATTAGGAATTAAAAAAAAGGATGGTGTGTGGTATTCTTTTGAAATGTTTCCTATATTTCTAATGCAAGTATTTTGAAATGGATTGTAAATAGTAGTGGATGCACATAGGGCCTAGTGGTGGCTGTGTCCTCGTTGGTTTTTTAAAATTTAGAATTTGAAAAACCTAAAAAATTTACTTTTATTTACCCTATTGAGATTTACTTTTATCATATATGCTCCCATTGAATTTTACTATTTTCATTGTATTACTATATTTCCATTTATAAGCAACTTTATTTATTTGATTCATGGGCTATTGTAATATGTTTTTATAACACCTTATATTTTAGACTGCATTATATTTATACCTTCACATTTCAAATTCGCATTAAATCATCACCCTTTTATTTTCTTAATGGAGTTTAAAAGTGTTTTGTAGTTAAATTGACCGTTGATGCTAGACCAAGAAAAATAAGAACGGAGTATAATTTTGAAATATGTGATGCAATCTAAATTACAAGGTATGATTTTTTTTTTTCATAGGAAACTTTATGGTAAGAAATGCAATTTTTACTATTATTAAGAATTGAGATTAATTTTCAATGGCCTTATGTGTACGGGAGCAATTTTATATCACCTATTGCGATATTTTAATTTGAACTCGCATACCATTATGTTCAAGCTAAAACAATAGTTATTACTTATAGTAAAAAAAAGAACAAAAACAGAAACAAAAACCTCCCAACCGAGCCTTATGTAGGAGGATCGCTTTATGTTTCTTTTTTTTTTTTTAATTAATCACATCACAATGCATGCTAGCAAACTTTCTGTTGTGACAAGTTTGAAAATGCCCTCCATGGCTTCTCGACAAATTCATCTAAATGAACAGTCCTTGTAATAATTGTCTAATCCTCCGTAAAGTCATGCATTAGCATAGAAAAGTCCGATAGATTCTCTCTCTCTCTCTCTCTTTGTTTTTTAATACAACATTGCTAGGTCTTCTAAATATTTGTGTTTGAAATCTCCCCAATCTAATCTCATCAGCTAGCTAGCATGTAGTAGTGGAGGTATATATTAATGAGTAGGGGCATGTGTCCTCATTTAAAATTTGAAAATTTATATTTTAGTTCCTAATTTTTGTAAATCTTCATTATGGCCCCACTAATTTTTATTGTGCCGTATGTTGTAAGAAAAGTTATAATCATGCTCTCACTCAGTAGTTAAAATATAAAATTACACTCTTTTTTAATATAAAAATTATTAGAGAATTTTTTTATATAATAGCCTTATTGGACGTATTTTTTGGCTTCACCACAGCTAGCACCATAAATTATTATTCCAACACAATTATTATAAAAGAATCACTTGAGCAAAGCAAAATAAAATAGGAAAATTAGAGGAAATGTTTGATTTTTTAAAGTAATAATAGCAAATATCATGTACTGTTTAAGACAATAGTAAATGTCATTTATTAATCTAGCTGTTCAAATTAAATAATCATATAGACCGAAATACCCTCAATTGATTCTCTCTTCTTTTTCATTCTCCTCTCTCTCTTCCTTTCCTCTCTCCTTTCTCCCCTATTTGTACTCTACAACTCCTCCATCAAAGTGCTTAGATAGCAATAACGAAGGTGGGCTCAGACTCATTCTTGTCTACGTCATCTTGTAGAAGTCGAAATTAGCTTCTTCTTGTGATTCTATGACCAAAGTAGGTTTCATAGGTGCAATCTTCCATGGCTACGCCTGCAAAGCCAACAACAAAATGCAAGTGAAGCAGATGGCAAGTGGATCTGATTCAACTAGATAGCATTTTTGCTCCTTGTCTCTTTCCTGTCTCTCTTGTCCTTAGTGACAGATCTGGTTTAGCGACAAACGATGGAGGTGACTAATGAGGCGTGACAACAGTGAGTGGCTAGCGACAATGACAACGAGTGGTAGTTGTCGTTCCGACATTCTAGCAGTGCCACTATAGAGAAGAGTGAGTGATGAGAAAGACAAAGATGGGGGGAAGAAAATAGAAGAAAAAAGAAGGAAAAATAAGGAAAAGAAAAAGCAAAAGAATCAGCTTTGTTGTTAGGGTATTTTAGGTTTGAGTGTATTTTGGTCTACACAATTACTTAATTTAAGACATATGACATATACTAACATCTCAAAATATATTTGACATTTAGTACTAATAATTTTACAATATTTGAAATTTCCTTCATTCTCCCAATAAAACATTACAGAAAAATTGTTGGGCTAATGACAGGCTAATGTAAGCCCAACTAGTAATGAAGATCTATTAAGAATAAGGAAAACTGCAGTGAAATGACCAATAATTTATCAAGATTGAAAAATAATAGTCTGTTTTTACTTCTAATTTTTTTTGCCAATTTTACTCACCATTTTCTCTCCCTGTTGCTCTCTCTTTCCCCTTTCTCTCTCTTCCCAACTTCTTTCTTCCCTCCCAACAAAGATAGCTTCACAATTTATGCACCCAAAGACCACTGTTAGACTGGCGTTAGAGACCACGGGACCCACATGTCGACAATCGTCACCTGATCATTTATGTTGTTGCACGGCCTAGAGACTGCACTAAAAAAGATGATGCCACATTGGAGAATCAAAACTTACACTAAAGAAGACAATGAACATGAGGTCGTACGGTGAACATAAGGCTTATGCATTGCTTGTCGTTGTCGTTGTTAGCAAATATTGCATGTAATATAAATAACATGAACAAGTTACAATCGAAATATTACAAATAAAAAAAGTATAACAAAACCTTTAATTGAATCAAAGCAAAAATTGGACGAAAAAACAGTTAAGGCATGTGTAGCTCATGCTTTCCTTAAAATAGATTTGTCCCTTCCGATTATGCATGAGGATTCGACAGACAGCTGCCTCGCAAGATACAACAAATTACAATGGAGTCTTAAGCACTATCGGATACCATCTCTGGCAAACTTGAAGCGTATTCCTCTATCACGAAAAACTGACTACAACAAAACTAGGTAGAACTCAAAAACAAAGAAAAGTCTCTATGACTTTGTATGGAATTTGTGTGTGTTTAAAGAAGAAGATGATGGCTGTATATATAGGCTAGTCATGGGTGGTGTTACAACATGGTTTAAATTCGGGTTCTATGAGGTATAATTTTAGGTGTTACAAGTGTTTTATGGCACTAATTCATGGTGTCATTATCCTACCATTAACCAGCTTTATGGTACTAATTCATGGTGCCATTATCCTGTTTTTAACTGCCATTATCCTCCATTAGCCTCCACTTTTATGAGCATGTTTAATTCTGAGCTATTAAACTTCTTAACAACGAAATTTGGATTTATTATTAAAAGCGAGCAAAAAAAATTGCAAAACGTAGCCTGTGTAAGGCAAGCTCAACACCCTGCATTCGTGTCACTCATGCCTTGCATGTACACATTGGGCCCCTAACCCACCGGGGTTGTGATTTGCACCTCCTCCCCCTCTGCGCGTGAGAGAGCCTCTTAGGTACAACATCTTACCTAAGCACAAAAGTGCAACCATATCAAGCTTTAATGCCTAACCTAATATAGGACTCCACATTTAGGCTTTTTCTAACAAAATCCAAATATCAATGACACACTTTGAGCATCAATTTATCATTCACTTGATTATCATTTTGAGCATATAAATATATGATTTCGATCTCTTCGCGACGGAGAATGTAAATCCGCCAAGACCTGTTGTTTATTACAAAGTGGGTTCCACTCAAATTATGCTTCAAAATGGCTCCTCAAAATGGTTATTAACCATTTTCTCCAACAATCTCCCACATGAATGAAATTGACTGATGACAAGGGAAAACAAAGACACTCAATGGTGATAGAGTTCTACAGTTAAGACCTGCATAGGATAGGTAGGCGTTAACCCTTGAACCTTCCGTTGTGAAAGTATGATTACTTTACTAGTTGACTAGTAGATGCGATGTCTTTGAACTGCTCTGCCATTTGTGTAAAAGATAACATTTCTCACACATATATTTTCCTAACACAGTTTTATTTCTCAAGATTATGTTCATTTTGGCCATGAACATCTCTGTGGTTCTGCAAGAGTTTCTAAGGAATTGAGCCCTAGCAATTCTCCTCTGAAGCGGCTCTACTTCTCTCTCACATAGGTGATTTCTTACTTAAGAGTAACCCATATTACTCTGCTTGAGTTATTCGATACATAAGAATTATTAAAAGCAAGTTGCTTAACCTTTCCCTACGGGTATCACTATTTTTATTATAGGAATGGGTTGGGGTAACCCCCATAGTGATCCTACTCTGTTTATTCAATTTAGTTATCCCATTGAACCTAGATCTTAGGATCTCCAGTCAACAAGGTTGGGTTTCCACCGTTTTGAACTATTCTTTCATGGGCTTAAGTCCTATTCCTATTGATGTTTTCTCAACTTGATCTCTATTCAACCCTTTGTTTAACGGATCTACAATATTCTCTTTAGACCTTACATAGTCTATTGTCACGACTCCAGTTAAGATTAGTTGTCTTACGGTATTATGTTGACGAAGTATATGTCTTGACTTACCATTTTAGGATCTATTCTCATCTTCTTTGGTGTAGGTACCACTACCTTTGTAAGACACCTGCACACTTTCAAGTATTTGTAGGAAGGCTTTCTCCTTTTCCACAATTCATAAAGGGTCTTGTCTTCTTTCTTTTGGGGTACCTTATTTAAAAGGTAATTTGCCAACAAAATGGCTTCCCCTCACATATTTTGTGGCAATCTAGAACTTATCAACATCGCATTCATCATATCCATTGAGGTACAATTTTTACATTCAGCCACACTATTTGACTGAGGTGAATAGGGTGGTGTGACCTCATGAATAATATCATGTTGTGCATAAAATTTACTAAATGGTTCTACATATTCACCACCATGGTCATTTCTTACCATCTTAATTTTCTTATTAAGTTAGTTTTTAACTTCTTGCTTATAGAGAGCAAATTTCTCTATAACTTCATCTTTGCTTTTAAGCAAATATACATAACAATATTTTGTGCTACCATCTACGAATGTGACAAAATATTTATTCCTACCTCTAGTTTGAACAAACTTTAAGTCACATACATCAGTGTTTCGTTCAATTGTTTGAAGATGACCTTGTTAATTTTGCCTCTTTACAGTTTTCACACTTGTGTTTGGAATCAATGTGAAATGTGGGTATGTGATCCAAGTTAATTTTCACCACCATGGTCATTTCTTACCATCTTAATTTTCTTATTAAGTTAGTTTTTAACTTCTTGCTTATAGAGAGCAAATTTCTCTATAACTTCATCTTTGCTTTTAAGCAAATATACATAACAATATTTTGTGCTACCATCTACGAATGTGACAAAATATTTATTCCTACCTCTAGTTTGAACAAACTTTAAGTCACATACATCAGTGTTTTGTTCAATTGTTTGAAGATGACCTTGTTAATTTTGCCTCTTTACAGTTTTCACACTTGTGTTTGGAATCAATGTGAAATGTGGGTATGTGATCCAAGTTAATTAACCTATGCAATGTGCCATAATTAATATGTCCTAATCTACCTTGCCATAAATAAGAGGACTCGAGCATATAAAGAAAAGGCCTTTTCTTCTTATTAATACCTTTGCGTTTTTACAGCAATAGTATTCATTTTCCACATGCCGTCCATTACATAACCCTTACCCACATCATTCCATATTTAGACAAAACTATTTTCTCGGACTCAAGCACCATCTTAAAACCATGTTGGCTCAGCATTGTCCCAAAAATAAGGTTATTCCAGATATCAACAAAATACAACACATTGTACTGTTTAATTTCCTTGCCTGATGTCATCTTCAAGAACATTGTTCCTTGACCCTTGATTTCAGAAGTTGTTGAGTTGCCCATGTGTCATCTTTTCTCTAGTTTCTAAGGGTACCAAATCATTGAAAGCAGCTCTCTTAGAGTAGATATGGTGTGTGGCTCCAGTATCTAGCCACCACTCCTTCGGGTTGGAGTCCACCATATTGACTTCAAAGATCACAGTAGAAAAACTAATGTTTGACACTTCTTGTACGATGGTGTCCACCACATTGGCCTCTTTCTTCTTGTTCCTCTTTGGCAACCTACAATCTACCGATTTGTGACCCACTTGTTAGAGTTGAAACACTTCTCTTGGAATTTCTGCTTCTTTAAAATTCCACCCTTAGGGCCTAGCTTGAACTCTGACTTTTTCTTCTTATTCTTGGAGCTTTTATCATGCTCCACCATATTTGCCTTGGTAACAGACTTATTAAAGAGCTTTTTCTCAGATGCTCTATTCTCTTACTCAATATGAAGTTGAACAATAAGATCTTCAATGGTCATCTCCTTACGTTTGTGCTTTAGATAGTTCTTGAAGTCATTCCATGCATCTATACTCGTAGTTACCTAGAAAGACTCACTAATTACCATTCCTTTTGCATGAATTTTATGAATGAGTAATTGCAGTTCTTAAACTTGACTGATTACAATCTTGGAATCCACCATTCTATAGTTCATGAACCGTCCAACTATGAACTTTTTGGCACCAGCATCTTCTATTTTGTACTTACAGTCCAAACACTCCCACACTTCTTTGGCCCCATTTTTTTGGACTATACACCTTATAAAGTGTATCAGTTAAGCCGTTCAAAATATAGTTCTTGCACAGGAAGTTAGAGTGCTTTCATGCTTCAACAACAAGCAAAGTCTGAGCATCTGTTTCATCCTCTCTTACAGTAAGAGGATCCTCTTTTAAGAATCTTGCAAGATTCAATGTTGTCAAATAGGACAACATCTTTTGTTGCCAAGTTTTGAAATTCAATCCACCGAGTTTCTTAGGTTTCTCGTTGTGGTTCACAGGATCCAAAACCGACAATGGTTGTGTCGAGGTCGAGGCATGAACCTGAGGAGACGGCACCAGTATCTCAGAAGTGCTCCCAGTTGGAACATTCTCAGTTGGAACAACGTCGTGTTATCACCTATCTCTAAAAATCCAAAGTTCAAGTCTTAGAATTTATACTAAAGATAAACTCACATTTTTTTGAAGTAAAACACAAAACTGTATAATACATATCACTGAAACCATAAACTTTTATAACAAAACATTAAAGAAAAATTGTTATGTTATAATATAACAAAAACAATGAACACAAACAAAAAAATAAATAAAACTATTATATAATATAAACCTTTATATATATATATATATACATACATTCAAAACGTAAACATTTATAAACCAAATTGAAAACAAACAAACATCCACTATTTATAAACACAAACATCAAGTAATATATATATATATATATATATATAAAACAAAAACAAAAAAAAATGTAAACAGATCAATAACTTTAAAAAGTAATTTTTTTAATTCAAGTCTCATAACCGAACATAATAAAAAGATCGATCATTAACCAAATTCATTTCTAAAATAAAGCAATTAATAAACTATAAAGATATAAGCAACTGAAAAAAAAAAAAATTCAACCGTTGAATTATCAATGAGAATTATCTCATAATAATCCAAGATAATCGAACCGTTCATTTATATAATCCTATAAAAGCTAACCTAAATGTAACAATTCCAAATGTTCATAACAAAAGCAACAATTCCAAATGTCCATAACAAAAGCAAATGTTTATAACAATAAAAAAAAGCCAACATCAAAAGCCAACCAAATTTATCAAAGTTGAAACGTAATAAAGTGCTCATAAGCAAATATAAGCAAACAAAGAAATCATAATAAGATGGTTATACTTACATTAATAGAATATTCAAATTGAATACAATAGACAATGAATTTGTAATATATGTCAACAAGCAACCAAAATATGAGAAGGAAATAATAAGATTTATTCCTTGGTTCTAGTTGTTAGACATGTATGCCCTAAGGAGTAAAAATGTAATAAGTTTTTGGAGACATTTTTATCAATAAAGAATTTATTCATTATTAATATACCAAATCTTGTCCTCTTTACATTCATATTTGTTGAATGTATGTTAAGCAAATAAAAGTCTGAGAGTGTCGGTCTAAACCTTAAGAATTGGGCATATGATGGACAGATTATGCGGAAGACATGATTCTTAAGGTGATAGTCTAAATCATAAGATCCGCAATCGATGAAATAAAGTTGGGCGTTTTATTCATGCAAAGATTCTTATGTTGTCTACATCCCTTTTGGGAGATGGTTTGTCTTGACCATCGGAGGTGGACTCCGTGAATAGAAACATTGGCATGTTGTCATAGGTGACGATGTGTTGGATCGGGACTTAAAGTGAATTGATTTGGATTAATAATTTTGTCTCGGCAAATCGATTCACTTTAGACAACATTTGTGTTGTATCTTAATCCTAAGATGAATAGTGGGCCTGTTGTCTTGGTTTGAGTCTTTAGACATACCAAAGGGTGACACCCACATCTTAATAGTGGTATGCATGCCAGTACGTTGGAGGCATGACTCTTGATAGCATAGACCTGTTATTCATAGATATGGAATTCATAGCTCCTCTTCAGGAGTAATGATATCCTTTTATATGCATTATCCTGTAATTAAAAAAATAGAGCACTCAACCATTTGGATACATAGGTGTAACCGAATGGTATACTGTCATTGGATAGTAAGTTTTCTGTTGGTGAGATAATAAAACGTACGATAAAAATAATCGGGAAGGTAAGACAGAACTTGTCCTTAAGCCGATTATGGATTATCATATGGGATTACGATACACTATGATATGTCATGGAGACTTAGCTATACAAGCTTCGTAATTCTATGAGAGTGTAGCTCCAACCTTTTAGTGGAGTAGCATTGGAGTTGATAATTATGAAATGTATATCTAGGATATTGGGTTTCATAATTATCGGGAGCTTGAATTATATAGGTCCATTTGGTCCCTTTTGCTAGCTCACAACATCCTGTAATGACACAGTGTGCTTTTCTAATAATTGGTAACTTATGTCGGATTTATTAGATTGGTTGAAATTTGGAAAAAACAAATAATTCATGTCTATTTATCGGTTGAATTAATTTTGTGATAAAAATTAATTCAAGATAAACTTGTTGAATTGTAAGGATCAGATAATTCTTGTTTGTTTATCGGTTGATTTAATTTTTGGATAAATTAGATCAAGATAAACATGTAGAATTATTAGGAATTCATTTATTTTCCTAAAGATTATCAAGATAAAGTTGTTTTAATTAGATAACTTCTCTATTGGGTTATTTGAATTAAAACTGAGACTTTATCCTATAGAATCTTAGGTGGAAAATAAAAGATTCACTGAGATTTTTTTCGACAATTCAGCATGTCAATCCTCAAGTTGCCGATGGGGCAAGTTCAGCCTACCTATTAGACAGATTGGCCTGCCTATGCGTGGAAAAAAAATCATGCGTTTTTACGCGGATTTCATCCGATATTGATTCAAATTTGATTCTGATTTGAATTTTTGAAACCTAATCTCATAAGGAGTGACCCTAGACCTAACCTCTATAAATAGGGGGTAAGTCACACAAGTTATTTAGATCAATTGAGAGATTAAGAGTGATAATCTACTAGTGAGAATCTAAAAACTCCCTAAGAGCTTTTGTTCACAAATCACGAACACTTGCTTTAGGTTCTCTCGATTGGTTGGAAGGAGAGTCACCTAGTGGAAGAGCTGTATGTGTGATGCCACACTCACTCCGGTCGTAGAAAGAGAATAGCAAAGAAGACTAGTTGGTTGAGGCTCTTCTGGAATGTTACTTCTCTTCACGTTTTGCAAGGGTTCTTCGGCACACAAAGGTCAATAAGATCTAGTTAATTTATGCATATAGCATGTCAAACTTGTGTTTTGGAAATTAATCTGATGTAAAATTTTTAAAATTCTACTGCGTATTATTTTTGCCAACAATTGGTATTAGAGCCATGGTTTTTACGTAAATTTACGAGCTTGTGATCATGCTATATGTATAAATTCTACTATGTTATTTGATCCGGTATTTCCTTAGTCTCTAATTTTATGTTTTTGAATTGTTGAAAATAAAATTGATAAATTGCTTTAGAAATTGTATTTTTTGGAATGGGGATTTCTGTTCGGTCGGCATGCCGAACCCACCAGTTCGGTAGGCCGATGGTCATAGATCGGTAGGCTGAACGTGAGGTTCGGCAAGCCGTCAGTGGGGCAGAAATCAGGAGGCTCTGACGACCGGCCAAACTTCTAGTTTGGCAGGCTGAACTTTAATGAGTCGGTAGGCTGATTTTTTTGATCGGTAGGCCAATGGAGCATGACTGGCAAACCGATCACCCAGATCGGCCTGCCGACCGAGAGCTGGAAAATTTCCAAAAAAGGTACAGTTTTAATTTTATTTTTGGGACAATTTTGAGAAACATTAAATTTGGATATGACCAGATGAAGTATTTGATTCATATGGGATTGAAGACTTGAAGATGGGTATTACATGAAGAAGGATACAACTTGAGGATTCAAGGATGAAGAATCGATCATATGTCTCGATTATTCTCTTGTAATCTTTGTTTTCTATTCTCTAGGGTGGAGCCATAATATTATGGTTATTTATTAATTTGCTTGTAGCTTTGCTTGATTGCTTTGCTTGTCTGCATTATAATATGATTTGCCATGTATGTTGATAACATGTCATATAGAATAGGAAGTGCCGCTCATATTAAAATTGTTCATGGATATTCTTAAAATAAAACCTTGATTTCAAAAGATTGAGTGGGAGAAGGTTTTCGAAGAGAGAACCTAAGGCCTCCATCATTGGTCCATAGGCAGAACATGGTGGTCCCGACCCCTAGGAAGGGATTTCTAATCATGTACCAGATTGGATCTCTGAGAGGATAATGTATTTTAACATGATTTATGGTTGCACACCCCTAGGTGGTGATTATAAATCATGGATAAAATATTAAAATGATGGTTATACACTCACGTTAATTTTATTATTAATCTCCCCTAGAAGCTCTGTTAATAAAATTAATGGCCAAAGAAACGATTATTAATATATGCTGGATCATATGGGTCTTGGATGGCATATATTAATCAGGAGAGGATCCGTGTTCCTAATTGAATTTGGCATGACTCCCTTAGGAGCTTGTTGAATTCTGAGTTGGGAATTATTGTTGTAAGGTTGTGATATTTTCAAGGTTTTGACACATAAACACATTTGTATTTTTTACATGATTGTGTTATCTTACTAAATTATTATTATATGTTTGCTTATGTTTTGTATATGATTCTTTATTGTAGATTAAAAATGTCTAAAAACGCTTTATCATCGATTTTTGACAAAAACCTATTAACTGGAGAGAATTATAATGATTGGAAACGGAACCTGGATATCGTCCTGTCCTTTGAGAAACTAAAATATGTACTGACAACCCCTTGTCCTGGAATTCCAAGCATATGATCACTGGAAAGATGCTAATGATTAGGCCTGCTGCTATGTTATGGCTACCATGAATAACGTGCTGCAGGCTTAACATCAGGATTATGAGACTGCAAAGTAGATCTTGGATAATCTTGAAGATATGTTTGGAGGCCAAGCCATAACAAAGCAGCAAGGGGCGCTTCGAGAACTTCTAAACTGTAGACAGAGGTCGGGGACATCTATAAAGGAGTATATGATGTTGGTCATCGGTTACCTCGTTGAGGCTCAAACTAATGGAGCCGACATCGATGCTGAAACTCAGATGACTATGGTCTTTGAGACTCTGTCTAAGGAATTTATTCCGTTTAGAGCTACTTTTAATTTAAGCAATAGATGGGATATGACCAGGACAGAATTGATGAAACAGTTATAAGAGTTTGAACTGCTGATTAGGGAGTCTCCTGCGGGTGGTGAGGCCAACATGGTAGCTGCTTCTAGTTCCAATCCTAACTCTAGGAATGGAAAGAAGCAACGGGCCAAGAACGAGAAGTCTTCTATTGCTGCTACTACCAAGAGCAAGAAGAAGAAGAAGAAGAACCCAAAGAAGCTTAGGTGCTTCTTCTATGGGAAGGTCTGGCATATCAAGAAGCATTGCAAGGACTTCCTTTCCAAATGAGGTAGGTGTGATCTTTTATATTTAGAAACTTGTTTGGTTGAGGAATCCAATGACATTTGGGTATGTGTACCTAGAACTTCTACATTGTGCTGTTTGCAGACCGATGAACATCCAGGCACAAGGAGGGTATGAGTACTTCGTCACTTTTATTGACAATTACTCAAGATATGGGTATGTGTACCTAATACACCACAAAAGCGAAACTTTTGACAAGTTCAAGGAGTTTTGGGCTAAAGTGAAAAAGCAATTGGGTAAACCCATAAAGGCACTTCGTTCTGATCGAGGTAGGGAATACCTTTCTGATGAGTTCTTGAAACACTTATTAGAGAATGAGATTTTATCCTATTTGACTGCGCCAGGCACTCCGCAGCAGAATGACGTGCAGAGATAAGAAATAGGACTTTGTTGGACATGATTAGGTCCATGATGAGTTATTCATCATTGCCTTTATTCTTTTGGGGATATGCATTACAAACCGCATGTTATCTTTTGAACAATGTGCCTTCAAAATTGGTCCCTAAAAATCCTCACGAGTTGTGGACGGGTAGGAAGACATCCTTAAACCATATTTGCATATGGGGATGTCCGACTCATGTTCTGTTTAAGGATCCAAATATGTTGGAAGCACGTTCGGAAGTTTGCGTGTTTGTACGACATCCAAAAGGGACTAAAGGGGGTTATTTTTATAAGCCAAAAGAAAATAAAGTCATGGTTTCAACTAATGCAACTTTCCTTGAGAAGAGTTACATGGACGACTTTAAACCTCAAAACAAAGTGGTGCTTGAGGAGTTAAGGAGTGATCCGATCACTCCGGAGGTTTCGAATGAAAACGTTCTGATCAGTGTAGCAAAACCAAACAAACCTGAACAACAACCTAAGGTGTGTCGACGTAGTGGGAGGATCAGGCGTCAACCTGAGAGGTATATGTTCAATGGGGAAGTCTTTTTGGCTAAACCGGATGAACATGACAGGGATCCTTATACTTACGCAGAAGCTATTGAGGATGTTGATTCAAAACTCTGGACAGAGGCCATGAACATAGAGATGAAGTCTATGGAGACTAATCAGGTCTAGGAGCTTGTGGATCTTCCCGAAGGGGTAAAACCCATAGGGTGTAAGTGGATCTACAAGAGGAAAAGAGGAGTGAATGGAAAGGTCGAAACCTTTAAGGCTAGACTAGTAGCTAAGGGGTTATATGCAAAAGGAAGGAATCGATTATGAGGAAACCTTTTTGCCTATAGCCATGCTTAAGTCCATCCGGATGCTCTTGTCCATAGCTACCACTCTTGATTACGAGATTTGATAGATGGATGTCAAGATAGCTTTTCTTAATGGCTATTTTGATGAGTCCATTTATATGGAACAAGCAGACGGGTTCAAGGTCATGGGTCAAGAGGGTAAGGTTTGTAGGCTGTTAAAGTCAATTTATAGACTTAAGCAGGCTTCTCATTCTTGAAACATAAGATTTGATCAGGTGATCAAGACTTATGGGTTCTCCCAAATGTGGATGAACCATGTGTTTACAATCACTTTAAGGATGGGAAGGTGGTTTTTCTACTGCTCTATGTAGATGACATACTGCTAATTGGCAATGACGGGGCGTTGTCATCGGTCAAATTATGGTTGACCAAGCAATTTGACATGAAGGACTTGGGTGAGGCTAATTTTGTTCTCGGTATCCAGATCTTTCAAGAAAGGAAGAACAAAATGATAGCTTTGTCCCAGGCCGGCTACATAGATAAAATTCTCAAGAGGTTTGCAATGTAGGATTCCAAGAAAGGTGGGCAACCATCTAGGTTTGGAATTACTCTTTCTAAGAAAGACTCTCCAAAGTCTTATGAAGAAAGAGAATACATGAAGAAGGTGCCTTATGCTTCAGCAGTGGGCAGTCTCATGTATGCCATGCTTTGTACACGACCGAATATTAGTTATACGGTCGGGATTGTAAGTCGATTTCAAGTGGATCTAGAACCGAACCATTGGGTTACGGTAAAGCATATTTACAAGTACCTAAGAAGGACTCGAGGGTATATGCTTGTGTATTCAGGTGAGGACTTGACTCCTCTAGGATACACTAACTCAGATTTTTAATCATGTCTGGATTCTAGGAAATCGACTTTGGGTTTTGTGTTTACTCTAGGCGGCGGTGCCATTAGTTGGAGAAGTGCCAAGCAAGATTGCACTTCAGATTTAATGATGGGCTGAGTATGTGGCAGCTAGTGATGCTTCGAAAGAAGCAGTGTAGCTTCGCAAGTTCCTTGGGGATCATGAGGTAGTTCCTGGTATGGATAAGGCGGTATCACTGCACTGTGATAACAGTGTGGCGGTAGCCAATGCTAAGGAACCAAGATTTCACAAGAAGAGTAAGCATATTGATCAGAAGTATCATGAGATAAAGGACTTCGTTGAAGGCAGCATGTCACGGTGTGCAAGATTGCGTCAGAGGATAATTTAGCTGATCCATTTATGAAGACACTTAATGGGAAATTCTTCGAGAGGCATGTGCAAGCTATGGGGATGCGAGATTTGTCATATTTACTCACTTAGTGCAAGTGGGAGATTGTTAGACATGTATGCCCTAAGGAGCAAAAATGTAATAAGTTTTTGGAGACATTTTTATCAATAAAGAATTTATTCATTATTAATATACCAAATCTTGTCCTCTTTACGTTCATATTTGTTGAATGTATGTTAAGCAAACAAAAGTCTAAGACTGTCGGCCTAAACCTTAAGAATTGGGCATATGATGGACAGATTATGCGAAAGACATGATTCTTAAGGTGATGGTCTAAATCATAAGATCTGCAATCGAGGAAATAAAATTGGGCTCTTTATTCATGCAAAGATTGTTATGTTGTCTATATCCCTTTTGGGAGATGGTTTGTCTTGACCATAGGAGATGGACTCCGTGAATAGAAACATTGGCACGTTGTCATAGGTGACGATGTGTTGGATCGGGACATAAAGTGAGTTGATTTGCATTAATAATTCTGTCTCGACAAATCAATTCACTTTAGACAATCATTTGTGTTATATCTTAATCCTGAGATGAATAGTGGGCCTGTTGTCTTGGCTTGTGTCTTTTGATGTACCAAAGGGTGACACCCACATCTTAATAGTGGTATGCATGCCTGTACGTTGGAGGCATGACGCTTGATAGCGTAGACCTCTTATTCATAGATATGGAATCTATAGCTCCTCTTCAGGAGTAATGATATCTTTTTATATGCGTTATCCTGTAATTAAAAAACTGAAGCGCTTAACCATTTGGATACATAGGTGTAACCGAATGGTATACTGTCATTGGATAGTAAGTTTTCTGATGGTGAGATAATGAAACATAAGATAAAAATAATCAAGAAGGTAAGACAGAACTTGTCCTTAAGCCAATTATAGATTATCATATGGGGATATGATATACTATGATATGTCCTGGAGATTTAGCTATACGAGCTTTGTAATTCTATATAGTTCGAGAGTGCAGCTCCAAGCTTTTAGTGGAGTAGCGTTGGAGTTGATAATTATGAAATGTATATATGGGATATTGGGTTTCATAATTATCAGGAGCTTGAATTATATAGGTCCATTTGGTCCCCTTTGCTAGCTCACAACATCCGGTAACGACACGGCGTGCTTTTCCAATAATTAGTAACTTATGTCAGATTTATTAGATTGATTGAAATTTGGAAGAATCAAATAATTCATGTCTGTTTATCGGTTGAATTAATTTTGTGATAAAAATTAATTCAAGATAAACTTGTTGAATTGTAAGGATCGGATAATTCTTGTTTGTTTATCGGTTGATTTAATTTTTGGATAAATTAGATCAAGATAAACTTGTAGAATTATTAGAAATTCATTTATTTTTCTTGAGATTATCTAGATAAAGTTGTCTTAATTAGACAACATCTCTATTGGGTTATTTGAATTAAAGCTGAGACTTTATCCTATAGAATCTCGGGTGGAAAAAAAAGATTCGCTGAGATTTTTTTTGACAGTTCAACATGCCGATCCTCAAGTTGCCGATGGGGAGTTTGGCCTACCTATTAGACAGATCGACCTGCCTATGCGTGAAAAAAAAATCACACATTTTTATGCAGATTTCATCTGATATTGATTTGAATTTGATTCTGATTCAAATTTTTGAGACCTAATCTGATAAGGAGTGGCCCTAGATCCAACCTCTATAAATAGGGGTAAGTCACACAAGTTATTTAGATCAATTGAGAGATTAAGAGTGATACTCTGCTAGTGAGAATCTGAAAACTCCCTGGGAACTTTTGTTCACAAGTCACGAACACTTGCTTTGGGTTCTCTCGATTGGTTGGAAGGAGAGTCACCTAGTGGAAAGTTGTACGTGTGAGCCCACACTCACTCCAGTCGTGGAAAGAGAATAGCAAAGAAGACCAGTTGGTTGAGGCTCTTCTGGAATGTTACTTCTCTTCATGTGTTGCGAGGGTTCTTCGGCACAAAAAGGTTAGTAAGATCTAGTTCATTTATGCATATAGCATGTCAAACTTGTGTTTTGGAAATTACTCTGATGTAAAATTTTTAAAATTCCGCTGCGTATTATTTTTTCCAACATTAGTAACCTGTCTGTCTTCAAAGGATAATCTGTTTTAAGATTGTTAGCAAATATTGCATGTAATATGGATAAAACGAACAAGTTACAATTGAAAATATTACAAATCCGAAAACAAGTGTAACAAAACCTTCAACTGAATCAAAGTGAAAATTGGACAAAAAAATGGTTGGGGCACGTGTAGCTTATGCTTTTCTTAAAATAGATTTGTCCCCTTTGGTTGTGTATGAGGATTTGACGGTCGTCTGTCTCCCAAGATACAACGACTTGCAATAGAATCTTAAGCACTATTAGATATAATCTCCGGTGAGCTTGAAGCATATTTCTCTATCACCAAAAACTGACTACAACAAAACTAGGTAGAACTCAAAAACAAAGAAAAATCTCTATGACTTTGTATGCAATTCCTGTGTGTTCAAAGAAGAAGATGATGGCCGTATACATAGGCTAGTCATGGGGGGTGTTACAACATGGTTTAAATTTGGATTTTATGAGGTTCAATTTTAGGTGTTGCAAGTGTTTTATGGCACTAATTCATGGTGTCAATATCCTGCAATTAACCAACTTTACGGTACTAATTTATGGTGCCATTATCCTGCCATTAACCTCACTTTTGTGAGTAGGTTTAATTCTGAGCTATTAAACTTCTTAACAGCTAAATTCGGATTTATTATTGGAAGCAAGCAAAAAAATTGCAAAATGTAGCCCATGCAAGGCAAGCTCATTGAACCTGCCATTTGCGTCATCCATGTTTTGCATGCACACATTGGGCCCCTTACTCACTGGGGTCGTGATTTGCACCCCTCCCCCTGCACGTGAGAGAGCCTCTTAGGTACAACATCTTACCTAAGCACAAAAGTGCAACCACACCAAGTTTTAATGCTAACCTAATGTGGGATTTCACATTTAGGCTTTTTTCAACAAAATCCAAATGTCAATGGCACACTTTGAGTATCAATTTCTCATTCACCTGATTATCATTTTAAGCATATAAATATATGATTTCAATCTCCTTGCGACGGAGAATGTAAATCCGTCAAGACTTGTCACTTATTACAAAGTGGGTTCCATTTAAAATTTTACCTTAAAATGGCTCCTCAAAATGGTTGTGAACCATTTTTTTCAACAGTCGTTCGTTAATAAAAGAAAAGCTACACAATTTCTTAGTGTCCAAAAGTTTTTAAGTGCAAAATTTGTTCTATGTTAAAAGTGATAGGATCATAAACGACATTCTTTTGTCTAAACAACTAGTTGCGCTGCCAAACCTTCAAAAACATCTTTTTTCTCTTTGGCAGTAGAACTTAATCCAGGATGGAGCAAGGATTTATTGGTAAAGGGCCAAACTTTTTTTTTAATCAAGATTATACTAACAGATAGAGAATTATTAATTTAAGAAGGGTCAAGTCTAATTTATACACATATCTACTGTATTAAAATTAAAACTATTATATCAAAAAAAAAAAAAAAAAAACGAAGAGCTAGGGAAGGCCGTGGCCCACTGCATGTCCTCCTGTCTCCGTCATTTACTAGAGCCCACCCTTTCAAATGTCTAACTAGAATACAAGCAAAGGCAGAACTCAATTCCAATATCTGAGTTGTCCAAAGGAAACAAAGCGTTACATAAAGGAAAGACAAAACCAACAAAACAGGACGTCGTCCATAGTCGAGAAACGACAGGAAAAAAATTTCAAGCCCAAGACAAACGACAAGTATTGCTCTATCACTTATTACTGAAGTTGATAACCGGCAATATGCAAACAAACAAACAGAACATCGTGGTATGAATTAAAAAGTGAAATTAACAAAAAAACTTTTTTTTTTCTTTTTTATTTTTACACAGAAGTAGCTCGGGGGTTGATCTCATAGGATTCGGTTTACAAAAATGGTTCCCAAATAGAAGCTTCTCGTCCTCCGCCACCAATCCTCATCACATTCTCCTTCAAATCAATAACACACTGGTACTTACGGAGCATATCCAACCCAAATACAAACTCCACATTGGGAGAATCAACTACCAAGAAAGAGCAAGGGTAAAACACACGCACAATCTTAATAGGAGCAACATGAAATCTACCCAATATCTCTGACAAACCAACCCCCAAGCAACACCCTTGCAACGTCGATCCAAAAGCCGCAACGTCCCACAACGCTCAGCGCAGCTTTTCGAAATAATCATCACCTGAGCTGCGCTCGCAACCATTGCCTTTAAAGCCACTCCGTTGACTTCCATGTCACGTACAACATATCGTGATTTCCTTCTTGATCAATTTTCTTGTGTTCTACTTGGACAACATGACCAAAAGGGAATTCAAACCTTAGCTGTTGACGGTCTCGTAATAGTTTCTGCAATCTGTCGAGCTTAGTGTCGTCCCCGACAGTGGCTTGTGCTAGTTCAGGATCGTTCTCGTGCAGTTGCGACATCAAATAATAATCGCTTTGGATTTTCTTCTTGATAGGCTTCGGTTCACGGCAGAGCCATCTGGATTCATTTTTTCTCTCTCTAGAAACTCACTCTTTCTCTATATATCTTCTGATCCTCCGGATTTGTGTCTTTCTCTGGTAATGTGTTACGACAAGCTTCTTTGATTTTGTTAATTTTATGGGTTGATTGAGAGATAGCATTATTTTTTCTTGGATTAACTCTGAAAAAGTCGTTGATATGCTGGCCGCGTCTTCTGCATTACTTGCTCGCAAAATAATAATTCTCAGACGTTCCTCAAAATAATAATACTAACAATAATAATAATGATAATAATTCTCTGACGTGGTAAGCAGGAAATTTTCTAAACTAAACATAAATAAATGAAAACAAAGATTTGTTTGACTTCGTATCTTTTATAGAAGAAACTCTAATCAAGAGCACTAATTTCATGAGTTCTCTTTATGATAAAAATTAAGTATTTTACGGCGTCATGTTCAATTATATGGACAAAAACGATGTTACAATTATTCTCTCTCTCTCTCTATCTTTTTTTTTTTAATGATAGGAATGAGCCCTTGAGTATTAACAGAAATGCAATAATATGGACTAAAGAATATGTGAGCAAGCAGTGGGAGATAGGAAGGTCCTATGAGATAATTCCCACTAATTCATGAATTTCACTAGCCATGTCTGTAAACAGATCTCTAAATTTCCATTATATATTCTATCTACCCAAAAACGAAATTGTTTTCCCGGTTTATCTCTATAGGGAATGAGATTGTTCAACTTCATAAGGATACATCATGACAACAGATGGATTCTGACAATAGTAAAGCAGAATCAAAGTTTAGTAACTAAATAGAACAACACATACAGAATTTCCAGCCAAAAGAGAGAAAGAACGCATGCATAGTAGGGTATGTTCAGGAACATGCCGAGATAGGAAGTAAAAGAGTCCAAGAAAAAGTGAAACAAAATGAAAATTGTACAAGGTGTTGTGTGTTTTTAAAATTGGCTTAACTATACCTCCTAGTTTAGTTATTTTTAAAAATTATAACGACATCATTTGAATTTGAGAACTAGCTTCAATTTTAGCCCTCATAGACTTTTTTGACAGAAAAAACATAAAGATAAACAAACTTACGCTTAATTAGACCGAATTTATATATGAAAATATTGTTTTCTTAAACAAAATTTTTTAAATAATATTTTAACATGTAAAGAGACATAAGACTTATGATTTTTTAAAAAATTTGATGTTTTGTCTTAGAATTTTTTATGTTTTTAAATCTATAAAATATTCAAAACTGTTTACGGATAGTTATGTTGTGTTCCCAATTTTTTCTATTCTTAGAGATAAAATTAAAATAAGTTTTTTTAATTTAAAAAATACAATTGTAGTTTCTAAAAACATAAAGACATAGAGAAATAGTTAACATTAGGAGGTATAATTAGTAATTAATCCTTTTAAGATCAAAAACTAAGCCCTAATTCGGTTTGCAATATAAACTACAATTTGAACCTTTATTGCTATTTTTTTCCCTCACAACAGTATAAATTTTTGTTCAAATATACGAACCAAATAGACATAGAAGAGGAAGAGTCCCACATTGCAGCATACGCCTCTAAATCAACTTTGCGCACCTCCATCTCTCATATAGAGGAAGTAAAATTTCACAACTTTATAGGCAGGTTTAACAATTTCTAGCTTATGGCCCAAATGGTGTGCAACATCTTTAATTAGGTGATCATGAGGTTAAATGTTAACAAAACATAATCTATGAAGTTTTCTCAAAGTTGATATTGTTAGAATAAAATATTATGATGAAAACCCTCATCAACCATGATCATTTATATCAAATCACCAACAGAGGTAACAAGATACAGAAGCTAATCTGAATCTATTGATTATGATGTGATTTTGAGTCGTAGATTGAGGATATTCTAAGTCTGGTCCGTAAGTCATCCTTTAGAGAATGCCTTTGTAATCTTTCTGTAGATGGGTGACAGAAAAATAACATACGTATTGAACCCTAACAGTTATCCTTAATTACCAATTTAGCCCATCATAAAATTAGTAATTATATTTTGGTCTTTATACATAGGAGGCCCACACTTAATAATGCATTAAAAATCCAAAACCTAAATTGATAACTTTAACTAGTCTAACCTTTTATGATAGCCTTTAATACACATTTATTTAATATATTAGCCCATATATTGGATTAATTCTAACAATCTCCTACTTGGGCTATATATGCAACTTTATAAAGGTGAATTATACCTTATGAGCTCATGAATTTTGCTATCAAAACTGTATGCATCTCAAAAACTTGTCTATTAACTATATCAATATAAGATTAAAGCGACCTTTGTTATATATGCCATAACTAGACCTATTAATAATCACATATACCAATACAACTAATGATAGAGATCAAGCATGGATGTATAGCAAGGAATTTTCATGCAATGTGATCTTAACATGCCTATTTCCAAGTGACCACCTTAAAACCTTAGTAAGATCAAACCATACCAAAATCAGAGTGTGATAAACTAAAACTTTATTTTTGCAGAAAATAACCTCAAAATATCCATAAATTGAAATAACTGAAAATATATCTATATCATAAAAGCATCTAAAATCACAAACTCCTACTAAAACTAAATATCCTCAAAAGACATGACACTCATATGAGCCGTGTGCTCATGAAACATTTTGGGTAGCAATCCCTTAGTAAGTGGATCTGCAATCATGGAATTTGTATCGATGTGCTCTATAGACAACTGTCTACTTTGAACTTTTCTTTCCTAACCGAGAACTTGATGTCTATATGCTTTGACTTCGTGGAGCTCTTGTTGTTGTTGAAATATCAAACTGTTGACATATTGTTACAAAATAACTTGAGTGGTCTTTAAATACTACCCACTATGCATAGCCCCATGACAAAAATTCTACAGCCCTATTCCATGATTGGATGCTTCATAACACGCTATGAACTCCGTCGCCGTAGTAGAAGCGGTTATAACTGACTACTTAGCACTCTCCTAGAAGACAGCACCTCAAGCTAGAAGGTAGACATAGCTCGATGTAGATTTCATACTATCTTGGCATCCAACATAATCAGAGTCAGTATACCCAATGATCTCAAGTTGTTCTGATCTCCAATACATGATTATGTAGTCCTTTGTGTTCTGTAAATACCTCAAGACTCGTTTGGCTGTTATCCAATGATCCTTTTAAGGATTGCTTAAGTATTTTCTTAACGTCCTTATAACATATGCAATATTGAGACGCTTGCAAACCTGAGCAAACATCAGACTCCCTGCTACTAACGCATGAGAAATCTTCTGCATTTCTTTAACCTCAAAATCATTCTTAGGGCATTGATTGAGACTAAACTTGTCTTTCTTAGTTGCAGGGGTATCACTTGGTTTGCAATCCCGTATACCATATCTCTTGAGAACCTTTTCGATATAGCCCTTTTGTGATAATCCAAGAATACCCCGAGAGGGATCCTGGTGTATTTGTATACCCAACACAAAAATGGCGTCACTAAGATCCTTCATCTCAAATTTCTTTGATGGAAATCTCTTGGTTTTGTGCAATAAGCCTATATTGTTGCTGGCAAGCAAAATGTCATCGACATATAAAACCAAGAAAATATACTTATAGCCACTGAACTTGTGGTATGTACAATCATTAACCATATTCATCTCAAAACTAAACAAGATTAAAACCTGATGAAATTTGTAGTACCACTGATGAGAAGCTTGCTTAAGCCCATAGATGGATTTCTTTAACTTGCAAACCATGTTCTTTGCATCTCCCGACACAAAGTTTTTTGGTTGCACCATATAGATTGTTTCAACAATGTCACCATTGAAAAACGCAGTCTTAACATCCATCTAATGAAGCTCAAGGTCAAAATATGCCATTAATACTATTATAGTCCTGCAAGAGTCTTTTAAAGAAACTGGAGAGAAAGTCTCTTTATAATTGATGCCTTCTTTCTGTGTAAAGCCTTTAGCGACAAGACGAGCTTTGTAACTCTTCACATCGCCTTTCAAATCCCTGTTGGTCTTAAATATCTATTTGTAACCAATGGGTTTCGCTTTTTCTGGCAATGGGACAAGATCCCAAACATCATTGTCCTTCATGGACTTTTGCTCCTCATTTATGGCATCGATTTACTCTTGACATTTAGAACTTTTTATGGCTTGACAGAAGTTTATTATATCATCTTTTGCCACACTAATTGTTGGAAATATAGTACGCAGCAAAAATTTAAAAAAGTACACAGCAAAAATTTAAAAATTTTTATACTCTGGTATTTTCCAAAACATAAGTTTGACATACTATATGCATAAATTAACCATATCTTACTAACCATATTTGCTGAAAAGCTCTCGCAATTGATGCAGAGTAAGGCGTTCCAGCAAATAACGTATAAAAATTGCGAGAGTGCTCACAAACAGGGGAGTTTCAGAGACTCACAAACAGAGTGCTCACTCTAGATTTCTCAACTGATCTAAATAACGTATGAGTCTCACTCCCTATTTATAGAAGTCATCCCATGGTTGGTCCTTATCAGATAAGGCCTCGAAAATTCAAATCTAGATCAATATCTGATGAAAATAGATGAAAATATATGATCAGATTATCGTTCGGTCTGTAAGCCAAACTTGCATATCGGCCTGCCAAACTTACTCCATAGGTAGACCAAACCTAAAGATCAGCTTGCCAAATTTACGATAAATGATCCTTGCGAATCTTTATTTCCCACCCGAGATTCTTAGGATAGAGCCTTAGTTTTAATTCAAATAACTCAATTGAGAAGTTTTCTGATTAAAACAGTCATATCTAGATAATCTTATGGAAAATAAATATTCTTGATAATTCAACAAGTTTATCTTGAACTAATTTAAGCAAAATTAATTGAACCGATAAGCAAACATGAATTATCTGATCCTATCAAATTTCAGCCAATCTGATAATTTGACATAAGTCACCAATTTATTAGAAAAGTATGTTGTATTGTTATAGGACTTATTATGAGCTAGTAAAGGGGACCTGATGGACCTATATAATTCAAGCTCTTGATAATTATGAAACCTAATATTCCAAATATATATTTCATAATTATCAGCTCTAACGCTACTCCACTAAAAGCTTAGAGCTGCATTCTCAAGCTATATAGAATTACAAAACCCAAATAACTAAATCTCCATGACACATCATAATATGTTGTATCCCCATAGGATTATCCATAATCGGCTTAAGGATAAATTCTGTCTTATCTTTTCGATTATTTATTCTCTTATGTTCCATTATCACACCATCGAAAAACTTACCATCTAAAGACAACATACTATTCGGTTACACCTATGTATCCAAATGGTTGAGCGCACCAATTTTTCAATTACAGGATAACGCATATAAGAGGATATCAACGACTTCTAAAGAGGAGCTATAGATTCCATATCTATGAACAACAAGTCTACGCTATCAAGAGTCATGCCTCCAACGTAATGGCATGCGTACCAACATAAAATGTAGATGTCACCCCTTTGGTACATCAAAAGGCATAAGTCAAGATAATGGGCCCATTATTCATCTCAAGACTAAGATACAATACACATGATTGTCTAAAGTGAATTGATTTGCCAAGACAAAATTATTAATCTAAATCAATTACAATTTATGTCCCGATCTAATACATCATCACATATGACAATGCACTAATGTTTCTATTCATGGAGTCTTCCCCCGATGGGCAAGACAAACCATCTCCCGTTAGAGATGTAGACAACATAACAATCTTTACATGAATAAAGCATCTAGCTTTATTCCCTTGATTATGGATCTTATAATTTAGACCATCACCTTTAGAATCATGTCTTCCATATAATTTGTCCATCATATGCCTGATTCTAAAGGCTTAGACTGACAGTCTCAGGATTTTTATTTTCTTATCATACATTTAACAAATAAAAATGTAAAGAGGACAACAATTTGGCATATGAATAACGAATAAACTCTTTATTGATAAAAATGTCTCCAAAAACATATTACAGTTTTACTCCTTAGGGCATACATGTCTAACAATCTCCAACTTGCATTAAATGAGTAAATATGACAAATCCCACATCTCCATAGGTTCCAAAATCTCTCAAAAACTCTAGTAATTAGTGTCTTTGTGAATAGATTACCTAAATTGTCCTCGGATGCGATTTTGTAAATAGCGATATGCCCGCCCTCTATGAAGTCCTTTATCACATGATACTTTCGATCAATATGCTTATTCTTCTTGTGAAATCTTGGTTCCTTAGCATTAGCTACTGTCGTACTGTTATCATAGTACAGTGATACCGTCTTATCCATATCAGGAACTACCTCAAGATCCCCAAGAAACTTGTGGAGCCACATTGCTTCTTTTGAAGCATCACTAGCTGCCACATACTCGACCTCCATCGTTGAATCCAAAGTGCAATCTTTTTTCACACTTCTCTAAGCAATGGCACTGCCGCCCAGAGTAAACACAAAACTAGAAGTTGATCTCTTCAAATCCAGGCAGGATTGAAAATCCAAGTCAATGTATCCTAGAGGAGTCAAATCCTCACCTAAGTACACAAACATATACCCTCGAGTCCTTCTCAGGGACTAGAAAATATGCTTGATCGCAACCTAGTGGTTCAGTCTTAGATTCGCTTGAAATCGACTTACAATCTCGACCGCATAACAAATATCTAGTTGTGTGCAAAGCATGGCATACATGAGACTACTCACTGCCAAAGCATAAGGCACCTTCTTCATGTATTCTCTTTCTTTGTCAAAGTTTGGCGAGTCTTTCTTAGAAAGAGTAATTCCAAACCTATATGCTTATCCACCTTTCCTAGAATCCTACATTGCAAACCTTTTAAGAATTTTATCCATGTAGCTCGACTGGACAAAGTTATCATTTTGTTTTTTCTATCCTGAAAGATTTGGATACCGAGAACAAAATTAGCCTCATCTCGAGTCCTTCATGTCAAACTGCTTGGTCAACCATAATTTGACCGATGAAAATGCCCCAACATCATTGCCTATTAGTAAAATATCATCTACATAGAGCAGTAAAAAGACCACCTTCCCATCCTTAATGTGTATGTAAACACATGGTTCATCCACATTTTGTACGAACCCATAAGTCTTGATGACTTGATCGAATCTTATGTTCCAAGAACAAGAAGCTTGCTTAAGTCCATAAATAGCAGCTTGCAAACCTTACCCTCCTGACCCTTAGCCTTGAACCCATCTAGTTGCTCCATATATATGGACTCATCAAGATAGCCATTTAGAAAAGCCGTCTTGACATCCATCTACCAAATCTCATAGTCGAGAGCAGCAACTATGGACAGGAGAATACTAATGGACTTAAGCATGGCTAAAGGCGAAAAGGTTTTCCTCGTAATTGATTCCTTTCTTCTGTGTGTATTCGTTAGCTACCAGTCTAGCCATATGGGTTTCGACCTTTCCATCTACTCCTCTCTTCCTCTTATAAATCCACTTACACCTTATGGGTTTTACCCCTTTGGGAAGATCCATAAGCTCTAAGACCCGATTAGTCTCCATAGACTTCATCTATGTGGTCATGGCCTCTGTCCAGAGTTTTGAATCAACATCCTCCATAGCCTCTACGTAAGTATAAGGATCCCTATCATGTTCATTCAGTTTAGCCAAAGGGCCTCACCATTGAACATATACCTCTAGGGTTGATGCCTGATCCTCCCGCTACACCAAAGCACTTTAGGTTGTTGTTCAGGTTCGATTGGTTTTTCTACGTCGATTGGAGTGGTTTCTACTAGAACCCCCAAAATGATTGAATCACTCGCCAACTCCTCAAGCACCACTTTTCTTCGAGGCTTAAAGTTGTCAATGTAACTTTCCTCGAGGAAAGTTGCATTTGTTGAAACCATGACTTTATTTTCCTTTGGGTTATAGAAATAACCCACTTTATCCCTTTTGGATATCCTACAAACAAGCAAACTTTCGAACATGCTTTCAACTTATTTGCATCCCTAAACAAGACATGAGCCAGACATCCCCATATGCGAATATGATTTAAGGATATCTTTTTGCCCGTCCATGACTCGTGAGGAGTTTTAGGAACCGATTTTGAAGGCACATTGTTCAAAAGTTAATATGCAGTTTGTAGTATATATCTCCAAAAGTATAAAGGCAATGGTGAATAACTCATCATGGACCTAACCCTGTCCAATAAGTTCTATTACTTCTCTTAGTCATGCCATTCTAATGCGGTGCAGTCGGCGCAGTCAAAAGGGATAGGATCCTATTCTCTAATAAGTGTCCTAAGAACTCATCAGAAAGGTATTCACCACCTTAATTAGATAAAAGTGCCATTATGGATTTACCCAATTGCCTTTCAACTTTAGCCCAAAACTTCCTAAACTTGTCATAAGGTTCGCTTTTGTGGTGCATTGAGTGCACATACCTATACCTTGAGTAATCATCA
The DNA here is from genome assembly GCA_025403435.1 of Artocarpus heterophyllus. Lineage (NCBI taxonomy): Eukaryota > Viridiplantae > Streptophyta > Magnoliopsida > Rosales > Moraceae > Artocarpus > Artocarpus heterophyllus. The sequence goes on along the minus strand of CM046339.1, from coordinate 7,326,130 downwards.
ATAAAGGTGATGAAATACACATAGCCTCCTCATGCCTGGATGTTCATAGGTCCGCAAACATCGCTATGTACAAGTTCTAGAACCCTTTCGGTCCTATTGCCCTTGGACCTAAATGGTCTTTTGGTCATTTTATCCTCTAAACAAGATTCACATTGTGGTATAGATTCCACCTTTAAGTGAATTAAAGGCCCATCCTTTACCAACCTTTGAATCCTATTCAAGTTAATATGACCTAGTTGCAAATGCCAAAGATAAGTCTCATTAGAGTGAGAAGTTTTAAGCCTTTTAGAGTTATTATCATTAATGTCAGCATTAAGTAGTAAGTCCATCTTAAGTTTGATAAAATATAGATTATTTTGCATCCATCTAGAACTAATAAATGATTTTTTTTTTATGAATCACCACTTTATTATTAAAAGAAACCAAATAGGAGCCTTTAAATAAATAGGCTATAGAAATTAAATTCCTTTTAAGTTTAGGAACATAAAAACAATCTCGTAAAATTAATTTCCTATAATTATCAAAATACAGATGGATGTCTCCCACTGCTTTAGCTAAGACCAAGGATCCATCGTCCATCCAAAGCGTGAAGTCTTCACGATGCAAACTTCTCGTTTCTTTGAACCCCTATAAAGAAACACATACATGATTAGTTACTCCAGAATCTATGACCCAAGTGTGACTTGATTCCATAACTAAACAAGTTTCAACAACCAGAAGATCACACCTACCTCCTCAGGAAAAGAGGTCCTTGTAATTTTTCTTTATGTGCCCGACCTTCCCATAGAAAAGCACTTAAGCTTCTTCGGGTTCTTCTTTTTCTTCTTCTTGTTCTTGCCTTTTGTAGGAATATAAGACTTTCTGTTCTTGGCTAGCTGCTTCTTTCCATTCCTAGGGTTAGGAATGGAACTAGAGGCAGCCACCAATTAGGCGCCTCTACCAGTAGAAGTTTCCCTGATCGGAAGTTCAAACTCCTATAACTACTTCATCAACTCAGTCAAGGTCATATCCTATCTATTGCTTAGATTATATGTTGCTCTAAATGGAATAAATTCCTTAGACAAAGTCTCAAAGACCATAGTCATTTGAGTTTCAACATCAATGTTGGCTCCATTGGTTTGAGCCTCAACGATGTAACCCATGACCAACTGTTAGACATGTATGCTCTAAGGAGTAAAAATGTAATACGTTTTTGGAGACATTTTTATCAATAAAGAATTTATTCATTTATATATACCAAATATTGTCCTCTTTACGTTCATATTCGTTGAATGTATGATAAGCAAACAGTAGTCTGAGACTGTCAGTCTAAACCTTAAGAGTTGGGCATATGATGGGATGATTATGCGGTAGACACGACTCTTAAGGTGATGGTCTAAAATATATGATCCGCAATCGAGGGAATAAAGTTGGGCGCTTTATTCATGTAAAGATTGTTATGTTGTCTATATCCCTTTTGGGAGATGGTTTGTCTTGGCCATCGGAGTTGGACTCCGTGAATAGAAACATTGGCGCGTTGTCATAGGTGACGATGTGTTGGATCGGGACATAAAGTGAATTGATTTGGATTAATAATTCTGTCTTGGCAAATCGATTCACTTTAGACAGTCGTTTGTATTGTATCTTAATCCTGAGATGAATAATGGGCCCGTTGTCTCGACTTGTGTCTTTTGATGTACCAATGGGTGACTCCCACATCTCTATAGTGGCATGCATGCCGGTACGTTGGAGGCATGACTCTTGATAGCGTAGACTTGTTATTCATAGATATGGAATCCATAGCTCCTCTTTAGGAGTAATGATATCCTCTTATATGCGTTGTCCTGTAATTGGAAAACTGGAGCGCTCAACCATTTGGATACATAGGTGTAACCGAATGGTATACTATCTTTGGATGGTAAGTTTTCTAATGGTGAGACAATGGAACGTAAGATAAAAATAATCGGGAAGGTAAGACAGAACTTGTCCTTAAGCCGATTATGGATGATCATATGGGGATGCGATACACTATGATATGTCATGGAGACTTAGCTACACGAGCTTCGTAATTCTATAAAGTTCGAGAGTGCAGCTCCAAGCTTTTAGTGGAGTAGCGTTGGAGTTGATAATTGTGAAATGTATATCTAGGATATTGGGTTTCATAATTATCATGAGCTTGAACTTTATAGGTCCATTTTGGTCCCCTTTGCTAGCTCACAAAGTCCTGTAACGACACGGCGTGCTTTTCCAATAATTGGTGACTTATGTCGGATTTATCAGATTGGTTTAAAATTTATAAGAATCAAATAATTCATGTCTGTTTATCGGTTGAATTAATTTTGTAAGAAATTAGTTCAAGATGAACTTGTTGAATTATGGCGTTCGGATAATTCTTGTCTGTTTATCGGTTGTTTTAATTTTGGACAATTAGAACAAGATAAACTTGTAGAATTATTTGAATTGATTTATTTTCTTAGAGATTATCTTGATAGAGTTTGTTTTGATCAGATATCTTTTCTATTGGGCTATTTGAATCAAAACTGAGACTTTATCCTTTAGAATCTCGGGTGGAAAATAAAAGATTCGCGGAGATTTTTTCTCGGCAGTTCGGCCTGCCGATCAGAAAGTTCGGCCTGCCGAACTGGCCAGTTCGGCCTGCCTATCTCACAGTTCGGCATGCCGACCGCGACAGCTAAGATTACGCGTTTTTCACGCGTATCTTATCAGATATTGATCCGAACTTGATTCTGTTTCGATTTTTGAGACCTAATCTGATATGGACTGACCCCAAGGACCAATAGGTATAAAAAGGGAGTGAGTCTAATGATTTACTCAGATCAATTTGAGAGATTAAGAGTGATACTCTTCTAGTGAGCATCTGAAAACTCCCTGAGAGCTTTTGTTCACAAATCACGAACACTAGCTTTGGGTTCTCTCTATTGGTTGGAAGGAGAGTCACCGGTGGAAGAGCTGTACGTGTGAGCCCACACTCACTCCGGTTGTGGATAGAGAATAGCAAAGAAGACCAGTTGGTTGAGGCTCTTCTGGAACGTTACTTCTCTACACAGGTCGCGGAGGTTCTTCGGCACACTGAGGTTAGTAAGATCTGTTTAATTTATACATATAACATGTCATACTTGTATTTTGGAAAATACTCTGATGAAAATTTTAAAAATTCCGCTGCGCACTTTGTTTCCAACAATTGGTATCAGAGCCGAGGTTTTTACATAAATTTGCAAGTTTGTGATCATGTTATATGCATAAATTTTGTGATCTTAATCTCTCCTATGCTTGAATTGAATTTTATAGAGAGTTGGCACTCTAGGTTTCTATATAATATATATGTTGTCATGGATTATGTGGTGAATATTTATTAATTAATTATGGTTGATTAAATCGTTGTTTAATTATTTATTAATTAATTAATACCGGTTATGGTTCCTTAGAGGTTAGAATGTGTATCTAGGTTTTTCGTGTAATTAGATGGCGGACTATCATCTCCGTCTAGGAATTATTATTTAATTGTAAGAATTTTGTAATTAAATAATTATTCGAAGAAGACGGATCTAGAAGTCGGATCTTGAAGATAGATGATGGCGCCTCCAGGTATTTCCTGAGTCTCTAATTTTATGTTTTTGAATTGTTGAAAATAAAATTGATGAATTGCATTAAAATTGTATTTTCTGGATTGAGTGTTTTCTGCTCGGTCGGCATGCCGGACCTCACAGTTCGGCAGGCCGAAGGTCACAGATCGGCAGGCCGGACGTACGGTCCGGCAGGCCGACAGTGGGACAGAAATTTTGGTGCTCTGCCGGCAGGCCGAACCTTCATGTTCGGCAGGCCGAACCACCATGATCGGCAGACCGATCACCCAGATCGGCCTGCCGACAGAGAGCTGCCAGGTGTCCAGAAAAGGTGCGATTTTTCAGTGCAGTTTTAATTTTATTTTTGGGACGATTCTGAGAAACATTAAATTTGGATATGACCGGAAATATGAAGTGTTCGATTCATACGGGATTGAGGACTTGAAGATGGATATTACATGAAGAAGGATACAGCTTGAGGATTCAAAGATGAAGAATCGATAAATGTCTCGATTATTCTCTTGTAATCTTAGTTTTTTCTATTCTCTAGGGTGGAACCATAATATTACGGTTATTATTATTATTATGCTTGTAGCTTTGCTTGATTGCTTTGCTTGTCTGCATTATAATATGATTTACCATGTATATTGATAACATGTCATATAGAATAGGGAGTGCCGCTCATATTAAAATTATTCATGCATAATTTTAAAATAAAACCTTGACTTCAAAAGATTGAGTGGGAGAAGGTTTTCGAAGAGAGAACCTAAGGCCTCCATCGTTGGTCCATAGGAAGAACATGATGGTCCCAACCCCTAGGAAGGGATTTCTATCATGTACCAGATTGGATCTCTAAAAGGATAAGGTATTTTAGTATGATTTATGGTTGCACACCCCTAGGTGGTGATTATAAATCATGGATAAAATATTGAAACGGTGGTTATACACTCACGTTAATTTTATTATTAACCTCCCCTAGGAGCTCTGTTAATAAAATTAATGGCCAAAGAAACGATTATTAGTATATGCTGGATCATACGGGTCCTGGATGGCATATATTAATCAGGAGGGGATCCGTGTTCCTGATTGAATTTGGCATGACTCCCCTAGGAGCTTGTTGAATTCTGAGTTGGGAATTATCGTTGTAAGGTTGTGATATTTTCAAGGTTTTGACACATAAACACATTTGTATGATTTTACATGATTGTGTTATCTTACTAAATTATTAAATATGTTTGCTTATGTTTGGTATATGATTCTTTATTGTAGATTGAAAATGTCTAAAAACGCTTTATCATCGATACTTGACAAAAACCAATTAACCGGTGAGAACTATAATGATTGGAAACGGAACCTGGACATCGTCCTATCCTTTGAGAAACTGAAGTATGTACTGACAACTCCTTGTCCTCCCGAGCCTACGGGAGACTCAAGTAATGAGCAATTCCAAGCGTACGACCGCTGGAAAGATGCTAATGATCAGGCCCGCTGCTATGTTATGGCTAGCATGAATAACGTGCTGCAGGCTCAACATCAGGATTATGAGACTGCGAAGCAGATCTTGGATAATCTTGAGGATATGTTTGGAGGCCAGGCCATAACAAAGCGGCAAGGGGCGCTTCGGAAACTCTTAAACTGTAGACAGAGACCGGGGACATCTGTAAAGGAGCACATGATGTTGGTCATGGGTTACCTCGCTGAGGCTCAAACCAATGGAGCCGACATCGATGCTGAAACTCAGATGACTATGGTCTTTGAGACTCTGTCTAAGGAATTTATTCCGTTTAGAGCTACTTTTAATTTGAGCAATAGACGGGATATGACCTTGACAGAACTGATGAAACAGTTACAGGAGTTTGAACTGCTGATCAGGGAGTCTCCTGCTGGTGGAGAGGCCAATATGGTAGCTGCTTCTGGTTCCAATCCTAACTCTGGGAATGGAAAGAAGCAACGGGCCAAGAGTGGTAAGTCTTCTATTCCTATTGCTACCAAGAGCAAGAAGAAGAAGAAGAAGAACCCAAAGAAGCTTAAGTGCTTCTTCTGTGGTAAGGTCGGGCATATAAAGAAGCATTGCAAGGACTTCCTTTCCAAGGGAGGTAGGTGTGATCTTCTATATTTAGAAACTTGTTTGGTTGAGGAATCCAGTGACATTTGGGTCATAGATTCCGGTGCAACTAATCATGTTTGTGTTTCTCTACAGGGATTCAAAGAAACGAGAAGTCTACTTCGTGAAGACTTAACGCTTCGGATGGGCGATGGATCCTTGGTCTCAGCGGAAGCAGTGGGAGATGTCCATCTTTATTTTGATAATTATAGGAATTTAATTTTGCGAGATTGTTTTTATGTTCCTAAATTTAAAAGGAATTTAATTTCTGTATCTTCTTTATTTAAAGACTCCTACGTGGTATCTTTTAATGAAAAAGTGGTGATTCGTAAAAACAAATCTTTTATCTGTTCTGGATGGATGCAAAATAATCTATATTTTATCAAACCTAAGATGGACTTATTGCTTAATGCTGAGATAAATGATAATAACTCAAAAAGACTTAAAACTTCTCACTCTAATAAGACTTATCTTTGGCATTTGCGCCTTGGCCATATTAACCTGAATAGGATTCAAAGGTTGGTAAGGGATGGACCTTTAAGTCACTTAAAGGTGGAATCTATACCTCAATGTGAGTCTTGTTTGGAGGGTAAAATGACCAAAAGACCATACGGGTCTAAGGGCAATAGGGCCGAAGGGGTTCTAGAACTTGTGCATAGTGATGTTTGCGGACCGATGAACATCCGGGCACGAGGAGGGTATGAGTACTTCGTCACTTTTATTGACGATTACTCAAGATATGGGTATGTGTACCTAATGCACCACAAAAGCGAAACTTATGATAAGTTCAGGGAGTTTCGGGCTGAAGTGGAAAAGCAATTGGGTAGACCCATAAAGGCACTTCGATCTGATCGAGGTGGGGAATACCTTTCTGATGAGTTCTTGGGACACTTGTTAGAGAATGGGATTTTATCCCATTTGACTGCGCCGGGCACTCCGCAGCAGAATGGCGTAGCGGAGAGAAGGAATAGGACTTTGTTGGACATGATTCGGTCCATGATGAGTTATTCATCATTGCCTTTATCCTTTTGGGGATATGCACTACAAACCGCATGTTATCTTTTGAACAATGTGCCTTCAAAATCGGTCCCTAAAACTCCTCACGAGTTGTGGACAAGACGGAAGACATCCTTAAACCATATTCGCATATGGGGATGTCCAGCTCATGTCCTGTTTAAGGATCCGAATAAGTTGGAAGCACGTTCAGAAGTTTGCGTGTTTGTAGGATATCCAAAAGGGACTAAAGGGGGTTATTTTTATAACCCAAAGGAAAATAAAGTCGTGGTTTCAACTAATGCAACTTTCCTTGAGGAGAGTTACATGAACGACTTTAAACCTCAAAGCAAAGTGGTGCTTGAGGAGTTGAGGGGTAATCCGTTTACTCCGGAGGTTCCGAACGAAACCATTCTGATCGGTGTAGAAAAACCAAACAAACCTGAACAACAACCTCAGGGGCTTCGGCGTAGTGGGAGGATCGGGCGTCAACCTGAGAGGTATATGTTCAATGGGGAGGTCTTTTTGGCTGAACCGGATGAACATGACAGGGATCCTTATACTTACGCAGAAGCTATGGAGGATGTTGATTCAAGACTCTGGACAGAGGCCATGAACATTGAGATGAAGTCTATGAAGACTAATCGGGTCTGGGAGCTTGTGGATCTTCCCGAAGGGGTAAAACCCATAGGGTGTAAGTGGATCTACAAGAGGAAAAGAGGAGTGGATGGAAAGGTCGAAACCTTTAAGGCTAGACTGGTAGCTAAGGGTTATACGCAAAAGGAAGGAATCGATTATGAGGAAACCTTTTCGCCTGTAGCCATGCTTAAGTCCATCCGGATTCTCTTGTCCATAGCTGCCGCTCTCGACTACGAGATTTGGCAGATGGATGTCAAGACGGCTTTTCTAAATGGCTATCTTGATGAGTCCATTTATATGGAACAACCAGACGGGTTCAAGGTCGCGGGTCAAGAGGGTAAGGTTTGTAAGTTGCTAAAGTCTATTTATGGACTTAAGCAGGCTTCTCGTTCTTGGAACATAAGATTTGATCAAGTGATCAAGACTTATGGGTTCTCACAAAATGTGGATGAGCCATGTGTTTACAAACACATTAAGAATGGGAAGGTGGTTTTTCTACTACTCTATGTAGATGACATTCTGCTAATTGGCAATGACGTTGGGGCGTTGTCATCGGTCAAATTATGGTTGACCAAGCAGTTTGACATGAAGGACTTGGGTGAGGCTAATTTTGTTCTCGGTATCCAGATCTTGCGGGATAGGAAGAACAAAATGATAGCTTTGTCACAGGCCGGCTACATAGATAAAATTCTCAGGAGGTTTGCAATGCAGGATTCCAAGAAAGGTGGGCAACCATCTAGGTCTGGAATTACTCTTTCTAAGAAAGACTATCCAAAGTCTTATGAAGAAAGAGAATACATGAAGAAGGTGCCTTATGCTTCGGCAGTGGGTAGTCTCATGTATGCCATGCTTTGCACTCGACCGGATATTAGCTATGCGGTCGGGATTGTGAGTCGATTTCAGGCGGATCCAGGACCAAACCATTGGGTTGCGGTAAAGCATATTTTCAAGTACCTGAGAAGGACTCGAGGGTATATGCTTGTGTATTCGGGTGAGGATTTAACTCCTCTAGGATACACTGATTCGGATTTTCAATCCTGCCTGGATTCTAGGAAATCGACTTCAGGGTTTGTGTTTACTCTGGGTGGCGGTGCCATCAGTTGGAGAAGTGCGAAGCAGGATTGCACTTCGGATTCAACGATGGAGGCCGAGTATGTGGCGGCTAGTGATGCTTCGAAAGAAGCAGTGTGGCTCCGCAAGTTCCTTGGGGATCTTGAGGTAGTTCCTGGTATGGATAAAGCGGTATCACTGTACTGTGATAACAGTGCGGCGGTAGCTAATGCTAAGGAACCAAGATTTCACAAGAAGAGTAAGCATATTGATCGGAAGTATCATGTGATAAAGAACTTCGTTGAGAGCGGGCATGTCACGGTGTGCAAGATCGCGTCAGAGGACAATTTAGCTGATCCATTTACGAAGACACTTTCTGGGAGAGTCTTCGAAAGGCATGTGGAAGCTATGGGGATGCGAAATTTGCAGTATTTACTCACTTAGTGCAAGTGGGAGATTGTTAGACATGTATGCTCTAAGGAGTAAAAATGTAATACGTTTTTGGAGACATTTTTATCAATAAAGAATTTATTCATTTATATATACCAAATATTGTCCTCTTTACGTTCATATTCGTTGAATGTATGATAAGCAAACAGTAGTCTGAGACTGTCAGTCTAAACCTTAAGAGTTGGGCATATGATGGGATGATTATGCGGTAGACACGACTCTTAAGGTGATGGTCTAAAATATATGATCCGCAATCGAGGGAATAAAGTTGGGCGCTTTATTCATGTAAAGATTGTTATGTTGTCTATATCCCTTTTGGGAGATGGTTTGTCTTGGCCATCGGAGTTGGACTCCGTGAATAGAAACATTGGCGCGTTGTCATAGGTGACGATGTGTTGGATCGGGACATAAAGTGAATTGATTTGGATTAATAATTCTGTCTTGGCAAATCGATTCACTTTAGACAGTCGTTTGTATTGTATCTTAATCCTGAGATGAATAATGGGCCCGTTGTCTCGACTTGTGTCTTTTGATGTACCAATGGGTGACTCCCACATCTCTATAGTGGCATGCATGCCGGTACGTTGGAGGCATGACTCTTGATAGCGTAGACTTGTTATTCATAGATATGGAATCCATAGCTCCTCTTTAGGAGTAATGATATCCTCTTATATGCGTTGTCCTGTAATTGGAAAACTGGAGCGCTCAACCATTTGGATACATAGGTGTAACCGAATGGTATACTATCTTTGGATGGTAAGTTTTCTAATGGTGAGACAATGGAACGTAAGATAAAAATAATCGGGAAGGTAAGACAGAACTTGTCCTTAAGCCGATTATGGATGATCATATGGGGATGCGATACACTATGATATGTCATGGAGACTTAGCTACACGAGCTTCGTAATTCTATAAAGTTCGAGAGTGCAGCTCCAAGCTTTTAGTGGAGTAGCGTTGGAGTTGATAATTGTGAAATGTATATCTGGGATATTGGGTTTCATAATTATCATGAGCTTGAACTTTATAGGTCCATTTTGGTCCCCTTTGCTAGCTCACAAAGTCCTGTAACGACACGGCGTGCTTTTCCAATAATTGGTGACTTATGTCGGATTTATCAGATTGGTTTAAAATTTATAAGAATCAAATAATTCATGTCTGTTTATCGGTTGAATTAATTTTGTAAGAAATTAGTTCAAGATGAACTTGTTGAATTATGGCGTTCGGATAATTCTTGTCTGTTTATCGGTTGTTTTAATTTTGGACAATTAGAACAAGATAAACTTGTAGAATTATTTGAATTGATTTATTTTCTTAGAGATTATCTTGATAGAGTTTGTTTTGATCAGATATCTTTTCTATTGGGCTATTTGAATCAAAACTGAGACTTTATCCTTTAGAATCTCGGGTGGAAAATAAAAGATTCGCGGAGATTTTTTCTCGGTAGTTCGGCCTGCCGATCAGAAAGTTCGGCCTGCCGAACTGGCCAGTTCGGCATGCCTATCTCACAGTTCGGCATGCCGACCGCGACAGCTAAGATTACGCGTTTTTCACGCGTATCTTATCAGATATTGATCCGAACTTGATTCTGTTTCGATTTTTGAGACCTAATCTGATATGGACTGACCCCAAGGACCAATAGGTATAAAAAGGGAGTGAGTCTAATGATTTACTCAGATCAATTTGAGAGATTAAGAGTGATACTCTTCTAGTGAGCATCTGAAAACTCCCTGAGAGCTTTTGTTCACAAATCACGAACACTAGCTTTGGGTTCTCTCTATTGGTTGGAAGGAGAGTCACCGGTGGAAGAGCTGTACGTGTGAGCCCACACTCACTCCGGTTGTGGATAGAGAATAGCAAAGAAGACCAGTTGGTTGAGGCTCTTCTGGAACGTTACTTCTCTACACAGGTCGCGGAGGTTCTTCGGCACACTGAGGTTAGTAAGATCTGTTTAATTTATACATATAACATGTCATACTTGTATTTTGGAAAATACTCTGATGAAAATTTTAAAAATTCCGCTGCGCACTTTGTTTCCAACACCAACATCATATGCTCCTTTAAGACGTCCTTAGTCTTTGTTTGTAGTTCAAGAGTTCCAAAGTGCCCCTTGTCATTTTGTTAGGGCTTGGCCTTTAAACATGTTTTCAAGATTGTTCAAGATCTGCCTAGCAGTCTCATAATCTGAGCCTGCAACACATTATTCATGCTGGCCATAACATAACAGCAGGTCTGATCATTAGCATCTTTCCAACACGATCATATGCTTAGATTTGCTCATTAGTAGAATCTCCCGTAGGCTCGGGAGGACACGATGTTGTTAGCATAAACTTAAGATTCTCAAAGGAAAAGACAATGTTCAAGTTCCGTTTCCAATCATTATAATTGTCACCGGTTAATTGGTTTTTGTCAAGTATTGAAGATAAAGCATTTTTAGACATTTTTAATCTACAATAAAGAACCATATACCAAACATAAGCAAGTATCTCATAATAATTTAGTAAGATATCACAATCATGCAAAACATACAAATGTTCTTATGTGTCACAACCTTGAAAAAATCACAATCTTACAACGATAATTTCCAACTTAGAATTCAACAAGCTACCTAGGGGAGACTTGCCAATTCAATTAGGAACACAGATTCCCTCCTGATCAATATATGCCATCCAAAACCCGAATGATCCAGCATATATTAATAATCATTTCTTTGGCCATCAATCTTATTAACAGAGCTCCTAGGGGAAGTTAATAATAAAATTAACATGAGTGTATAACTATCATTTTAATATTTTATCTATGATTTATAATCACCACCTAGGGGTGTGCAACGATAAATCATGCTAAAATACCTTATCCTTTTGGAGATCCAACCTGGTACATAATAAAGTCCCTTCCTAGGGGTCGGAACCACCATGTGCTACCTATGGACCAACAATGGAGGTCGTAGGTAATCTCTTTGAAAACCTTCTCCCACTCAATCTTTTGAATTTAAGGTTTTATTTTAAGAACATGCATGAACAATTTTTAAATGAGTGACACTTCCTATTCTATATGACATGTTATCAATATACGTGGCAAATCATATTATAATATAGACAAGCAAAGCAGCTATGAAAAGCCACAAGCAAAATAATAATAAACAGTTGTAATATTATGGTTCCACCTTAGAGAATAGAAAATAAAGATTACAAAAGAATAATCAAAACATATTATCAATTCTTATTCTTGAATCTTCAAACTGTATCCTTCCTTATGTATTATCCAACTCCAAGTATGCAATCTCACGTAGATCAAATACTCTATATTTCCAATCATATCTGAATTTAATGTTTCTCAGAATAGTCCTAAAAATAAAATCAAAACTGTAGTGAAAAAATCACCTTTTTCTTAAAAAATTCATAGCTCTTTGTTGACATATCGATCTATTGGTCATGACCTTTCGTCCTATTGAACTTTGCAGTCCGGCCTGCCGGTCATGACAGATCGTCCTGCCACACATGAATGTTCAGTCTGTTGCTAGGGCCATCAGAATTCTACTCCACTGATAGCCTGTCGATCCCAAATGTTCAATCTGCTAGTTTGCGACCATCAGCCTTTTGAACCTAAGGGTTTGGCTTGTCAACCGAGCAAAAATCACAATTTCTAAAAAAATACAATTTTGATGTAGTTTTGTAATTTTATTTTCAACAATTCAAAACATAAAAATTTAGAGACTAAGGAAATACCTATGGAAAGCCATCATCCATCTTCTAGGTTTGTCTTCTCCAAAGGATTATTTAATTACAAAATTCTTAAAAAGTTAAGTTAAATAACAATTCCTAGACGGAGATGATAGTCTGCTATCTAATTACATGAAAAACCTAGATACACATCTAACCTCTAAGGAACCATGACCGGCACAAATTAATTAATTAATATTAATTAATTGATAATTTAATCAACCATAATTAATTAATAAACTTTCACCATATAATCCATGATAACATATAAATATATAAAAACCCTAGAGTGCCATCTCTCTAAAAATTAAATTCAAGCACAGGAGAGATCAAGATCACATAATTTATTCATATAATATGATGACAAACTTGTAATTTTATGTAAAAAACCCTAGCTCTGATACCAATTATCAGAAAAATAGTATGTAGCAGAAATTAAAAATTTTTATACTAGAGTATTTTTCAAAACACAAGTTTGACATGCTATATGCATAAATTAACCATATCTTACTAACCTTATTTGTCGAAAAGCTTTCGTAATTGATGAAGAGAAGGGCGTTCTAGAAGAGCTTCAACCAACTGGTCTTATTTGCTATTCTCTATCCACGACCAGTGTGTGTGTGGGCACACTCGTATAGCCTTTGCTAGATGGCTCTCCTTCCAACCAATTGAGAAATACCCAAAGCTACATTTTGTGATTTGTAAACGATAGCTCTCCCGGAGAGTTTTAGGGACTCACGAATAGAGTGCTCACTCTAGATTTCTCAACTAATCCAAATAACTTATGAGTCTCACTCCTTATTTATAGAAGTCATCCCATGATTGGTCCTTATCAAATAAGGCCTTGAAAATTCAAATCTGGATCAATATTTGATAAAAACGTGTGAAAACACGTTATTAGATTATCGTTCGGTCAGTAGGCTGAACTTGCAGAACGACCTATAGAACTTACTCCATTGGCAGGTTGAACCTAAAGATTGGCCTGCCAAACTTACGATAAACAATCCCTATGAATCTTTATTTTCCACTTGAGATTCTTGGGATAGAGCCTCAGTTTTAATTCAAATAACCCAATGCAGAAATTATTTAATTAAAACAGTCATATCAGATAATCTCTTAGATAATAAATATTCCCGACAATTCAACAAGTTTATCTTAAATTAATTTAAAAAAAATTAATTCAACCGATAAACAGACATGAATTTTCTGATCCTATCAAATTTTAGCCAATCTGATAATTTGACATTAGTCACCAATTTATTGGAAAAGCATGCCGTATGGTTATAGGACTTATTATAAGCAAGCAAAGAGGACTTGAGGGACCTATATAGTTCAAGCTCCTAATAATTATATTCTAGATATACATTTTATAATTATCAACTCTAACACTACTCCACTAAAAGCTTATAGCTACGCTCTCGAACTATATAGAATTACGAAGCTCGAATAACTAAGTCTCCATGACATATCATAATGTGTCGTATCCCTATAGGATTATCCAGAATCAGCTTAAGGATAAATTTTGTCTTACCTTCCTGATTATTTTTCTCTTACGTTCTATTATCACACCATTGAAAAACTTACCATCCAAAGACAATATACCATTCGGTTACACCTGTCTATCCAAATGGTTGAGTGCTCTAGTTTTTTAATTACAGAATTTCGCATATAAGAGGACATCAATGACTCTTAAAGAGGAGCTCTAGATTTCATATCTATGAATTACAAGTCTATGCTATTAAGAGTCATGCCTCCAATATACCGGCATGCATACCAACATAAAATGTGGATGTCATTCCTTTGGTACATAAGTTAAGACAATAGGCCCATTATTCATCTCAAGATTAAGATACAACACATCATTGTCTAAAGTGAATTGATTTGCCGAGAAAGAATTATTAATCCAAATCAATTACACTTTATGTCCTGATCCAATACATCATCACCTATGACAATGTACCAATGTTTCTATTCATGAAGTCCTCCTCCGATGGCCAAGATAAACTATCTCCCATTAGGGATATAGGGAAGATAACAATCTTTACATGAATAAAGCACCCAACTTTATTCCCTCGATTGTGGATCTTATAGTTTAGACTATCACCATTAAAATCATGTTTTTCGCATAATCTGTCCATCATATGCCTGATCTAAAGGCTTAGACCAATAGTTTTAGGCTTTTTGTTAGCTAATCATACATTCAACAAATATAAACATTAAGAGGACAACAATTTAGTATATGAATAATAAATAAAATCTTTATTGATAAAAATGTCTCCAAAAAAATATTACATTTTTACTCCTTAGTGCATACATGTCTAACACCAACGTCAAACTCATGTTCTTGGAGAAATACAATGTAATCATTAGGCACCGCACTTTTCCTTTCTCTAGTGGATCTCCTTAATTGCATAGGTTCTTGAGTTGGTAGAGTTTATTCATCTCGAACAATTTCTTGAATGGGAGGTTCTTTGACATTGTCTAGATTTAGGTCTGCTTCTTAAATAATGTCAAGAATAGAAGCCTAATCAATGTCAATAACAGCTATAAGAATATCAACATATTCCTCTTCAAAGAAAATGTCTCTAAATGTATCTCCCCCTGTAAACTCGACATTTTCAAAGAACCGGGCATTTTCCATCTCAAAAATCGACAATCGTGGAATCATAAAACTTTTACACTTGGATCTTTTAGAGTATCCAATAAACTAGAAACTCGCCATCTTTGAGTCCAGTTTCTTTTCATAAGGCCTATAAGGCCTTGTCTCAAGTGAACATCCCCATCCAAAGTTCGTAAGAGGTTTTGGTAGTTATTTTAGTTGGAACCTCGTTAAGGATATATGCTACAATCTTAAGCGCTTCTCCTCAGAGTGATTCTAGTAAGGTAGAATAAGAGATCATAATCCTCACCATGTCCTTAAGCATCATGTTTTGTCTTTCAACACCATGATTCATAGTAGGCGAACCAGGCATAGTGTACCGTAAGACGATACCATATTCCTTTACGAATTTGGCAAATATTCCTGGATGTTGTTCACCTAAACCATCATATTTGCTATAGTACTCACCACCATGGTTAGATCTAAAGCTTTTGATCCTTTTGCTGAGCTAGTTCTAAACTTCAGCCTTATAATTTTTGAACACATCCAACAATTATAACTTTTTACAAATGAGATATATGTAGCCATATCTAGAAAAATCATCTATGAATGTTGTGAAATATTGTTGACCATTCCAAGAAACTATAGGGAATGGCCCACAAATATTTGTATGTATAAGTTTTAAGGCGTCCAAAGTCCCATTAGCTTCAAATCTCCTTTTATTGGTCTGTTCACTTTAATACAGTTAACACAAACATGAAAATCTATAAAATCTAAGGGGTCTAGAATTTCATCTGACACAAGTCTCTCTATTTTCTTTCTAGTGATATGACTCAATCTCTTATGCCATAACATAGGTAAATTCTCACTGGTTAATTTTCTCTTTATACCTTGTGTACTTAATTGCAAGGATTCATTAAATGAAGCAATTGTATCAATTAAATAAAGATTATAATAACCTGACAAAGAACCAAAACCAACCAATTTTGGATCATGAAATAAACTAAATTTTTCATTTCCAAATAAACAAGAATAACTTGATTTGTCTAAAACAGAAACAGAAATCAAATTCTGTCTAAAAGATGGTACAATAAATTTCTCATCAAGATCCAAATAAAATCTAGTCTTTAACAATAATGTAATTTTTTTCTTTTACTTCAACTTCAACCTTCTTGCCATCACCCACATAGATGTATCTTTCACCATCATTTGGCTCTCGACATCTTAAGCAACCCAACATAGACACACTAATATAAGTGGTTGTACGAAAATCTATCCACTAAGTGTGTTTAGGTACCAAAGTTAAATTAACCTCGAAATAAACAAAATTAAGAAGCACTTAGCAGGCCAACTGTTGTAGTTGGTGCAATGCTTCTTTTTATGCCCTTTAGCTCCATAGAAGAAGTAACTAGTACCTTTTGGATCATTTGGTCTTTTTTGCTATTTCTTTTAAGGTGCCGTAACTACAGCTTCCTTATCCTTCTTTCTTTTCTTCCCTGTGTCTTTAGAAGCATTAGCCAAACAAGCACTTTCTGTCTTTTCCTACTTCAATCTTTCCTCTTCTTGCACACAATATGAGTTGGGCTCATTAAGCGACCAAGTCTCCTTTTGGCCATTGTAGATCACCTCTTACTGACTGAATTATGTAGGGAAGAGATATGAGAACCAAATGCACTAGCAAGTCCTAAGAGAGGTTAAGCTTAAGTGGTCTCAGTTTGGAAGCAAGATGATACATCTCCATGATGTACTCCCTTATGTTCCTTTTACCTCTATATCTCATTAAGATAAGGCTTGCCAAAAATGTACTTGCTTCAGCCTTTTCATTTTTTTCAAATCTCTTCTCAATGTCCTCAATGAACTCTTTGGCCATCTTTATTGTTTTCAATATAGTGCCCTTGAATGCTTCTGGAATGGTCTTCTTCATGATGATCATACACATGCGATTTGACTTCCTACCTTTCCATGTCCCTCTTTTCATCAGAGGAACTCTTATTTATAAAAGGTGTAGGGGAAGGAATCCTTAATGCAAATTCGAGGTCCATGACTCCAAGAACAATAAGAAGATTCTTTTGCCATGATTTGAAGTTAGGTACCACTTAGCATAAGAACAAATTAAAGTTGGTGGTAATGTTTGATGCAAAACTAGTAGCTAAATCAGAGAACAATATAACAAAAAAAAAAAAAGCTCACATAAGAATCCAAAATAACAATAATAAATCTAATTAAAGGTAACCCTATCTCAAAATAGTAGACACTCTATTCATATTTAGTCTTTGGATAGAAATATTAACTTGTAAGTGATATTTTGGTATAGTAATCAAACACTGATAATAAGAACATTAAAACCAAATAATTATCATGTGTTTATTACCATATGTGTATATGCAATTTTGTCAAATATTGGCCTTCTTTTGGGCCGGTCAATATTCACATAAGTTACATGGATATAACCATTTATATCCCAAAACAAATTAATTTCTACAGAGAGAGGCCACTTTGGTGATAAGTTGCTTTAATTAATTCATCTCAAAGTACATATAAAATACCGATATTTGATTTTAAAATTGCACCAAAAATGACCAAAATTAAAATAAAAAATAAAAAATAATTTTTTTATCAAAGTCAACCTGGTTAAAATCAATTAGTCAAAGTCAACCATCAAAGTCAACTATTGACTAGTCACCTTTCACTAGGCCAGGTGGACCATGTTCGATGGACCCAACCTGGATCCTAAAACCACCCTATTTCTTTGCTTTCACGGGCCCAAGCCCATATAAGCCTTTTCAAAATTTTTTTGGTCACCCAAGGGTTTAACCCCTTGTGACTTTTCTGGTCATGAGCCCAATGGGGCCCATGTAATACAACTTTAGGCCTAGGCCAAAGCCTAGAATCAGTCCAAAAAGCCTTAGTGGTCTTTTGACCCTTTGGGAGAAGTCTAGGTGACTTGACGGTCACCACCTATTTGGCCGTGGCTCCTTCTCTAGTCGGCACCCTAGTGGCTACCACCAGAAGGGGCCGACACCAATGGTGGTAGGGCTAGCCACTAGCCAAATGGCCCCACAGCTTTTTTTTGGTTATGAGGCAGCCAGTGGTAGCGGCTATTCTTTGCCGACGCAGTCGTCACCCGACACCGGCAATGGCAAAGCCACCCACCAGCCAAAACGAAGAAATATCTTTGTTCCACCCTTTTTTTATCTCTCCTTATGCGATGCCCTGTGGCATTGCTTTCCCTTCTAGCCGCAGCTTTGAGTTTCCAGTGTGGCCTAGATTCCAGTGCCAGCAGCGGTAATGGTGCCGCCGGCCCCTTTTTTTATTTTTAGGTAAAAAATACAAAATAAAAATAAATAATGCAAAAAATTCTTAAATAATTCAACCAAAATTTCCAAATAATTGTTCTCAAATTTAACAATCTATGGTTCTTTAAATTTGTTAAATTTTAGAATTTTCCTATGAGAATCACATCTAGAAAATGATCGATTCCCAAAGATTTAACATGAAGAGGCTCTAAATACCACTAATTAGTACAAAATATTATGATGAAAACCATCATCAACCAAAATCATTCTTATCAAATCACCGAGAGAATTAATAAGATACAAAAGCTAACATGAATCCATTGATTATGATATGATTCTTGAGTCTGCAGGTTGAAGATCTTCCAAGTCTGATACATAAGTCCTTTAGAAAATGCCTCTGTAATCTTTCTATAGACAAGTGGCAGAAAAATAACGTGTATACTGACTTAGAGACCACAACCCCTTTATATAACTACTAACCCCAATAGTTATCCTTAATTATCAATTTAGCCTGTTATAAAATCCGTAATTATATTTTAGTCTCTATGCATAGGAGGCCCACACTTAATGATGCATTAAAAACTTAAGACCTAAATTGATCATTTTAATTGGGCTAACTTTATATGATAGTCTTTAATACACATTTATTTAATATATTATCCCATATATTGGATTAATTTAAACATATATATGTTAAATTGTGGAGTCAGATCATTACCCTAACCATTATTACCTTACATTAAGAAAGCACGTGGGTCAAGCCTAAATTATATGAAGGGTAATTTGGAGATTTCACATGTGAAGATTCAGTTGTCCTATTTTTTATGTATAAAACGCCAATTTTAGGGTTAGTAGAGAGGTTAAAAGAAAATACAAAGAGTTGTGAGGTGTGTAATTTTCTCTTATAAGCTTCTTGTTCGTAGTGAATCTGTATAGCAGTTGAATATGGTCAAAACTCTCATATTAAATGTGAACTACTATAAATTTATGCGTTCTTATTTACTTTGTTTTTCCTTCTATGGTTTTTATTGCTCTAGATAATATAAAATTATGGCATCTAATTCTCAACAACAAATCCAAATGGATTCCTATGCTACATATTATTTTAACATCTAACTCGGGAAAAATTGGAAAAAAAAAAACAACTCCAAGATAAACTAAACATATTTCATGCATCTGTAAAAAATATAGAAAGTCCCTAAAAAGCATCATTTTCTTATAAAAAAAGAAAAAGATATTGACTTTTATATATTTAAAGGTTTACAAAATTTTTAAAATTTCTTCGCAAGATAAAAAATTTCAAAAATAAATTTGTTCTACTTAAGGGTGTATTTATATAAATTTTTTTATTTTTTCATCTACAAAGTATTGAAGGATGAGATTTAAATAGGTTTTACAAACTCAAAAAAATACTTTTGTAATTAACTAATTTCTAAAATTATAGGAATAAATTAAGAAATAAAGAGAACTAGGAGGTATAATTATGTATGAAAGATACAAGGTGCACTAACTCTTTCGAACTTGTATATCAACTTATGAGTTGTCTTATTTTTATTATTAGGTGCTTAAAAACTGCAATGTGTCTATTATTAAATTAATGATAACTCAAAAGTTGATACATAAGTTGGAATTAGAGTTAATATTCATAGTATTACTAATTATCTATAGTAAATCGATAAACTTCCACCTTTTCACTATGGGTAATCACAAACTACACTAAATTGGTTATTTAGAGCCCACTTGATAAACTTTGCATCTAATTTCTATTTTTTTAATAATAGCTAAAATTAATTAAATTAATCCTAAAGTAGTGCAAAAGAATATTCCAAAGCTCCTCATCAATAGAGCCATCTGCTACCATTAACTGATTTAAAGCCAGTTTCACAGTAATGTGGCTATAGAATTAAATAAGGAGTAAAACCACATGGTATATCTGTTCGTCATAGTTAAAAAAGCGATCCCAAAATAAGAACAAAATTTGAATAAAAAACCCAAACCATTCTCATGTAATTATTTTATTTGTTTAATGAAAAAATTTGTATTGAACCATCTCTTCTGAGTTTAAGCTGCTAGGAAAATTAATATACCATATTTCTAAAAACAAGATAAGAATGTGCTCTAACATTAAAGCAGAGTCTCTCAAAAATGAATATTCTATCATTCTATTAAAAATCTATCCAGGATTTAAAAGGGTTTTAGCAAAAGAATTATTCGGGCTAATTTGCTGAATAATCAAACGAATAATTTGATTATTCATGCTAATTTGGTTTTATTGTCTTTGCAATAGTGTTTAAAACATATCACTTTCAAAGAATATAAGGCATCCGTTTGACACTTTAGTTGGAACTAATTAGTTCTAACTAACTATAGTGTAAAGCTCTTAACAACTATAGTAAAAGGAAAAAATTACTATAGTGTAACGCTCTCACATGCTACAGTTCTTAAGCTTAAATCTTTAGTTCTAACTAATGTGACACCTAAGCATTTCTAGTATATTAAATATGCAATAATTAAAGATTATGTTAAGTAAATTTATGAACAAATTTTATGAGCTAAATTTTATGCTAAAAATTTTGTTAAGAATTTTAGGAGCAATTTTGATGTCATAAGAATTATTTTTTAAATTTTATTTATATGATAAATTTAATAAACAAAAATGGGATTTTTAGAGTTAAAAATCATGCCATGGCCTTAACTTAGGAAGGAATGATATGAAAAATAAGCTAAAAGACTTAATTGTTGCAGAATGTATTGCAACAAATTTAGAAACAAAAATATAGTTTAAGAAAAATACTATATAGAAATATGAAAATTACACAATATAAAACTTAAGTGGTACAAAAATTATGTTGTATAAGGTTTATAATGATAAAAGTAAAGTAGTATAAGGGATTACACTGATAAAGTTATGCAGTATGTAAAATTATACTGCAAAAGTAATACAGTGCAGGAATTGGATTGTTTAAAGTTAAGCAGTATAGGACTTATACTATGTGGAGGATGTGGACCAGTATGAAAGGTTGTTGGGCCTCATAAACTGTATAGGAAAGTCTACTAATAGTATGGGAAATATACTAATAGTGTAAGAAAAATACAATGTAGTGTAAATTTGAACAGTGTAAAAAAGTGAAGTAGGCTCCACTTGGTGCCACATAAATGGTAGAAATTTTTCCACATCTCTCTCTTCATGGCCGGCTTTAAAGTTGTGGAGGAGACAAGTTTTTGTTTTCAAATAAGCCCTTAAACGAAGTTATTTTAATAATTAGGCCCTTAAATGATAAGCTTAACCAAAAGTTGTCATCATTTTTTCATGTATCATGCCAAAAAAAAAACCTATTTCTCTCTTAAAGAAACCAGCCCTAGCATTCCAAATATCCCTCCATATTTTCAAAGATTCAATCTCCAATCAAGCTTCAAAGCAAGCTTAAGTATTCTAGTGCAAGTTTTTTTGCAACTTTAGAGGTAAAATCCCAAGTTTTTTGTAAGGATTTTATTGATTTTCTTCAAAGTTATGGATGGGTTTTCGATGGGAATATGTTGTGGTTTATGACAAAAGAAGCTAACCAAATTCAACCACATAAGTGAAGGATCAAAACCTTGGAGAATTCTTGGTAAAATCCTAAACCCTAGTCTTAAAAAATATATGTGGGCATGTTTGTTTCGTGTATTCTTTAGACTCAATGGACTCAAATTTGGATTCGAGTATCAAGAATCCTTTAGATATGTGTTTGTTTCCCCCAAAATCCGAATCAAATGAGTATCAAGAATCCAAGTTTTTAGAGTTTTGACACTCCCTAAACTCTTGATGCTTAAATATCTTTACTATGGTAAAAGTTGAAATTCTCTCCTATATTTGAGGAAAAAAAATCATAACTTTTTCATTTGAGATCTAATTGAGATAATTCCCTTTTCATTGTGTATTTATTAAAGAGAGAAATAAATTAAGATCCATATTTCATATTTTTTAGTATCATTAACATTAACATTTTATTAGATTTGTTAACAAATCAAAAACTTTTTTCACTACCTCCCCAAATACAAATTCTAATTTTATTTCGTATTTAGATTAAAACTTAAATGCATATCCAAACGTCAATTCGGATAACAATTCAAATCACTTATTGAAATCCTAATTCAAATCATATAACTCAAATCCAATCATTAATTTGAATCCATTTACCAAATGAACTAATGTTTTCATGAGTTACGATTATGGTTTGTAATCTTTTTGGACTGTAGCATGTACAAGAGACCTATAGTATAGATAAATGTATGTTATGTGAATGATGATGATGATGGATGGTAGAAAAACTATAGTTTTAAGTTTAAAGGAAAAGTTATGATAAACTTTTTCAAATACAAAGTTTGTTTTTTAAAGCAATCTAAGTGCTTAATAAAAAGGATTTTGAGCATGGCATAAGAAGAAAATATTATGCCATGGTTATTTTAAATATTAACTTCTTCACTAAGTGTTTGGAAAGTTTAAATGTGATTAAACCATAGAAAGATAAGTTAAAGAAAATGAAGAGGCAAAAAGTATCAGAAATGGCATTTTTGAAAAAATCAAATGTTTGAGACCCTTAGAGGCTAAATTATTTTTTGAGTTCAATATGAGATTTATTGAAAATGTTCAAATTGGACACCTTTGGTGAAGAAATCCTATTTGAATTCCGATCAAATCAGGCCAAAAAATGTTATTTTTGGTTCTACCCATCCAAAAAACTATATGAAGATGAATGTTTTTGAGAAATGTTAAAACACTGAAGTTGTAAATATCTTGTCGAGGCTATTAGGAATTGCAAATGGCTTGTGAAAATTCCATACCGATTTTAAGTTATGGATTTTTGAGATTTTAAGCACAAAATTTGTACAAAGAAACACGTTATGAAATTACTTGAATTATACCAAAGATTCTTTGTAAGTTTTAATCCTTACAAAAAACTGGGCGTTTTGATATAAGACAAATATTTTTTGTCCCAGGGGCCAAAAATGTCAAAGATTTTTTTGTTTTGGACCAAAACCGTAAAATTATGTGAAACTAAATTTTCACTAAAAAATGTTGATTTTGTGCATTGCTATGGGTTGTGAGTAACCAACGATTATATATTTGAAAGGATTTAAAGTTTTTATCAAGTAAAGAAAAAGAAATACGTTAAGGGCGTAATCGCGAAGATTTTTGTATTACTAGTTAAAACTATGAAGTTTTTATAAAATAGAGTTTACTAATAGGAAACCAATGTTTGGTTTTTTGTAATGTTATGAGTAATAAGGAAACATAAGTTTTATTTTAAAATAGATTCTAAAAGTTTTCAAAAGACCTGTCAAGGTCCAAATGGTCATTTTGACAAAAAGGCCAAAACAAATCCCAAAATGCCTAATTTAGGAAAACAACCTTTAGCGGCTATTTTTTGTAACCTTCTAGTTATGAGATGGTAAATAGAAATGAGATGTTTAGTGAAGATACAAGACTTACGAAAAGCCTATTAAGAGTAAAAATCGTCATTTTTATATAACTGCTAAAATGGAGCCGAGCACTCCGAGGCTAACAGATATTCAAGTTAAGTAATGAAGAGGTAAACCGATAAGAAACAAGGTTAAATAAAAGGAATGAACGGTTAATGTTTAAGTTATATTATCAATCAAGTAAGTCAGTAGTAAGAAAAATAAGCTAATAATTGAGTGTCATTTGAACAACACATAAAGTTGACTAATAGAAGGAAAAAGAATGAAATTAGAATGCTAGAGCTAGGTTTAAGTAAGTTTTAAGCCTCACCTATGGCATGAAACAAATCATTTTTAAATGCTTTTAATATGCTTTAATATGTTTGCATTGAGTATGAATAATGCTTTTAAAGACCAAGCATGATTTACAATATGCTGCATTTGCTATGTTTAATGTTTTAATACTAAGTTACAGCTTATGGTACATTCAGCATTTAATATGCTCACTAAAGTTCACAAGAACATAAATCAAAGATGTTAATTAGTGTCGTACCATCCTCCTAGATGTGAGGTATACAAGTTATGTTAAAGTTATGACCTCGTTGTTTGATGGTCTTAAGTTTTCCATAAGGGAAGCGTTATGTTTATGATCTCATAATCAATGATGATGGTACAAACACTTAAGGCTTTAAGATAAAAGGATGAAAACGATAATAAGAAGTTCAAGTAAGTTATGAAAGATAATAAGAAGTTCATAATTGAATGTTCATAAATATGCATAAATAGAATCATGCATTATAACATTACTTGCATTCCTTTCTATGATATGTTTATAAGATATGTTTATGAAAAACATTTCAAGAATGTTTTACAAAAAATGTTTATGAAAAATGTTTACAAGAAAAGATTCATGAACAAAGTTTTATGATTAAAGTTTAAAAGCAATGTTTTACCATAATTTTTTTTTAATGTTTTGTAAGATTATGTTTAAATGAGCCAAAGCATATAATGAGTTCATTCATGCTATAGGTAATCCTACAAGAGACCGGTGTAACTGGTTGGTGAGTTCAGTGCTACAATAGACAGATACGAAGATTTTGTATGGATACCGCTACGATAGTTTTCTACTGCTTAAAGAATAAAGATATTTCATTGCTTCAAATAAAGCACTTTCCTAAGTTGAAAAAAAAAAAACAAACAGAGAGAGAGATTTAAAAAGTTTTTAAGAAAGTAAATTTTTTTGGATAAGCTTAAAGAAAAACTTTGACTGGTTTTAAAGTCAATCCCAATATTTTCTTACTAGTAAGTAAGAACAAAGTTAATAAGTTATGTTTGAGCAAGTTAAGTAACGGCACGAAAAGATGGGTTATTACAACTAGGGGTGTCAAACGGCCTAAAAGATAGAATTGACCATAATAGGGTGTTTAGATCTCAGTTAGAACCAAATAGTTCAAACCAATAAACAATGTAAAGCTCTCAATAGCTATTGTAAAAGTTGAAAGATTGTTATAGTGTAACGCTCTTACATGCTATAGTTTTTAGTTCAAAAGTTTTAGTTCTAACAACACTTCCTAGACACCCTTTAAATCTATCATTGCTAAACTCAAGTCTATCATGACTGCATCTGAATGACACGGAACTTTTGTTAGGCGTGTATGCTCCAAAGAGTAAAAATATAATATGTTTTTGGAGATATTTTTATTAATAAAGAATTTATTATTATTTATATACCAAATCTTGTCCTCTTCATGTTCATATTTGTTGCATGTATGTTAAGCAAACAAAAGTCTAAGACTATCGTTCTAAACCTTTAAGAATTGGGCATATGATGGACATATTATGCAGACGACACGATTCTTAAGGTGATGGTCTAAATCATAAGATCTACAATCAAGAGAATAAAGTTGGGCACTTTATTCATGCAAAGATTGTTATGTTGTCTATATCCGTACTGGGAAATGGTTTGTCTTGACCATCAGAGGTGGACTCCGTGAATAAAAACTTTAGCTCATTATCATAGGTGACGATGTGTGGGATCAGGACATAAAGTGAATTGATTTGGATTAATAATTCTGTCTCAGCAAATCGATTCACTTTAGACAATCATTTGTATTATATCTTAATCCTGAGATGAATAGTGAGCTCGTTGTCTTGACTTATGTCTTTTGATGTACCAAAGGGTGACATCCACATTTCATAGTGGTAAGCATGCCAGTACATTAGAGGCATGACTCTTGATAGCGTAGACCTATTATTCATAGATATGAAATCCATAGTTCCTCTTTAAGAGTAGTGATATCCTCTTGTATGTGTTATCCTGTAATTGGAAAATTGGAGCGCTCAACCATTTGGATGCATAGGTGTAACCAAATGGTATACTATCCATGGATGGTAAGTTTTCCATGGTGAGATAATGGAACATAAGAAAAAAATAATCGGGAAGGTATGAGAGAACTTGTCCTTAAGCCGATTATGGATAATCCTATGGGGATACGATACATTATGATATGTCATGAAAACTTAGCTATACGGGCTTCGTAATTCTTTATAGTTCAAGAATGCAGTTCCAAGGTTTTAGTGGAGTAGCTTTCGAGTTGATAATTATGAAATGTATATCTGGTATATTGGGTTTCATAATTATCGAGAGCTTGAACTATATAGGTCCATTTGGTCCCTTTCGCTAGCTAACAAAAATCCTATAACGATACGGCGTGCTTTTCTAATAATTGGTGACTTATGTCAGATTTATGAAATTGGCTGAAATTTGGTAAAATCAAATAGTTCATGTTTGTTTATCGGTTGAATTAATTTGATGATAAAATTAATTCAAGGTAAACCTGTTGAATTATTGGGATCAGATAATTCATGTCTGTTTATCGGTTGGATTAATTTTGAATTAATTCAAGATAAACTTGTTGAATTATTTGGAATATTTATTTTCTTAGAGATTATCTAGATATGATTGTTTTAATCATATAACTTTTCTATTTGGTTATTTGAATTGAAACTGAGGCTCTATCCTAAGAATCTCGAGTGGAAAATAAAGACTCGCAAGGATCTTTTATCAAAGGTTTGGCAGGCCAAACTTTAAGTTTCACCTACCGATTGAGGAGGTTCGGTAGGCCAATCTACTAGTTCGACCTACTGACTGGCAATAAAAGGATTACACATTTCTATGCGTATTTTATCAAATATTAATTCTGATTCAAATTTTTGAGGCCTTATCTGATAAGGATTGATTCTTGAACCCAACCTCTATATAAAAGGGAGTTAGTCTCCTTATTATTTAGGTCAATTGAGAGATTAAGAGTGAAACTCTGCTGGTAAGATTCTGAAAACTCCTTGAGAGCTTTGTTCACAGATCACGAACACTAGCTTTGGGTTCTCTCAATTGGTTGGAAGGAGAGTCGTCTGGTGGAAGAGCTGTACGTGTAAAGCCCACACTCACTCTAATCGTGGATAGAGAATAGCAAAGAAGGCCAGTTGGTTGAGGTCTTTCTGGAATGTTACTTCTTTTCACTTTGCAGGAGCTTTTCGGCATTTAAAGGTTATAAAGATCTGGTTAATTTATGCATATACTGTGTCAAACTTGTGTTTTAAAAAATACTTTGATATAAAATTTTTAAAAATTCTGCCACATACTATTTTTCCAACAATTGTTATCAAAGTCATGGTTTTCACATAAATTTACGAGTTTGTGATCATGCTATATGTATAAATTATGTGATCTTAATCTCTCCTATGCTTAAATTTAATTTTTAGAGAGTTGGCACTCTAGGATTTCTATATATTTATATGTTGTCATGGATAATATGGTGAATGTTTATTAATTAATTATGGTTGATTAAATTATTATTAAATTATTAATTAATTAATTAATTTATATCGGTTATAGTTTCTTAGAGGTTAGAATGTGTATCTAGGTTTTTCATGTAATTAGATAGCAGACTATCATCCCTGTCTAGGAATTATTATTTAATTTTAAATTTGTAAGAATTTGGTAATTAAATAATCATTACGAGAAGACGGATCTAGAAGATGGATGATGGCGTCCTCAGGTATTTCCTGAGTCTCTATTTTTATGTTTTTGAATTGTTGAAAATAAAATTGATAAATTGCATTAGAAACTGTATTTTCTAAAAAAGGTGATTTCTGCTTTGTCGGCATGCCAAACCCTCTAGTTTGGCAGGCCGATGGTTGCAGATCGACAGGCCAGACGTGAGGTTCAGCTAGCTGTCAGCCGGGTAGAAATCAGGTGGCTTTGGCGGCAGGCCGAATTGTCATGATCGGCAAGCCTACCTAAAAGGATCGACAAACCGGTGGGTCATGAGCCGTAGGCTAATCTGATGCTGGCAGAGAGTTGGAAATTTTTGTAAAAAAGGTGCAGTTTTTCAAATCAGTATCAATTTTATTTTTGGAACAATTTTGAAAAACATTAAATTTGGATATGACCAAAAATTTAGAGTATTTGATCTATATGGGATTGAAGACATGAAGATGGGAATTACATGAAGAAGATACAGCTTGAGGATTCAAGGATGAAGAATCGATAAAATGTTTCGATTATTCTCTTGTAATCTTTATTTTCTATTC
Organism: Artocarpus heterophyllus; assembly: GCA_025403435.1. Lineage (NCBI taxonomy): Eukaryota > Viridiplantae > Streptophyta > Magnoliopsida > Rosales > Moraceae > Artocarpus > Artocarpus heterophyllus. The sequence continues at coordinate 7,297,682 of CM046339.1, read as the reverse complement.
TCTAGGGTGGAACCATAATATTACGGTCATTTATTATTATTTTGCTTGTAGCTTTGCTTGTCTACATTATAATATAATTTGCCATGTATATTGATAACATGTCATATAGAATAGGAGTGTCGCTCATATTAAAATTATTCATGCATGTCTTTTAAAATAAAACCTTGAATTCAAAAGTTTGAGTGGGAGAAGATTTTCGAAGAGAGGACTTAAGGCCTCCATCGGTTGTCCATAAGTAGCACATGGTGATTCCGACCCCTAGGAAGGGACTTCATGATTTGCTAGGTTGGATCTCCAAGAGGATAAGGTATTTTAGCATAATTTATGGTTGCACACCCCTTGGTGGTGATTATAAATCATGGATAAAATATCGAAATGATAGTTATATACCCAAGTTAATTTTATTATTAACCTCCCTAGGAGCTTTGTTAATAAAGTTAATGGCCAAAGAAACGATTATTAATATATGCTGGATCATACGGGTCCTAGATGACATATATTAATCCAGGGGGATCCGTGTTCCTGATTGAATTTGGCATGACTCCCCTAGGAGCTTGTTGAATTCTGAGTTAGGAATTATCATTGTAAGGTTGTAATATTTTCAAGGTTTTGACATATAAACACATTTATATGTTTTTACATGATTGTGTTATCTTACTAAGTTATTATGCTATGTTTGCTTATGTTTGGTATATGATTCTTTATTGTAGATTAAAAATGTCTAAAAATGCTTTATCTTTGATACTTGACAAAAACCATTTAACCAAAGAGAATTATAATGATTGGAAATGGAACCTAAATATTGTCCTCTCCTTTGAGAAACTAAAATTTGTACTAACAACCCCTTGTCCTCCTGAGCCGGCGGGAAATTCCTTTTTACATATTGTCTTCTCATGAAAACTCTTGTTGCAACAAGAAAGTTTAACGAATATTTCAATGATGAGGTCTTTTAAAGATATATCTATATATATATCACTTAATTAAGCTTGCATACCCTATGTTTATGTTTATGTTTATAATGTCCTAAAGGTTTGGGCTTGTCATGTTTGGTTTGGGACTAGTTACCCCACTTCTCTCATGACAGCGCACCTATGATGTTAATGGTGCAATATTTGAGCCCTTAAAAATAAAATGAATGATATTTTAATAAGAAAGTTTAAATGAAAAGATTTGTTCTATATAAACTTGTGACTCGTGTACTATTAAGATTAATATTATGATTTTATGTAATGATTTTTATGAAATGTTTTATGTTGTGATATAGGAATGTGTACTTACTAAGCCGACGCTTACTTAGTTTATTTCATGTTGCAGATAAGGATAAGATGTAGAATGACTAAGATGGAGGATAAGGACAGACATGTGTGCAAGAAGTGTTGGATTGAAAACAGAGTCATGTAATGAAAGGAATTTAAACTCAAACAAAATTTAATATATTATGTTCCATACTTTTATTTGTTTAAGACTCAGTTCTATTTGTGATATGTTCTTTTGAACTTATGTTTTGTTGAATACAAAATTGTGTTTCTAGATTTTGGTTTCTTAGTTTTACTTTTGTGAAAGAAATATATGCATGTGTTCCTGGGATATTTCTCTAAGTGTTTTTGATTGTTTTGAACTTCTTATCGATAATTATTAACTTTAGAGGTTAAAGCAATGTCTCCTGTGGCGCCCATAAGGGGACGTTTGAAACAAAATGATTTTATTTTGCTAAGATTTTTGGATATGATGTGTATATACATGTTAGGAATATGTGGGATTTTATATAAATTTTCATACAAAATATTTTTAGTGTTATGAGCTTTCAATCAAACACTGCTCACAATTTTTATTTGCTGGCAGATTTGTATTTATGGCTTATAGAGTCTGTTTTATGGGACAAAAAGTGTCTTTTTATTTTGTAAAAAAAAATATATGAGTGATTGTTGATATGCCAACCAAATGTTTGTAAATTTTTAGCTTCTTATCCTTATTATGTTTTAAGATAAAATTCGTTGATTGCCTAGTACTCAATGGCTATAAGTGTCTACCTGATGTGCTCTATGCAATTCATGAGATAATAAATCATATTTTTAAATGTCTTTTACATGATTTACTATTTTTCTACTGTTTATTTATATGTTAAGCATGTCACATAAAAATTTTAAGGGCATATCATGCATGTTTGATTTTATAAAAATATTTGAATGAAACATGTTTGCTATTCAGCATGTCTAATGTTAATATTAACTTAGAATTCGAATGTGTGTCTTGAATTACTCTGAATTTATTTGAAACTAAATTTTGGATATGTCATGGTTTAGATGTCTATTATATATAGTAATTTTTATAAATTATTTTATGCAATAAATAATTTAATATATAATTTTTAATTTAGACTGCTCACTGCCCAGGCTTTGCTGATAGATTTTATAGTATTGATTATATGATTTATTTTAATTACCAAATGAAGTTTTTATGACAAAAGAAAAATCTGATCATTATATATATGTGTTAACTTTATTCTCGCAAATTTTTATGCTCTAATTGAATGTAAATCGAAAGATAAAATATAATGAATCCTTAAAGGTTAGTCAATTTTTATAACAGGCAGATTTACTTGAATGTTTTAAAAAAATGAAAAAAGCATTTTGGATTAATATTTTCAAGAGGCCAAAATTTGAGTGATGCTTTTATATATTTGCTGTATTATGAAAGAAGTTTTAGACTGTATTTATGCTTATAAGTTGAGATTAATTTCTCTAAGTGATTAAAGGTCAAGTTTTGTTGTCTTTATGTTTTGTGACTTTAAGTGCATGTTTGTAACTCAAAGATGCTTTGCTTTATTAAGAATGATGTATGATGAGGTAATATGGTATTAAACGATATTATGAACATGACTATCAATTTCATGTATTATATGAATAATTGACATGAACACACCAAAAGGCGAGCACACTAAGAATCACGGCAACATCACCCAATTTAATGTTTAGTAAGCAAGTAAGTCAAATAAGTACATTTTCATTTGCAGCATGGTAAAAGTTTTGAGAATATATTTTATGATAATTTTTAAGTTTGATTTTACATATTGTCTTCTCATGAAAACTCTTGTTGCAACAGGAAGGTTTAATGGATATTTCAATGATGAGGTCTGTTAAAGATATATCTATATATATGGATCCCTTAATTAAGCTTGCATACCCTATGTTTATGTTTACGTTTATGATATCCTGAAGGTTTGGGCTTGTCATGTTTGGTTTGGGACTAGCTACCCTACTCCTCTCATGACGGCGCGCCTATAATGTTAATGGTGCAATGTTTGGGCCCTTAAAGATAAAATGAATGATATTTTAATAAGAAAGTTTAAATGAAAAGATATGTTTTATATAAACTTGTGCCTCGTGTACTATTATGATTAATATTATGATTTTATGTAAGGATTTTTTTGAAATGTTTTATTTTGTGATATAGGAATGTGTACTTACTAAGCCTATGCTTACTTAGTTTATATAATGTTGTAGATAAGGATAAGATATAGGTTGACTATGATGGAGGATAAAGACAAACGTGTGTGTAATGAGTGTTGGATTTAAAACAGAGTCATGTCATGAAAGGAATTTAAACTCAAACAAAATTTAATATATTATGCTCCGTATTTTTATTTGTTTAAGACTCAGTTCTATTTGTGATATGCTCCTTTCAACTTATGTTTTCTTGAATACAAAATTGTGTTTCGAGATTTTGGTTTCTTACTTGTACTTTTTCGAAAAAAATATATGCTTGTGTTCTTGAGATATTTTTCTAAGTGCTGTTGATTGTTTCGAACTTCTTATTAGTAATTATTAAAGTTAATGGTAAAAGCAACGTCTCCTATGGTGCCCACAAGGGGGCGTTTGAAACCAAATGATTTTATTTTGCTACGATTTTTAGATATGATGTGTATATATATGTTAGGAATATGTGGTATTTTATATAAATTTTAATTCAAAATATTTTATGGGTTATGAGATTTCATTCAAACACTGCTCATGAAATTTTATTTGCTAGCAGATTTGTATTTGTGCTTTATAGAGTCCATTTTATGAGACAAAAAGTGTCTTTTGATTCTGTAGAAAAATTATGAGTGATTGTTGATATGTCAACCAAATGTCTATAAATTTTTAGCTTCATATCCTTATTATGTTTTAAGATAAAATTCGTTGATTGCTAAGTACTCAGTGGTTATAAGTGTCAGCCTGATATGCTCTACGCAATTCATGAGGTAATAAATCATATTTTTAAATGTGTTTTACATGATTTATTATTTTGCTAGTGTTTATTTATATGTTAAGCATGTCACATAAAAATTTTAGGGGCATATCCTGCATGTTTGATTTTATAAAAATGTTTAAATCAAACATGTACATTGTTTAACATGTCTAATGTTAATATTAACTTTGAATTTGAACGTGTGTTTTGAATTACTCCAAATTTGTTTGAAGCTAAATTTTGGATATGTTTGTTAGACGTGTATGCCCTAAGGAGTAAAAATGTAATATGTTTTTGAAGACATTTTTATCAATAAAGAATTTATTTATTATTTATATACTAAATCTTGTCCTCTTTACGTTCATATTTGTTGAATATATGTTAAGCAAACAAAAGTCTAAGACTATCTGTCTAAATCTTTAAGAATTGGGCATATGATGGACAAATTTTGCAGAAGACACGATTCTTAAGGTGAAAGTCTAAATCATAAGATCCGCAATCGAGGGAATAAAGTTGAGCCCTTTATTCATGTAAAGATTGTTATGTTGTCTATATCCCTATTGGGAGATGGTTTGTCTTGATCATCAGAGGTACCTCTGTGAATAGAAACATTGGCGCATTATCAAAGGTGACGATGTATTGGGTCGGGACATAAAGTGAATTGATTTGGATTACTAATTCTATCTCGACAAATCGATTCACTTTTGACAATTATTTATATTGTCTCTTAATCCTGAGATAAATAGTAGGGCCATTGTCATGACTTGTGTCTTTTGATGTACCAAAGGGTGACACCCACATTTTAATAAGTGGTACGCATGCCAGTACGTTGGTGGCATGACTCTAGATAGTGTAGACCTGTTATTCATAGATATGGAATCAGTAGCTCCTCTTTAGGAGTAGTGATATCCTCTTATATGCGTTATCCTGTAATTGAAAAATTGGAGCGCTTAACCATTTGGATACATAGGTGTAATCGAATGGTATACTGTCTTTGGTGGTAAGTTTTCTGATGGTGAGATAATGGAATGTAAGATAAAAATAATCGGGAAGGTAAGACAAAACTTGTCCTTAAGCTGATTATGGATAATCCTATGGGGATACGATACACTATGATATGTCATGGAGACTTAGCTATACAGGCTTCATAATTCTATATAGCTCGAGAGTGCAACTCCAAGCTTTTAATGGACTAGCATTGGAGTTGGTAATTATGAAATGTATATCTAGGTTATTGGGTTTCATAATTATCGGAAGCTTGAACTATATAGGTCCATCAGGTCCCCTTTGCTAGCTCACATAAATCCTATAACAATACGGTGTGCTTTTCTAATAATTGGTGACTTATGTCAGATTTATCAAATTGGCAAAATTCGGTAAAATCAGATAATTCATGTCTGTTTATTGGTTGAATTAATTTTGTGATAAAATTAATTCAAGATAAACTTATTGAATTATCGGGAATGGATAATTCATGTCTATTTATCGGTTGGATTAATTTTTAATTAATTCAAGATAAACATGTTGAATTATCAAGAATATTTATTTCCTAGAGTTTATCTAGATATGACTGTTTTAATCAAATAATTTCTCTATTAGGTTATTTGAATTAAAACTGAGGCTCTATCCCACGAATCTCGAGTGGAAAATAAAGATTTGCATGGATCTTTTATCGGAGGTTTGGTAGGCCGATCTTAAAATTTGGCCTACCGATGGATTAAGTTCAGTAGGCCGATTTGCCAATTCGGCCTACCGACTGACGATAAAGGCATCACGCATTTTCATGTAGATTTTATCAGATATTGTTTTTGATTTGATTCTGATTCGAATTTTCGAGACCTTATCTTATAAGAACTGACTCTAGACCCAACCTCTATAAAAGGAGAGCAAGTCTCATTATTATTTAGATCAATTGAGAGATTAAGAGTGAAACTCTGCTAGTGAGATTTTAGAAACTCTCTTAGAGCTCTTGTTCACAAATCACGAACACTAGCTTTGGGTTCTCTCAATTACTTGGAAGGAGAGTCGCTTGGAGGAAGAGCTGTGTATGTGAGCCCACACTCATTTCGAACGTGGATACAGAATAGCAAAGAAGGCCAGTTGGTTGAGGTCCTTCTGGAGCGTTACTTCTCGTCACTGATTGAGGAAGCTTTTCGGCATTTACAAGGTTAGTAAGATCTAGTTAATTTATGCATATAGCGTGTCAAACTTATGTTTTGGAAAATACTCTGATATAAAAAAGTTTTAAATTCTGCTGTGCACTTTTTTTCAACAATGTTCTATTTTAGATGTCTATTATAGATAGTAATTTTTATAAATTATTTTATGGAACAAATAATTTAATATATAATTTTTAATTAGGACTGTTCACTGCCTAGGCTTTGCTGGTAAATTTTATAGTATTGATTATATGATTTTTTTTAATTATCAATGAAGTTGTTATGGCCAAAGAAAAATCTGATCATTACATATGTGTGTTAACTTTGTTCCTACCAATTTTTATACTCTAATTGAATGTAAATCAAAAGATATAAGGTGATGAATCTTTAAAGGTCGGTCAGTTTTTGTAACTGGCAGATTTATTTGAATGTTTTAAAAAATTGAAAAAGGTACTTTGGATTAATATTTTCAAGAGGAAAAATTTTGAGTGATGCTTTTATATATTTGCTATATTACAAAAGACATTTTAAATTGTATTTATGCACATAAGTTAAGATTAATTTCTCTAAGTCCTTAAAGGTCAAGTTTTTTTGTCTTTATATTTCTTGACTCTAAGTGCGTGTTTATGACTCAAAGATGCTTTGTTTTATTAAGAATGATGTATGTTGTGTAATATTATATTAAATGATATTATGGACATGAATATTAGTTTCACGTATCATATGGATGATTGACATAAACACTCCAAAAGGCACACACACCGAGAACTACAACAACGTCATCCAATTTAAGGTTTAGTAAGCAAGCAGGTCAAGTAAGTTCATTCTCACATGCAACATAATAAAAGTGGTTTTGAGAATATGTTCTATGATAATTTTTAAGTTTATTTTTACATATTGTCTTCTCATGAAACTCTTGTTGCAACAAGAAGGTTTAACGAATGTTTTAATAACAAGGTATGTTAAAGATATATTTATATATATATGTGTCACTTAATTAAGCATTGCATACGCTATGTTTATATTTATGTTTATGTTTATGCTTATGATGTCCCAAAGAATTGGGCTTGTCATGTTTAGTTTAGGACTAGCCACCCTACTCCTCTCATGCTTGTGCCGATGCTGTTAATGGTGCAACATTTGAGCCCTTAAAGATAAAATGAATGATATTTCAATATGAAAGTTTAAATGAAAACATATGTTCTATATAAACTTGTGCCTCATGCACTATTACGATTAATATTATGATTTTATGTAATGATTTTTATGAAATGTTTTATGTTGTGAGATAGGAATGTGTACTTACTAAGCTTATGCTTACTTAGTTTATATCATGTTCCAGATAAGATAAAATGTAGGTTGACTTGGATGGAGGATAAGGATAGACATTTGTGCAAGGAGTGTTGGATTGAAAACGGAGTCATGTCATGAAAAGAATTTAAACTCAAACAAGATTTAATATATTATGTTTTGTATTTTTATTTGTTTAAGACTCAGTTCTATTTGTGATATGTTCTTTTGAACTTATTTTTGTTGAATACAAAATTGTGTTTCTAGATTTTGGTTTCTTAGTTTTACTTTTTCAAAAAAAAATATATATGCATGTATTCCTAGGATATTTCTTTGAGTGTTATTGACTATTTTGAACTTCTTATCAGTAATTATTAAGTTTAATGGTAAAAGCAACGCCTTCTGTGGTGCCTATAACGGAACTTTCAAAACCAAATGATTTTATTTTACTGTGATTTTTAGATATGATGTGTATATACATGTTAAGAATATGTGGGATTTTATATAAATTTTCGTTCAAAATGTTTTTAGGTTTATGAGCTTTTCATCAAACACTACTCAAAAAATTTTATTTACTGGTAGATTTATATTTATGTATTGTAGAGTTTGTTTTATGGGACAAAAGGTGTCTTTTGTTTCTGTAAAAAAATTACGAGTCATTGTTGATATGTCAACCAAATGTCTATAAATTTTTAGCTTCATATCCTTATTATGTTTTGAGATAAAATTCATTGGTTGCCAAGTACTTAGTAGTTATAAATGCCTGTCTGATATGCTTTATGCAATTCATGAGATAATAAATCATATTTTTAAATGTGTTTTACATGGTTTATTATTTTTCTAGTGTTTATTATATGTTATACATGCCACATAAAAATTTCAAAGGCATATGATGCATACTTGTTTTTATAAAAATATTTGAATGAAACACATTCGTTGTTCAGCATATGTGATGTTAATATTAACTTTAAATTCGAATGTGTGTTTTGAATTACCCTGAAGTTATTTGAAGCTAAATTTTGAATATGTTATTTTTTAGGTGTCTATTATATATAGTAATTTTTATAAATTATTTTATGGCATAAATAATTTAATATATAATTTTTAATTTGGACTACTCACTGCTAGACTTTGTTGGCAGATTTTATAGTATTTATTATATGATTTATTTAAATTATCAAATGATATGGCTAAAGAAAATCTTATCATTATATATATGTGTTAACTTTATTCTTGCAAATTTTCATGCTCTAATTGAATGTAAATCGAAAGATATGTGGTGATGAATCCTTAAAGGTCAATTAGTTTTTGTAACTAGCAAATTTACTTAATTATTTTAAAAAATTGAAAAGGGTATTTTGGATTAATATTTTCAAAAAGAAAAAATTTGAGTGATGCTTTTATATATTTGCTATATTATGAACGTAGTTTTAGACTTTATTTATATTTATCAGTTGAGATTAATCTCTCTAAGTGATTAAAGGTCAAGTTTTTTTGTCTTTATGTTTCTTAACTCTAAGTGTATGTTTGTGACTCGAAGATGCTTTGTTTTATTAAGAATGATGTATGATGATGTAATATGGTATTAAAAGATACTATGAACATAAAGATTAATTTCATGTATTATATGAATAATTGACATGAACACTTTAAAAGGCGAGCACACCAAGGACTGCAGCAACCTCACCCAATTTAAGGTTTTGTAACAAAGCAAGTCAAGTAAGTATATTCTCATCTACAACATGATAGAAGTTTATGAAAAAGTTTTGAGAATATGTTTTATGATAATTTTTAAGTTTGTTTTTACATATTATCTTCTAATGAAAACTCTTGTTGCAACAAGATGGTTTAACGGATGTTTCAATGATTAGGTATGCTAAAGATATGTCTATATATATATACATCACTTAATTAAGCATTGCACACTGTATGTTTATGTTTATGTTTATAATGTCCCAAAGGTTTGGACTTGTCATGTTTGGTTTAGTACTAGCTGTTGGAAACGCGGTGTGCAGCGGAATTTAAAAATTTTTCATCAAAGTATTTTCCAAAACACAAGTTTGACGTGTTATATGCATAAATTAGACAGATCTTACTAACCTCTATGTGTCGAAGAACCTCCGTAACCTATGTAGAGGAGTAATGTTCCAGAAGAGCCTTAACCAACTGGTCTTCTTTGCTATTCTCTATCCACAACCGGAGTGAGTGTGGGCTCACATGTACAGCTCTTCCACCGGTGACTCTCCTTCCAACCAATAGAGAGAACCCAAAGCTAGTGTTCGTGATTTGCGAACAAAAGCTCACAGGGAGTTTTCAGATGCTCACTAGAAGAGTATCACTCTTAATCTCTCAATTGATCTAAGTAACTCATGAGACTCACTCCCTTTTTATAGCCATTGGTCCTGGGGTCAGTCCTTATAAGATTAGGTCTCAAAAACTCGAAACAGAATCAAGTTCGGATCAATATCTAATAAGATCCACGTGAAAATGCGTAATCTTATCACTCGTTGATCGGCAGGCTGAACAGCCTAATCGGCAGCCCGAATAAGCCCCATCGGTAGGCCGAACACGTCATTCAGCAGGCCGAACTCTAGAGAAAAAATCTCCGTGAATCTTTTATTTTTCACCCAAGATTCTAAAGGATAAACTCTCATTTTTGATTCAAATAACCCAATAGAGAAGATATCTGATCAAAACAAACTTTATCAAGATAATCTCTAAAAAAATAAATCAATTCACAATAATTCTACAAGTTTATCTTGATCTAATTTATCCAAAATTAAATCAACCGATAAACAGACAAGAATTATCCGATCCCAATAATTCAACAAGTTTATCTTAAATTAATTTTATTACAAAAATTAATTCATCCAATAAACAGACATGAATTATTTGATTCTTACAAATTTTAAACCAATCTGATAATTCCGACATAAGTCACCAATTATTGGAAAAGCACGCCGTGTCGTTACAGGATTTTGTGAGCTAGCAAAGGGGACCAAAATGGACCTATAAAGTTCAAGCTCATGATAATTATGAAACCCAATATCCCATATATATATTTCACAATTATCAACTCCAACGCTACTCCACTAAAAGCTTGGAGCTGCACTCTCGAACTTTATAGAATTACGAAGCTCGTATAGCTAAGTCTCCATGACATATCATAGTGTATCGTATCCCCATATGAAAATCCATAATCGGCTTAAGGACAAGTCCTGTCTTACCTTCCCGATTATTTTTATCTTACGTTCCATTGTCTCACCATTAGAAAACTTACCATCCAAAGGCAGTATACCATTTGGTTACACCTATGTATCCAAATGGTTGAGCGCTCCAGTTTTTCAATTACAGGACAACGCATATAAGAGGATATCATTACTCCTAAAGAGGAGCTATGGATTCCATATCTATGAATAAGAGGTCTACACTATCAAGAGTCATGCCTCCAACGTACCGGCATGCATACCACTATTGAGATGTAGGTGTCACCCTTTGGTACATCAAAAGACACAAGTCGAGATAACGGGCCCATTATTCATCTCAGGATTAAGAGACAATACAAATGACTGTCTAAAGTGAATCGATTTGCCAAGACAAAATTATTAATCCAAATCAGTTCACTTTATGTCCCGATCCAACACATCGTCACCTATGACAACGTGCCAATGTTTCTATTCACGGAGTCCAACTCCGACGGCCAAGACAAACCATCTCCCAAAAGGGGAATAGATAACATAACAATCTTTACATGAATAAAGCACCCAACTTTATTCTCTCGATTGCGGATAATATGTTTTAGACCGTCACCTTAAGAATCGTGTCTTCCGCATAATCAACCCATCATATGCCCAATTCTTAGGGTTTAGACCGACTGTCTCAGACTACTGTTTGCTTATCATACATTCAACAAATATGAACGTAAAGAGGACAAGATTTGGTATATATAAATGAATAAATTTTTTATTGATAAAAATGTCTCCAAAAATGTATTACATTTTTCTCCTTAGGGCATACATGTCTAACAATCTCCCACTTGCACTAAGTGAGTAAATACAGCAAATTTTGCATCCCCATAGCTTCCACGTGCCTCTCGAAGACTCTACCAGTAAGGGTCTTCGTAAATGGATCAACTAAATTGTCCTCTGACGCGATCTTGCACACCGTGACATGCCCACCTTCAACGAAGTCCTTTATCACATGGTACTTCCGATCAATCTGCTTACTCTTCTTGTGAAATCTTGGTTCCTTAGCATTAGCTACCGCCGCACTGTTATCACAGTACAGCGATACCGCTTTATCCACACCAGGAACTACCTCAAGATCCCCAAGGAACTTGCGGAGCCACACTGCTTCTTTCGAAGCATCACTAGCCGCCACATACTCGGCCTCCATTGTTGAATCCAAAGTGCAATCTTGCTTCGCACTTCTCCAACTGATTGCACCGTCGCCCAGAGTAAACACAAACCCCGAAGTCAATTTCCTAGAATCCAGATAGGATTAAAAATCTGAGTCAGTGTATCCTGGAGGAGTTAAATCCTCACCCGAATACACAAGCATATACCCTGGAGTCCTTCTCAGGTACTTGAAAATATGCTTTACTACAACCCAATGGTTCGGTCCTAGATCCGCCCGAAATCGACTTACAATTCTGACTGCATAGCTAATATCTGGTCGGGTGCAAAGCATGGCATACATGAGACTACCCACTACCGAAGCATAAGGCACCTTCTTCATGTATTCTCTTTCTTCATAAGACTTTGGAGAGTCTTTCTCAGAAAGAGTAATTCCAGACCTAGATGGTTGCCCACCTTTCTTGGAATCCTACATTGCAAACCTCCTGAGAATTTTATCTATGTATCCGGCCTGAGACAAAGCTATCATTTTGTTCTTCCTATCCCAAAAGATCTGGATACCGAGAACAAAATTAGCCTCACTCAAGTCCTTCATGTCAAACTGCTTGGTCAACCATAATTTGACCAATGACAACGCCCCAACGTCATTGCCAATTAGCAAAATGTCATCTACATAGAGGAGTAGAAAAACCACTTTCTCATCCTTTATGTGTTTGTACACACATGGTTCATCCACATTTTGTGAGAACCCATAAGTCTTGGTCACTTGATCAAATCTTATGTTCCAAGAACCGGATGCCTGCTTAAGTCCATAAATTGACTTTAGCAGCTTACAAACCTTACCCTCTTGACCCGCGACCTTGAACCCGTCTGGTTGTTCCATATAAATGGACTCATCAAGATAGCCATTCAAAAAAGCCGTCTTGACATCCATCTGCCAAATCTCATAGTTGAGAGCGGTAGCTATGGACAAGAGAATCCGGATGGACTTAAGCATGGCTACAGGCGAAAAGGTTTCCTCATAATCGATTCCTTCCTTTTGCGTAAAACCCTTAGCTACCAGTCTAGCCTTAAAGGTTTTGCCTTTTCCATCCACTCCTCTTTTCCTCTTGTAGATCCACTTACACCCTATGGGTTTTACCCCTCCAGGAAGATCCACAAGCTCCCAGACCTGATTAGTCTCCATAGACTTCATCTCTATATTCATGGCCTCTGTCCAGAGTCTTGAATCAACATCCTCCATAGCTTCTGCATAAGTATAAGGATCCCTGTCATGTTCATCTGGTTCAGCCAAGACCACCTCCCCATTGAACAAATACCTCTTAGGTTGACGCCCAATCCTCCCACTACGCCGAAGCCCCTGAGATTGTTGTTCAGGTTTGTTTGGTTTTCCTACACCGATTGGAATGGTTTCGTTCGGAACTTTCGGAGTGAACTGATCACCCCTTAACTCCTCAAGCACCACTTTGCTTCGAGGTTAAAAGTCGTCCATGTAACTCTCCTCAAGGAAAGTTGCATTAGTTGAAACCACGACTTTATTTTCCTTTGGGTTATAAAAATAACCCCTTTTATTCCCTTTTGGATATCCTACAAACACGCAAACTTCCGAACGTGCTTCCAACTTATTCGGATCCTTAAACAAGACATGACCCGGACCTCCCCATATGCGAATATGGTTTAAGGATGTCTTCCTTCTTGTCCACAACTCGTGAGGAGTTTTAGGGACCGATTTTGAAGGCACATTGTTCAAAAGATAACATGCAGTTTGTAGTGCATATCCCCAAAAGGATAAAGGTAATGATGAATAACTCATCATGGACCTAATCATGTCCAACAAAGTCCTATTCCTTCTCTCTGCTACGTCATTCTGCTGTGGAGTGCCCGGCGTAGTCAAATGGGATAAAATCCCAATCTCTAACAAGTGTCCCAAGAACTCATCAGAATGGTATTCCCTAACTCGATCAGATTGAAGTGCCTTTATGGGTCTACCCAATTGCTTTTCCACTTCAGCCCGAAACTCCCTGAACTTATCATAAGTTTCGCTTTTGTGGTGCATCAGGTACACATACCCATATCTTGAGTAATCGTCAATAAAAGTGACGAAGTACTCATACCCTCCTCGTGCCCGGATGTTCATTGGTCCGCAAACATCACTATGCACAAGTTCTAGAACCCCTTCGGCCCTATTGCCCTTAGACTTGTATAGTCTTTTGGTCATTTTACCCTCCAAACAAGATTCACATTGAGGTATAGATTCCACCTTTAAGTGACTTAAAGGTCCATCCCTTATCAACCTTTGAATCCTATTCAAGTTAATATGGCCAAGGCGCAAATGCCAAAGATAAGTCTTATTAGAGTGAGAAGTTTTAAGTCTTTTTGAGTCATTATCATTCATCTCAGTATTAATCAATAAGTCCATCTTAGGTTTGATAAAATATAGATTATTTTGTATCCATCCAGAACAGATAAAAGATTTACTTTTACGAATCACCACTTTTTCATTAAAAGATACTATGTAGGAGTCTTTAAATAAAGAAGATACAGAAATTAAATTCCTTTTAAATTTAGGAACATAAAAACAATCTCGTAAAATTAAATTCCTATAATTATCAAAGTAAAGATGGACATCTCCCACTGCTTCCGCTGAGACCAAGGGTCCATCGCCCATCCGAAGCGTTAAGTCTTCACGTAGCAGACTTCTTGTTTCTTTGAATCCCTGCAGAGAAACACAAACATGATTAGTTGCACCGGAATCTATGACCCAGATGTCACTGGATTCCTCAACCAAACAAGTTTCTAAATATAGAAGATCACACCTACCTCCCTTGGAAAGGAAGTCCTTGCAATGCTTCTTTATATGCTTGACCTTACCACAGAAGAAGCTTAAGTCTTTGGGTTCTTCTTCTTCTTTTTCTTGCTCTTGGTAGCAGTAGGAATAGAAGACTTCCCGTTCTTGGCCCGTTGCTTCTTTCCACTCTCTGAGTTAGGATTGGAACCAGAAGCAGCTACCATGTTGGTCTCACCACCAGCAGGAGACTCCCCGATCAGTAGTTCGAACTCCTATAACTGTTTCATCAGTCTGTCAAGGTCATATCCCGTCTATTGCTTAAATTAAAAGTAGCTCTAAAGGAAATAAATTCCTTAGGTAGAGTCTCAAAGATCATAGTCATCCGAGTTTCAGCATCGATGTCAGCTCCATTGGTTTGAGCCTCAGCGAGGTAACCCATGACCAACATCATGTGCTCCTTTACAGATGTCCCTGGTCTCTGTCTACAGTTTAAGAGTTTTCGAAGCACCCCTTGCCACTTTGTTATGGCCTGGCCTCCAAACATATCCTCAAGATTATCCAAGATCTGCTTCGCAGTCTCATAATCCTGATGTTGAGCCTGCAGCACGTTGTTCATGCTAGCCATAACATAGCAGCGGGCCTGATCGTTAGCATCTTTCCAGCGATCGTACACTTGGAATTGCTCATTACTTGAGTCTCCCGTAGGCTTGGGAGGACAAGGGGTTGTCAGTACATATTTTAGTTTCTCAAAGGATAGGACGATGTCCAGGTTCCATTTCCAATCGTTATAATTCTCACTGGTTAATTGGTTTTTGTCAACTATCAATGATAAAGCATTTTTAGACATTTTCAATCTACAATAAAGAATCATATACCAAACATAAGCAAACATATATAATAATTTAGTAAGATAACACAATCATGTAAAATCATACAAATGTGTTTATGTGTCAAAACCTTAAAAATATCACAACCTTACAACGATAATTCCCAACTCAGAATTCAACAAGCTCCTAGGGAATTCATGCCAAATTCAATCAGGAACACGGATCCCCTCCTGATTAATATATGCCATCTAGGACCCATATGATCTAGCATATATTAATAATCGTTTCTTTGGCCATTAATTTTATTAACAGAGCTCCTAGGGGAGGTTAATAATAAAATTAACGTGAGTGTATAACCATCGTTTCAATATTTAATCCATGATTTATAATCACCACCTAGGGGTGTGCAACCATGAATCATACTAAAATACCTTATCCTTTCAGAGATCCAATCTGGTACATGATAGAAATCCCTTCCTAGGGGTCGGGACCACCATGTTCTTCCTATGGACCAACGATGGAGGCCTTAGGTTCTCTCTTCGAAAACCTTCTCCCACTTAATATTTTGAAGTCAAGGTTTTATTTTAAAATTATGCATGAACAATTTTAATATGAGCGGTACTCCCTATCCTATATGACATGTTATCAATATACATGGTAAATCATATTATAATGCAGACAAGCAAAGCAATCAAGCGAAGCTACAAGCAAAATAATAATAACCGTAATATTATGGTTCCACCCTGGAGAATAGAAAAACTAAGATTACAAGAGAATAATCGAGATATTTATCGATTCTTCATCCTTGAATCCTCAAGTTGTATCCTTCTTCATGCAATACCCATCTTCAAGTCTTCAATCCCGTATGAATCAAAAACTTCATATTTTCGGTCATATCCAAATTTAATGTTTCTCATAATCGTCTCAAAAATAAAATTAAAATTGCACCGGAAAAATTGGCAGCTCTCGGTCGGCAAGCCGATCTGGGTGATCGGCCTACCGATCTGGGTGATCGGCATGCCGATCTGATACATCGGCCTACCGATCCATGAATGTTCGGCCTGCCGACAGAGCCAGTCAATTTCTGCTCCACTGACGGCCTACCGGACCACACGTCTGGCCTGCCGATCTGTGACCATCGGCCTGCCGAACTGTGATGTCCGGCATGCCGACCGAGCAGAAAAACTTATTCCAAAAAATACAACTTTAATGCAATTTGTTAATTTTATTTTCAACAATTCAAAAACATAAAATTAGAGACTCAAGAAATACCTGGAGGCGTCATCATTATTCTTCTAGATTAGTCTTCTCATTCTGTCTTCTTCGAATAATCATTTAATTACAAAATTCTTACAAATTTAAAAATTAAATAACAATTCCTAGACGGAGATGATAGTCCGCCATCTAATTACATGAAAAACTTAGATACATATTCTAACCTCTAAGGAACCATAACAGGTATAAATTAATTAATTAATAAATAATTAAACAATGATTTAATCAACCATAATTAATTAATAAACATTTACCACATAATCGATGACAACATACATAATTTATAGAAACCAAGAGTGCCATCTCTCTATAAAATTCAATTTCAAGCATAGGAGAGATTAAGATCACTAAATTTATGCATATAACATGGCCACAAACTTGTAAATTTATGTAAAAACTATGGGTCTGATACCAATTGTTGAAAACGCGGTGCACAGTGAAATTTAAAATTTTTTTATCAGAGTATTTTTCAAAACATAAGTTTGACGTGTTATATGTATAAATTAGACAGATCTTACTAACCTCTGTGTGCCGAAGAACCTCCGTAACCTGTGTAGAGAAGTAACGTTCCAGAAGAGCCTCAACCAACTGGTCTTCTTTGCTATTCTCTATCCACAACCGGAGTGAGTGTAGGCTCACACGTACAGCTCTTCCATGGGTAACTCTCCTTCCAACCAATAGAGAGAACCCAAAGCTAGTGTTCGTGATTTGTGAACAAAAGCTCTCAGGGAGTTTTCAGATGCTCACTAGAAGAGTATCACTCTTAATATCTTAATTGATCTGAGTAAATCATGAGACTCACTCCTTTTTTATAGCCATTGGTCCTAGGGTCAGTCCTTATCAGATTAGGTCTCAAAAACTCGAAACAGAATCAAGTTTGGATCAATATCTGATAAGATCCGCGTGAAAACGCGTAATCTTGTCACTCGTTGATCGGCAAGCCGAACAGCCTGATCGGCAGGCCGAACAAGCCCCATCGGCATGCCATTCAGCAGGCCAAACTCCCGAGAAAAAATCTTCGTAAATCTTTTATTTTCCACCCGAGATTCCAAAGGATAAAGTCTCATTTTTGATTCAAATAACCCAATAGAGAAGATATCTGATCAAAACAAACTTTATCAAGATAATCTCTAAAAAAATAAATCAATTCACAATAATTCTACAAGTTTATCTTGATCTAATTTATCCAAATTTAAATCAACCGATAAGCAGACAAGAATTATCCGATCCCAATAATTCAACAAGTTTATCTTAAATTAATCTTATTACAAAAATTAATTCATCTAATAAACAGACATGAATTATTTGATTCTTACAAATTTTAAACCAATCTAATAATTCCGACATAAGTCACCAATTATTGGAAAAGCACGCTGTGTCGTTACAGGATTTTGTGAGCTAGCAAAGAGGACCAAAATGGACCTATAAAGTTCAAGCTCATGATAATTATGAAACCCAATATCCCAGATATACATTTCACAATTATCAACTCCAACGCTACTCCACTAAAAGCTTAGAGCTGCACTCTCGAACTTTATAGAATTACGAAGCTCGTATAGCTAAGTCTCCATGACATATCATAGTGTACCGTATCCCCATATGAAAATCCATAATCGGCTTAAGGACAAGTTCTGTCTTACCTTCCTGATTATTTTTATCTTACGTTCCATTGTCTCACCATTAGAAAACTTACCATCCAAAGACAGTATACCATTCGGTTACACCTATGTATCCAAATGGTTGAGCGCTCCAGTTTTCCAATTACAGGACAACGCATATAAGAGGATATCATTACTCCTAAAGAGGAGCTATGGATTCCATATCTATGAATAACAAGTCTACGCTATCAAGAGTCATGCCTCCAACGTACCGGCATGCATACCACTATTGAGATATGGGTGTCACCCTTTGGTACATCAAAAGACACAAGTCGAGATAACGGGCCCACTATTCATCTCAGGATTAAGATACAATACAAATGACTATCTAAGGTGAATCGATTTGCCAAGACAGAATTATTAATCCAAATCAGTTTACTTTATGTCCCGATCCAACACATCGTCACCTATGACAACGTGTCAATGTTTCTATTCACGGAGTCCAACTTCAATGGCCAAGACAAACCATCTCCCAAAAGGGATATAGACAACATAACAATGTTTACATGAATAAAGCGCCCAACTTTATTCTCTCGATTGCGGATCATGTGTTTTAGACCGTCACCTTAAGAATCGTGTCTTTCGCATAATCAGCCCATCATATGCCCAATTCCTAAGGTTTAGACCTACAGTCTCAGACTAGTATTTGCTTATTATACATTCAACAAATATGAACGTAAAGAGGACAAGATTTGGTATATATAAATGAATAAATTCTTTATTGATAAAAATGTCTCCAAAAACGTCTTACATTTTTACTCCTTAGGGCATGCATGTCTAACACTAGCTACCCTGCTCCTCTCATGACGGCACGCCTATGATGTTAATTGTGCAATGTTTGGTCCCTTAAAGATAAAATGAATGTTGTTTTAAGATAGAAGTTCAAATGAAAATATATGTTCTACATAAACTTATGCCTTGTGCACTATTATGATTTTATATAATGATTTTTGTGAAATGTTTTATGTTGTGAGATAGGAATGTGTACTTACTAAGCTTATGCTTGCTTAGTTTATATCATGTTGCAGATAAGAATAAGATGATGGTTGACTAGGATGGAGGACAAGGGCAGACGTGTGTGTAAGGAGTGTTGGATTAGAAACAGAGTCATGTTGTGAAAAGAATTTAAACTCAAACAATATTTAATATATTATGTTCTGTATTTCTATTTGTTTGAGATTCAGTTCTATTTGTGAGATGTTTTTTTGAACTTATTTTAATTTAATGTAATTTGTATTTTAGATTTTTAGATTGTTAGGTTAATTTTTAAAGAATACGCTATATAGTTCATTTCTTCATAATTAATCTTAATTAGATGTTTGATTAGAAGTTGAGTGTGCTTGCATTATATGTGAGTTGTATTTGCTAAATAGTTGCTTTTTTGTAAACTAAGTTTTCTGCTAGTAGTCGGTTAGCCGAATAGGTTAGCTGCTCTGTCGGACAAACTAATGAGAAAAAGTTAAATCTGGTAAGTAATTTTTTTAAAAAAATTAATGGATATATTTCCTAGGATGTTTCTCTGAATGTTGTTGACTGTTTTCAAACTTCTTATTGGTAATTATTAAGTTTAATGGTAAAAGCAATGTCTTCTGTGGCACCCGTAATGGGAAGTTATATTCATCTCAAAATCAAACGAGATGATAACCTAATGAAATTTATAATATCACTGACAAGAAACTTGCTTAAGGCCATAGATAGATTTCTTTAACTTCCAAACTCTTCTTTGCATCTTCCGATACAAAGTTTTCCGGTTTCACTATACAGATTGTTTCATCATTGTCACCATTGAGAAACGCAGTCTTAACATCCATTTGATGAAGTTCAAGATCAAAATGCACCACCAATACCATTATAATCCTGAAAGAGTCTTTTAAAGAAACTAGAGAGAAAGTCTCTTTATAATCGATGCCTTTTTTCTGTGTAAAATCTTTAGCGACAAGATGAGCCTTATACCTCTCC
Source organism: Artocarpus heterophyllus (assembly GCA_025403435.1). Classification (NCBI taxonomy): domain Eukaryota; kingdom Viridiplantae; phylum Streptophyta; class Magnoliopsida; order Rosales; family Moraceae; genus Artocarpus; species Artocarpus heterophyllus. The sequence continues at coordinate 7,277,141 of CM046339.1, read as the reverse complement.
ACATCGTCTTTTGAATCCCTCTTGGTCTTAAATATCCATTTGCAACCAATGGCTTTCATTCCTTCAGTCATTGGGACAAGATCCCAAACATCATTGTCCTTCATGGACTTTATCTCCTCATTCATAGCATCAATCCACTCTAAGATCTAGAACTTTCCATAGCTTGATAAAAGTTGATTGGATCATCTTCCACCAAACCAATGTCAAACTCATGTTCTTGGAGAAATACAATGTAATCATATGGCACCGCACTTCTCCTTTCTTTAGTGGATCTCCTTAATGGCATAGGTTCTTGAGGTGGTAGAGTTTGTTCTTCTAGAGCAATTTTTGGAATGGGAGGTTCTCCAACATTGTCTTGATTTGGTTATGCTTCTTGAACAATGCCAATAATAGCTATTAGGAATATCAACATATTCCTCTTCTAAGACAAAGTCCCTAACTTTCTCTCCCCCTACAAACTCTACAACCTCAAAGAACCAGGTGTTTCCCATCTCAAAAATTGACTTTATCATGGGATCATAAAACTTATACCCCTGGATCTTTCAGAGTATCCAATAAAATAACAACTCATTGTCCTTGAGTCCAGTTTCTTTTCATTAGGCCTCTAAGCCCTTGCCTCAACTAGACATCCCCAAACATGCATATGCCTTAAACTAGGCTTCTTGCTTGTCCAAAGTTCGTAAGGGGTTTTGGAAGTTGCTTTAGTTGGAACCTTTTTAAGGATATATGCTGCAATCTTAAGTACTTCTCTCCAGATTGATTCTGGTAATGTAAAATGAGAGATCATATTCCTCACTGTACCCTTAAGCGTCCTGTTTCATCTTTCAGCAACACCATTCATAGTGGGCAAACCTGACATAGTGTACTATAGGACAATACTACATTTCTCTAGGAATTTAGCAAATAGTCTTGGACATTGTTCACCTAAACCATCATATCTACCATAATACTCATCATCACGGTCAGATCTAATACTTTTAATCCTTTTGTTGAGTTGGTTTTCAACTTCAGCCTTATAATTTTTAAACACATTCAGCAACTATGACTTTTCATAAATGAGATATATGTAGTCATATCTAGCAAAATCGTCTGTGAATGTTATAAAATATTGTTGATCATTCCAAGAAACCATAGGGAATGGCCCACAAATATCTGTATGTATAAGTTCTAAGACGTCCAAGGCCTTGTTGGCTTCAAATCTCCTTTTATTAGTTTGTTTCCCCTTTGTACATTTAATACAAACATCAAAATCTATAAAATCTAAGGGGTCTAGAATTTCGTTTGACATAAGTCTCTCTATTCTCTTTCTAGTGATATGACCTAATCTCTTGTGCCATAACACAAACGAAGTCTCATTGGTTAGTTTTTTCTTTATACCTTGTGTACTTAATTGCAGGGATTGATTAAATAAAACAATTGTATCAAGTAAATAAAGATTATTGTAACCTAATAAAGAACTGAAACCAACAAATTTTGAATCATGAAACAAACTAAATTTTCCATTTCCAAATGAACAAGAATAACTAGATTTGTTCAAAGAAGAAATAGAAATCAAATTTCGTCTAAAAGACAGTACAATAAATGCATCATCAAGATCCAAATAAAATCTAGTCGCAACAATAATCTAAATTTCTCTATTGCTTCAACTTTAACCTTCTTGTCATCGCCCACATAAATGTATCTTTCATCATTATTTGGCTTTTGGCATCTCAGACAACCCTGCCTAGACAAACTGATGTGAGTGGTTACATCAGAATCTATCCACCAAGTGTGTTTAGGTATCTAGGTTAAATTAACCTTAGAACAAACCAAATTAAGAAGCATACCATTTTCAGCACGTCAAATGTAGTAGTTGAGCAAAACTTCTTCTTATGTCCTGTACCTTCATAGAAGAAACAACCTACTCCTTCCAAATCATCCGGTCTCTTTTGTTGTTTCTTTTGAGGTGCCTTAACTGTAGCTTCTTTAACATTCTTTCTTTTCTTCCCTTTGTCCTTGGAAATATTGGCCAAGTGAGCACTTTTTATCTTTTCTTGCTTCAACCTTTCCTATTCTTGCACACAGTATGAAATGAGCTCATTAAGAGACCAAGTCTCCTTTTGGCAGTTATAGCTCACCTTGAACTAACTGAATTGTGCAGGAAGAGATATAAGAACCAAATGTACTAGCAAGTCCTTAGAAAGGTCAAGCTTGAGTGCTCTGAGTTTTGAAGCAAGATGAGACATCTCCATGATATACTTCCTAATGCTCCCCTTACCTTTGTATCTCATTGAGATGAGGCTTGCTAAGAGTGTACTAGTTTCAGCCCTTTTATTTTTGGCAAATCTCTTCTCAATGTCCTCGAGGAACTCTTTGGCTATCTTTATCATTTCTGATATAGTGCCCTTGAATGCTTCTTGAATGGCCTTCTTCATGATCATCATACACATGCGATTTGACTTCTCCCACCTTTCCATATCCCTTTTTTCATCAGAGGAACTCTTATCTGTAAGAGGTGTAGGAGAATGAACCATTAATGCAAGGTCAAGATCCATGACCTGAGAACTATAAGAAGGTTCTCTTGCCATGATTTGAAGTTACTACCATTCAGCATAGGAATGGAATTAATGTTGACAGTAATGTTTAAGACTGAATAGTAGTTGCATTAGAGAAGAAAACAAACAAACCCCAAAATAAGCTTACATAAGAATCCAAAATAACAATAATAAATCCAAATAAAGGCAACCCCATCTCAAGATATTGGGCACTCCATTAATATTTAGTTTTTGGATCGCAATATTAACTTGTAAGTGATATTTTGGTGTAGTAATCAAACACTGACAATAAGAGCATGTTAAACAATAAATCTTCCTTTGGGCCGATTTATTGTTCACATATAAAACCGCATAATCATCACGAGTTTATTACCATAGGTGTACATGCAATTCTCTCAAATATTGGCCTTCCTTTGGGCCGGTCAATATTCACATAAGTTATATAGACACAACCGTTTATATTCCAAAACAAATTAATTTCTACAAAAGAGGCCACTTTGGTGACATGTTGTTTCAATTAATTCATCTCAAAATATATATAAAATACCAATATTTGAATTTAAAATTGCACCAAAAATGACCAAATTTAAAAATAAAAAATAAAAAATAATTTGTCAAAAGTCAACCTGGTCAAATCAACCGGTTAAGTTGACTGGTCAACCTTGATTGGGTCGGGGCTAGATTAAGTCTGGTAGACCCAACCTAAATCCTAACCCAGCCCCCTTTTTTTTCTTTTCTTTTTTTTCAGGTCACACAGGGTTTAACCCCTTGGGTCCTTTTATTAGTGATATACCCTAGGCCAATTATGTAATGACCACATTTTGACTTCGTTATATTTGCATTTTATTAATAAGAGGCATTTCCATTATTGTTTTTTATTCTAATTCTATGAATAGTTAATTCTGCCTAAGGTCATCAAGTATGTGACTTGAAAGTAAAACCTTTAGGTGAAAATTGAATTCTATTCCAAATTATCCCTAGTCAATCATTATTATTGGGATAATAATGAATGAATACTAGTATGAAGTTTGACTAATGATTATGTTTTACTAATCATGTGTATGAGATACTAAGTCAACTCATAGATACATATTTGAGAAATGATGTATTAGATCGACCCGCTATGAGAATACTACATGGATAATTATCATAAGTGATTCTCATCACAATAGTATTATCCTAGTCCTCTGACCTGAAATCACCATTGTTTCCTACATGACAAGTTTTATATTTTGACACATTCTAATATTATCTTTAGCAGGATGATGGAATAGATTGTTGTTGGATATAGAGTGAATCATGTGAGGAATGTGAGTGATTAAGATGGAATTTGTCCCTCATTTATTATGAGAAAGATATCTATGGGCCCCTCCACAAGTTAGACTGAAGAAAAATATATAGCCATACTGGAATGAATTGATAACGATTATCAATATCAGTCTACTTAAGACCAAAAAATAATATGATTGAATAGCATAAGGATAACATAAACCATGTCTGATGTTCAATCAAGGTATCTAGTGACAAAAGGACTTTAATACTTATTGTGGATTAGGTTGTGTCTGGTTATTGACATTCGCATAACTTAGGTAATCATAATGTCTTGCTAGAGGCTGCTTATGATTTGTGGGCTAGAAACAAAATTTCAAGCCCACTACCAACGTTATGTGAACCTACAAGGTCGCACACTTATAACAGACCAAAATGAATTTTGGGTTTCCTGTGTCTAGGTTCAATGAACCTGATAATGTCCAGATTCGATATACTTGATATATCTAGGTTCATTGAATTTGACATTATCGAGATTCTCTAAATCATATTCAAATTACAGACATTGTCTAGATTCTCTTAATCATATTTGAATTACAGACATTGTATAGATTCTTTGAATCATATTCGAATTACAGTTTACCCTAGTTTAAATCTGACTCTATCTCAAAGTCAATAGATATATATATTTGTTTTTAGGGTTTCTAGCTGAATTAAGAAGAAAGAAGGCATTCTATTATTCAAAAAAAGGCAAGAACATTAAAAACCCTAAAATTAAAGAGAGTCATTTAACACAAGGAGAGGGTGCTAGCACACCAATTCAGTTTTTGAGAGAGTCTGTTCATGTGGATACCTGCAGAGGGCGTTACTCTAAGTAACAACGTCTGAATTCGATCCCGAATACGAAAAGCTCGAGTTAGGGTGTCACCGGAGTGAATCCGCTCTCTTCCTTCTAATCTTGCCCCTTTTGTCATCCTGGTAAGATTTTATGACTTTCTTGTCAATGTAATCAAATTGCATGGATCCTTCGAGGGTTTTGTAGGAATTAATTTTGATTTTTTGCTGCTTATTTGAATCACAAAATCCAACAAAACCTAACACGTTTCTGGTCACAGGCCCAATTGGGCCTGTGCATGTCAACTTAATTTTTTAATACCTAGTCACCTAGGGGTTTAACTCCCTGGGTAATTTTTGGTCACGGGCTCAATTGGGCCCGTGTATTTCAACTTAGTTTTAAAAAAAAAAAAAAAAAAAAAAAAAACTTAGTCACCTAGGGGTTTAACCCATTGGTTCCTCTCTGGTCACGGGCCCAATTAGACCCATGTATTTTTCCTTAACTATTCTAGGCCGAAGCCTAAAACATCCTCAAGGTGAGGGGTCTTTTGACCCCTTGGAGATCAATGCAGATAGGCGGCGTCTAGCCACCTCTATAATATGCTGCGGCCACCTGCCTCTAGCCAGCACAGCCCAAAAACGGCCAGCGCTGGAGTTGGCAAGCCCAACCACCAACCAAAGCCCAATTTTTTTTATTATTTCCTTATGCTGTGGCTTTTGGCCGCCACTTTTCCTTCTTCGTTTGGCTAGAGGCTGCTGCTCTGAATTTCTGATGCGGTGCCAAAGTCTAGTGCCGACGATGGTAAGGTTGCTGCCGGCAATGTTCTATTTATCTAAAATACAAAACTGTATAAAGCCAAAACCAAAAGACATACAAAAACCATATTCACCCTTTTACATACATATATATATATATATATATATTTATTCATATGTTTTAAAAGAAAACAACAAATCCTTAAACATATAAATATATACGTACATATATTCATATATATATAATCCAAACTAAAACATACTTTCAATATATATGTAAGATGAATATATGTAAAACAAATTTAAACCAAAATTTTCAAATAATTGTTCTCAAATTCAACAATTTTAAAGAGACCATAGATTGTTAAATTTAAGGATTTTCTTACGAGAATCACATTTTGAATTTACTGATTCCTAATAATTTAATATGAAGAGTCTCTAATACCATTTGTTAGAACAAAACTATGATGAAAACCATCATCACTTAGGATCATTTATGCCAAATCATCGAGAAAATTATTAACATGCAGAAGCTAACCTAAATCCATAGATAGAATGTGATTCTGAGTCTGCAAGTTGAGGATCATCCAAGTCTAGTATGTACGTCCTCCTTCAAAGTATGCCTTTGTAATCCTTCTATAAATGGGTTATAGAAAAATAACATACGTGCTGACTCAAGGACTACAACCCCTTTATATAACTGTTAAACCCTAACAGTTATCCTTAATTATCAATTTAGCCCATCAAAATATTAGTAATTATATTTTGGTCTCTACATATAGGGGCCCACATTTAATGATACATTAAAAGTCCAAAACCCAAATTGATCACTTGAATTGGGCAAACCCTATCTGAAAGCCCTTAATACACATTTATTTAATATATTAGGCTATATATATTGGATTTATTCTAACAATCTCCCACTTGGACCATATATGAAACTTTATAAATGTGAATTATACCTTATGATCTCATGAATTTTTCTATCAAAACCTTGTGTATCTGAACAATCTTGTCCATTAACCATATCAATATAGGACCAAAATGTCCTTTATTCATATGTCATAACTAGACCCGTCAATGATCACATGTACTAATACAACTAATGACAAAGATGTGTAACATAGAAATTCCATGTAATGTGATCTTAACATGCCTATTTCTAACTGGTCCACCTTAAAACCTTAGTGAGATCAAACCATACCAAAATCAGAGTGTGAATAAACCAAAAAGACCTTTATTTATATAGAAAATAACATTAAAATATCCATAAACTGAAGTAATAAATATGTTTATATCAGAAAAGCATCTAAAATTACAAACTCCTACTAAAACTGAATATCGTCATAAGACATGACACCCATACTAGTAGTCTACTCATGAAACATTTTGGGTGTTGATCCCTTAGTAACCAGATCCGCAATCATAGAGTTTATACTAATATACTTATAGACAACTGTCTACTCAAAACTCTTTCTTTGATAACAAGGAACTTGATGTTTATATGCTTTGACTTTGTCGAGCTCCTGTTGTTGTTGGAATATAGAACTACTAACTTATTGTCATAAAATAACTTGAGTGGTCTTTGAATACTGTCCCCTTTGAGCAGCCCATGACAAAAGTCCATGATTAGATGCCTCATAAAATAACTTGAGTGGTCTTTGTTAGACATGTATACCCCAATGAGTAAAATGTTGTAATATGTTTATGGAGACATTTTATTAATAAAGAGTTCATTTATTATTCATATACGAAATGTTGTCCATTTTACATTCATATTTCTTGAATGTATGATAAGCAAACAAAAGTCTTAGACTGTCGATATAAACCTTTAAGAATCAGGCATATGATAGACAGATTATGTGGAAGACATGATTCTAAAGGTAACAGTCTAAATCATAAAATTCATGATTGAGGGAATAAAGTTGGTCACTTTATTTATGCTAAGATTGTTATGTTGTCTATATCCCTAACGGGAGATAGCTTATCTTGGCCATCGGAGTTGGACTCTACGAGTAGAAATATTGGCACATTGGTATAGGTGATGATGTATTGGATCGGGACAAAAAGTGGAATTGATTTGTATTAATAATTCTATCTATGCAAGTCAATTAACTTTAGACAGTCATATGTGTTATATCTTAATCCTGAAATGACTAATGGGCTGGTTAACTTGACTTATGTCTTTTGATATACCAAATGGTGACATCCTAACTTTACGATAGTACGCATACCAGTATATTAGAGACATGACTCTTAATAGCATAGATCTGTTATTCCTAGATATGGAATCCATAGCTCCATGGGCCAAGTCAATGATATTCTCTTATATGCGTTATCTTGTAATTGGAAGACTAGAGCATTCAACCGTTTGGATGTATAGGTGTAATCGAATAGTGTACTATCTTTAGATGGCAAGTTTTTCAATAGTGAGATAATAGAACGTAAGATAAAAATAATCGAAAAGGTAAGATGGAATTTGTCCTTAAGCCGATTATGAATATCCTATGAGGATATGACATATCATGATGTCATGGACACTTAGCTAATTTGGAGCTTTGTAATTTTACATAATTTTAGAGTGCAACTCTAGGCTTTTAGTGGAGTAGCGTTATAGTTGATAATTATAAAATATGTTTCTGGAATATTGTATTTTTTTTTAATTATTGGAGCTTGAATTATATAGGTTCATCAAGTTCTCTTGCCTAGCTCATAATAAATCCTGTAATGATACAGTGTGTTTTTCGATCAAATTGGTGACTTATGTTAAATTATTAGATTGACTAAAATTCGATAAGATCAGATATTTCATGTCTGTTTATCGGTTGAATTAATTTTGTAAATTAATTCAAGATAAACTTGATGAATTATTTGGAATATTTTATTTTCTTTGAGATTATCTAGATAACGTTGTTTTAATCAGATAACTTCTCTATTGGGTTATTTGAGTTAAAACAGAGGCTTTATCTGAAAATCTTGGGTGGGAAATAAAAGATTCTCAAGGAGCAGATTATCGTAAGTTCGACAGTCCGATCTGCCAATTCGGCCCGCTGATCCAACGATTATTTGATTACATGTTTTGACGCGATCTTATCAAAAGTTGATCCAAATTCAAATTTTTGAGGTCTTATCTGATAATAACTAACCATGGGTCTGACCTCTATAAATAGGGAGTGAGTTTTTTCAGTTATTCAGAACAGTTGAGAAGTTAAGGGAGAGTACTGTAATATCAGAAACTCTAAAACTCCTTGAGGGTATTATTCACAATCACGAACCTTAGCTCTAGGTGTTCTCAATTCGTTGGAGGGAGAGTCACCGAGGAAGAGCTATACAATGTGTGGCCACACACACTCCAATCGTGGATAAAGAATAACAAAAAAGGCCAGTTGGTTAAGGCCCTTATGGAATGTTTATCCCATCATTGATTGTAGGAGCTTTTTGGAGTCACTTGTGTTTTGAAAAATACCGTGATTTTAAAAATTTTAAAAAAAATTCACTACGTTCTCATTTTCCAACAACTAATATCAGAGCCAGGTTATGATCCTAGGACCTGTTGATTATGGGCCTACCACGAGTCAACTGCACTCTCATTTTCCAACAACTGGTATTAGAGTCATAGTTTTTACGTAAATTTATGAGTTTGTAACCATGCTATGTATATAAATTATGTGATCTTGATCTCACCTATACTTGAATTTAATTTTTTTAGAGAATTGGAACTCTAGGGTTTTTATATATTTCTATGTTGTCATGAGATTATATGGTAAATGTTTATTAATTAATTATGGTTGATTAAATTATTATTTAATTATTTGTTAATTAATTAATTTATGCTGGTTATGGTTCCTTAGAGGTTAAAATGTGTATTTAAGTTTTGCATGTAATTAGATGGCAGTCTCTCATCACTCTCTAAGATTTATTATTTAATTTTAAATTTGTAAAAATTTTGTAATTAAATAATTATTCGTAGTGAAGACGGATCTAGAAGACAGATGATAGCGGCTCCAATGTTTTTCCTAGAGTCTCTAAATTTTTATGTTTATGAATTGTTGAAAATAAGATTAAAAAATTGCATAAAAACTATTTTTTCTAGAAAACGTGAATTCAACATGGTCGGTAGGCCGAACCTGAGCCGTGGTCACAGACCTGCAAGCCAAACTTCTAGTTCAACAGGCCATCCGTGGGGTAGGATTCAACTAGCTCTAGCGGCAGGCAGAACAGTCAAGTTCGACAGGCCGATGGGTTATGACTAGTAGGGCGATTACACAGATCGATAGGCCGATGAGAGTTGTGGGTTTTTAGAAAAGGTGCATTTTTTGGTGTAGTTTTGATTTTATTTTTGAGACAATTCTAAGAAACATGAAATTTTGAGATGACCGGAAAAATAAAGTACTTGATCTATGCGGGATTAAAGGTTTGAAGATAGATACAACTTGAAGATACAAGGATGAAGAATTGATAATGTGTTTCGATTGATTTCTTGTAATCTTTAATTTCTTTTCTCTAGGATGCAACCATAATATTACAGCTGTTTTTTATTATTTTGCTTGTAGCTTTGCATTGTTGCTTTGCTTGTCTACGTTATGATATGATTTGCCATGTATGTTGATAACATGTCATATAGAATAGGGAGTGCTGCTCATTAAAAATTGTTCACGCATGCTTTAAAATAAAACCTTTGTTTCAAAATATTAAGTGGGAGAAGGTTTTCGAAAAGAAGACCTGTGGCCTCTGCTGTTGGTCCATAAGTAGCACATGGTGGTCCCAATCCCTATAAAGGAATTTCATCATGTACTGGGTTGGATCTCCGAAAGGATAATTTATTTTAGCATGATCTATTGTTGTACACCCCTAGGTGGTGATTATAGATCATGGATAAAATAGTTAAAATGATGGTTATACACTCAAGTTAATTTTATTATTAACCTCCCCTAGGAGCTCTGTTAATAAAATTAAGGGCCAAAGAAAATGATTATTAATATATGCTAGATCATATAGGTCTTAGATGGCATATATTAATCAGGAGGGGATCCGTGTTCCTGATTGAATTTAGCATGACTCCCCTAAGAGCTTGTTGAATTCTGAGTTGGGAATTATCGTTGTAAGGTTATAATATTTTCAAGGTTTTGACACATAAACACATTTATATGTTTTTACATGATTGTGTTACCTTACTAAGCTATTATGCTATGTTTGCTTATGTTTGGTATATGATTCTTTATTATAGATTAAAAATGTCTAAAAACGCTTTATTTTTGATACTTGACAAAAACCAATTAACCAGAGAGAATTATAATGATTGGAAACGGAACCTAAATATCGTCCTCTCCTTTGAGAAACTAAAATTTGTGCTAACAACCCCTTATCCTCCCGAGCCTACAGGAAACTCATTTTTACATATTGTCTTCTCATGAAAACTCTTGTTGCAACAAGAAAGTTTAATGAATATTTCAATGATGAGGTCTGTTAAAGATATATCTATATATATATATATATATCAATTAATTAATCTTGCATACCCTATGTTTATGTTTATGTTTATAATGTCCCAAAGGTTTGGGCTTGTCATGTTTGGTTTGGGACTAGTTACCCCACTTCTCTCATGACAGCGCGCCTGTGATGTTAATGGTGCAATGTTTGAGCCCTTAAAGATAAAATGAATGATATTTTAATAAGAAAGTTTAAATGAAAAGATTTGTTCTATATAAACTTGTGACTCGTGTACTATTAAGATTAATATTATGATTTTATGTAATGATTTTTATGAAATGTTTTATGTTGTGATATAGGAATGTGTACTTACTAAGCCTACGCTTACTTAGTTTATATCATATTGTAGATAAGGATAAGATGTAGAATGACTAAGATGGAGGATAAGGACAGACGTGTGTGCAAGAAGTGTTTGATTGAAAATAGAGTCATGTCATGAAAGGAATTTAAACTCAAACAAAATTTAATATATTATGTTCCATACTTAAATTTGGCAAGTCTTCCCTAGATAGCTTCTTGAATTATGAGTTAAGAATTATTGTTGTAAAGTTGTGATTGTTTCAAGGTTTTGACACATAAACACAATTGTTTGTTTACTTGATGGTGTTATCTTACTAAACTGTCATGGAATGTTTGCTTATATTTGGTATATGATCTTTATTATAGATTAAAATGACTAAAAGCGCTTTATCTTTGATACTCGATAAACACCAATTAACTAGTAAGAATTACAATCATTGGAAAAGGAACCTAAACCTTATCCTATCCTTTGAGAAACTAAAATTTGTGCTGACAATACCGTGTCCTCCTGAACCTACCAAGGAATCCACTAATGAGCAAATCCAAGCATATGATTGTTGGAAAGATGCTAACGATTAGGCCTGTTGTTATGTTATGGCTAGCATGAATAACATGCTGCAAGCTCAAATGAAGATTATGAGACTACGAAGTAGATCATGGATAATCTTGAAGATATGTTTGGAGACCAAGCCATAACAAAATGGCAAAGGGCACTTCGAAAACTTTTGAACTACAAACGAAAACCAGGGACTTCTATGAAGGAGCATATGATGTTAGTCATGGGTTATCCCGTTGAAGCTCAAGCCCATGGAGCTAATATCGATACCGAATCACAGTTATGGTTTTTGAGACTCTGTCAAAGGAGTTCATCCGATTTAGAGATTCATACAATTTGAGCAATAGATAGGACGTGACCTTAATGGAGCTGATGAAGCAATTATAGGAGTTTGAGGAAACTCCTGCAGGTGGTGAGGCTAACTTGACGGCTGCATCTGGTTCCAATCCTAACCTTGGGAATAGAAGGAAACAGAAGGCTAAGAATGAGAAATCTTTTATTCCTACAAGTGGCAAGAATAAGAAAAGGAAAAAGAAGCACCCAAAGAAGCTTAAGTGCTTTTACTATGGGAAGGTTGGGCACATCAAGAAAAATTGCAAGGACTTCCTTTCTCGAGAAGGTAGGTGTGATATTCTAGTTATTGAAACTTGTTTGGTTGAAGAATTAAGTGACACTTAGGTCATAGATTTTGGAGAAACTAATCACGTTTGTGTTTCTCTACAGGGGTTCAAAGCAATGAGAAGTCTGTTGCATGAGGACTTCACGCTTCAGATGGGCAATGGATCTTTGGTATTGGCTGAAGCAGTGAGAGATGTCCATCTTTATTTTGATAATTGTAGGATTTTAGTTTTACGAGATTGTTTTTATGTTCCTAAACTTAAAAGGAATTTAATATCTATAGCTTATTTATTTAAAGATTCTTATTTAGTTTCTTTTAATAATAAAGTAGTGATTCGTAAAAACAAATCTTTTATCTATGATGAATGGATACAAAACAATCTATATTTTATCAAACCTAAGATGGACATACTGTTTAACACTAAAGTTAATGATAATAACTCTAAAAGACTTAAGATTTCTTACTCTAATAAGACCTATTTTTGGCATTTGCGATTAGGTCATATTAGCCTAAATAGGATTCAAAGGTTGGTAAAGGATGGACCTTTAAGTGACTTAAAGATTGAATCTATACCACAATATAAATTTTGTTTGGGTATGTCTACCTAATGCATCATAAAAGAGAAACTTTTGACAAGTTCAGGGAGTTTTGGGCTGAAACAGAAAAGCAATTAGGTAAACCCATAAAGGCACTTTGATTTGATCTAGGTGGTGAATATCTCTGCAATGAGTTCTTGGAACACTTATTAGAGAATGAAAATTTATCCCATTTAACTGCGCCGGGCACTTCGTAGCAGAATAGCATAGCTAAGAGAAAGAATATGACTTTGTTAGACATGATCAGGTCCATGATGAGTTATTCATCATTGCCTTTATCCTTTTAGGGATATGCACTACAAACTACATGTTATCTTTTGAACAATGTGCCTTTAAAATTGGTTCCTAATACTCCTCATGAGTTGTGGACGAGGAAAAAGACATCCTTAAATCATATTCATATATGGGGATGTCCAAATCGTGTCTTGTATAAGGAAGCGAATAAGTTGGAAGCACGTTTGGAAGTTTGTGTATTTGTATGATATTCAAAATGGACTAAGAGGGGTTATTTCTCTAACCCAAAGGAAAATAAAGTTTTGGTTTCAACAAATGCAACATTTCTTGAGGAAAGTTATATGAACAACTTTAAGCCTCCAAATAAAGTAGTACTCGAGGAGTTAGGGAGTCATTCAGTCACTCCAGGGGTTCTAGTAGAAACCAGTCCAATTAATGTAGAAAAACCAAATGAACAGCGCCCTAAAGGGCTTCAGCGTAGTGGGGAGATCGGGCGTCAACCCAAGAGGTATATGTTTAATAGTGAGGCCTTCTTGACTGAACTGGACAAACATGACAGGGATCCTTATGCTTATGAAGAAGCTATGGAGGATGTTGATTTAAAACTCTAGACAGATGCCATGAACACTGAAAATAAAGTCTATGGAGACTAATCAAGTCTAGGAATTTGTGGATTTTTCTGAAGGATTAAAACCCATAAAGTGTAAGTGGATCTAAAAGAGAGAAAGAGAAGTAGATGGAAAAGTCGAAGCCTATAAGGCTAGATTGGTAGCAAAGAGATACACGCAAAAGGAAGGAATCAATTATAAGAAAACTTTTTCGCCTGTAGCCATGCTAAAATCCATCTGCATTCTGTAATCCATAACTGCCACTCTCGAGTACGAGATTTGACAGATGGATGTCAAGACGGCCTTTTTGAATGGCTATCTTGATGAGTCCATATATGGTACAGCCAAATGGGTTCAAAGCTAAGGGTCAGGAGGGTAAGGTTTGTAAGCTGCTAAAGTTAATTTATGGACTTAAGTAGGCTTCTCGTTCTTAGAACATAAGATTTGATTAGGTGATCAAGACTTATGGGTTTGAAAAAAATGTGGATGAGCCATGTGTTTACAAACACATTAAGGATAGGAAGTTAATTTTTTTACTGTTCTATGTAGATGACATTATGCTTATTGGTAATGACGTCGGGGCGTTGTCATGGGTCAAATTATGATTGACCAAGTAGTTTGACATGAAAGACTTAGGTGAGGCTAATTATGTTCTCGATATCCAGATCCTTCAAGATAGGAAGAGCAGAATAATAGCCTTGTCCCAAGCGGCCGACATAGATAAAATTCTCAAGAGGTTTATAATGCAGGATTCCAAGAGAGGTGGGCAACCATCTAGGTCTGAAATTACTCTTTCTAAGAAAGACTCGCTAAAGTTTGATGAAGAAAGAGAATACATAAAGAATGTACCTTACGCTTCGGTAGTGGGTAGTCTCATGTATGCCATGTTTTGCACATGACCAGATATTTGTTATACGGTCGGGATAGTAAGTCGGTTTCAGTAGGATCCGGGACCAAACCACTAGGTTGTAGTCAAGCATATTTTCAAGTACCTGAAAAGGACTCGAGGGTATATGCTTGTGTATTCGGGTGAGGATCTAACACCTTTAGGGTATACTAATTTGAATTTCCAATCCTGTTTGGATTCGAGGAGATCGATTTCTGGTTTTGTGTTTACTGTAGGCGGTGGTGCCATTGTTTGGAGAAGTGTCAAGCAAGATTGCACTTCGGATTCAACAAATGGAAGCTGAGTATGTGACAGCTAGTGATATTTCAAAAGAAGCAATGTAGCTCTACAGGTTCCTTGGGGTTCTTAAGGTAGTTCTTGGCATGGATAAGGCAGTATCACTGTATAATAACACTACAGTGATAGCTAATGCTAAGCAAACAAGATTTTACAAAATGAGTAAGCATATTCATTGAAAGTATTATGTGATGAAGGACTTCGTTGAGGGTAGGCATGTTGCTGTATATGAAATCGCATCTGAGGAAAATTTTGTTAATTCATTCACAAAGACACTAACTGTGAGGGTTTTTGAGAGGCATGTGGAAGCTATGGGGATGCGTGATATGCCATATTTACTCACTTAGTGCAAGTGAGAGATTGTTAGACATGTATTCGTAAGGAGTAAAATATTGTAATATGTTTTAGGAGACATTTTATCAATAAAGAGTTCATTTATTGTTCATATACCAAATGTTGTCCTCTTTACGTTCATATTTTTTGAATGTATGACAAGCAAACGAAAGTCTGATACTATCGATCAAACCTTTAAGAATCAGGCATATGATAGACAAATTGTGCAAAAGACTTGATTCTAAATGTGACGGTCTAAATCAGAAGATCCATAATCAAAGAAATAAAGTTGGGCGCTTTATTCATGTTAAAATTATTATGTTGTCTATATCTCTAATAGGAGATGGCTTATCTTAGCCATCAGAGTCGGACTCCACGAGTAGAAATATTAGTATATTATCATTGGTGACGATGTATTGGATTGGGACATAAAATAGAATTGATTTGGACTAATAATTCGTCTGTGTAAATCAATTCACTTTAGACAATCACATGTGTTGTATCTTAATCCTAAAATGACTAATGGGCCCGTTAACTTGACTTATGTCTTTTGATATACCAAAGGGTGACATCCTGACTTTATGATGGTACGTATGCCGGTATGTTGGAGACATGACTCTTGATAGCATAGACCTATTATTCATAGATATAGAATCCATAGCTCCATTGGTGGAGTCAATGATATTCTTTTATATGAATTATCTTGTAATTAGAAGACTAGAGTAGTCAACTATTTGGATGCATAAGTGTAACCGAATGATGTGCTATTTTTGGATAGTAAGTTTTTCAATGGTGAGATAACAGAACGTAAAATAAAAATAATCAAGAAGGTAAGAGGGAATTTATCTTTAAGTCGATTATGAATATCCTATGGGGATACGACACATCATGATATGTCTTGGACACTTAGCTAATTTGAAGCTTTGTAAATTTATATAGTTTAAGAGTGTAACTCTAAGTTTTTAGTGAAGTAACGTTAGAATTGATAATTTAAAATATGTATTTAGGATATTGCATTTTTTTAATTATCGGAGCTTGAATTATATAGGTCCATTAGATCTCCTTTGCTAGTCATAATAAATTCTGTAACGATACGACATGCTTTTCTAACAAATTGGTGACTTATGTTAAATTATTAGATTGATTGAAATTCATAGAATCAAATAATTAATGTTTGTTTATCAGTTAAATTAATTTTGTAAATTAATTCAAGATAAACTTATTGAATTATCGAGAATGTTTTATTTTCTTTGAGATTATCTAGATATGGTTGTTTTGATCAAATAACTTCTCTATTAGGTTATTTGAATTAAAATTGAGGCTTTATCTGAGAATCTCAGGTAGGAAATAAAAGATTCTCAAGAATCAGATAATCGCAAGTTTGACGGCCGATCTATCGATGGAGTAAGTTCGGCAGGCCGATCCAACGATTATTTGATTACATGTTTTGACTTGATTTTATCAAAAGTTGATCCAAATTTGAATTTTTGATGCCTTATCTGATAATAGCTAACCCTGAGTCTGACCTCTATAAATAGAGAGTGAATTTTCTTAGTTATTCAGATTAGTTGAAAAGTTAAGAATAAGTACTCTACTATGAGAAACTCTGATACTACCTGAGGGCTATTGTCACAATCACAAACCTTGGCTCTAGGTGTTCTCAATTCGTTGGAAGGAGAGTCATTAGGAAAGAGTTGTATAGCGTGTGCTCACACATACACTTGGATCATAGATAGAGAATAACAAAGAAGATCAGTTGGTTAAGACCTTTCTGAAACGTTCTTCTTATCACTGATTGCAAGAGCTCTTCAGCATGCAAATGTTAGTAAGATCTAATTGATTTATGTATACAGCATATTAAACTTGTGTTTTAAAAAATACTTTGATTTTAAAAATTTTTTAAAAAATTTCGTTGCGTATTTGTTTTCCAACATTGTTATCCTTAATTATCAATTTAACCCATCATAAAATCATTAATTATGTTTTGATCTTTACATATAATAGATCCACACTTAATGATATATTAAAAACTTAAAACCTAAATTGATCACTTTAATTATATAAATCTTATCTGATAGTCTTTAATGCATATGTATTTAATATATTAACCTGTATATATTGGATTTATTCCAACATCAGCCACGTCAACAGATCTGACCGCCCTACCTCCGCCCTTCGCCGTCCTGAACTCCACATCCGTTAACTCTCTTGAGGTTTTTCTTTTTCCCCTGCTTTTCTCTCGATTGGATCTGATTTGTACTTTTCTGTTTCAAGTATTACTTTTTATTGAATCACACTCTAGATCTGGATTTGATTCCTGCTAATTTCGTTGGTTTGTATGCCTTCTTTGTTCCATTTATTGGTTTTGTGGTCTTTCGTTTTTACGATTGGATAATTCTTGATTTTGGAGGTCTGAGTGAATTTTCCTTTCCGTTCATGGATCTATAAGAATTTTGTTTGGATTGTTTCTTAGATTCGAGGTGAAGTGGATCTGTAAAAATTTTCTTTTCCGTTCATGGATCTGTAAGAATTTTGTTTGGACCTGTAAGATTGTTTGGAGTTTTAAGGGTTCAAGCGGACAAAAAGTCATTCGGCTGCTGTAGTCATAGGAGAAAGAAGGATGGGCAAAAAAAATTAAAAATTAAAAATAGTTAGCATCTATGGCTTTGTCATATTATGTTATCCGTGGGATTTTTTTTTGGTTGTTTGATATGAGTTTTTTTCTTTTTTTCCTTTTTTCCTATTGTCCAGATTGTATTTTTTTTTCCCATCTAAATTGTTTTGTTTTTGTCCTAAACTCTTGGATAGGAGTGTGCATTTGGATGTCCTTCAGTATTAGAAATCACTCGAGATGTCTTCAAGTTTTGCTTGAAAGATGAGGAGTCTTTTTCTTAAGGATCAACTTCTGCCATTAGAGGAGAAGCTTCAGCAAGTGTCACACCAAGCTTCCTCTTCTGCAAGTATCACCAAATGATGAGAAATTTTAGTCCTTAACAATTAATATTGACTCTTTTTTTTTTTTTTTTTGGTTCTTTGGGAGTACTTGCTTTAAGAAATCAGTGATGAGGAAGGAGCAAAAGATGCGCATTCCTTTTTTTCCCTGTCGTGTTTTTCCCAAAAATATTTCTTCAGGAGCCAAACAAAAGAATTTGATGGAAAATTTTCTTTTGTGTTTTGCAGCAACAAAAGCTAGCATTGGCGAAGTGATTTGGTCTTAGTCCTCGACAAATGGAAGTGTGGTTTCAGAACAGAAAGACAATGTCTGGTAATTTCCTATGATTTGAATGACTTTTCTGAAATATTTAGCTAAATTGTAGTTATCTCTTTGCAGAATAGAGTTATTTATGATTTTTGTTTTTTGGTTGTTTGTAACTACAGGACTAATTTATGGCTCTCTTTTTTTTTAAGACATTTCATTTGTATTGCATATATTGTATTTTATTTTCTTGGATGTTGTAATGCACACTCTGTTGTATTTTTATTTGACATATCACTTAATTACAAATAAAAATGAATAATGTGAAAGTTTATTCTAATTGCATGTTAAATTTGTTCACTTTTTTCTTTAATTTATAGTTGTTTTTAAATATTTTGTATTATAATTAATTTATTTCTTCAAGTATAGAATATAGTAAATGGTTAATATCTGTGAATTGCAAGGCACAAAATAGAATCACGGAATTAGGCCATCCGTAGGAAAAATAACTAAATTGATAAATTCTTAACTCTCACATATCACTTTTCATCCTCCTCAATATTCTATCTTTTCACTAGAAATCGCTTATAGTTATAATTTTCACAAAATGATTAATCCGATCTTAATGATCATAATTCCTCTCTTCATCACACTTGTTATCTTTCTTATTATTGGAGAATATTCTCTCATGAAATTTTATTTGTTATTTGTATTTATCACATTCTTTATTTTTCCTCTTTTGTTAATTGTTATTATGTTTGACATGTAATGTTTGTACTATTTATGTTTTAAATAAATAAAGTTATAATTCTAATTATTATTGTATTTGTTATAGTTATCATCATGTTAAACCTTACAAAGCTTAAGGTAATTGCATTGGATATCACGGGAAAGAATTATATGTCTTGGATTCTTAATATAAAAATGCATCTTGAGTCAATAGGTCTCTTAGGAATAATTAAAGAAGGCAATACCATGTCATCGTAAGATAGGACAAAAGCGATGATGTTCCTTCGTAGACACCTTGATAAAGGTTTAAAATGTGAATATCTCACTATTAAAGATCTAAGTGCATTATGGAAGGATTTTAAAGAAAGATTCGATCATCAAAAGGAAGTTATACTTCCTACAACCTGTGATAAATAGAATGCTCTGCGAAGACTTAAAAAAAAAGTGATTATAACTCTGCTATGTTTAGACTAATTTCATAATTAAAGTTTTGTAGGAAGAAAATTACTGATGAAGAAATATTGGAAAAGACTCGCTCTATATTTCATTCATCTCACATAACCTTACAACAACAATATCGGTTGTGGGGTTTTAAGAAATATTCTGAACTAATTTCTTCTCATCTAGTAAAAAAGAAAAATAATGAGCTTTTGATAAATATATATATATATATATATAGATATCAGTCTCGTCCTGCAAGCTCAGCTGCATTTTCAGAAGCAAATGCTACAAGTATTGAAAATTTTGGACGAGGACATAATCACGGTCGTGGCCGTGGCCGTGGCCGTGGACGTGAATGTGGCTAAGTTTTTTAAAAATAATTTTGAGATTATAACTGCTTAAACTTTAAAATATTAAAAAAAATTTAATTTAATTTTGTCAAAATTTCTTCGTCTCTCCTCAACTAAAAAAAATTTAGAAAGACATAACTAAAGTAAAACACATAATATTACTAAACATAACTATTTTACAATATAAAAATAAATATTTTACAAAAACTTAAAAACTAAACTGAGAGAAAAACAAACCTAAGAAGAGAGAAAGAAAGAACAACTCCAAAAATGGAGAAAGGGGTGAGGATTACGTTGAAGGGATGGGGTATTTATAAGTGAAGAAATATACTATTTATAAGATTTTTTACATTGATTTATTTATTTTTATTATTTTAAGTATGTTATTTGGATGTTTTTTATGTAAAATGATTAGGAAGACAATTTTAAGATTTATTTGGACTTTTTTAATTTAGTATTGTTGCCCCATTGCCTTAAATAAAATAAGATGCAGATCTAATTTGAATTAATTTTTTTTACTTCTTTTTTATTTCTTCACGCATGAATTAGGCCCGAAATATCTAGATTTTACTCTTTGGTCTAATGGATCGCCAGTACCGAGCAGATGCTAGAAGGTTGTTAAATGCACATATCAACGACGGGCGAACCGGCTCGGATTTACAAATGCACAGGTCAAATGTGGAGCATTGGATGATTCTCTCGTAAGCTAAATGGATGGCAAAGAGATGCGCTCACATGGGACCGTGTTGCATAGGGTCTGGAAGCTGAACAGGGACACTTGGACAGTTGAGATCTGTTTAGAGGCGCGATCAGATAGATGACAAGGCGTCACGTGGCATTTCTTATAATTTTTATTTTTTTCCATGCATTTAAGGTCATTTTTGCCTATTTTTGCACCGTTATGCTCTATTTTTCTTAGTGATTTCAAATCTAAAATAAAATAAACAATCTAAAATTAATTATTTTTTAAAAATAATTTTTAGAATAATTTTAAAAATAGTTATTTTACAATAAAAAACATAAAACACACTAAAAATAAATTAAAACTTCTAAAATTAACAAACCTTAATAATTTCACACTGCTATATAATTTAAGACTCAGGAATATTTTTAGAAATTACTAGAAATAGTATAAAGACATATTTATAAACTAAAAACTGATTTACAAATACTTTAAGACTAAAAATAAAATCAACAAAAACTGTTGATTAAAAATACCGTTGTTTGTTTTGTCTGAATAATTAAGACTAACCTTTACTTTGTTGTTTGTTTCAGTCAATTGTTTCCTCTATGAGAAGCTTTATTTTGTCTGATTTGATCTACTTTGAGAAATTGTTACTCCAGTTTTGTAAGTAAAAAGACTATTTGTTGTTTTTTAAATTAATCAGATATTTAGTTTATATTTATAATATTGGTGATATGTGATGTTTAGGTTGATGATTTTTTTCTTAAGCTGATAATTTATGATATTTTTTTATAAGTTTATTTAATAGTCTACTGATTTTGCAATCTTATTATATTTGGTTGAGTCTCTGTTTTTGTTTCAGAATTAATATGTATTTTTTGTCACTAAATCTTTTTTACAAATGAATTTTTTTTACTTTCTTTTTTTTTATAATCTTTCTGTTGTAATTTTGGCCGTATGTCTAGATCTTCTATGGTCATTTTCTTTTGTTTTCTGGCAATGGCTTAGCCATTTATAATATGTTACTTTTTTGGTCTCTTTGTTACATAGTTTTTTTGTGGTCATTTTAGTTATATGTCTGAATCCTCTATGGTTTTTTTCTTTCAGCTCTTTGGTAATGACTTTGTGATCTATAATGTCTACTAACATATTACAGGTACTAATTCATTTTTCTTTTTTTAAAAAACTCTATCTTTGGCTTATTCCAATCTTTTTCATCTGTAAAGATGTTATTCTTTTTTGTCATATATGTTCATAATTGAATTTTTTCTCTTTTTTTTATGTAATGAATTTATGTTGCTATGTTGTTTTATGTATTATTGCTATTCCCTCTCCTGTTCTTTTTGCATGCGGTGTCATAACGATTGTTTTAGATAACTAAAATATTTGTAATCATATTAATCACAATGAAATCAAGTTCTAGCAACATCAAGAAGATTTCCAGAGATTTTTTTTTTTTTTTGAGGAAAGATTTCTAAAGATTTTGATGGTGACAATAAATTGATTTCAATAGCAAAAAGTTAGATGGCCTAAATTTTTCTTTCTTTTTAACTAATACAACAACTTTTCTTTAGAAAAGAAGAATCCTATCTAACAACTTTTATTTATTTTTAATTAATTTTCAACCTTCACATACTATTTGATATTTTATGTATTGTTTCTTATTTCTTTCTTTCTTCCTGTTAGAATAAATACTTTCGTGCATGGCTTTTAAGAACATTGAAGTTTAGTTTTGATATCATTTTCTACAAGTAGGTAAACTACTATGGAGTAGGTAGATTTAAACTTTTTTTTGTTTCTTTTTTCGATATCCAAAGTCTTGGCTTTTATCATGCTTATTATTATATTAATATATGATTGTATTGTTGGAATTAAAATATTAAACGCAACGGAAGGAACAAATCGTTGACAAATAAAAATTTTTTGAAAACTTTGTTCATCGATAATAGCTATATAATTTTAATTAATAATAGAAAGGTTTGGGAATTTTTACCAAACTTTTGAAGACAATCAAGGTATCCTAGCTTTCCTCTTTGACACCACGATTTTTCAATCCAGGCCTCCACACCAATGGAAAGACGAGTGGGCGTCAAATAACAAAAATGAATTTTCCTCACACCTTTCTGAATCTGCTATGTACTCAACACATGAGATAGCAGACTTTTTTTCAAAGAAGAACTCTTAGTTTTTCTCTCTGAATATTCTGCAAAAGTTACGTGAATGAAAATTCTCATAAGATAATTGTTATCTCTCCCTTTTTATATCTGAGTCATTAGTAATTTTTTAATTAATTTTAAATTTAAAATAACCATCATATTAGATATATGGGGAAAATATATCTTAAATGATTCTTACCTTTTTTCTTTCCTTTTTTTTTAATTAACTGAATCACGACTGATTCGTATAGTATATATATCTATATACTTTTCGTAAAACGTAAACTTTTACGGTTCTTTCCTTTTCTTTCTTTTTTTTTTTTTTTACTTAACGAATCAGCTACTGATTCAATATATATATTAATATATATATATATAAGGAAAAACATAAACAATTTACGTAATGTGTATATATATATATTAATAAATAATAAAATCTAATATATATATTAAAAATAAAAAAATAAATCTCATTTATTTAAGAATAAAAAATAATCAATTAATTTAATCAACTAATGCTTAGTTAAATGTGACAACATTTATCATATTACATTATATGTCATAGAAAATATTTTTCTGTGTCACATTAATAATTCAAGTGTGAAATAATTAATTCAAAATTCAATAATTCCAAACTAAATATGTATAATTCGTTCTACGCATAAATCCAATATTGTGTTACAGAGGTGGTATTGGGGACCTATGGACCTATAACCCAAACTCCAATAAATTTGACAATCAATTAAACTTTTTGACTAATGTGTCAAATTTATTAGTTTCAAGGTTATTTCACTAAAAACCTGAAACTGAACTCTTGAGATTATAGTGAAATTACTCAGAGAAAATAAGCAAGTAGTCCATTGATATAATCATTACATATAAGTCAGTCCTCCATAAATAGTTCATAATAAGAGCTAGGTTTAATATTCGTTCACATCTCTTATTACATCTTTATTTTTGAGTTTTAATAATTCTCTAATGAACAGTTAATTCATAATCTTATTATGAACGAGCGCTCTACTGTTCAAACCTCGAATTATCACTCAAGAGAACTATTTTTCTAACTTCTATATGGAACGAATGGATTTCATATTTGTATAATATTATTCACAGCCATTTATTATATTATGTTTCTAAGATGCTAAGTTATGATATATACTTAGATAAATC
Source organism: Artocarpus heterophyllus (assembly GCA_025403435.1). Taxonomy (NCBI): domain Eukaryota; kingdom Viridiplantae; phylum Streptophyta; class Magnoliopsida; order Rosales; family Moraceae; genus Artocarpus; species Artocarpus heterophyllus. Next base: position 7,253,102 of record CM046339.1, on the reverse strand, counting down.
TTACCATGCAAGTCAAAAAATATAATGTCATAAATAGGAGTCTAATAAATACTCAGGATTAAGATTGTTAAATATATGATCATCATAATGATAAATTTGAATACTTTATTTGTAATGGATGATTATTAGAGATTCATAATTTATCTGGTCTAGTCCTATACAATCTCATTATATAAAGTACCTCCAATCTAATGTCTCTACATTAATAGTCCGGATAATGACTGTTTCATTTTAAATGAGATTGGACTGTACTTGTAATATTTAATTAAAAATCCTAAACTTTAATTAATTATTACGGACTATTTAGATTATTATCTATAAATCTTATCCCTAAGCATATAACACTTATATGCTAAATTTATAGTCACATAAATAATTATAGAATTTTCTTGATGTTTATAAATATATTCATAATACATATAAGCAACCAAAATAATTATAAATGTCACTTTATTTATTTATTAACAATATATACAATGTCACAACTTTTAGGGCATTAAACCCAACATGTATGTCTTAATTTAAAGCAAAAAATAGTATATTTAAAATTTACAGTTAATTTTCTAACTATTTCAAATTGAAATGTCCCAACTAATAATTAAAAACAATTTAATCATTTGACTTCATTATCTTTATAATTTTTGTTAATTTTTTTGTGTATAAATATTACTATCATAGATTATTTTCTTTTGTACATTCTATATGCTCTTCCTGTTATTTTCTCTCAGTTTATTTATTCTTCTCAATGTATTTACTACCTTGTCTCCTTAATTTATTTACTTCATTTTCTTCCTTGCTTTGTTCAATATAGTTTTTTTCGTCTCATTTCCATGCCAGGTACTTTGTTGTTTAAGGCAGCTTTAAGTTAATTCCAAGTACAATGTTCGTTTTACTACTTCTTTTTTGTCAATTTATAATGAATTAAAATAATAAACTCTTTTGTCTCCTTAACAAATTTTAATTTATCCCTTTCTTTTGGATCATTAATAGATGATCTAAATAATAAACTCTTAAGAGAAGAACTTAATTACAACAAAAATAAATTAAAATACCAAAATATTACATTAGTACAAAATTTAAACACTAAACACTAATATATTTATCAATAAATTTTAGAATTACATTAATCATAGAAAAGACAATCTTTTTTTCATCTATGGCCATGGTGGAACTAGAAAAACATATTTTTGGGATGCACTCATTACTAAAATAAGATCAAACAATGAAATTATTTTAGCTATCACATCTTCTAGAATAGCATCATTATTATTACCAAAAGGTAGAACTGTATATTCTAGATTTTGAATACCATTATCAATAGATAAATTTTCTACTTGTCATATTAAAAAGAACTCAATTAGCAAAATTAATTAATAAAACATAGCATATATTATGGGATGAAGCACATATGAATAATAAACATTGTTTTGAAGTATTAAACAACATGCTTCAAGATTTAAAAAGTAATTTAGAACAACCGTTTGGAGGAATGATTGTTGTATTAAGAGGTGATTTTTGACAATTTTTACCTATTGTTCCTACAAGAACAAAAGAACATATAATAAATGCAAGTATAAACAATTCCTATTTATGGCAACATTTTTGAATTTTAACATTAACAACAAATATGAGCTTAAAATACAATAACATTACAAAACAAGAAAAGTCATAGATTACGGAGTTTTCAAACTGGATACTAAGTGTAGGAAATGACACTGCTGATAGAATAAAAGATTTAGAAAATGAAGATGCTACATGGATTAAAAAATCAAAAAATACATAATACATTATGAGTCAAATCCAATTAAAAAGATTTCAGCAATAATATACGACAATTTCAATCATTATTTTAATAATATAGAATATTTAAAGAAACGAGCAATAATAACTCCAAAGAATGAAACAATCGATGATATTAATAACCATATATTATATATAGTACTTAATGAATTAAAATCTTATCATAGTCATGACACAATAGTATCTTCATTAGAAAATATATCTTTTTATCCTAAAGAATTTTTACACACCTTAAATTTCAATGGTGTACCACCACATGAATTAAACCTTAAAATTTCCTATTATATTATTAAGAAATTTAAACCAATCAATGGGATTATGTAACAAAACAAGACTTATCATTACACAATTGGCAATAAAATTATAGAAGGACAAATTATAAGTTCAAATAATACTAATGAAAAAGTTAATAATCCAAGGATAGAAATTATTGTACATGAATCTAAATGGCCTTTTGCACTAAAAAGATGACAAGTTCCTATAAAAATTTATTATACCAAGGACAATTACTAAATAAAGTTGGTCTCTATTTAGAAAACGAAATCTTTACACATGGAAATTTATATGTTGCTTCATCAAGAGTAACAACACCAAAAGAATTACATATATTGATTCATAATTCAATTAATAAATGTGATGTCCTACCTTTTCAGGCCGTCACTTAACTTCCTTAAATAATATTTCATTAATTTTAATCTTACTTACTTAGTAAGAAAAACACTGAATAATTTTTTTTTCTTTTCCTTTCCTTTTAACATACTTAAAAGTTGTTGCGACTTCTATTGCAACTTAAGTTGAGACATCGTTCAACACTTGACTTTAAAACCATTTCAAATCGTTTCTTAAAACTTAATAGGAAATATTAACTGAATCATAGCTCAAACCTTAACTTTATAATTATATAAAACATTTCGTAAAATATATCTTAAAACTTTGATAACATTTCTTAAAACTTTGAAAAAACTTTATCAAATAGTGGAAAAACAATTTCTTTCAGTAGCAAAAACATACTGTAGTAGTATCTATATCCAAATCTTCGTATTTGTCCTCTACAGCACCTAGCTCTTTAAACAAATCTTACTGGTCACTTATAGGACTACCTATAGCATGAAGGAACTTTTAATGAGCTTTCGCTCAGTAAGTTCAAATGTAATCTCACAAATCATTAAAACACTCTTTATAAGCTTTTCTCATAAAAACCTTTCTCTTAAAACGTTTTTCATAAAACATTTCTTAAATGTTTTTTCCTTAAAATATCTATCATAATCTTTTCTTATAAACATAAAAATGTTTTTCATAAACATTTAACGTAAAACATTTCTCTGAATGTTTTTCATAACATATAAACATTTCATAACAAGGCACACGGGCAAAATCAAAATGCATGATTCCATTTATGCTCAATTATAAACTTTCAATTATGAGCATCCTATAAACATTCATTTCTTACTTTAACTTTTTATCTTTATTCCTTAACTTTTCTTATCTTTAAACTTTGGTGTTCGTATCAATATCATTAATCATGAGATCATAAATATGATGCTTCCCTTGTGGAAGACTTGAGACCGTCGAACAATAAGATCATAACTTTAACTTTATTTATGTACCTCACATCAAGGAGGTCATAACTTTAACTTTACTTGTGTACCTCACATCAAGGAGGCTGGTACTACACTTTCTTTTTATCTTTATTTTACCTTTTTTTAACTTTAGTGAGCATATCCAATGCTAACACATCATATGCAAACACATTTGCAAATCATAACTTGTACTCTTTAAAACATTGTACATTTCATATACAAACATACTTTAAAAACAATAATTGCAAATACATTGTAAACCTTTATTTAATCTTTTAAACTTTATGCATATCAAATACAATCATGCTTTAACATAATAGTTGCAAGTACATTGCAAATCTTTATTTGAACTAAAACCTTTTACATAACAAATGCAAACATATTTTAAAAACAACTTGCATAACAATTGTAAACACATTTGCAAACATATATATAAATATTTTGAAAATTATTTACTTCATGTTGTAGGTGAGTTTTGATCTTACCTGTTTATAGCTCTTACGTTTCTGTCTCATTCCTTTTCCTTTCATTAGTCAGCTTCTGTGTCTTAATCAAACGATACCTGACTTATTAGCTAACTTTTAATATTATTAATATGCTTGATTGATAACAGAACTTAATCATTAATCGTTCATTCTTTTTTACTTAACCTGTATACCGTTGGTTTACTTTCTTTTACTTTGCTTTGTAACCCACTAGGGTTACCTTTCTCTTTACTTAACTCCGTAACCCATCGGGTTACCTTTTTTCTATACTTAACTTTGTAACCCACCAGGTTACCTTTCTTTTACTTAAATATTCCTTATTAAATTTCCCATCTCATGTGATGGTTTCGTTACTTAACGTATTATGGAATATTTTTTATCTAAGAGCATTTTGCTAATTCAGAGTGTTCAACTCCGTTTTAGCTGTTTCCTCAAAAGTGACGATTTTACCCTTAATGGGTTTTTTCGTCAACTTCATAGCTTATTAAAATTCTTGCTTAACTTTACCTCTCATTTCTTACATGTTATGAAAAAATTCCCACTAAGGGGCATTTTTCAACATCAGCCGTTTTGGGTCTGTTTTGACCATTTCGTAAAATGACCATTTTGCCCTTGACGGGTATTAAAAAACTTTTAGAACCCACTTTTAAAACATCATACATTTCTTTATGTCTCATAATATTATAGAAACAAAAACAATGGTTTTGCTTTCAATTAAATCCATTTTGTCAAAACTTTATAGTTTTGACCTATAATGCAAAAATCGTAACATTTTTGCCCCTAAGACTAAAAACGACCACTTTATACCAAAACGTTCAGTTTTTCATAAGGAATAAAACTTACAAAATCTCTTTGGTCAAATTCTAACCATTTCATAATGTTTCCATTTCATGAAATTTTATGCTCAAAATTTCGTAAAATTCATAACTTATCAACCGTGTAAGATTTTGACAATCTGTACATGGTATCTTAATAGTTTTGTTGAGTTTTACAACTTTTATGTTTTAAATTTCCTAAAATTCTATATTATAGTGAACTTTTTGGCTGATTTTCAAATCTGTTGTCAAATCTACTGAACTTTTATAAATCTTTGCAATTTAGTCCTTTTGGAATTTTACAAAACTTTCTTCACAAAAGTTTCTTCCCTCACTGTTTTGGCAAATCTTGTACTATGTTTGGAAAATAAATTGGCCTTTATGCCCTCAAAATCCTATTCTCTTGAAAACTAGTTAAACTTTACAAAGTTTAACAATTTCCTATTTCTAACCACAAAACCCTTACTTTCTTTCTTTCTTTCACCATCACCATCAATATAGAACATAAATCAATCATGCCATCATGTCCATCTTACATGCCATAGCTCATAACATACATCAAACACTTGGCATGCATGTTTATAACATAAACTTTCAAGTATAAAGTTTAGAGTTTTTACCTAAAATTCACTAAGCTTTTTGATCCTCCTTCGCTAAACTTAAAACCTTGTTATGCCTTTTTCATAAAAACCATGGCAAAACCCCATCAAAACCCCTCCAAAACTTGAAAGAAAACCATTAAAATCCCTAGGGAAAAGGTTAGAATTTTTACCTTAAAACCCCTTAACCACCTTAAGAACACTTGCTCTTATTTCTTTGCATGATTTAGAGGCTTGAATTTCATCAAAATTTTAAGAAAAAAATGCCTAGGGGGGACGGTTTTACTAGGAAAGAAATGGAAGAAAATAAAGAATTTTTTCTTCACCTTTTGCTTTTTATTCTTTGATTGATTTTTGGAAACGTGGTGACTCATCAAGATTAGTCACCATTTTGCATTAATTGGGGGTTAAAGTTTGCTTAATCTTGGCAACATTTGATTGGCCACATCAAGGGTATTTTGGTAATTTTTCACCAAATTTGATGACTTACCAACATTAGTCATCACTTGACATCATCTTTGTTTTAGGGTAATTATGGCATGGTGGGATTGGACCACATCAAGGGCGTGTGGTGGCAAATTCTCATCCATTTGGGTGTCTAATTATGGGTCCAACATTTTTCACAGTCTAAATTTATACTGACAGTTTTTTCTTATACTGTCGGTATTCCTTTCTATACAATTCATGAGGTCCCACAACCTCCCATATGTATTTACATCAACCACTTAATGTAATCTTTATGCTGCTAAACTTTTTACAGTCTGAATTTATACTAACAGTATTTTTCTTATATTGCCGGTATATTCTCTATATTGTTACAAGCTTGCACAACATTCCTTACTCATTCATGTCTTCCAAACAGTATTATTCTTATGTTACTTTAACTTTAGATAGTCTATTTTCTACACTGCATTACTTTTGTAGTGTAATTTCTATACTATATAACTTAGCAGTGCAATTCCTTACACTGCATTATTCTAATACTGCATAATTCTTCATATTATTATATAGTATTTTTTTTCTTAAATTGTATTTTTTTGTCTTAGCATTTCTTGGAATACATTTTACAACAATTAAGCTTTCTAGCTTATTTTCATATCCTTTCTTTCTCATATAAGACTATGGTATGATTTTTATCCTTAAAAAATCTCATTTTTGCTTTTATGGACTTTATCATAAAAATTGGATTAAACAATAATCCTTGTAATACATATTTTGCTTAACTTAATCCTTAAGTTATTGTATTTTTAATGTACTAGAACTGCTAAGATGTCACAATAAATATCCAAATCATATAAAAAACATTGTATGCAAATAAATTTTGCATAACATTATATAAAAATGTACATAATAATATTTTTGTTTCATATTAAAATAATATATTATCAATAATACATATACATATACAATAACACTATTTATTCATTAATGTCTTAAGAATTATTCATTATTTTTCACAATTAGATAAGATGATGAAACCTATTCGCACATTAAAACCAAATGAAGTTATGGAATTATTAGAGCAAGAATTTGTAGATTATAGACAAATAACGACTTCACAACAGAACATCCAATCAGTCTTGATTGCCTTCTGGTTAATGAAGAGGTAATGACTTCAATAAACATTATATTGTATTACCTTTTACTAGACATTATATTTTATTAAGTAATTACAAATTTTATCTCTAATTTACAGTATGAAGCAATTCAAGGATCAATACGAGCCCGCAATTCTAAAGAAATTTCTAAAAAAAAATCCAACTAGGTGTAATTTATGATATCAACAACTTTTTCGTGAATCAAAATAAGCCAAGATACAAAATAGTACCCCATAATGCAATACTGTAGTTTGCAAGTGCAACATCGTTCGCTCTAATTACAAAGGAGTTATCTCAAATCCTATCTCACAAATTCAATTTCATTGAATTTGATTAATTACAACAAAGAGTTGACAACAATGAAATTTTCAATAGTAATTTTCTTTTCTAACTTCAATAAACTAAAATCATTATTAATTTGTAAATATATGTTCACAATACTTTGAATTTATTTGTCATCAGATGTTATTTGTGTCTTAACAAGTGTTCAATCACTCAAATAAACAAATATCAGCAACAAAACAATCTCAAGACGCGCCATAATGATTTAAAATATAAGGTAAATTAATTTTTAATATATATTATTTTAATTACAGTAGAACTTATTTAAACAATATCTAGGTATTTTTATATTATCTAATACTTTATTCTAATTTTTTCTATTTTATCTTTTCCAACAGAAATGAGCAAATACAAGTGACACTTTGGGGGCACAAAGCAGAAGAATTTGATGAAAACATTTTGAAATCAATAGACGTATCTATTGTGGAAATTTTTGCAGGAATGGTAGTGAAACAATATCTAGGTAATTTCTCACAATTTTATTTGATAAATAACATATGCAAACACAATTAATATAATATGATACCAATTATTTTAATGTTAAAAATATATGGAATCCATACGTTTCAAGCACCGCAGCAACTATTTGTTACATCAATCTAGATATTGTGGAAACCAAAATATTAAAGACAAGGTAAAAAAAAAACCATATTACTTTGGAAAAATTGTTTGCTTCATAATTAATTTTTTTAAAAATTTTTTATCTAATTTTTTAAATCTTTGCATATACAAATTCTCCCATCAAAGTCAAAAAATTGATTTCGTATCAGCATCAACAACATCAATGAAATCAATTTAAAAACAAAAATTAGCCAATAAAATAACAATAAGGGAGTTTAACGCATTAGATCTAGTAAATATTAATTAAACTTAATTTAGAATTCTATTACTCAAACTAGTTACTTCTCTTCATTTATACAAGGTGTTAAATTTACAATAAATGTTGCAATAAGTCAATTCTTCATAGATCAAGGCTGGTAATACAACTCATGCCCTAGAAGTTATCAGCAAATAAAACAGTCAGGAACTAGATAGTAGTGTGATAATCATGGTAATATGAACACCATTCATGCCATGGTAATATACAATACCTATAAATTGTTATTAAAATTTATTTATTCTTATTAATTATAATAAATAAATTATTATATTAATCATTTATTGTAACATCTATAACAAGTATAAATTAAATACACAAATTAGGGACAATACAACTTGCATGATGTGCATTATATTTGGACGAGTTGTGGAAACACTTATAAAAAAAACCATGTTCAGCATTAACAATTGATGAAAGTTTTATTGATCCGTCCATAATCCCACCAATTATCGATCAGCTTAGAGGACAATGAAAAATATCTCAAGTTTATTTTTGACCAAGATGAGCATCAATTGATATAGTCATTTTAAAATTTTTTGATGATATCCAGCCTTCAGTACCACCTCCGTAGCTACAAGCCTCTCCAAAAATATATTCAAAAATATCATATCCAAAAAAATTAACTATAACGTAAAATACAATTACTTATTTATCTTAAACCTTTTAAAAATTCAATATTAATCTTATTAAATATATACTTTAATAATTTTTTATGATTTTAGTTTTGGATCAAAAACAACAGAACCCTCAAAAAGCATTCAAGACTTAGGTAATATAATCACTCTTAAACTATTTAGTTAACAACATATATGCCTCAATATTGCTAACTTCCTTTTTTTTGTGAATTTCTGTTTTGTAGTGCAGAAGAAATAAGTAAAAGAGCAAAAGGAAAAAGAATTAAAAATAATAACAAACTTTTGATTGTAGTATTAAATAAACACATGTATATATAAGTGCATGTACATGAGTATAAACTAATTTTAATACTGCAACAATATTTACTTTTTCAACTGCAATACATAAGCTTTTTTAGAGCTATATATATGTATGTAATATGTTTTACAATGTCAGAATTTATATAATTTGTCCAAATATTACTATAAATATTTTTATCTTATTTAAATTTAAACTTTGCCTAACGTTTATCATTACATAAACCAATTTGCTTATTTCAACATTAAATTAATATTAAATGAAATATATACAATTATATATATTAAAATAGTAATAAGCATGATAAAAGCCAAAACATTAGATGTCAAGAAAAAAATGGTTTAAAGTCACTTACTTAGTAGTAGTTTATCTACTTATACAAAATAATACTAGAACTAAATAAATTTAAATGTTTTAAGAATTATACATAAGATGTTTATTTTAATAAAAAATAGAAAAAAGAAACAATACATGAAATAATGTTTTTTCATATCTAATGTCTTCTATATTCATTTATGATGAAAAGTTTCATTAGTGTCTATATTATCTTGTAATAGATTCTGTTATTCCTTAATATGTGTTCTTGATTTTGAATATATTCTATTTTTGTCTTGAAATTAATGTTTATTCTCCCTCTTTTCAAATTTATTTTGACATATTATTTTATTATGTTGTTAATAAATATATTAATCTTTACTGAATCCTACTTTAACGTTATTCTATTTTTTTTTTTTTTTTGCTTTTCATGAATTGACAATGATTATTACAATTGAAAATAAGCATTAATCATGTTCAGATTTGATTTAACTTTGATTTTGTTTATGAATCTTTCCTACAAACTTAATTTCTTATTCTCTTTATTCAATAACCACTTTGATTATATTTAAAACCATTTTAAACATATATTTAGAAAAACAAACATTAGATACATTATTTTATTTTAAAAATTATTCAATATTGACAACCTTATTCAGTTAAAGATAGCCACTGAGATTTGTACAATCATATATTGTTATAATAATACACATAATAAAAACCAAAATTTTAGATGTTGAGAAAAAAAAAGCTTTAAATTTAGTTACTTATAGAAAATAATATTGGAACTAAATAAATTTTAACATTTTTAAAAATAGTATACAAAAGTGTTTGTTTTAACATAAAGAAAAAAAATAACACATAAAATAATGTTTTTATATCTAATTTCTTCTGTATTTATTTTATAATGGAAAATTGCATTAACATTAATGTGTGTTCTTGAATTTGAATATATTCTATATCTATCTTGGAGTTAATATTTATCCTTTCTTTTCAAATTTTTTTAACACATTATTTTATTATGTTATTTATAAATGTTGTTAATCTTTATCAAATCTTAGTATAATATAATTCTTTTTTTTTGTTTCTTATAAATTAATAATGATAATTGGGATTTGTCAAGCTCAGATTATATTTAACTTCGATTTTGTTTCTAAATCTTTCCTATAAACTAAATTTTTTCTACTCTCTTTATTCCATAACCACTTCGATTATATTTAAAAGCATTTTAAATCTATATTTACAAAAAAATGATAGATACATTAACTTCTTTTTAAAACCGATAATTATTTAAATACAATATTAATTAAACATTTATTAACAAAAAAGCTCACAATTAATAAAACACTTCAAATATATCTGATAAAATATATTACAAATAGCAGTTCAAAAAAAAAAAAATCAGACCTCATGATCTAAATACATTATAAAACCTTAAGCATCGAGAGTACTAAATACTATGTAATATCAGCAATTCCAATGTTAGAATTAATAAATCTAAAGTTTTTAAGAACAACATATTATGAAATAAATAAACAAACACACAAAAGATAAAATAAAGAACAACATCATGTGGACAAAGAGATTATTCAAAGCACACAAATATAAACTCTGAATATACTGTAAATAAAACCAAATGATCATAAGTAAAGGTACAAATCTAATGGCTGCTTCCTACCACCTTTATCCCCATCTAGCTTCAAAGTTGCAATGTCAGACTTTGGATGGATAACATACATTTTGTCTAGCAATTCTTCAACAGTTGGAGCAATAATAAAAATTTGTCTCCCCTCTGTTCAATAAAATTCTCTTCTATAGCATGATCTAAAAACTTCAACAAACCATTATAAAAACCACTACCATTCAAAAGCCCTAATAGTATTGAATGAATACTTAATAGTTTCCTACTAGTGGCTACAAATATTTTCTCAAGGGGGCCTATACCACCAGGTAAAGCTATAAAAGTATCAGCTATATTAATCATGGCTTCTATGCGTTCACAAATACAGCCAACTTTTTTTCCATAGCTATAGTCTTCCCACAAATATTACCCTTAAAAAAAAACTTTAGGCATAATCCCAACACTTGAGCACTATTAGATTGCGCCAATATTGAAACAACCCTCTCATTAACTCTAAGCTACCTCCTCATAAACTAAGTTAATCTTTCTGCATGCTAAAACTTACCATAAATGTACTATGGCTTCTAAATGGACTTTATATTTTCCAGAACTAGAACCATAGAAAACATAGACATTTTTTTATTTTCCTAGATAAATGAGAGGAAGACATATTTTTTTCTATGATTTTTCTAAGTATTTGTTTTTTTTGGGTTTTTGGTCTTAAGTTCGCTCTGCCTAAACTCCTTAAATCCTAAATAGGACCTTACAAGAAACAGAAATTTACAAAAGTTAAAAAGTCAAACAATGAGATCATAAAATTAAAATAAAAATCAAGATAAGATACAGATAGATAACAAAAACAAGACAATTTTTTCAAAGATTTACTGAACAACTCTGCAAAATTTTAGAAAAAGGAGAAATAATCAGATGAACTTTTGAAACTGGAGGAAAAACAATATAACTTTGGATATTGTTAAACAAATCTAAAAAAATCTAACAAAAGACAACTAAAACACTTTAGACTTTATGATAAAAAAGAAATTCAAATTTACAAAACTAATATAAGAGACAAATAAACTATAAAACAAAATTGACAAATTACTATAAAATATTTGACAAATGAGACACAAATCTTGAAATCTCTACATAAGATTCAAAAATTTCAAACAAATTACAGTACACCACATGATTTATTGGACAATATAATATTTTTAAAAGAAAACAAAAAACACTAATTATTCAACACTTATTGTAACAATCTAAAAACAAACTAATACTGAAAACACAAAACACATTTTCTTTCTAGAAACATTCAAACAACAGCTATGGATTCAAATTTAATCCCCATTCAATTATTTCAAACTGAAAAATAGGATCTTTAAATGCTAGCTTTCTAAGGCACTGTCTTTTTACATAAAATTTATGCTAGAGTTTAGAAATTGCACCTTGGACATATCCACTTGGATGACTCAAAAGAATAACTTGGAGATCATCTATGTTCTATTTAGAAAGACCATCTTTGCAAAAGTGAATTTTGTCCTTCCTATTTATTGACACAAATACAAGAGAATGACACTTACCTTCACAAATCTATCACCCACATTTATTAAATTTGGAATTAATAGCATCAGCTCTTCTTCTCATAGCACTATGACTAGTACCCATACCTGGAAGACCAATACTATGATTAAAATCATTTGGACAAATTTTACCTTCAATCAACATCCTCTTATCAATGGAAATGCCAAAATGCATAAAAATCCATAATGAAGTAATTCTAGACTTATGTTTCTACCTTAAAAACTTCTGAGAAAGTGGTGGCAAATACTTTCTCAAGTGATAATATTATGAATCTATAAAAAACAAAGAAAAAGAAACAAATGAAATGAATAAGAAAAGAAAAATAAAAAAAAGTTGTATAGTGGTGGATAAGATTCGAGCCCTTGAAAAGAAACAAAGAAAAAAAACTAAAAAACTAGGAGGAAAAACCGAAGAACAAGCTTCGAATTTTAGAGAGCAAAAGAGAAAATTCTAGAGAAAAGAGAGAGGATTTGAGAACTAGAGAAAAGAAAAAATGTAGATAGAGAAAGCTCAGAGATTATATTTATGATGCATAGTAACAAAATTTATAGACATGTCATAGGACACTGCGCTAAACATGTGTCAAATACACAAGTGAAAAAATAGACCAAGCTGACATGAACCAAACTAACTCTTCGTACTCGAATTAGGCTTATACAATCTAAGTTAGGCCCACATATTTTAAATTTATCATTTTTTGACACATTTTAAACATATTAGATATAATATATATAGTATTGAAGTTTTCATCTGTAAATATATCATAAATAAATTTAGTAAACTAATATTGTTACAAAAACTATACATGTTAATATAATCTTAATAAAAAAATTGGCCTTACACAAATAAATCCTGACTTAATAACTGTATATATATATATATATATAAACTACTCTTATATTGAAACAATTATTAATTTTTTGTACAACATAGTAACGCACGGGTTTTTCTGTTGGTATATAACTAAACTATAGGGTGTTTGGCAGGATATTTAGAACCAATAGTTAGAAATATATTTACTGTAGCATGTGAGAGCTTTACACTATTTATAACTGAGAAAAGGGTGTAAACCACCACTGCCAAACACTATGTAAGAAAACAATTTCAAACCAATCTTTCATCACAAACAAACAAAAACAAAGATCTTAAAAGGACAATTTTATCATTTAATGTTTTAAAAGATATCGTTAAGGCCATGAGTCATATTTTTAAAATAGAAGAGCATAATACCTCTACAAGGTTTTTTAGAGACCGTAAGTACCAAATAAAAATCCCTTAAATAAAAGTACCAAATGAATTTTTTCCCCCTATTGGATGAAAAAAAATGTTAAACTAAAGAGTATGGATTATGGGGATAAAGATAGGTACAAATTATATAATCTGTCTATTTTTTAAGGAGTGAATTAATATCTATCTTCGTTATGTAAATATCACTTATATGTTTCTTTATCAAAATTTCATATATTCAGAACCCTAAAATATCCTTTAACTAAATACCACCATGTATTTAAATTTTTATAATAAATTTCCTTATTTTTTTAATAGTTAAATTAGGGAAAAAATATACACCTATATTTCTTATTTTAACATATTACATTGATGCATTATCGTTATCATTTAAAGTTTTTAAAAAATAAAATAAATGTCATTGAGTATCGTTATCATTACTTATTATTAACTTAATGATATAACATTATATAATACACAAAAAGACTTAATAAATACTATATCATTAATTTAATTACATATCACAAAAAAAAGAAAAAATATCATTCACTTGAGTCTTAAAAAACGAATGTCATTGCATATCATTATCATTATATATCATTAACTTAATGATATATCAATTATATAACCAGTAAGACACATAAAAAGATTTAATAATATTGTGTCATTAACTTATTTACAACACCCAAATTTCAATTTGTCAGTAAAACTATAACATTAATTTAATTACAATACCTTAATTCTAATTTGTCGGTAAATCCAACTTATTGATAAACAAATTCCATCTTTTTAGGAAATTTCAAAATCATTATTTTATATACCAATTTAAATTTAAACAACAAACACCCTAATTTTAAGGATTTTTCTTTTAAATATAAAGATATCATAATCTATTCGAAATATTAAAAACGTATATTATAGTTATTCTAAAAAAATAAATTAAAACTTATAATATCATTATTATAGTCATTAATGTCTTTATATATATATGTATTGAGACATATAAAAAATATTTATAAACTATAGATATATTTTAACTTTGTAAATTTAAAAAAGGCCACGTGTCATCGAAATAGGGAGCCCAAGTCCTAAGACTCCTAGCCCTAATCAACGTCAATTTGCCTTACCCAAAGGTTTCCCTTCCAAGGCTTGCACTTTATTTAACCTCAAAACCCCCCCATCTGGCCGAATTCACACCGGCCCAAATTTCTCTATTCAAAACCAAAGCAACTTTATTATTCTCTTCTCGCCCGCTAAACAAACAAGGTTTTGTTTTGTTTGTTTCCCTTTCAATTCATCTTTCTGCTTTCTTGTTCTTCTTTCCTTCTTCCGATTCGAAACCCTAGCTAGCGGCCGTTGTGAATGGTGGAAATCTTAGAGTCTGAGAATTTGATGCGCTCGCTTTCTCCATCGACGGCGGCGAGCGCTCTCCCTCTTCCTCTTGCCTTCTCTGCTTCCGCCTTCGCTTTCGCCTCCTACAAGGAAGGCTGGTACTACCGCTGCCTCGGCGTCGACCCCTGAATATCACGACGTCGCTTTCTCCGACCTATCGCCGACCGACAATCCATTGTTTCATTCATTCTCTGTGTGTGTGTGTGTTCGTATCGGTTTTCTGATTTCGTGATTTTGCGTTGGCGATTTGGGTCTTTCTTTTTTTGAATTTTGGAAATTTTTTTTTTTTTGAGTTTGGATACGAACCATCGACGATGTTGCTCTACAAGCAGAAGAAGAGCCAGAACGCCAAGGGCAACAGGCTCTTGATCAGCGTGACGGTGCTGGGGAGCGCCGGGCCGATCCGCTTCGTCGTCAACGAGGAGGAGCTCGTCGCCGCCGTCATTGACACTGCCTTGAAGTCTTACGCGCGCGAGGGTCGATTTCCTCTTCTCAGCTCCGATCTCAATGATTTCCTCCTCTACTGCCCCAATTCCAGCACCGAAGGTACTGATCCAATTCAAAACATAATTTTGAGTTTTCAGATTTTATAGATAAATGTCAAATTTGAAACTTAGATCTCTGAATTTTGCATCTTTTGAGTCTTAATTTTGTTAAATCACAGTAGTTATTTGGATAGAGAAAATTCAGGAGTGTGATGAAAACGGTGAAAACATCTGAATTTTAAGAATCTTTATTGAGCTTAAAGTTTATAAAAATTTACATGTTTATGAAAGATTGCAATTTTTTCTTTGGGAATATCTTAGCTATTGTAAAATTATGTATTAATTGTTGCTACATGTATATAAAATTTATGCCTAACTTAGCCCTTTAGTTTTGGAGTCGTAGTCAAGCGTGAAACGCCTCTTGTTTTAGAAGTCCCTTTGTTCTGATTACTGAAATACTGAATTTTGAATCACAAACTAACTAAACGCAAGGATGAAAATTGAATAAAATAAAGCATAGATTAGATTGGTTTTAATTATGCTTTGTGTTTGTATGTAGCTCTGAGTCCTCTTGATACAATTGGGTCGCAAGGAACTCGCAACTTTATGCTGTGTAAGAAGCCACAGCCTCTGAGGATGGAGGACGATACCAAGGAAAGCACTCGCAAGGCAACTGGTAACTGGAAATCATGGCTCAACAAGTCTCTCAACTTGAAGATCACTTCCCATTGATTTGCTTAGTTGATTTATTTGCCATTCTTCAATCTTCATGTGTTTTGAGATTTCACTCTTTTTCAGTTTGTGTTCTGGAATAAGCTTTATGGACCTTTGTTGTTGAATTTCTGCTGAAATAAATTACCTCTCTTTTTATTTCTATTTTCAATTATATTTCTATTGGGTTTGCCTCCGGCTTTGTTGGCTGTTGCAGTCAAATCTACTGTGTTTGCTGCGAGGGTGTATTTCAACTACATTTTTTAGATTATTGGAATCTTGATTTTTTTTAATTTATTTTAGTTCAACTGTCCAGTAATTAATAGCTAAATTAAATTCTAATATGGCGGTGGGCTCTAGTTGTAACATAATTCCATGTGGAGAACACTGAGACCACTGGTCAATTCATTAGCCAAATTAGATCCGCAAAGTGGGTCAATCTTGGTTGTTCAACTCTTAGTATTGATAATCAATTGACGACGATTCAACAAGTGGACCGACAATTATGCTTCAAAATAACAATGCATTCCTGGTATGCTTATATAATGGAAGTCCTATGTCCCTCTCCTTAAAGTTTAGGTTCTTTAATTGATAAGTTGTGATAGCAGAACCGCATTTATTTTGCCATACGTGGTGGGTCCACCTGCAACTATGCTCAATTAATTTTCATCCCCATCCTCAAAGAAAAATACAAGTGCATGCATACATATACATACGTATGTATATATATCTGCGCAGGTGGGACTGTCTAGTTGGTGTTTAGTTCATAAGTCTAGCTGGTTGGAACACGACACTAGTTGAAACTGGTGACACGACAATAGTTGAAACTGGTGTTGGACTGTACATTTTGAGAGGTGATTTTGAGCATGATGTGACCCTGTTTATTACGGTAAAACCGTTTTCTTGTTTTGTATTCATCATAATTTTTCATCTTTTAAACGTTATCTAAACGCGGATTCAAACTAGGCTGCTCAGGAATCAAGCGGGGAGGTAGTTATAGACTCTAGTTTTTAAGTTCTATATGCCAGTAGTGGTCTTCCTGCTCTTGGCCAACTGTGGGGATGTACGGCGACCACCTTGAGAATCACTTTTATACGATTTGAAGCCATGGCACCCGTGGGTAAGGCACCAATCACGCGTTCTTTGGCAATGTCGTGACAAACTTCGCTTTCTTTAGTTTTTCTTTTCTTTTTTTATTTTTTGGTTCAAAATTTCTTTCTTGGTTGGAATTTCAGAGAAAGGGTGCAATTATTTCGGCAAATTTGAAAAACATTCTTCGAATATGCGTGTTACCAACCTATAATTATTTATGGTTGCATTAATGAGAATTATTTGTCACAGAAGCATGTGATATTTCCTCCAACCACGCAAGTTCCCCACTACCCTTGATCAATGTTTAACCCAACTATGACCTGCAGTATTGAAACCTCTCGAAACATGACAAAAAGAAGGATGAGGAAATAAAGAGGAGAAAGAACCAATATCTGCCTATATATTATCCAACTCAGAGAACCCATACTCTAGCTTGTAAAGCTGTCAAAGCATTAAGAGCATCAGATTCACAAATCATAATTGGTAGGGAACCATTGAATTGCTAAAGAATAAGCTTATTAAACATAAAAAATACTTTTTCATTTGTATAGGATTAAAACCTTATTACTCACAAAAATAGGCTCTAATCTAATATGTAGTGTCCTTTTTAAACTGAATCACTTGTTGCTCTGTCACGCCCCGGAGTACGGGAGGTGACGTGGCGGAATATTTAGATTAATTAAAGGAGAGTTTAATTAAAAACCGAGAGTTTGAGAATCCAATTAAATAAAAATTAAGAAGATTTTTCCACCACATTTGATAAATAATTTAAAATCATTAAACAAATAACAATACTTGAATAAAAACCGCGAATATGGGTTCCACAACCCACAACTTGTGCATACACATGGATCTGACAATATCACAAATACAATTACAGTCCAAGTACAAATAAAGTTAAGTCTTACATGCCTTGATTAATAAATACAGAATGTAAATAAATTCTCCTATTGCTCCTGAGTTCGGTCCGAAGAATCTTCTCCAAACCTAAATGGGAAACCACCTAGAAGGGGGGGGATTTAAAACAGATAAAACGTGAGCGAAAGGCTCAGTAGGACTAAGTTTTATAAAATAATTTAATGCAAAGAAACATAACATTATCAGGAGTTATGCAAGAAGAAACTTGAATAAATAAATAAATAAATAAATTGAGTAGAACCGTTCTGACACAGAACAGTCTACTCGTCAAACCAAAACACCAGTTTACATTTACCTAGGCAAACCATGATATCACCACCGTAGTGGCCCAGCTGGGTTTCGGGACCTGCCCCCAAGGTCGATCACGACCCGATCTCTGATATGGCATCATGCCCATGTGTTTATTATCATTATCATTCAAAACCCAATTACCGAGTATTGTCAATTACATTCATTATGAAATTCATTTCATGTCACGGTATATAAAAATATAACCGATAAAATCATTTTCAAACAACCGTTGAAAACATTTTGATAGAAATCATTTTCAAAGCCAAATCATTTCAAAACCAGGCTACCAAAGAAATAGGATAGAAGTCCTACCTCAGTACTCGTGCCGGTACCCCACACCGTAATCCCGGTCCGCTATACGTTAGCTCCACGGAACCACGAACAATCCTAGATACCAACTAAATCAATCAATATCTAGTTCGAAACATCCTATGTTACTAAATCATTTCATGATGTCCTAGTGTGCCATTTGTATCATTAAAATCATCCTATAAGGTTGGGATTTAAATTAGGGTTCAAAACAATGAAATCGGGTAAAAATCACAAAATTTTCCATGCCTCGGTCGGCTTGCCGGACGCCCTGCTTCAGCCTGCCGAACTGTACAGTTCGGCCTGCCGGAAGCAAAGTTCGGCCTGCCGAACATTTCCCCAGATTCGGCCTGCCGATCGGAAGAACACCGGCCTGCCGATCATCACTCCGGCCTGCCGAACATGAACTTCGGCCTGCCGAACTGGGAAAATCCAGAAATCCC
The DNA here is from genome assembly GCA_025403435.1 of Artocarpus heterophyllus. Taxonomy (NCBI): domain Eukaryota; kingdom Viridiplantae; phylum Streptophyta; class Magnoliopsida; order Rosales; family Moraceae; genus Artocarpus; species Artocarpus heterophyllus. The sequence goes on along the minus strand of CM046339.1, from coordinate 7,233,685 downwards.
AGCCACGGGTTTCTCGATCCCCAAAATCCAAATCTGAATTCCAACCTGTTTTTCTCAATTCCCAGGCATGAAAAACAACTATAGTTGTTAGAAAAACATTTTAAAACATGTTTGGAATCATTTAAACAACATTTGAACTCGAAATCCTCAAAAATCCGAAAATGAGAAAAAGAGGAGAAAAATAAAAATCTTGAATCCAATCCGTTTTTCTTCAATCTAGGTTTAGATTCTAGTTGTTCTAAGCTCATTTAACACAAATCCACGGTTTTCTAAGCTTAAACAAACTTAGATTTCAAAAACACACAAAATTGAAAATTTTGAAAAAGTTTAGAAATTTCGAATCTAACCTCGAATCGAAGCTTCAATCCACGTTCTCGGTCACCGAATCACGTCCCCGAGCTTCCTCCTTGCTGTTCCGAAGCTTGGATTCGAATGCGGTTTTCAAAAATTTGAGAGAGAGATTGAGAGAGAGGGGCTGCCGAGAGAGAGAAGAGAGAGAGAGAGAACTCGTGAATGAGGAGAGAGAGAGAGAAGAGAGAAATAAATAGAGAAAATCGGTGGGCGGTTTTACTGTGCGAAAACCATGTGCCGCCCACGGTTTTGTAAAACAGAGTATTTTTAACATTTTACAAATTGTTGTGTTTTAAAACTCAAAACATCATTTTAAATCAACAAGGAATCTTTTGAACACATCAATTTAACAAAACAACCAAAAACTAAAAATCCAACCAAATAATCTAATTAAAGTTAAAACTTTAATTATGGCACACTAATTCATCATTTACATTACATTAATATTAAATAAATTTTGGGACGTTACAGCTCTCCACTCCTAAAAGAAATTTCGTCCTCGAAATTTACAACTCATCTCAAAAACAAAACAAATGCGGATATGACTCCCGCATACCCGACTCTAATTCCCAAGTGGCTTCATCAACACCGTGATGCTGCCACACGACCTTTACCAACGGTATCTCACGACGACGCAAGCTAATCACTTTCCGGTCGATGATCTGAATCGGCACTTCTTCGTACGTCGTATCCTCCTGAACCTGCACATCGCGAAATGATACTATCTTACCCTGCTCAGGTGGACACTTCCTAAGCATCGACACATGGAACACATCGTGCACATGAGAAAGTTCGGGCGGAAGATCAAGCCGATAAGCGACTACACCAACACGCTGAGTGATCTCGAACGGCCCAATATACCTCGGCGCGAGTTTCCCACTCACTCCGAACCGCATAGTTCCCTTACGAGGTGACACCCTCAAGAGTACAAAATCTCCAACCGCGAACTCTAAGGGTCTACGTCTTCTATCCGCGTAACTCTTCTGCCGACTCTGAGCTGCTCTCAACCGATCCCGAATCACCGCGACTTTCTCGTTGCTGTCACGAATCTCATCTGGCCCAAGAATAACTCTATCCTCCGGCTCGGCCCAACACACAGGTGACCGTCACGGTCGCCCATACAACGCCTCAAATGGTGCCATACCGATACTCGCCTGATACTGTTGTTGTACGCGAACTCCGCCAAATGCTAACATTGCTTCCAATTCTCGCCGAAGTCCAACGCACAAGCACGCAACATATCCTTGAGAACCTGAATAACCCGCTCAGACTGCCCATCAGTCTGAGGATGAAACGCCGTACTGAAGTTCAAATCCGTACCCAAAGCCTCCTGAAAACTCCTCCAGTACTTAGCATTAAACCTGGTATCTCGATCAGAGGTGATGGACAAAGGAACTCCATGCAACCTCACAATGTTCTGCATATACAACTCCCCGAGAATCTTCCTAGAACACGTCGACCTAAACGGAATGAAATGCGCCGATTTCGTCAACCTGTCGACCACAACCCAAACTGCATCATGCCGCTGCTCCGTCCTCGGCAAACCTGTGAGGAAATCCATCGTCACATGCTCCCATTTCCACCCTGGAATAGGAAGCGGCTGAAGCTGACCTGCAGGCTTCTGATGCTCAGCTTTCACCTGGAGACACGTCGAACACTTGGCCACGTACTCTCGAACATCTTTCTTCATGCCTCTCCACCAATATTGTCTCTTCAAATCACGATACATCTTGGTGCTCCCCGGATGAATAGCGAACTGAGACCTATGAGCTTCGTCTAGAACGGCTTTCGTCACCTCGGCGATAACTGGAACTGCAAGACGCTCCCGAAAGTACAACGATCCATCTGCATGCACGCTCCATTCCTCGAACTGCTCCCCATTCTGAATCCGCGACCAAATCCCCTGCAAATGTCGATCTTGCCACTGACCTTGCTTCACCATCCGAACAAGAGCTGGAGTCGCTTCCACATGATATAACGAAACTCGATCACCATCTTCATGATACAGTAGCCGATACTCACTCACTGTCGCATCCCTGCTCCAGTCCTCAAAAATCAAACAAGCGAGAATTCCTGAAGACTTCCTGCTAAGCGCGTCCGCGACCACATTAGCTTTCCCGGGATGATACTGCAACGCGAAATCATAATCCTCCATGTACTCCACCCATCTGCGCTGCCTCAGATTGAGATCCCTCTGAGTGAACAAATGCCTCAAACTCTTGTGATCGGAGAAGACCTGAAACGATGCTCCATACAAGTAACATCTCCAAATCTTCAGCGCGTAGATCACTGCTGCAAGCTCTAAATCGTGAGTAGGATAATTTCGCTCGTGAGGTCGTAGCTGTCTCGATCCGTACGCAACTACACGTCCATGCTGCATCAACACGCATCCAAGTCCGCGCCCTGAAGCATCAGCATAAACCCCATACGACTCATTACTGCTAGGAATAATCAACACTGGAGCTGAAGTCAACCGGTTCTTCAATTCCTGAAAAGCAGACTCACAATCTTCATTCCACTCAAACCTGACATTTTTCTTGATCAATCTCGTCAACGGAGCTGCAATCTTCGAAAAGTCCTTTACAAATTTCCTATAATATCCAACAAGACCTAAGAAGCTGCGAATCTCCGCTACATTCCTTGGTCGTTCCCACTCCAATATAGCTTCAATCTTGGATGGATCCACTGAAATACCATGCTCCGAGATGACATGACCCAGAAACTTGACCTCAGTCAACCAGAACTCACATTTTTCCCTCTTAGCATACAACTGGTGCTCCCGCAGAATCTGAAGCACGACCCGAAGATGCTGCTCATGCTCCTCCCATGTCTTAGAATACACAAGAATATCATCGATGAACACGATCACAAACTGATCCAGATATGGCCTAAATATCCTGTTCATCAAATCCATAAAAGCTGCTGGAGCATTCGTCAACCCGAAAGACATAACCAGAAACTCGAAGTGCCCATACCGAGTCCTAAAAGCTGTCTTGGGAATGTCCTCTTCCTTGATTCTGAGCTGATGATAACCTGACCGCAAATCAATCTTCGAGAAGTATCGCGAACCTCCCAACTGATCAAATAGCTCATCAATCCTAGGCAAAGGATACTTGTTCTTCACCGTAACACGATTCAGCTGCCGATAATCCACACATAACCTGAGAGTCCCATCGTGCTTCTTAGCGAACAAAACTGGTGCTCCCCACGGAGATGTGCTATTCCGAATATATCCTTTATCAGCAAGCTCCTGAAGTTGCTTCCTTAATTCCTTCATTTCTGCCGGCGCCATCCGATAAGGTGCCATAGAAATCGGTGATGTTCCTGGAAACAACTCGATACCAAACTCAATCTCCCGATGCGGTGGTAATCCTGATAACTCGTCGGGGAAGACATCCTCGAACTCACCAACCACCGGAATCGCTACACTACTACTGGAAACATAGGGCTCGCAATCTAGATTGGCAAGAAAAGCAAAACAATCTAGATTCCTTCGCCCTCCTAGACATGACTTCATGAGACGCTCACTCATTAGCCAATCACCACCACCCTGGTAAGTGATTACCGTTCCCCTATCAGACACTAGGGTCACTTTTCTAAGTTGGCAGTCCACAACTGCACTATACCTGGACAACCAGTCCATCCCTAAAATCACATCATAGGAACTCATGGGGAGTACAATCAAATCACTTTTCAAAATCTCATCCCCAAATCTTTATTTTACAAGATTTACACATACAATTCACACACACCCGCCCCAAGGGAGAAGTTATAACTAGGGGTTCATTAAACTCTTCTACTTCTAATCCCAAGGCATGTACAAAAGAACTCGAAATGAGAGAATGAGAGGCACCGGTATCAAATAAAACGCGAGCTAGAGATCTAGAAACCAAAACCATACCATCGACAACCGCGTTACCAATCTGAGAATCTGACCCTCCAGATGCCATTGCATGAACCTGCACTGGCGCTTTCCCTTTTCCTCTACCGACATTGCTGGGTCCTGCATTACTCGGCCGATGCTGCTGAGATGGAGACGACTGCACACTACCTGTACTCGGCGCTCTATACTGAGGAACACTACGCTGAAAATACTGCGGCTGCTGTCCCCGTGCCGGATATGAGAATTGCTGAGGAGAAAACTGTGGATACTGCAACTGCGGGTACTGCGGAGGCGGAGGTAGGGTCTGAGGCTGAGGTTGAGACGAACGACTGGCATCCTCCCCGGTCTGCGATCCAAGACGAGCACTCCTGATCGGGCAATTCCTCTTGATGTGTCCGGGCTGCTGACAGAAATGACAATGAAAGCTGTAGGGGTTGCTGCGCCCGCTGCCAGACGAACTGCTACTGCCACTGGTCGCACCGCCTTGCTTGCCTTTCCCCGGAGCTGGACGACTACTGGTGCTCTTCCTGCCACTCCTCTGCGGTCCTCCTGAAGCCTTGGCTCGGTCCTCACAATACTGCACGTAATCATTCTCCACGGAGATCGCCGACGACACAAGCTCTCCGAAACTCCTAAGCCGTAGAGCAACCAACTGCCGCCGAATAGGAGCCTTGAGTCCTTCCTGAAACTTGATGCATTTCTCGCGCTCCGATGCCACAGCTGATGGAGCAAACCTAGCCAACTCGCTAAACTTCGCCTCATACTCCCGAACTGACATATCACCCTGCTGCAATCTATAAAACTCAGCTGCCTTCTGATCTCTATATCCCTGCGGAAAATACCGATCATAGAACAGATCCTCGAACTTGTCCCAACCGATATCGCCACCGCGCTCCAGACGCTTAGTTTGTTTCCACCAGGTGTTGGCGCCACCCTCGAGCTTATACGCCGCAAACTCCACACGATACTCCTCAGGCACACCAAGGGTATCCAGATGCTTCAAGATCGAATCCAACCAATACTCTGCTAACTGCGGATCCCCATTGCCATCAAAAGTCGGAATAGACGCCCGCCGAAATTCCTTAAAGAAGGCATGCCGACTACCAACACTGGAGTCTTCCGGTCTAGTCCTGGCTGCCATCTGCCGGAAAGCCGCAATCATAGACCTCATAAGGCCCTCATCATTTCCGAACTCGACGTCAGCTGTCGAACGACGTCTAGGTGCCATTCTCTCACTTCTGAAAACAAAATTTGGACTGTCAGAGGTATTTCATTGTCAAACCTATGTGTGCACAATTCCCAAGGTTCATAACCTTGAGCTCTGATACCATTCTGTCACGCCCCGGAGTACGGGAGGTGACGTGGCGGAATATTTAGATTAATTAAAGGAGAGTTTAATTAAAAACCGAGAGTTTGAGAATCCAATTAAATAAAAATTAAGAAGATTTTTCCACCACATTTGATAAATAATTTAAAATCATTAAACAAATAACAATAATTGAATAAAAACCGCGAATATGGGTTCCACAACCCACAACTTGTGCACACACATGGATCTGACAATATCACAAATACAATTACAGTCCAAGTACAAATAAAGTTAAGTCTTACATGCCTTGATTAATAAATACAGAATGTAAATAAATTCTCCTATTGCTCCTGAGTTCGGTCCGAAGAATCTTCTCCAAACCTAAATGGGAAACCACCTAGAAGGGGGGGGATTTAAAACAGATAAAACGTGAGCGAAAGGCTCAGTAGGACTAAGTTTTATAAAATAATTTAATGCAAAGAAACATAACATTATCAGGAGTTATGCAAGAAGAAACTTGAATAAATAAATAAATAAATAAATTGAGTAGAACCGTTCTGACACAGAACAGTCTACTCGTCAAACCAAAACACCAGTTTACATTTACCTAGGCAAACCATGATATCACCACCGTAGTGGCCCAGCTGGGTTTCGGGACCTGCCCCCAAGGTCGATCACGACCCGATCTCTGATATGGCATCATGCCCATGTGTTTATTATCATTATCATTCAAAACCCAATTACCGAGTATTGTCAATTACATTCATTATGAAATTCATTTCATGTCACGGTATATAAAAATATAACCGATAAAATCATTTTCAAACAACCGTTGAAAACATTTTGATAGAAATCATTTTCAAAGCCAAATCATTTCAAAACCAGGCTACCAAAGAAATAGGATAGAAGTCCTACCTCAGTACTCGTGCCGGTACCCCACACCGTAATCCCGGTCCGCTATACGTTAGCTCCACGGAACCACGAACAATCCTAGATACCAACTAAATCAATCAATATCTAGTTCGAAACATCCTATGTTACTAAATCATTTCATGATGTCCTAGTGTGCCATTTGTATCATTAAAATCATCCTATAAGGTTGGGATTTAAATTAGGGTTCAAAACAATGAAATCGGGTAAAAATCACAAAATTTTCCATGCCTCGGTCGGCCTGCCGGACGCCCTGCTTCGGCCTGCCGAACTGTACAGTTCGGCCTGCCGGAAGCAAAGTTCGGCCTGCCGAACATTTCCCCAGATTCGGCCTGCCGATCGGAAGAACACCGGCCTGCCGATCATCACTCCGGCCTGCCGAACATGAACTTCGGCCTGCCGAACTGGGAAAATCCAGAAATCCCAGCCACGGGTTTCTCGATCCCCAAAATCCAAATCTGAATTCCAACCTGTTTTTCTCAATTCCCAGGCATGAAAAACAACTATAGTTGTTAGAAAAACATTCTAAAACATGTTTGGAATCATTTAAACAACATTTGAACTCGAAATCCTCAAAAATCCGAAAATGAGAAAAAGAGGAGAAAAATAAAAATCTTGAATCCAATCCGTTTTTCTTCAATCTAGGTTTAGATTCTAGTTGTTCCAAGCTCATTTAACACAAATCCACGGTTTTCTAAGCTAAAACAAACTTAGATTTCAAAAACACACAAAATCGAAAATTTTGAAAAAGTTTAGAAATTTCGAATCTAATCTCGAATCGAAGCTTCAATCCACGTTCTCGGTCACCGAATCACGTCCCCGAGCTTCCTCCTTGCTGTTCCGAAGCTTGGATTCGAATGCGGTTTTCAAAAATTTGAGAGAGAGATTGAGAGAGAGGGGCTGCCGAGAGAGAGAAGAGAGAGAGAGAGAACTCGTGAATGAGGAGAGAGAGAGAAGAGAGAAATAAATAGAGAAAATCGGTGGACGGTTTTACTGTGCGAAAACCATGTGCCGCCCACGGTTTTGTAAAACAGAGTATTTTTAACATTTTACAAATTGTTGTGTTTTAAAACTCAAAACATCATTTTAAATCAACAAGGAATCTTTTGAACACATCAATTTAACAAAACAACCAAAAACTAAAAATCCAACCAAATAATCTAATTAAAGTTAAAACTTTAATTATGGCACACTAATTCATCATTTACATTACATTAATATTAAATAAATTTCGGGACGTTACATGCTCTTTAGCACAACATCACTTGTACAATCACAAATGATAGTTCCAATGCCAATCTTGCCCTCCGTGACAGAAATGTCAGCATCAACGTTGAGTTCATCAGAATTGTCAGTAGGAGGCTTCACTATACATCCTCCTTATCCACCACAACAGACTGCTGAAGGGGAGATCCAATAAGCAAGTTGAGTTGGAGATTTAAATAATCCGATTGTGAATGAAGTTATTGAGCTGTGCCTACAAGCTCCATAACACCACCAGGAAAAGATGTATCCTATACAAAAGGAATAGCTTCAGTAAAGCGAATTCCGGTCAATTTCTTAAATCTTCACCGGAGTCTTAACTAACTTCCACACTTGTTTAGCATAAGGGCATTTTTATGATGTGAGAAAAATTCAGAATGACAATTACAGTGGCCTCATTAAATCCACACTATGCAAAGCATTATGATGAGCATAACAAGCATTATTTAGAGGTTAGTACCCCACGGGGCTACGAGGCAAAACCCCAAGAACCCGATTATTCCGTTTGACCATTCTTTTTGTGGACGATTAGTGGAACAAAAATCCAATCAGGAGTTCACCATATTCCAAAGACTACTCCAAAAATGGCTAAGAAACCGGGTATCTCAATCGGAAGCTATAGAAGTAGGTAAACCACAGCGAATAAAATAATATATCAAGCTATGAGGTACTATGCCATTATTTCTATGAATTTTTTGTTCCTTGTCCTTGAATAATCTTCCTAGCTATATCTCGAAGATCCTAAGCTATTAATCACTAAATTAATCTCACAAATAATAAATGCGAGTTTGTTAGTAATTCTAGGTTAACCTTCCTCCCTATATTACCACAGTTATTAAAAAACTCACATAGAATTAAAAATTAATTGTGGTATGTTGGAGAAAATTTTACAGATGAAAACCATTATCAAATCCAAAGTTTCATGTTAATTCATGAAGAAAATTAGCGGAAGCATACCTGAATCCATATGAATGGATGTAATCCTTGAATCCTCTTTTGGTTTTTGATCTTATGAGTCAAGAAAGTATGATTTCTTTGAGAGAAAGTTTTATCTCTATCTTTTCCAGTGATAGGATGCCAGAAAAGTTACGTATCATCTGACTCAGGGACCATAACCATTTATTTTATAAAATTCCTTAAGTTGCCTAATTTCTATTTTGACTCATCATAAAAATAGAAATTAGACTTTTAGGTCTCTTCATACATAATTAGTGTCACGCCCAGGAGTATGGGAGGTGACGTGGCAGATTATTTAAATTAATTAAAAGAGAATTTAATTAAAAATCAAGGGTTTAGTGGTTCGAATTATATATAAAATGTGAAACTTTAAACAAAGCCATTGCATGAAAAATTAATATTAAAGAATAGACATAGCGATTATGGGTCCCACAGACCCACAATTTGTGCACACACATGGTAATGACAATATCATAAATACAATCACAGTCCAAGTACAAGTAAAGTTAAAATCTTACACGCCTTGATTTAAATAATACAAATAAGTTTACTAGTCCCTCTATTGCTCCTGGGTCCTATCCGTTGAATCTTCTCCAAACCTAAATGAAAAACCACCTAGAAGGGGGGGGGGGAATTTAAAACAAATAAAACGTGAGCGAAAGGCTCAGTAGGACTATGTTTAATAAAATAATTCAATTTAAAGAAACATTTCATTATTCAGGAATTATTTAAAAGGAATCTTAAATGAATAAATAAATAAATAAATTTGAGTAAAACCATTCTTACCCAGAACAGTCTACTCGTATAACCAATAATATCATTTTCCTTTCCTAGGCAAACCATAATAGTATCACCACCGTAGTGGCCCAGCTGGGTTTCGGGACCTGCCCCCAAGGTCGATCGCTACACGACCCGATCTCTGATATGGCATCATGCCTATGTGTTTATTATCATCATCATTCAAACCCAATTACCAAGTGTTGTCATTTACATTCATTATGAAGTCCATTTCAGTTCACGGTATATTAAAATATAACCGATAAATTTATTTTTCAAACAACCATTGAAAACATTTTAATAGAAATCCTTTTCAAAGCCAAATCATTTTGAAACTAGGATACCAAGGAATAGGGTAGAAGTCCTACCTCAATACTCGTGCCGGTGCCCCACATCGTAATCCCGGTCCGCTATACGTTAGCTCCGCGGAACCACGAACGATCCTAGATACAAACTAAGTCGATCAATATCTAGTTCGAGACATTCTATGTTACTAAACCATTTCATGATGTCCTAGTGTGCCATTTGTATTTTTAAAATCATTCTATAAGGTTAGAATTTAAATCGGGGTTCAAAACAGTGAAAACGGGTGAAAATCACAAAATTTTCCATGCTTCGGCCGGCCTGCTGAACTCCCTGCTTCGGCTGGCCGAACTGTACAGTTTGGCCTGTCAGAAGCTAGGTTCGGTCGGCCGAACATTCCCAGGTTCGGCCTGTCGGAGAGATGACCACCGGCCGGCCGATCCCTTGATCCTGCCTGCCAAACACGTGGTCCGGCCTACCGAACTGGGAAAACCTAGAAATTTAGCCACGGGTTTTTCGATCCCCAAAATTCAAATCTTGATTCTAACCTGTTTTTCTCAAATCCCAGGCATGGAAAACAATTATAGTTGATAGAAAAACATAGTAGAACACATTTGAACTCATTTAAACAAGATTTAAATTCAAAAATCTCAAAAATTCAAAATTGAGAAAATAGGGAGAAAAATGGAAAATCTTGAATCCAATTCATTTTTCTTCAATCTAAGCTTAGATTCTAGTTGTTCTAAGTTCACTTAACTCAAATCCAAGGTTTTCTAAGCTCAAACAAACCTAGATTTCAAAAATGCACAAAATTGAAAATTTTGTAAAAAGTTTGGAAATTTCAAAACTAACCTCGAATCGAAGCTTCAATCCGTGATCTCGGTTGTCAAAACACGTCCCCGAGCTTCCTCCTTGCTAACCCGAAGCTTGGATTCGAATTTGATTCAAAATTTTGAGAGAAAATTTGAGAGAGAGGAGAGTAGTCGAGAGAGATCAAGAGAGAGAGAGAAGTGAGCAGAGTGAAGAGAGAGAGAGGGAGAGAAAGGAAATAAATAGAGGAAATCGGTAGGCGATTTTACTGTGCGAAAACCATATGCCGCCCACCGTTTTGGTAAAACGGAATATTTTTAACATTTTACAAATTGTTGTATTTTTAAAACTCAAAACATCATTTTAAAACAATAAGAAATCATTTGAATTCATCAAATTAACAAAACAACCAAAAATTCAAAATCCAACCAAGTAATCAAATTAATGTTGAAACATTAATTATGGCACACTAATTCATCATTTATATTACATTAACATTAAATAAATTTCAGGGCGTTACAACTCTCCACCCCTAAAAGAAATTTCGCCCTCGAAATTTATATCTCATCTCAGAAACAAAACAAATGCAGATACAATTCCTGCATACTCGACTCTAGCTCCCAGGTGGCTTCATCAACCCCGTGATGCTGCCATACGACTTTTACCAACGGTATTTCATGATGACGCAAACTAATCACTTTCCGGTCGATAATTTGAATCGGCACTTCTTCGTACGTCGTATCCTCTTGAACCTGCACATCGCGAAATGAAACTATCTTACCCTGCTCAGGTGGACACTTCCTAAGCATCAACACATGAAACACATCGTGAACATGAGAAAGCTCGGACGGAAGATCAAGCCGATAAGCGACCACACCAACACGCTGAGTGATCTCGAACGGCCCAATATACCTCGGCGCGAGCTTCCCACTCACTCCGAACCGCATAGTTCCCTTACGAGGCGATACCCTCAAGAGAACGCAATCTCAAACTCTAAGGGTCTACGTCTCCTATCCGCGTAACTTTTTTGTCGACTCTGAGCTGCCCTCAATCGATCTCGAATCACCACGACTTTCTCGTTACTATCATGGATCTCATTTGGCCCAAGAATAACCCTATCTTTCGGCTCAGCCCAACATACAGGTGACCGACACGGTCACCCATACAACGCCTCAAACGGTGCCATACCAATACTCGCCTGATAGCTATTGTTGTATGTAAACTCCGTCAGATGCAAACATTGCTTCCAATTCCCGCCGAAGTCCAACGCACAGGCACGCAACATATCCTCGAGAATCTGAATAACCCGCTCAGACTGCCCATCAGTCTAAGGATGAAACGCCGTACTGAAGTTCAAATCCGTACCTAAAGCCTCCTGAAAACTCCTCCAGTACTTAGCATTAAACCTGGTGTCTTGATCAGAGGTGATGGACAGAGGAACTCCATGCAACCTCACAATGTTCTGCAGATACAAATCCCCGAGAATCTTCCTCGAACATGTCGACCTAAACGGAATAAAATGCACCGATTTCGTCAACCTGTCGACCATGACCCAAACTGCATCATGCCGCTGCTCCGTCCTCGGCAAACCTGTGAGGAAATCCATCGTCACATGCTCCCATTTCCACCTTGGAATAGGAAGCGGCTGAAGCTGACCTGCAGGCTTCTGATGCTCAGCTTTCACCTGAAGACACGCCGAACACTTGGCCACATACTCTCGAACATCTTTCTTCATGCCTCTCCACCAATAATGCCTCTTCAAATCACGATACATCTTTGTGCTCCCCGGATGAATAGCGAACTAGGACCTATGAGCTTCGTCCAAAACGGCTTTCGTCACCTCGGCGATAGCTGGAACTGCAAGACGCTCTCAGAAATACAACGATCCATCTGCATGCACGCTCCATTCTTCAAACTGTTCCCCGTTCTGAATCCGTGACCAAATCCCCTACAAATGCCAATCTTGCCACTGATTTTGCTTCACCATCCGAACAAGAGCTGGAGTCGCTTCCACATGATACACTGAAACTCGATCACAGTCTTCATGATACCGTAGCCTATACTCGCTCACCGTCGCATCCCTGCTCCAGTCCTCAAAAGCCAAATAAGCGAGAATCCCTGAAGACTTCCTGCTAAGCGCGTCTGAGACCACATTAGCTTTCCCCGGATGATACTGCAACGTAAAATCATAATCCTCCATATACTCTATCCATCTACGCTGCCTCAAATTAAGATCCCTCTGAGTGAACAAATACCTCAAACTCTTGTGATTAGAGAAGACCTGAAACGACGCTCCATATAAGAAACACCTCCAAATCTTCAGTGCGTGAATCACCGCTGCGAGCTCTAAATCATGAGTAGGATAATTCCGCTCGTGAGGTCGTAACTGTCTCGATCCGTATGCAACTACATGTCCATGCTGCATCAACACGCATCCAAGTCCGTGCTCTGAAGCATCTGTATAAACCTCATACGGCTCGTCACTACTGGGAATAACTAATACTAGAGCTGAAGTCAACCGGTTCTTCAATTCCTAAAAAGCAAGCTCACAATCTTCATTCCACTCAAACCTGACATTTTTCTTGATCAATCTCATCAACGGAGCTGTAATCTTCAAAAAATCCTTTACAAATTTTCGGTAATAACCAGCAAGACCTAAGAAGCTGTGAATCTCTGCTACATTCCTTGGTCGTTCCCACTCCACTATGGCTTCAATCTTGGACGGATCCACCAAAATACCATGCTCTGAGATAACATGAGCCAAAAACTTGACCTCAGTCAACCAAAACTTGCACTTTTCCCTTTTAGCATACAACTGGTGCTCCCGCAGAGTCTGAAGCACGATTTGAAGATGCTGTTCATGCTCCTCCCAAGTCTTAGAATACACAAGAATATCATCGGTGAACATGATCACAAACTAATCCAGATACGGCCTAAATATCCTGTTCATCAAATCCATGAAAGCTGCCGGAGCGTTCGTCAACCCAAACAACATAACTAGAAACTCAAAATGCCCATACTGAGTCCTAAAAGCTGTCTTGGGAATATCCTCTTCCTTAATCCTGAGCTGATGATAACCTGATCGCAAATCAATCTTTGAGAAGTACCACGAACCTCCCAACTGATTAAACAACTCATCAATCCTCGGCAAGGGATACTTGTTCTTCACCGTAACCTGATTCAGCTGCCGATAATCCACACACAACCTGAGAGTCCCATCATGCTTCTTAGCAAAAAAAACTGGTGCTCCCCATGGAGATGTGCTATTTCAAATATACCATTTATCAGCAAGGTCTAGAAGTTGCTTCCTCAATTCTTTCATTTCTGCCGGCGCCATCCGATAAGGTGCCATAGAAATTGGTGCTATCCCTGGAAACAACTCGATACCAAACTCAATTTTTTGATGCGGTGGTAATCCTGGAAACTCGTTGGGGAAGACATCCTCGAACTCATCAACCACCGGAATCGTCACATTGCCTCTCAAAGCATAGGGCTCGCAATCTAGGTTGGCAAGAAAAGCACAACAACCTAGATTCCTTCGCCCTCCTAGACACGACTTCATGAGATGCTCACTCATTAACCAATCACCACCATCCTGGTAAGTGATCATCGTTCCCCTATCAGACACTAGGGTCACTTTTCTAAGTTGGCAGTCTACAACTGCATTATACCTGGATAACCAGTCCATCCCTATAATTACATCATAGAAGCTCATGGGGAGTATAATCAAATCACTTTTTAAAATCTCATCCCTAATCTTTATTTTACAAGATTTACACATACAATTTACACACACCTGCCCCAAGGGAGAAGTTGTGACTAAGGGTTCATTAAACTATTCTATTTCTAATCCCAAGGCATGTACAAAAGAACTCGAAATGAGAGAATGAGAGGCACCGGTATCAAATAAAACGTGAGCTAAAGGTCTAGATGTTAGACATGTATGCTCTAAGGAGTAAAAATGTAATACGTTTTTGGAGACATTTTTATCAATAAAGAATTTATTCATTTATATATACCAAATATTGTCCTCTTTACGTTCATATTCGTTGAATGTATGATAAGCAAACAGTAGTCTGAGACTGTCAGTCTAAACCTTAAGAGTTGGGCATATGATGGGATGATTATGCGGTAGACACGACTCTTAAGGTGATGGTCTAAAATATATGATCCGCAATCGAGGGAATAAAGTTGGGCGCTTTATTCATGTAAAGATTGTTATGTTGTCTATATCCCTTTTGGGAGATGGTTTGTCTTGGCCATCGGAGTTGGACTCCGTGAATAGAAACATTGGCGCGTTGTCATAGGTGACGATGTGTTGGATCGGGACATAAAGTGAATTGATTTGGATTAATAATTCTGTCTTGGCAAATCGATTCACTTTAGACAGTCGTTTGTATTGTATCTTAATCCTGAGATGAATAATGGGCCCGTTGTCTCGACTTGTGTCTTTTGATGTACCAATGGGTGACTCCCACATCTCTATAGTGGCATGCATGCCGGTACGTTGGAGGCATGACTCTTGATAGCGTAGACTTGTTATTCATAGATATGGAATCCATAGCTCCTCTTTAGGAGTAATGATATCCTCTTATATGCGTTGTCCTGTAATTGGAAAACTGGAGCGCTCAACCATTTGGATACATAGGTGTAACCGAATGGTATACTATCTTTGGATGGTAAGTTTTCTAATGGTGAGACAATGGAACGTAAGATAAAAATAATCGGGAAGGTAAGACAGAACTTGTCCTTAAGCCGATTATGGATGATCATATGGGGATGCGATACACTATGATATGTCATGGAGACTTAGCTACATGAGCTTCGTAATTCTGTAAAGTTCGAGAGTGCAGCTCCAAGCTTTTAGTGGAGTAGCGTTGGAGTTGATAATTGTGAAATGTATATCTGGGATATTGGGTTTCATAATTATCATGAGCTTGAACTTTATAGGTCCATTTTGGTCCCCATTGCTAGCTCACAAAATCCTGTAACGACACGGCGTGCTTTTCCAATAATTGGTGACTTATGTCGGATTTATCAGATTGGTTTAAAATTTATAAGAATCAAATAATTCATGTCTGTTTATCGGTTGAATTAATTTTGTAAGAAATTAGTTCAAGATGAACTTGTTGAATTATGGCGTTCGGATAATTCTTGTCTGTTTATCGGTTGTTTTAATTTTGGACAATTAGAACAAGATAAACTTGTAGAATTATTTGAATTGATTTATTTTCTTAGAGATTATCTTGATAGAGTTTGTTTTGATCAGATATCTTTTCTATTGGGCTATTTGAATCAAAACTGAGACTTTATCCTTTAGAATCTCGGGTGGAAAATAAAAGATTCGCGGAGATTTTTTCTCGGCAGTTCGGCCTGCCGATCAGAAAGTTCGGCCTGCCGAACTGGCCAGTTCGGCCTGCCTATCTCACAGTTCGGCATGCCGACCGCGACAGCTAAGATTACGCGTTTTTCACGCGTATCTTATCAGATATTGATCCGAACTTGATTCTGTTTCGATTTTTGAGACCTAATCTGATATGGACTGACCCCAAGGACCAATAGGTATAAAAAGGGAGTGAGTCTAATGATTTACTCAGATCAATTTGAGAGATTAAGAGTGATACTCTTCTAGTGAGCATCTGAAAACTCCCTGAGAGCTTTTGTTCACAAATCACGAACACTAGCTTTGGGTTCTCTCTATTGGTTGGAAGGAGAGTCACCGGTGGAAGAGCTGTACGTGTGAGCCCACACTCACTCCGGTTGTGGATAGAGAATAGCAAAGAAGACCAGTTGGTTGAGGCTCTTCTGGAACGTTACTTCTCTACACAGGTCGCGGAGGTTCTTCGGCACACTGAGGTTAGTAAGATCTGTTTAATTTATACATATAACATGTCATACTTGTATTTTGGAAAATACTCTGATGAAAATTTTTAAAAATTCCGCTGCGCACTTTGTTTCCAACAATTGGTATCAGAGCCGAGGTTTTTACATAAATTTGCAAGTTTGTGATCATGTCATATGCATAAATTTTGTGATCTTAATCTCTCCAATGCTTGAATTAAATTTTATAGAGAGATGGCACTCTAGGTTTCTATATAATATATATGTTGTCATGGATTATGTGGTGAATGTTTATTAATTAATTATGGTTGATTAAATTGTTGTTTAATTATTTATTAATTAATTAATACCGGTTATGGTTCCTTAGAGGTTAGAATGTGTATCTAGGTTTTTCATGTAATTAGATGGCGGACTATCATCTCCGTCTAGGAATTATTATTTAATTTGTAAGAATTTTGTAATTAAATAATTATTCGGAGAAGACGGAACGAGAAGTCGGAACTCAAAGATTGATGATGGCGTCTCCAGGTATTTCCTGAGTCTCTAATTTTATGTTTTTGAATTGTTAAAAATAAAATTGATGAATTGCATTAAAATTGTATTTTCTGGATTGAGGGTTTTCTGCTCGGTCGGCATGCCGGACCTCACAGTTCGGCAGGCCGAAGGTCACAGATCGGCAGGCCGGACGTACGGTCCGGCAGGCCGACAGTGGGGCAGAAATTTTGGTGCTCTGCCGGCAGGCCGAACCTTCATGTTCGGCAGGCCGAACCACCATGATCGGCAGACCGATCACCTAGATCGGCCTGCCGACAGAGAGCATCCAGGTGTCCAGAAAAGGTGCAATTTTTCAGTGCAGTTTTAATTTTATTTTTTGGGACGATTCTGAGAAACATTAAATTTGGATATGACCGGAAATATGAAGTGTTCGATTCATACGGAATTGAGGACTTGAAGATGGATATTACATGAAGAAGGATATAGCTTGAGGATTCAAGGATGAAGAATCGATAAATGTCTCGATTATTCTCTTGTAATCTTAGTTTTTCTATTCTCTAGGGTGGAACCATAATATTACGGTTATTATTATTATGCTTGTAGCTTTGCTTGATTGCTTTGCTTGTCTGCATTATAATATGATTTACCATGTATATTGATAACATGTCATATAGAATAGGGAGTGCCGCTCATATTAAAATTGTTCATGCATAATTTTAAAATAAAACCTTGACTTCAAAAGATTGAGTGGGAGAAGGTTTTCGAAGAGAGAACCTAAGGCCTCCATCGTTGGTCCATAGGAAGAACATGGTGGTCCCAACCCCTAGGAAGGGATTTCTATTATGTACCAGATTGGATCTCTAAAAGGATAAGGTATTTTAGTATGATTTATGGTTGCACACCCCTAGGTGGTGATTATAAATCATGGATAAAATATTGAAACGGTGGTTATACACTCACGTTAATTTTATTATTAACCTCCCCTAGGAGCTCTGTTAATAAAATTAATGGCCAAAGAAACGATTATTAGTATATGCTGGATCATACGGGTCCTGGATGGCATATATTAATCAGGAGGGGATCCGTGTTCCTGATTGAATTTGGCATGACTCCCCTAGGAGCTTGTTGAATTCTGAGTTGGGAATTATCGTTGTAAGGTTGTGATATTTTCAAGGTTTTGACACATAAACACATTTGTATGATTTTACATGATTGTGTTATCTTACTAAATTATTAAATATGTTTGCTTATGTTTGGTATATGATTCTTTATTGTAGATTGAAAATGTCTAAAAACGCTTTATCATCGATACTTGACAAAAACCAATTAACCGGTGAGAATTATAACGATTGGAAACGGAACCTGGACATCGTCCTATCCTTTGAGAAACTGAAATATGTACTGACAACTCCTTGTCCTCCCGAGCCTACGGGAGACTCAAGTAATGAGCAATTCCAAGCGTACGAACGCTGGAAAGATGCTAATGATCAGGCCCGCTGCTATGTTATGGCTAGCATGAATAACGTGCTGCAGGCTCAACATCAGGATTATGAGACTGCGAAGCAGATCTTGGATAATCTTGAGGACATGTTTGGAGGCCAGGCCATAACAAAGCGGCAAGGGGCGCTTCGGAAACTCTTAAACTGTAGACAGAGACCGGGGACATCTATAAAGGAGCACATGATGTTGGTCATGGGTTACCTCGCTGAGGCTCAAACCAATGGAGCCGACATCGATGCTGAAACTCAGATGACTATGGTCTTTGAGACTCTGTCTAAGGATTTTATTCCGTTTAGAGCTACTTTTAATCTGAGCAATAGACGGGATATGACCTTGATAGAACTGATGAAACAGTTACAGGAGTTTGAACTGCTGATCAGGGAGTCTCCTGCTGGTGGAGAGGCCAATATGGTAGCTGCTTCTGGTTCCAATCCTAACTCTGGGAATGGAAAGAAGCAACGGGCCAAGAGTGGTAAGTCTTCTATTCCTATTGCTACCAAGAGCAAGAAGAAAAAGAAGAAGAACCCAAAGAAGCTTAAGTGCTTCTTCTGTGGTAAGGTCGGGCATATAAAGAAGCATTGCAAGGACTTCCTTTCCAAGGGAGGTAGGTGTGATCTTCTATATTTAGAAACTTGTTTGGTTGAGGAATCCAGTGACATTTGGGTCATAGATTCCGGTGCAACTAATCATGTTTGTGTTTCTCTGCAGGGATTCAAAGAAACGAGAAGTCTACTTCGTGAAGACTTAACGCTTCGGATGGGCGATGGATCCTTGGTCTCAGCGGAAGCAGTGGGAGATGTCCATCTTTGTTTTGATAATTATAGGAGTTTAATTTTGCGAGATTGTTTTTATGTTCCTAAATTTAAAAGGAATTTAATTTCTGTATCTTCTTTATTTAAAGACTCCTACGTGGTATCTTTTAATGAAAAAGTGGTGATTCGTAAAAACAAATCTTTTATCTGTTCTGGATGGATGCAAAATAATCTATATTTTATCAAACCTAAGATGGACTTATTGCTTAATGCTGAGATAAATGATAATGACTCAAAAAGACTTAAAACTTCTCACTCTAATAAGACTTATCTTTGGCATTTGCGCCTTGGCCATATTAACCTGAATAGGATTCAAAGGTTGGTAAGGGATGGACCTTTAAGTCACTTAAAGGTGGAATCTATACCTCAATGTGAGTCTTGTTTGGAGGGTAAAATGACCAAAAGACCATACGGGTCTAAGGGCAATAGGGCCGAAGGGGTTCTAGAACTTGTGCATAGTGATGTTTGCGGACCGATGAACATCCGGGCACGAGGAGGGTATGAGTACTTCGTTACTTTTATTGACGATTACTCTAGATATGGGTATGTGTACCTAATGCACCACAAAAGCGAAACTTATGATAAATTCAGGGAGTTTCGGGCTGAAGTGGAAAAGCAATTGGGTAGACCCATAAAGGCACTTCGATCAGATCGAGGTGGAGAATACCTTTCTGATGAGTTCTTGGGACACTTGTTAGAGAATGGGATTTTATCCCATTTGACTGCGCCGGGCACTCCGCAGCAGAATGGCGTAGCAGAGAGAAGGAATAGGACTTTGTTGGACATGATTCGGTCCATGATGAGTTATTCATCATTGCCTTTATCCTTTTGGGGATATGCACTACAAACTGCATGTTATCTTTTGAACAATGTGCCTTCAAAATCGGTCCCTAAAACTCCTCACGAGTTGTGGACAAGACGGAAGACATCCTTAAACCATATTCGCATATGGGGATGTCCAGCTCATGTCCTGTTTAAGGATCCGAATAAGTTGGAAGCACGTTCAGAAGTTTGCGTGTTTGTAGGATATCCAAAAGGGACTAAAGGGGGTTATTTTTATAACCCAAAGGAAAATAAAGTCGTGGTTTCAACTAATGCAACTTTCCTTGAGGAGAGTTACATGAACGACTTTAAACCTCAAAGCAAAGTGGTGCTTGAGGAGTTGAGGGGTAATCCGTTTACTCCGGAGGTTCCGAACGAAACCATTCCGATCGGTGTAGAAAAACCAAACAAACCTGAACAACAACCACAGGGGCTTCGGCGTAGTGGGAGGATCGGGCGTCAACCTGAGAGGTATATGTTCAATGGGGAGGTCTTTTTGGCTGAACCGGATGAACATGACAGGGATCCTTATACTTACGCAGAAGCTATGGAGGATGTTGATTCAAGACTCTGGACAGAGGCCATGAACATTGAGATGAAGTCTATGGAGACTAATCGGGTCTGGGAGCTCGTGGATCTTCCCGAAGGGGTAAAACCCATAGGGTGTAAGTGGATCTACAAGAGGAAAAGAGGAGTGGATGGAAAGGTCGAAACCTTTAAGGCTAGACTGGTAGCTAAGGGTTATACGCAAAAGGAAGGAATCGATTATGAGGAAACCTTTTCGCCTGTAGCCATGCTTAAGTCCATCCGGATTCTCTTGTCCATAGCTGCCGCTCTCGACTACGAGATTTGGCAGATGGATGTCAAGACGGCTTTTCTAAATGGCTATCTTGATGAGTCCATTTATATGGAACAACCAGACGGGTTCAAGGTCGCGGGTCAAGAGGGTAAGGTTTGTAAGTTGCTAAAGTCTATTTATGGACTTAAGCAGGCTTCTCGTTCTTGGAACATAAGATTTGATCAAGTGATCAAGACTTATGGGTTCTCACAAAATGTGGATGAACCATGTGTTTACAAACACATTAAGAATGGGAAGGTGGTTTTTCTACTACTCTATGTAGATGACATTCTGCTAATTGGCAATGACATTGGGGCGTTGTCATCGGTCAAATTATGGTTGACCAAGCAGTTTGACATGAAGGACTTGGGTGAGGCTAATTTTGTTCTCGGTATCCAGATCTTGCGGGATAGGAAGAACAAAATGATAGCTTTGTCACAGGCCAGCTACATAGATAAAATTCTCAGGAGGTTTGCAATGCAGGATTCCAAGAAAGGTGGGCAACCATCTAGGTCTGGAATTACTCTTTCTAAGAAAGACTCTCCAAAGTCTTATGAAGAAAGAGAATACATGAAGAAGGTGCCTTATGCTTCGGCAGTGGGTAGTCTCATGTATGCCATGCTTTGCACTCGACCGGATATTAGCTATGCGGTCGGGATTGTGAGTCGATTTCAGGCGGATCCAGGACCGAACCATTGGGTTGCGGTAAAGCATATTTTCAAGTACCTGAGAAGGACTCGAGGGTATATGCTTGTGTATTCGGGTGAGGATTTAACTCCTCTAGGATACACTGATTCGGATTTTCAATCCTGCCTGGATTCTAGGAAATCGACTTCAGGGTTTGTGTTTACTCTGAGTGGCGGTGCCATCAGTTGGAGAAGTGCGAAGCAAGATTGCACTTCGGATTCAACGATGGAGGCCGAGTATGTGGCGGCTAGTGATGCTTCGAAAGAAGCAGTGTGGCTCCGCAAGTTCCTTGGGGATCTTGAGGTAGTTCCTGGTATGGATAAAGCGGTATCACTGTACTGTGATAACAGTGCGGCGGTAGCTAATGCTAAGGAACCAAGATTTCACAAGAAGAGTAAGCATATTGATCGGAAGTATCATGTGATAAAGGACTTCGTTGAGAGCGGGCATGTCACGGTGTGCAAGATCGCGTCAGAGGACAATTTAGCTGATCCATTTACGAAGACACTTTCTGGGAGAGTCTTCGAAAGGCATGTGGAAGCTATGGGGATGCGAAATTTGCAGTATTTACTCACTTAGTGCAAGTGGGAGATTGTTAGACATGTATGCTCTAAGGAGTAAAAATGTAATACGTTTTTGGAGACATTTTTATCAATAAAGAATTTATTCATTTATATATACCAAATATTGTCCTCTTTACGTTCATATTCGTTGAATGTATGATAAGCAAACAGTAGTCTGAGACTGTCAGTCTAAACCTTAAGAGTTGGGCATATGATGGGATGATTATGCGGTAGACACGACTCTTAAGGTGATGGTCTAAAATATATGATCCGCAATCGAGGGAATAAAGTTGGGCGCTTTATTCATGTAAAGATTGTTATGTTGTCTATATCCCTTTTGGGAGATGGTTTGTCTTGGCCATCGGAGTTGGACTCCGTGAATAGAAACATTGGCGCGTTGTCATAGGTGACGATGTGTTGGATCGGGACATAAAGTGAATTGATTTGGATTAATAATTCTGTCTTGGCAAATCGATTCACTTTAGACAGTCGTTTGTATTGTATCTTAATCCTGAGATGAATAATGGGCCCGTTGTCTCGACTTGTGTCTTTTGATGTACCAATGGGTGACTCCCACATCTCTATAGTGGCATGCATGCCGGTACGTTGGAGGCATGACTCTTGATAGCGTAGACTTGTTATTCATAGATATGGAATCCATAGCTCCTCTTTAGGAGTAATGATATCCTCTTATATGCGTTGTCCTGTAATTGGAAAACTGGAGCGCTCAACCATTTGGATACATAGGTGTAACCGAATGGTATACTATCTTTGGATGGTAAGTTTTCTAATGGTGAGACAATGGAACGTAAGATAAAAATAATCGGGAAGGTAAGACAGAACTTGTCCTTAAGCCGATTATGGATGATCATATGGGGATGCGATACACTATGATATGTCATGGAGACTTAGCTACATGAGCTTCGTAATTCTGTAAAGTTCGAGAGTGCAGCTCCAAGCTTTTAGTGGAGTAGCGTTGGAGTTGATAATTGTGAAATGTATATCTGGGATATTGGGTTTCATAATTATCATGAGCTTGAACTTTATAGGTCCATTTTGGTCCCCTTTGCTAGCTCACAAAATCCTGTAACGACACGGCGTGCTTTTCCAATAATTGGTGACTTATGTCGGATTTATCAGATTGGTTTAAAATTTATAAGAATCAAATAATTCATGTCTGTTTATCGGTTGAATTAATTTTGTAAGAAATTAGTTCAAGATGAACTTGTTGAATTATGGCGTTCGGATAATTCTTGTCTGTTTATCGGTTGTTTTAATTTTGGACAATTAGAACAAGATAAACTTGTAGAATTATTTGAATTGATTTATTTTCTTAGAGATTATCTTGATAGAGTTTGTTTTGATCAGATATCTTTTCTATTGGGCTATTTGAATCAAAACTGAGACTTTATCCTTTAGAATCTCGGGTGGAAAATAAAAGATTCGCGGAGATTTTTTCTCGGCAGTTCGGCCTGCCGATCAGAAAGTTCGGCCTGCCGAACTGGCCAGTTCGGCCTGCCTATCTCACAGTTCGGCATGCCGACCGCGACAGCTAAGATTACGCGTTTTTCACGCGTATCTTATCAGATATTGATCCGAACTTGATTCTGTTTCGATTTTTGAGACCTAATCTGATATGGACTGACCCCAAGGACCAATAGGTATAAAAAGGGAGTGAGTCTAATGATTTACTCAGATCAATTTGAGAGATTAAGAGTGATACTCTTCTAGTGAGCATCTGAAAACTCCCTGAGAGCTTTTGTTCACAAATCACGAACACTAGCTTTGGGTTCTCTCTATTGGTTGGAAGGAGAGTCACCGGTGGAAGAGCTGTACGTGTGAGCCCACACTCACTCCGGTTGTGGATAGAGAATAGCAAAGAAGACCAGTTGGTTGAGGCTCTTCTGGAACGTTACTTCTCTACACAGGTCGCGGAGGTTCTTCGGCACACTGAGGTTAGTAAGATCTGTTTAATTTATACATATAACATGTCATACTTGTATTTTGGAAAATACTCTGATGAAAATTTTTAAAAATTCCGCTGCGCACTTTGTTTCCAACACTAGAAACCAAGATCATACCATCAACAACCGTGTGTACCAACATGAGAATCTTATCCTCTAGATGCCATTGCATGAACCTACATTGGAGCCTTTCCCTTTCCTCTACCGACATTGCTGGGTCCTGGAGTATTCTGCCGATGCTGCTGAGAAGGAGACGACTGCACACTACTTGTACTCAGGGCTCGATACTGAGGGACACTACGCTGGAAGTGCTGCGGCTGCTGCCCCGTGCTGGATATGAGACCTACTGAGGAGAGAACTGGGGATACTACAACTGCGGGTACTACTGAGGTGGAGGTAGGGTCTAAGGCTGAGACTAACGACTGGCATCCTCCCTGGTCTGAGATCCAAGACGGGCACTCCCGATCAGGCAATTCCTCTTGATGTGTCTGGGCTGCTGACAGAAATGACAATGGAAGCTGTAGGGATTGCTACGCCCGTTGCCAGACAAACTGCTGCTACCACTAGTCGCGCCACCTTGCTTTCCCTTCTCCAGAGTCAGACGGCTACTAGTGCTCTTCCTACCACTCCTCTGTGGTCCTCCTGAAGCCTTGGCTCGGTCCTCACAATACTGCACATAATCATTCTCCACGGATATCGCCAACGACACAAGCTCTCTAAAACTCCTAAGCCGCAGAGCAACCAACTATCGCCGAATAAGAGCCTTGAGCCCTTCCTGAAACTTAATACACTTCTCACGCTCCGATGCCACAGCTGATGGAGCAAACCTAGCCAACTCATTAAACCTTGCCTCATATTCCTGGACTGACAAATCACCTTGCTGTAACCTGTAGAACTCAGCTGCCTTCTGATCTCTATACCCCTGTAAAAAATATCGATCATAGAACAGCTCCTCGAACCTGTCCCAACTAATATCACTACCGCGCTCCAAACGCTTAGCTTGTTTCCACCAAGTGTTAGCGCCACCCTCAAGCTTATACGGAACAAACTCCACACGATACTCCTCAGGCACACCAAGGGTATCCAAATGCTTCAAGATCGAATCCAGCCAATACTCTGCTAACTGTGGATCCCCATTACCATCAAAAGTCAGAACTGACGCACGCTAGAATTCCTTAAAGTACGCATGCTGACTACCAACATCAGAACCTTCTGGTCTAGCCCTGGCTGCTATCTACCAGAAAGCCGCAAACATAGACCTCATCATGCTCTAATCAATTCTGAACTTGGCATCAGCTGTCGAACAACGTCTAGGTGCCATTCTCTCACTTCTAAAAACAAAATTTGGACTGTCAGAGGTATTTCATTGTCAAACCTATGTGTGCACAATTCCCAAGGTTCATAACCTTGAGCTCTAATACCATTCTGTCATGCCCTGGAGTACGGGAGGTGACGTGGTGGATTATTTAAATTAATTAAAAGAGAATTTAATTAAAAATCAAGGGTTTAGTGGTTTGAATTAAATATAAAGTGTGAAAGTTTAAACAAAGCCATTGCATGAAAAATTAATATTAAAGAATAGACATAACGATTATGGGTCCCACAGATCCACAATTTGTGCACACACATGGTACTGACAATATCATAAATACAATCACAGTTCAAGTACAAGTAAAGTTAAAATCTTAAACGCCTTGATTTAAATAATACAAATAAGTTTACTAGTCCCTCTATTGCTCCTGGGTCTTGTCCGTTGAATCTTCTCCAAACCTAAATGAAAAACCACCTAGAAGGGGGGGGGGGGGGGGGGGGGGGGGGGAATTTAAAGCAAATAAAACGTGAGCGAAAGGCTCAGCAGGACTATGTTTAATAAAATAATTCAATTTAAAGAAACATTTCATTATTCAGGAATTATTTAAAAGAAATCTTAAATGAATAAATAAATAAATAGATTTGAGTAAAACCATTCTTACCCAGAATAGTCTACTCGTACAGCCAGTAATATCATTTTCCTTTCCTAGGCAAACCAAAATAGTATGACCACCGTAGTGGCCCAGCTGGGTTTCAGGACCTGCCCCCAAGGTCGATCGCTACATGACCCGATCTCTGATATGGCATCATGCCTATGTGTTTATTATCATCATCATTCAAACCCAATTACCGAGTGTTGTCATTTACATTCATTATGAAGTCCATTTCAGTTCACGATATATTAATATATAACCGATAAATTCATTTTTCAAACAACCATTGAAAACATTTTAATAGAAATCCTTTTCAAAGCCAAATCATTTTGAAACTAGGCTACCAAGGAATAGGGTAGAAGTCCTATCTCAATACTCGTGCCGGTGCCCCACACCATAATCCCGGTCCGCTATACGTTAGCTCCGCGGAACCACGAACGATCCTAGATATAAACTAAGTCGATCAATATCTAGTTTGAGACATTCTATGTTAATAAACCATTTCATGATGTCCTAGTGTGCCATTTGTATCTTTAAAATCATTCTATAAGGTTGGAATTTATATCGGGGTTCAAAACAGTGAAAACGGGTGAAAATCACAAAATTTTCCATGCTTCGGCCGGCTTGCCGAACTCCCTGCTTCGGCAGGCCAAACTGTACAGTTCGGCCTGCCGAAAGCCAGGTTCGGTCGGCTGAACATTCCCAAGTTTGACCTACCGGAGAGATGAACACCGGCCGGCCGATCCCTTGATCTGACCTACCGAACACGTGGTCTGGCCTGTCGAACTGGGAAAACCTAGAAATTCAGCCACAGGTTTTTCGATCCCCAAAATTCAAATCTTGATTCTAACCTGTTTTTCTCAAATCCTAGGCATGGAAAACAATTATAGTTGATAGAAAAACATAGTAGAACACATTTGAACTCATTTAAACAAGATTTAAACTCAAAAATCTCAAAAATCCAAAATTGAGAAAATAGGGAGAAAAATGGAAAATCTTGAATCCAATTCGTTTTTCTTCAATCTAAGCTTAGATTCTAGTTGTTCTAAGTTCACTTAACTTAAATCCAAGGTTTTCTAAGCTCAAACAAACCTAGATTTCAAAAATGCACAAAATTGAAAATTTTGTAAAAAGTTTGGAAATTTCAAAACTAACCTCGAATCGAAGCTTCAATCCATGATCTCGGTTGTCAAAACACGTCCCCAAGCTTCCTCCTTGCTAACCCGAAGCTTGGATTAGAATTTGATTCAAAATTTTGAGAGAAAATTTGAGAGAGAGGAGAGTAGTCGAGAGAGATCAAGAGAGAGAGAGAAGTGAGCAGAGTGAAGAGAGAGAGAGAGGGAGAGAAAGGAAATAAATAGAGGAAATCGGTAGGCGATTTTACTGTGCGAAAACCATATGCCGCTCACCGTTTTGGTAAAACGGAATATTTTTAACATTTTACAAATTGTTGTATTTTTAAAACTCAAAACATCATTTTAAAACAATAAGAAATCATTTGAATTCATCAAATTAACAAAACAACCAAAAATTCAAAATCCAACCAA
Organism: Artocarpus heterophyllus; assembly: GCA_025403435.1. Lineage (NCBI taxonomy): Eukaryota > Viridiplantae > Streptophyta > Magnoliopsida > Rosales > Moraceae > Artocarpus > Artocarpus heterophyllus. The sequence goes on along the minus strand of CM046339.1, from coordinate 7,206,069 downwards.
GTAATCAAATTAATGTTGAAACATTAATTATGGCACACTAATTCATCATTTATATTACATTAACATTAAATAAATTTCGGGGCGTTACAATTAGGTCCACACTTTATGAGATGCTTTAATGCCAAACACTTTATACTTTATTAGATTACTTTAATTAGGCGAACCTTATATGATAGTCTTAATACACATTTATTTAATATATTAGCCTATATATTATTGGAATTAATTTCAACAATCTCCCACTTGGGCTATATATGAAAATTTATAAATGTGAATTATACCTTATGAGCTCATGAATTGTGCTATCATTACCAAAAAAAATCTCCAACCAATCCGGTCCATTAATCATATCAGTAGAGGATCAAAGCGGTCTTCGTTACATGTAATGTAACTAAACCCATCAATGGTAATGTATATTAATATAATCAATGACATGGATCAAGTATGGATGTGTAGCAAGGAAATTTCATGCAATGTGATCTTAACATGCCTATTTCCTACTGGTCCACTTTAAAATCTTAGTGAGATCAAATCATACCAAAATCAGAGTGTGAATAAACTGAAAACTTTATTTCTGTAGAAACAACCATAAATCATCCATAAAATAACCATAAAATGTGTCTACAATTGAAAAGCATCCAAAGCATAAACTCCTACTAAAATAACATATCCTTAAGAGATACAACCATTTGAGTGGTGTGCTCATGAAAGACCTCGGGTGGTACTCCTTTAGTAAGCGGATCCACAACCATAGAGTTTGTCCTAATATGCTCTATAGACACATGACCACTCTGTACTCTTTCTTTAACAACTAGAAACTTGATGTCTATGTGCTTTGACTTTGTTGAGCTCCAGTTGTTGTTGGAATACAATACTGCTGACTTATTGTCACAAAATAACTTAAGTGGTCTTTCAATTCCATCCACAATTTGCAGCCTAGTGACAAAATTCCGTAGCCATATCCCATAGTTGGATGCCTCATAACATGCTATAAACTCTGCTGCCATGGTGGAAGAAGCTATTATTGTCTACTTAGCACTCTTTCAGGAAATAGTTCCTCCAGCTAGCAGGTAGATACAACCCGATGTGGATTTTTGACTATCTTGGCACCTAGCAAAATCATAATCTGAATACCCAATTATCTCCAACTGATCTGATCTTCTATATGTGAGCATGTAATCCTTCGTTCTCTGTAAATACCGCATGACTCATTTGGTTGCTTTCCAATGATCCAATCTTAGATTACTTAAGTACCTGCCTAGCATCCCAACAATGTATGCAATATCTGGACGCGTACAAACCTGAGTATACATCAAACTCCCTACGGCTGATGCATAAGGAATCTTCTACATCTCTTTTGAACTTGTCTCCCTTAACGACAAGGGTGTCACCTGGTTTACAATCCTGCATGCCAAAATATTCCACCAATTCCATTATAGTCCTGAAAGAGTCTTTTGAAGAAACTGGAGAAAAAGTCTCTTTATAGTCGATGCCTTTTTTTTTAGTAAATCCCTTTGCAACAAGACAAGCCTTATATCTCTCTACATCGCCTTTTGAATCCCTCTTGGTTTTAAATATCCATTTGCAACCAATGGGTTTCGCTCCTTCAGGTAATGGGACAAGATCCTAAATGTCATTGTCTTTCATGGACTTTATCTCCTTATTCATTACATCAATCCACTTCTGAGAGTTAAAACTTTGCATGGCTTGATGGAAATGGATTACATCATCCTCCACCACTCTAATATCAACCTCATGTTCTTGGAGAAATATGATATAATCATCAAGAATCGCACTTCTCCTTTCTTTAGTGGATCTCCTTAAGGGCATAGGTTCTTGAGGTGGTAGAGTTTGTTCTTCTGGAGCAGTTTCTAGAATGGGAGGTTCTCTAACATTATCTTGATTTGGACTGTTTCTTGAACAATGTCAGGAATAGGAACCTGATCAATGTCAATAACAGCTGTGGGAATATCAACATATTCCTCTTCAAAGACAAAGTTCTTTTTCCTTAACCTCATCTCCCCCCGCAAACTCGACATCCTCAAAGAACCGAGTAGTTTCCATCTCAAAAATCGACTTAGTCATGGGATCATAAAATTTGTAACCCTTTGACCTCTCAGAATATCCAATAAAATAGCAGTTGACAGCTTTGAAATCTAGTTTCTTTTCATTTGCCCTATAAGGCCTTGCCTCAATTGGACAGCCCCAAATGTGCAAGTGATTCAAACTAGGCTTTTTGCCTGTCCAAAGCTCATAAGGGGTTTTGGCAGTTGCTTTAGTTGGAATTCTATTGAGTATGTAAGCTGTAGTTTTTAAGGCTTCTCCCCCGAGAGATTTTGGCAAGGTAGAATAACTAATCATACTCCTCACCATGTCCTTAAGTGTTCTATTTTGCCTCTCAGCAACACCATTCATGCTAGGTGATCCTGGCATGGTGTACTGTGGGACGATACTACACTCCTCTAGGAACTTAGCAAACAGTCCTGGGTGTTGTTCATCTCATCCGTTATATCTGCCATAGTATTTGCCACCATGGTCAGATTAACGCCTTTAATCCTTTTGTTGAGTTGGTTCTTAACTTCAGCCTTATAATTCTTGAACACATCCAGTGACTGGGACTTTTCATAAAAGAGATATAGGTAGCCATATTGTGAGAAATCGTCTATGAACGTAATAAAATATTGTTGACCATTCCTAGAAGCCATAGGGAATGGCCCACAAATATCTATATGAATTAGTTCTAAGATGTCTGACGCCCTGTTGGCACCTAATCTCCTTATGTTTTTCTATTTCCCCTTTATGCAATTAACACAAATTTCAAAATTTGTAAAATCAAAGGATCAAAAATCCTGTCTGACATAAGTCTCTCTATTCTCTGCTTGGAGATATGATTTAATCTCTTGTGCCATAATGAAGTAGAATTCTGATTGGTTAATTTTTGCTTTACACCACACGTACTTATATGCAAGGTTTCATTAAATGAGGCAACCGTATTAAGCAAATAAAAGTTGTCATAAGCAGATAAAGAACCAGAACCAATAACTTTTGAATTTTGAAAAAAATATTAAATTGACTATTTCCAAATGAACCAGAATAATCAAATTTGTCTAGTATAGAAATAGAAACCAAATTCTATCTAAACGACGGTACAACATAAGTCTCATTCAAATCCAAATAAAATCCAGTCCTTAATAATAACCTAAATGTTCCTATTGCCTCAACTTCCATTGACTTGCCATCACCTACATAGATGTATCTTTCACCATCACTTGGCTTTCGGTAGCTCAAGCAACCCTATATAGACACACTTATATGAGTAGTAGCATCGGAATCTATCCACTACTTGTGTCTTGGTACTGAAGTTAAATTAACCTTAGAATAGACTAGATTGAGAAGTGTACCTTTCTTTGCGTGATAGTTGGTACATTGCTTCTTCTTATGTCCAATACCTCCATAGAAGAAACATGCAAATTCATTACCTGGTCTGTTCTGTTGTTTCTTTTGTGGTGCCACACCTGCAGCTTCCTTACCCTTCTTTCTTTTCTTATTCTTGTCCTTAGAGGCTGTAGCCAAATGAGCGCTTTCTACCTTCTCTTGCTTCAGCCTTTCTACCTTTTCTTCCTTACCCTTTTGTTCTTTCTTTTGTGGTGCCGCACCTACAGCTTCCTTACCCTTCTTTCTTTTCTTATTCTTGTCCTTAGAGGCTGTAGCTAAATGAGCACTTTCTACCTTTTCTTGTTTCAGCCTTTCCTCTCCTTGCACACAATATGAGATGAGCTCATTAAGGGACCATTTGTCCTTTTGACAGTTGTAGCTCACTTTAAATTGACTGAACTGTATAGGAAGAGATATCAAAACTAAATGCACGAGCAAGTCCTCAGATAGCTCTTACTTAAGTGCCTTCAGTTTTGAAGCAAGATGAGACATCTCCATGATGTACTCCCTTATGTTCCCTTTTCCTCTATACCTCATTAAAATAAGGTTTGCCAAAAGCGTACTTGTTTTAGCCTTTTCATTCTTGGCAAACCTCTTATCAATTTCCTCAAGGAAACCTATGGCTGTAGTAACCTTTTCAGGCACAGTGCCCCTAAAAGCTTCAGGAATAGCATGCTTCATGATCATAAGACTCATGCGATTTTAACGATCTAACCTTTCCATGTCCCTCTTATCATTAGAGGAACTATTATCTGTTAGGTCAGGAGGCCGCTCAACCCTCAATGCAAGGTCTAGATCCGTGACACCGAGAACAATTATAATGTTCTCTTGCCATACCTTGAAATTTGTGTCTTAAGCATGGGAATCAAATTGATGCTAACAGAAATATTAGAAGCAAAACTTGTAACTGAATAGAGAACAAAACAACAAAACAATAAGCTCACATAAGTTCCATATCATACTTAAATAAATTCAAATAATGGTAGGACCCATCACAAGATACCTAGCACAACATTAATATTTAGTCTTTGGACAAAAATTTTAACTTGTAAGTGGTACTCTTGGTATAGTAATCAAATACTAACAATAAGAACATGTCAAACAATAAATCTTCCTTTGGGATGATTTATTGTTCACATGTAAAGAACCGAATAATTATCACGTGTTTATTACTATAGGTGTACATGCAATTTTGTTAAATATTAGCCTTCTTTTGGGCCGATCAATATTCACATAAGTTACATGGACACAACTGTTTGTATTTCAAAATAAATTAATTTCCACAAAAGAGGCCACTTTGGTAACATGTTGCATCAATTAATTCATTTCAAAATACATATAAAATACCAATATTTGAATTTAATAGTGCACCAAAAAATGACCAAAATTAAAATTAAAAAAATAAAAAAAATTTGGTCAAAGTTAGTTAACTGTCAATGGTCAACTGTCAAAGTCAGGCAATAAAGTTAAACCGGGTCAGGTCCATGCAGGTCGGGTGCTGTATGGATGGATTAACCCTATTCATCTCTTTACCCAAACCCAATTACCCAAAAATTTGACCTAGAACCAATTTGCTTTAATACACCTAATGGGCTTGACAAACCTTAGGCCTAACTGAAATAAACTTAACTTGGTAAACCAGATAATTCAATAGTTACACAAAACGGACGGTTGCAGGCTCTAAACGGTTTTGCATCAATTTTTGTTTATTTGGCAACCATTGTTGGCGTGCAACAAATAAAATAAATTTAAAAAAATTGATGAAAACGGTTGATGAAAGCTCTTTTACAACTTTACCCAGATTCAACCAAAATATTGAAATATGTATATACTTCAATTTTTTTTTTTATTATTCTTCTTTTCTGCAGCCATGCCGTATGGTGATGAAATCATGATTTGGTTTTGCAGCCATGCCATTGATTAAAAACTTCAATCAATCTTGAATATATATATGACGAAATCCTTACGAACTGAATCATGAAAAGGCAGCCTGGCCACCGCTTGGCCCTTTTTTTTTATTATATCAATGGCTGCCGTAATGAAACCATAAAACCGAATCCATGAAACCAAATCATTGAATCCACATATAAACACGGTTTTGTATATATCCAAGTCATTCTGAATCTCATAAATATATATATAAACGGTTATTCAATGGTACATTCCGAATTTAGATTCAACAAAATTCAGTCAGCAAATACCAAAGTCATATATATATATATATGTCTATATTCTGAATCCAAATATGTAATCATGAACTAAATCTTTATTCAACAAATCAAACAACCATAATCCTTATTCAACCAAAAATTTTTGAGAAAATATTTCTCAATGGTTCAACATGAGCAGGCTCTAATGCCACTTGTTGGAGAAAATTTTATAGATGAAAACTATCATCAAATCCAAAGTCTCATGTTAATTTATCAAGAAAATTAGGGGAAGCATACCTTAATCCATATGAATGGATGTAATCCTTGAATCCTCTTTTGGTTCTTGATCTTTTGAGTCAAGAAAGTATGATTTCTCTGAGAGAAAGTTTTCTTTCTATCTTTTCCAGTGATGGGATGCCAGAAAAGTTACGTACCATCTGACTCAGGGACCATAACCGTTTAGTTTATAAAATTCCTTAAGTTGTCTTATTTTTATTTTGACCCATCACAAAAATAGAAATTAGACTTTGTTGAAAAAATAGTATGCAGCGAAATTTTAAAATTTTTTTATATCAGAATATTTTTTAAAACACAAGTTTGACATGTTATGTGCATAAATTAACCAGATCTTACTAACCTTTTATATGCCGAAAAGCTCCTACAATCAATGAAGAGAAGTAACGTTCCAGAAGGACCTCAACCAGCTGGTCTTCTTTTCTATTCTCCATCCACGATCACAGTGAGTGTGGGCTCATGTCGTTCAGCTTTTCGACCAGGTGATTCTCCTTCCAACCAATTGAGAGAACCCAAAGCTACAGTTTGTGATTTGTGAACAATAGCTCTCAAGGAGTTTCTAGAGTCTTACTGGTAGAGTCTCACTCTCAATCTCTTAACTGATCTAAATAAAATGAGAATCACTCCTTTTTTACAGATGCAGGGCCCAGAAGTCAGTCCTTATCAGATAAGGCCTCAAAAATTTGAATCAGAATCAAATCAAGATCAATATCTGATAAAATCCGTGTCTAAACGCGAGATCTTCTTATCACGCGGCCGCATGTCTATCTATCTAACCGGCATGCCAAACTTGCCCCATCGGCAGGACGAACCTGAGGATTGGTATGCCGAACCTGCGATAAAAATCCCAGCGAATCTTTTATTCTCCACCCGAGATTCTATAGGATAAAGTCTCAATTTTAATTTAAATAACTCAATTGAGAAGTTATCTAATTAAAACAACTTTATCTAGATAATCTCAAGGACAATAAATGAATTCCTGATAATTCTACAAGTTTATCTTGATTCAAATTATTCAAAAGTAAATCAACTAATAAACAAACAAGAATTATCCAATCCTAATAATTCAACAAGTTCATCTTGAATAAATTTTATCATAAAATTAATTCACTCGATAAACAGACATGAATTATTTGATTCTTCTGAATTTCAGCCAATCTGATAAATCTGACATAAGTTACCAATTATTGGAAAAACACATCGTATCGTTACAGGATTTATTATGAGCTAGCAAAGGGGGCCGAATGGACTTATATAGTTCAAGCTCTTAATAATTACAAAACCCAATATCCTAGATATACATTTCATAATTATCAACTCCAACGCTCCTCCACTAAAAGCTTAGAGCTGCACTCTCGAACTATATAAAATTACGAAGCCCGTATAGCTAAGTCTTCATGACATATCATAATATATTGTATCCCCATAGGATTATCCATAATCGGCTTAAGGACAAGTTCTGTCATACCTTCCTGATTATTTTTATCTTACATTCCATTATCTCACTATCGAAAAACTTACCATCCAAAGACAGTATACCATTTGGTTACACCTATGTATTCAAATGGTTGAGCGCTCTAGTTTTTCAATTATAGGATAACACATATAAGAGGATATCAACTACTCCTAAAGACGAGCTATGGATTCCATATCTATGAATAACAGGTCTACGTTATTAAGAGTTATGCCTCCAATGTACCGACATGCGTACCACTATAAAATATGGATATCGCCCTTTGGTATATCAAAAGACATAAGTCAAGACAACCGGCCCACTATTCATGTTAGGATTAAGATACAATACAAATGATTGTCTAAAGTGAATCGATTTGCCGAGACAAAATTATTAATCCAAATCAATTCACTTCATGTCCCGATCTAACACATCGTCACCTATGACAATATGCCAATGTTTTTATTCACGGAGTCCACCTCCGATGGTCAAGACAAATCATCTCCCAATAGGGATATAGACAACATAACAATCTTTACATGAGTAAAGTGCCCAACTTTATTCCCTCGATTGCGGATCTTATGATTTAGACCGTTACCTTAAAAATCGTGTCTTTTATAAAATCTGTCCATCATATGCTCAATTCTTAAAGGTTTAGATCGACAGTCTCAGACTTTTGTTTGCTTAACATACATTCAACAAATATGAATGTAAAGAGGACAAGATTTGGTATATAAATAATAAATAAATTCTTTATTGATAAAAATGTCTCTAAAAACATATTACATTTTAACTCCTTAGGGCATACACGTCTAACAATCTCCCACTTGCACTAAGTGAGTAAATATGACAAATCTTGCATCCCCATAGCTTCTACATGCCTCTCAAAGAATTTCCCCATAAGTGTCTTCGTGAATAGATCAGCTAAATTGTCCCTTGACGTGATTTTGCACACCATGACATGCCTGCCCTCGATGAATTCCTTTATCACATGATACTTCCAATCAATATGCTTACTTTTCTTGTGAAATCTTAGTTCCTTAGCATTATCTACCGCTACACTGTTATCACAGTATAGTGATACCACCTTATCTATACTAGGAACAACTTCAAGATCCCCAAGGAACTTGCAAAGCCACACTACTTCTTTGGAAGCATCACTAGCTACCACTTACTTAGCCTCCATCATTGAATATGAAGTGCAATCTTGCTTCACACTTCTCCAACTAAGGGCACCGCCGCTCAGAGTAAACACAAAATCCAAAGTCGATCTCCTAGAATCTAGACAAGATTGAAAATTTGAGTCAGTATATCCTAGAAGAGTTAAGTCCTCACCCAAATGCATAAGCATATACTCCCAAGTCCTTTTCAAGTACTTGAAAATATGCTTGACTGCAACCCGATGGTTCGATCCTAGATCCGTCTGAAATCGACTCACAATTTCGATCGCATAATGAATATCCAGTCATGTGCAAAGCATGACATACATGAGACTACCTACTGCCAAAGCATAAGGCACCTTCTTCATGTAAACAAAGTTTAAAAGAGAATAATAAAAACGTTTTATCGATTCTTTATCCTTGAATCCTCAAGCTGTATCCTTCTTCATGTAAAGCCCATCTTCAAGTCTTCAATTGTTAGACATGTATGCCCTAAGGAGTAAAAATGTAATACGTTTTTGGAGACATTTTTATCAATGAAGAATTTATTCATTTATATATACCAAATCTTGTCCTCTTTACGTTCATATTCGTTGAATATATGATAAGCAAACAGTAGGCTAAGACAGTCAGTCTAAACCTTAAGAATTGGGCATATGATGGACTAATTATGCAGAAGACACGATTCTTAAGGTGATGGTCTAAAACATATGATCCGCAATTGAGGGAATAAAGTTGGGTGTTTTATTCATGTAAAGATTGTTATGTTGTCTATATCCCTTACGAGAGATGGTTTGTCTTGACCATCGGAGTTGGACTCCGTGAATAGAAACATTGGCACGTTGTCATAGGTAACGATGTGTTGGATCGGGACATAAAGTGAATTGATTTGGATTAATAATTCTGTCTTGGCAAATCGATTCACTTTAGACAGTCATTTGTATTGTATTTTAATCCTGAGATGAATAGTGGGCCCGTTATCTCAACTTGTGTCTTTTGATGTACCAAAGGGTGACACCCACATCTCAAAAGTGGTATGCATGTCGGTACGTTGGAGGCATGACTCGTGATAGCGTACACTTGTTATTCATAGATATGGAATTCATAGCTCCTCTTTAAGAGTAATGATATCCTCTTATATGCGTTGTCCTGTAATTGGAAAACTGGAGCGCTCAACCATTTGGATACGTAGGTGCAACCGAATGATATACTATCTTTGGATGGTAAGTTTTCTAATGGTGAGACAATGGAAAGTAAGATAAAAATAATTAGGAAGGTAAGACAGAACTTATCCTTAAGCCGATTATGGATGATCATATGGGGATACGATACACTATGATATGTCATGGAGACTTAGCTACACGAGCTTCGTAATTCTATAAAGTTCGAGAGTGCAACTCCAACGCTACTCCAATAAAAGCTTGGTTTAAAATGTATATTGAAGTAGCGTTGGAGTTGATAATTGTGAAATGTATATCTGGGATATTGGGTTTCATAATTATCATGAGCTTGAACTTTATAGGTCCATTTTGGTCCCCTTTGCTAGCTTACAAAATCCTGTAACGACACGGCGTGCTTTTCCAATAATTGGTCACTTATGTCGGATTTGTCAGATTGGTTTAAAATTTGGAAGAATTAAATAATTCATATTTGTTTATCGGTTGAATTAATTTTGTAAGAAATTAGTTCAAGATAAACTTGTTGAATTATTGCGATCAGATAATTCTTGTCTATTTATCGGTTGTTTTAATTTTGGACAAATTAGATCAAGATAAACTTGTAGAATTATTGTGAATTGATTTATTTTCTTAGAGATTATCTTGATAAAGTTTGTTTTGATAAGATAACTTCTCTATTGGGTTATTTGAATCAAAACTGAGACTTTATCCTTTAGAATCTCGGGTGGAAAATAAAAGATTCGTAGAGATTTTTTCTCTGGAGTTTGGCCTGTCGGATGACGTGTTCGGCCTGTCGATGGGCCCTGTTCGGCCTGTCGATCAACGAGAGATAAGATTACACGTTTTCACGTGGATCTTATCAGATATTGATTCGAACTTGATTCTGTTTCGAGCTTTTGAGACCTAATCTGATAAGGACTGACCCCAGGACCAATAGTTATATAAAGGGAGTGAGTCTCATGATTTACTCAGATCAATTTGAGAGATTAAGAGTGATACTCTTCTAGTGAGCATCTGAAAAACTCCTTGAGAGTTATTGTTCACATATCACGAACACTAGCTTTGGGTTCTCTCTATTGGTTGGAAGGAGAGTCACCAGTAGAAGAGCTGTACGTGTGAGCCCACACTCACTCCAGTTGTGGATAGAGAATAGCAAAGAAGACCAGTTGGTTGAGGCTCTTCTGGAACGTTATTTCTCTACATAGGTTGCGGAGGTTCTTGGGTATATAGAGGTTAGTAAGATCTGTCTAATTTATACATATAACATGTCAAACTTGTGTTTTGGAAAATACTCTGATGGAAAAATTTTTAAAATTCCACTACGCACCGTGTTTCCAACAATTGGTATCAGAGTGCCATGGTTTTTACATAAATTTACAAGTTTGTGATCATGTTATATGCATAAATTTTGTGATCTTTATCTCACCTATGCTTGAATTGAATTTTATAGAGAGATGGCACTCTAGGTTTCTATATAATATATATGTTCTCATGGATTTTGTGGTGAATGTTTATTAATTAATTATGGTTGATTAAATTATTGTTTAATTAATTATTAATTAATTAATTTATACCGGTTATGGTTCCTTAGAGGTTAGAATATGTATCTAAGTTTTTCATGTAATTAGATGGTGGACTATCATTTTCATCTAGGAATTGTTATTTAATTTTAAAATTTGTAAGAATTTTGTAATTAAATGATTATTCGGAGAAAACGGAATGAGAAGTTGGATCTTGAAGAATGATAATGGCACCCCCAGGTATTTCCTGAGTCTATAATTTTATGTTGTTGAATTGTTGAAAATAAAATTGATGAATTGCATTAAATTGTATTTTCTGGATTGAGGGATTACTGCTCGGTCGGCATGCCGAACGTCACAATTCGACAGGCCGATGGTCACAGATCTGCAGGCCTGACATGTGGTCCGACAGGCCGACAGTGGGGCAGACATTTGGCTGGCTCTATCGGCAAGCTGAACTTTTAGTTCGGTAGGCCGAACCTTCATGGGTCGGCAGGCCGATCAATATGATCGGCAGGCCGATGAAGCATGACTGGCAGGCCGATCGCCCAGATCAGCCTGCCGACCGAGAGCTACCAAGTGTCCAGAAAAGGTGCAATTTTTTGGTGCAGTTTTAATTTTATTTTTGTAACGATTCTGAGAAACGTTAAATTTGGATATGACCAGAAATATGAAGTGTTTGATTCATATGAGATTGAAGACTTGAAGATGGGTATTACATGAAGAAGGATAAAGCTTGAGGATTCAAGGATGAAGAATCGATAAATGTCTCGATTATTCTCTTGTAATCTTAGTTTCTATTCTCTAGGGTGGAACCATAATATTACGGTTATTATTATTATTTTGCTTGTAGCTTTGCTTGATTGCTTTCCTTGTCTGCATTATAATATGATTTACCATGTATATTGATAACATGTCATATAGAATAGGGAGTGCCGCTCATATTAAAATTGTTCATTCATAATTTTAAAATAAAAACTTGATTTCAAAAGATTGAGTGGGAGAAGGTTTTCGAAGAGAGGACCTAAGGCCTCCATCGTTGGTCCATAGGAAGAACATGGTGGTCCCGACCCCTAGGAAGGGATTTCTATCATGTACCAGATTGGATCTCTGAAATGATAAGGTATTTTAGTAGGATTTATGGTTGCACACCCCTAGGTGATAATTATAAATTATGGATAAAATATTGAAACGGTGATTATACACTCAAGTTAATTTTATTATTAACCTCCCCTAGGAGCTCTGTTAATAAAATTAATGGTCAAAGAAATGATTATTAGTATATGCTCGATCATACGGGTCTTGGATGCCATATATTAATCAGGAGGGGATTCGTGTTTTTGACTGAATTTGGCATGACTCCCCTAGGAGCTTGTTGAATTCTGAGTTGGGAACTATCGTTGTAAGGTTGTGAAATTTTCAAGTTTTTGACACATAAACGCATTTGTATGATTTTACATGATTGTGTTATCTTACTAAATTATTATATATGCTTGCTTATATTTGGTATATGATTCTTTATTGTGGATTGAAAATGTCTAAAAATGCTTTATCATCGATACTTGACAAAAACCAATTAACCGGTGAGAATTATAACGATTGGAAATGGAACCTGGACATCGTTCTATCCTTTGAGAAACTGAAATATGTACTGACAACCCCTTGTCCTCTCGAGCCTACGGGAGACTCAAGTAATGAACAATTCCAAGCGCACAATCACTGGAAAGATGCTAATGATCAGGCCCGCTGCTATGTTATGGCTAGCATGAATAACGTGCTACAGGCTCAACATTAGGATTATGAGACTGCGAAGCAAATCTTGGATAATCTTGAGGACATGTTTGGAGGCCAGGCCATAACAAAGCGACAAGGGGCACTTCAAAAACTCTTAAATTGTAGACAGAGACTGGGGACATCTGTAAAGGAACATATGATGTTGGTCATGGGTTACCTCGCTAAGGCTCAAACCAATGGAGCCGACATCGATGCTGAAACTCAGATGACTATGGTCTTTTAGACTCTGTCTAAGGAATTTATTCCATTTAGAGTGACTTCTAGTTTAAGTAATAGACGAGATATGACCTTGACAGAACTAATGAAACAGTTACAGGAGTTCGAACTGCTGATCAGGGAGTCTCTTGCTGGTGGTGAGGCCAACATGGTAGCTGCTTCTGGTTCCAATCCTAACTCAGGGAATGGAAAGAAGCAACGGGCCAAGAACAGGAAGTCTTCTATTCCTGCTACTACCAAGAGCAAGAAGAAGAAGAAGAAGAACCCAAAGAAGCTTAAGTGCTTCTTCTGTGGTAAGGTCGGGCATATAAAGAAGCATTGCAAGGACTTCCTTTCCAAGGGAGGTAGGTGTGATCTTCTATATTTAGAAACTTGTTTGGTTGAGGAATCCAGTGACATCTGGGTTATAGATTCTGGTGCAACTAATCATGTTTGTGTTTCTCTACAGGGATTCAAAGAAATGAGAAGTCTGCTACGTGAAGACTTAACGCTTCGGATGGGCGATGGATCCTTGGTCTCAGCAGAAGCAGTGGGAGATGTCCATCTTTACTTTGATAATTATAGGAATTTAATTTTGTGAGATCGTTTTTATGTTCCTAAATTTAAAAGGAATTTAATTTCTGTATCTTCTTTATTTAAAGACTCTACATGGTATCTTTTAATAAAAAAGTAGTGAATCGTAAAAACAAATCTTTTATCTGTTCTGGATGGATGCAAAATAATCTATATTTTATCAAACCTAAGATGGACTTATTGCTTAATGCTGAGATGAATGATGATGACTCAAAAAGACTTAAAACTTCTCACTCTAATAAGACTTACCTTTGGCATTTGCGCCTTAGCCATATTAACCTGAATAGGATTCAAAGGTTGGTAAGGGATGGACCTTTAAGTCACTTAAAGGTGGAATCTATACCTCAATGTGAGTCTTGTTTGGAGGGTAAAATGACCAAAAGACCATATGGGTCTAAGGACAATAGGGCCGAAGGGGTTCTAGAACTTGTGCATAGTGATGCTTGCGGACCGATGAACATCCTGGCACGAGGAGGGTATGAGTACTTCGTCACTTTTATTGATGATTACTCTAGATATGGGCATGTGTACCTGATGCACCACAAAAGTGAAACTTATGATAAGTTCAGGGAGTTTTAGGCTGAAGTGAAAAAGCAATTGGGTAGACCCATAAAGGCACTTCGATCTGATCGAGGTGGGGAATAGGACTTGGGACACTTGTTAGAGAATGGGATTTTATCCCATTTGACTGGGCCAGGCACTCCGTAGCAGAATGGCGTAGCAGAGAGAAGGAATAGGACTTTGTTGGATATGATTCGGTCCATGATGAGTTATTCATCATTGCCTTTAACCTTTTTTGGATATGCACTACAAACCGCATGTTATCTTTTGAATAATGTGCCTTCAAAATCGGTCCCTAAAACTCCTCATGAGTTGTGGACAAGACAAAAGACATCCTTAAACCATATTCGCATATGGGGATGTCCAGCTCATGTCCTATTTAAGGATCCGAATAAGTTGGAAGCATGCTCAGAAGTTTGCGTGTTTATAGGATATCCAAAAGGGACTAAAGGGGGTTATTTTTATAACCCAAAGGAAAATAAAGTCGTGGTTTCAACTAATGTGACTTTCCTTGAGGAGAGTTACATGAACGAATTTAAACCTTGAAGCAAAGTGGTGCTTGAGGAGTTAAGGGGTGATCCGTTCACTACGAAGGTTCCGAACGAAACCATTCCGATCAGTGTAGAAAAACCAAACTAATCTGAACAACAACCTCAGGGGCTTCGGCGTAGTGGGAGGATCAGGCGTCAACCTGAGAGGTATATGTTCAATGGAGAGGTCTTCTTGGCTGAACCAAATGAACATGACAGGGATCCTTATACTTACGCAGAAGCTATGGAGGATGTTGATTCAAGACTCTGGACAGAGGCCATGAACATAGAGACGAAGTCTATGA
Organism: Artocarpus heterophyllus; assembly: GCA_025403435.1. Taxonomy (NCBI): domain Eukaryota; kingdom Viridiplantae; phylum Streptophyta; class Magnoliopsida; order Rosales; family Moraceae; genus Artocarpus; species Artocarpus heterophyllus. Next base: position 7,190,900 of record CM046339.1, on the reverse strand, counting down.
AGACTAATCAGGTCTGGGAGCTTGTGGATCTTCCCGAAGGGCTAAAACCCATAGGGTGTAAGTGGATCTACAAGAGGAAAAGAGGAGTGGATGGAAAGGTCGAAACCTTTAAGGCTAGATCGGTAGCTAAGGGTTATACGCAAAAGGAAGGAATCGACTATGAGGAAACCTTTTCGCCTGTAGCCATGCTTAAGTCCATCTAGATTCTCTTGTCCATAGCTGCCGCTCTCGACTATGAGATTTGGTAGATGGATGTCAAGATGGCTTTTCTGAATGGCTATCTTGATGAGTCCATTTGTATGGAACAACCAGACGGGTTCAAGGTCCCGGGTCAAGAGGGTATGGTTTGTAAACAGCTAAAGTCAATTTATGGACTTAAGCCGGCTTCTCGTTCTTGGAACATAAGATTTGATCAAGTGATCAAGACTTATGGGTTCTCACAAAACGTGGATGAACCATGTGTTTACAAACACATTAAGGATGGGAAGGTGGTTTTTCTACTGCTCTTTGTAGATGACATTCTGCTAATTGGCAATGACGTTGGGGCGTTGTCATCGGTCAAATTATGGTTGACCAAGCAGTTTGACATGAAGGACTTGGGTGAGGCTAATTTTGTTCTCGGTATCTAGATCTTTCGGGATAGGAAGAACAAAATGATAGCTTTGTCATAGGCCGGCTACATAGATAAAATTCTCAGGAGGTTTGCAATGCAAGATTCCAAGAAAGGTGGGCAACCATTTAGGTCTGGAATTACTCTTTCTAAAAAGGACTCTCCAAAGTCTTATAAAGAAAAAGAATACATGAAGAAGGTGCCTTATGCTTCAGCAGTGGGTAGTCTCATGTATTCCATGCTTTGCACACGACCGGATATTAGCTATGCGGTCGGGATTGTAAGTCGATTTCAGGCAGATCCAGGACTGAACCATTGGGTTGTGGTAAAGCATGTTTTCAAGTACCTGAGAAGGACTCGAGGGTATATGCTTGTGTATTCGGGTGAGGATTTAACTCCTCTAGGATACACTGATTTGGATTTTCAATCCTGTCTGGATTCTAGGAAATTGACTTCGGGGTTTGTGTTTACTCTGGGTGGCGGTGCCATCAGTTAGAGAAGTGCGAAGCAAGATTGCACTTCAGATTCAACGATGGAGGCCGAGTATGTGGTGGCTAGTGATGCTTCGAAAGAAGCAGTGTGGCTCCGCAAGTTCCTTGGGGATCTTGGGGTAGTTCCTGGTATGGATAAAGCGGTATCACTATACTATGATAACAGTGCGGCGGTAGCTAATGCTAAGGAACCAAGATTTCACAAGAAGAGTAAGCATATTGATCGGAAGTATCATGTGATAAAGGACTTCGTTGAGGGCGGGCATGTCACGGTGTGCAAGATCGCGTCAGAGGACAATTTAGCTGATCCATTTGCAAAGAAACTTATTGGGAGAGTCTTCGAGAGGCATGTGGAAGCTATGGGGATGCGAAATTTGCTGTATTTACTCACTTAGTGCAAGTGGGAGATTGTTAGACATGTATGCCCTAAAGAGTAAAAAAGTAATACATTTTTGGAGACATTTTTATTAATAAAGAATTTATTCATTTATATATACCAAATCTTGTCCTCTTTATGTTCATATTTGTTGAATGTATGATAAGTAAACAGTAGTCTGAGACAGTCAGTCTAAACCTTAAGAATTGGGCATATGATGGACTGATTATGCAGAAGACACGATTCTTAAGATGACGGTCTAAAACATATGATCTGCAATCGAGCGAATAAAGGTGGGCAGTTTATTCATGTAAAGATTGTTATGTTGTCTATATCCCTTATGGGAGATGGTTTGTCATGACCATCGAAGTTGGACTCCGTGAATAAAAACATTGGCACGTTGTCATAGGTGGCGACGATGTGTTGGATCTGGACAAAAAAGTGAATTGATTTGGATTGATAATTCTGTCTTGGCAAATCGATTCACTTTAGATAGTCATTTGTATTGTATCTTAATCCTGAGCTGAATATTGGGCCCGTTATCTCGACTTGTGTCTTTTGATGTACCAAAGGGTGACACCCACATCTCAATAGTGGTATGCATGCCGGTACGTTGGAGGCATGACTCTTGATAGCGTAGACTTGTTATTCATAGATATGGAATCCATAGCTCCTCTTTGGGAGTAATGATATCCTCTTATATGCGTTGTCCTGTAATTGGAAAACTAGAGCGCTCAACCATTTGGATACATAGGTGTAACCGAATGGTATACTATCTTTGGATGGTAAGTTTTCTAATGGTGAGACAATGGAACGTAAGATAAAAATAATCAGGAAGGTAAGACAGAACTTGTCCTTAAGCCGATTATGGATGATCATATGGGGATACGATACACTATGATATGTCATGGAGACTTAGCTACACGAGCTTCGTAATTCTATAAAGTTTGAGAGTGCAACTCCAAGCTTTTATTGGAGTAGCGTTGGAGTTGATAATTGTGAAATGTATATCTGGGATATTGGGTTTCATAATTATCATGAGCTTGAACTTTATAGGTCCATTTTGGTCCCCTTTGCTAGCTTACAAAATCCTGTAACGACACGGCGTGCTTTTCCAATAATTGGTCACTTATGTCGGATTTGTCAGATTGGTTTAAAATTTGGAAGAATTAAATAATTCATATTTGTTTATCGTTTGAATTAATTTTGTAAGAAATTAGTTCAAGATAAACTTGTTGAATTATTGCGATCAGATAATTCTTGTCTGTTTATCGGTTGTTTTAATTTTGGACAAATTAGATCAAGATAAACTTGTAGAATTATTGTGAATTGATTTATTTTCTTAGAGATTATCTTGATAAAGTTTGTTTTGATCAGATAACTTCTCTATTGGGTTATTTGAATCAAAACTGAGACTTTATCTTTTAGAATCTCGGGTGGAAAATAAAAGATTCGCAGAGATTTTTTCTCTGGAGTTTGGCCTGCCGGATGACATGTTCGGCCTGTCGATGGGGCCTGTTTGGCCTGTCGATTAGCGAGAGATAAGATTACACGTTTTCATGCGGATGTTATCAGATATTGATCCGAACTTGATTTTGTTTCGAGTTTTTGAGACCTAATCTGATAAGGACTGACCCCAGGACCAATAGTTATATAAAGGGAGTGAGTCTCATGATTTACTCAGATCAATTTGAGAGATTAAGAGTGATACTCTTCTAGTGAGTATCTGAAAAACTCCCTAAGAGCTTTTGTTCACAAATCATGAACACTAGCTTTGGGTTCTCTCTATTGGTTGGAAGGAGAGTCACCAGTGGAATAGCTGTACGTGTGAGCCCACACTCACTCCGGTTGTGGATAGAGAATTGCAAAGAAGACCAGTTGGTTGAGGCTCTTCTGGAACGTTATTTCTCTACACAGGTTGCGGAGGTTCTTTGCCATACAGAGGTTAGTAAGATCTGTCTAATTTATACATATAACATGTCAAACTTGTGTTTTGGAAAATACTCTGATGGAAAAATTTTTAAAATTCCGTTGCGCACCGCGTTTCCAACATCAATCCCATATGAATCGAGTACTCCAAATTTTTGGTCATATCCAAATTTAATGCTTCTTAGAATTATCCTAAAAATAAAATTAAAACTACACATTTTCTTGGAAAAATTTCCAACTCTCTATTGGCAAGCCGATCTATGCAATCGGCCTGCCAATCAGAACCATTGGTCTACCAATCTTCAGAGATTGGCCTACCGGTTCATGACAAATCGCCCTGTCGAACTAGAAGTTCGGCTCACCGCTAGAGCTACCTAATTTCTGCCCTACTGATGGCCTACCAAACCTTACGTCTAGGCTGCTGATCTACAACCGTTGGCCTGCCAGACCTTGATGTTCGGTATGCTGACCGAGTAGAGATCACCTTTTTCTAGAAAATACAATTTTTGATGCAATTCATCAATTTTATTTCCAACAATTCAAAAACATAAAATTAGAGATTCAAGAAATATCTAGGAATGCCATCATCCATCTTCTAGATTCGCTTCTAGATCCGTCTTCTCCAAATGATTATTTAATTACAAAATTCTTACAAATTTAAAATTAAATAATAATTCCTAAACGAAAATGATAATCTGCTATATAATTACATGAAAAATCTAGATACACATTCTAACCACTAAGGAGCCATAACTGCTATAAATTAATAAATAAATAATAATTTAATCAACCATAATTAATTAATAAACATTCAACATATAATCCATGACAACATAAAAAAATATAGAAACCCTTGAGTGCCAACTCTATAAAAAATTAGATACATGCATAGAGAGATAATATCACATAATTTATTTATATAGTATGATCATAAACTCGTAAATTTATGTAAAAACCATAGCTCTAATACCAATTGTTGGAAAAATAGTACGCAGTAAAATTTTTAATTTTTTTTATATCAAAGTATTTTTCAAAACACAAATTTGATATGCTATATGCATAAATTAACCAGATCTTACTAACCTTTTGTGTGCTGAAAAGCTCCTATAATCAATGAAGAGAAGTAACGTTCTAGAAGGATCTCAACCAACTGGCCTCGTTCGCTATTCTCTATCCACGATCACAGTGAGTGTGGCCTCATGTCATTCAGCTTTTCCACCAAGTGATTCTCCTTCCAACTAATTGAGAGAACCCAAAGCTACAATTCATGATTTGTGAACAATAGCTCTCACGGAGTTTCTAGAGTCTCACCAGCAGAGTCTCACTCTTAATCTCTCAATTGATCTAAATAATAATGAGACTCACTCCCCTTTTATAGAGGTTGGGCCCAGGAGTCAATCCTTATCAGATAAGACCTCAAAAGTTCAAATCAAAATCAAATCAATATCAATATCGGATAAAATCCATGCCTAAACGCGTGATCTTTTTATAGCGTGGTTGGTATGCCGATCTATCTAACCCGCATACTGAACTTGTCCCATCGGTAGGCTAAACATGCGATAAAAATCTTGGCGAATCTTTTATTCTCCACTTGAGATTCTATAGGATGAAGTCTTAGTTTTAATTTAAATAACCCAATAGAGAAGTTATCTAATTAAAACAACTTTATCTAGATAATCTCTAGGAAAATAAATAAATTTTTGATAATTCTACAAGTTTATCTTGATTCAAATTATTCAAATTAAATCAACTGATAAGCGGACAAGAATTATTCGATCCCAATAATTCAACAAGTTTATCTTGAATAAATTTTATCATAAAATTAATTCATTCGATAAACATACATGAATTATTTGTTTCTTTTGAATTTTAGCCAATCTGAAAAATCTGATATAAGTCACCAATTATTAGAAAAGCACGCCTTATCGTTACAGGATTCATTATGAGCTAGTAAAGGGGACCAAATGGACCTATATAGTTCAAGCTCCCGATAATTATGAAACCCAATATCCTAGATATACATTTCATAATTATCAATTCCAACGCTACTCCACTAAAAGCTTGGAGCTATACTCTCGAACGATATAGAATTACGAAGCCCGTATTGCTAAGTCTCCATTACATATTATAATATATCGTATCCCTATAGGATTATCTATAATCTGCTTAAGGACGAGTTCTATCTTACCTTCCCGATTATTTTTATCTTATGTTCTATTATCTCACCATTAGAAAACTTACCATTCAAAGACAATATACCATTCGGTTACACCTATGTATCCAAATAGTTGAGCGCTCCAGTTTTCCAATTATAGGATAACGCATATAAGAGGATATCAACTACTCCTAAAGAGGAGCTATGGATTCCATATCTATAAATAACATGTCTATGCTATCAAGAGTCATGCCTCCAATGTATCAACTTGCACACCACTATAAAATGTGGATGTCACCCTTTGGTACATCAAATGACATAAGTCAAGACGATGAGCCCGCATTTATCTCATGATTAAGATACAATACAAATGATTGTCTAAAGTGAATCAATTTGCCAAGATAGAATTATTAATCCAAATCAATTCACTTTATATTTTGATCTAATGCATCGTCACCTATGACAATGTGTCAATGTTTCTCTTCATGGAGTCCACCTCAGATGGTCAAGACAAACCATCTCCCAATAGGAATATAGACAATATAACAATCTTCACATGAATAAAGTGCCCAACTTTATTCCCTCAATTGTAGATCTTATGATTTAGACCGTCACCTTAAGAATCGTGTCTCCCGCATAATCTATCTATCATATGCCCAATTTTTAAAGGTTTAGACCGACAGTCTCGGACTTTTGTTTACTTAACATACATTCAACAAATATGAATGTAAAGAGGACAAGATTTGGTATATAAATAATAAATAAATTTTTTATTGATAAAAATGTGTCCAAAAACATATTACGTTTTTACTCCTTAGGGCATTCACGTCTAACAGACTTTTAGGTCTCTACACACATAATTGGGTCAACACTTTACGAGATTTTTTAATGCCCAAAACTTTATACTTTATTAGATCACTTTAATTAAACCAACCTTATCTGATAGCCCTAATACGCAATTATTTAATATATTAGCCCATATATTATTGGAATTAATTCCAACATGGTCTTGTTCAATGTGTTAGAAAACTCATTAGTTTGTCTATTTTATAGTCACCACTAAAATTAAGAGAAAATTACATGCTGTGCCACACATTTAAAAGTTGTGTTTATGTATGCTACATTTTGCAAATTTATGTCACACTATCATTTGTATTACATGTTAAGTTATGCCAGAATGAACATATGTGGCATTTATAAAAAGTAAATCTTAAAAGATGGCATTACTGAGAATTGCCCTAAAATTAATCTAGATAAGATTATCCAATTACTAATAGAAATAGACAACACCATAGTCTGAATAAGATAGGAGAAAATTATAGGATATGCCATACTTTTAAAAGTTGTGTTTACTTATGCTATACTTAGAAAAGTTTATGTCACACTTGTTGGAAAAAATAGTACGCAGTGGAATTTTAAAAATTTTATATCAGAGTATTTTCTAAAACACAAGTTTGACATGCTATATGCATAAATTAAACAGATCTTACTAACCTTTGAATGCCAAGAAACTTCCGTAATCTAAGAAGAGAAGTAACATTCCAGAAGTGCCTTAACTAACCGGCCTTCTTTGCTATTCTCTATCCATGATCGGAGTGAGTGTGGGCTCACACGTATAGCTCTTCCACCAGGTGACTCTCCTTCTAACCAATTGAGAGAACCCAAAGCTACTGTTCGTGATTTATGAACAAGAGCTTTCAGGGAGTTTCAGACTCTCACCAGCAGAGTATCACTCTTAATCTCTCAATTGATCTAAATAACTTATGTGACTTACTCCCTATTTATAGAGGCTGGGTTTAGGGTTAGTCCTTATTAGATTAGGTCTCAAAAATTCAAATCAGAATCAAATTCAGATCAATATCTGATAAAATCTGCATGAAAACGTATAATCTTTCTTTTGTGCATCGGCCGGCCGATATGCCTAATCGGTAGGCCGAACTTGCCCCATTGGCAAGCTAAACTTGAGGATCGGCATGCCAAACTACCGAAAAAAGATCTCAGCAAATCTTTTATTTTTCACCCAAGATTCTATAGGATAAATTCTCAGTTGTAATTCAAATAACCCAATAGAAAAGTTATCTAATCAAAACAACTTTATCTAGATAATCTCTAGGAAAATAAATGAATTCCTAATAATTCTACAATTTTGTCTTGATTTAATTTATTCAAAATTAAATCAACCGATAAACAAACAAGAATTATTCGATCCCAATAATTCAATAAGTTTATCTTGAATTAATTTTGTCACAAAAATTAATTCAACCGATAAATAGACATGAATTATTTGATTCTTCCAAAGTTCAACCAATCTAATAAATCTGACATTAGTCACCAATTATTGGAAAAGAACACTGTATCGTTACAAGATGTTGTGAGCTAGCATATGGGACCAAATGGACCTATATAGTTCAAGCTCTCGATAATTACGAAACCCAATATCCTAGATATACATTTTATAATTATCAACTCCAACGCTACTCCACTAAAATCTTGGAGCCGCACTCTCAAACTACATAGAATTACGAAGCCCATATAGCTAAGTCTCCATGACATAACATAGTGTATTGTATCCCCATAGGATTATCCATAATCGGCTTAAGGATAAGCTCTGTCTTACCTTCTTGATTATTTTATCTTACGTTCTATTATCTCACCACCGAAAAACTTACCATCCAAAGATAGTATACCATTCGGTTACACCTATATATCTAAATGGTTGAGTGCTACAGTTTTTCAATTATAGGATAACGCATATAAGAGGATATACTAAACCTATAGAGGAGCTATGGATTCCATATCTATGAATAACAGGTCTACGTTACCAAGAGTCTTGCCTCCAATGTACCAGCATGCATACCACTATTAAGATGTGGGTGTCACCCTTTGGTACATCAAAAGACACAAGTCAAGACAACGGACCCGCTATTCATCTCAAGATTAAGATACAATACAAATGATTGTCTAAAGTGAATCAATTTGCTGAGACAGAATTATTAATCCAAATCAATTCACTTTATGTCCCGATCCAACACATCGTCACCTATGACAACGTGCCAATGTTTCTATTTATGGATTCCGCCTCGATGGTTAAGACAAACCATCTCCCAATAAGGATATAGACAACATAACAATCTTTACATGAATAAAGCGCCCAACTTTATTCCCTTGATTGCGGATCTTATTATTTAGACCGTTACCTTAAGAATCATGTCTTCCGTATAATCTATCCATCATATGCTCAATTCTTAAAGATTTAGACCAATAGTCTCAGACTTTTGTTTGCTTAATACACATTCAACAAATATGAACGTAAAGAGGACAAGATTTAGTATATAAACAATAAATAAATTTTTTATTGATAAAAAAATCTCCAAAAACTTATTACATTTTTACTCCTTAGGGCATACATGTCTAACGATCTCCCACTTGCACTAAGTGAGTAAATACGACAAATCTCACCCCTATAGCTTCCATAGGCCTCTCGAAGACTCTCCCAGTAAGTGTCTTTGTAAATGGATCAGGTCAATTGTCCTCTAACGTGATCTTACACACCGTGACATCCCCACCCTTAACGAAGTCCTTTATCACATGATACTTATGATCAACATGCCTACTCTTCTTATGAAATCTTTGTTCCTTAGCATTAGCCATCACCACACTATTATCACAGTATAGTGATACCGCCTTATCCATACCAGGAACTAACTCAAGATCCCCATGGAACTTGCGGAGCCACACTGCTTCTTTTGAAGCATCACTAGCTACCACATATTTGGCCTCCATCATTAAATTTGAAGTGCAATCTTGCTTCACACTTCCCCAACTAATGGCATGCCACCTAGAGTAAACACAAAACCCGAAGTTGATTTCCTAGAATCTAGACAGGATTGAAAATTCAAGTCAGAATATCCTAGAGAAATCAAGCTCTCACCCAAATGCACAAGCATATATCCTCGAGTCCCTCTTAGGTACTTGAAAATATGCTTTACCGCAACCCAATGGTTCGGTCTTGGATTCGCCTGAAATCGACTTACAATCTCGACCGTATAACAAATATCAGGTCATGTGCAATGCATGGCATATATGAGACTACCCACTACCAAAGCATAAGGCACCTTCTTCATGTATTCTCTTTCTTCCTTAGACTTTGGCGAGTCTTTCTTAGAAAGAGTAATTTCAGACCTAGATGGTTACCCATCTTTCTTAGAATCCTACATTGCAAACCTCTGGAGAATTTTATCTATGTACCTAACCTGGGACAAAGCTATCATTTTGTTCTTCCTATCCCTAAAGATCTGGATACCGAGAACAAAATTAGCCTCACCCAAGTCCTTCATGTCAAACTGCTTGATTAACCATAATTTGCCGATGACAACGCCCCAATGTCACTGCCAATTAGCAGAATGTCATCTACATAGAGTAGTAGAAAAACCACCTTCAAATCCTTAAAGTGTTTGTAAACACATGGCTCATCCACATTTTGTTAGAACCCATAAGTCTTGATTACCTGATCAAATCTTATGTTTCAAGAACAAGAAGCCTGCTTAAGTCCATAAATTGACTTTTGCAGCTTACAAATCTTACCCTCTTGACCCTTGACCTTGAACCCGTCTGGTTGTTCCACATAAATGACTCATCAAGATAGCCATTTAGAAAAGCCATCCTGACATCCATTTGTCAAATCTCATAGTTGATAGTGGTAGCTATCGACAAGAGAATCTTGATGGACTTAAGCATGGCTACAGGGGAAAAGGTTTCCTCGTAATCGATTCATTCCTTTTGCGTATAACCCTTAGCTATGAGTCTAGCCTTAAAGGTTTCTATCTTTCCATCGAATCCTCTTTTCTTCTTATAGATCCACTTACACCCTATGGGTTTTACTCCTTCGAAGAGATCCACAAGCTCCTAGACCTGATTAGTCTCTATAGACTTCATTGTTGTGTTCATGGCCTTTGTCTAGAGTTTTGAATCAATATCCTCCATAGCCTCTACGTAAGTATAGGGATCCCTGTCGTGTTCATCCGGTTTAGCCAAAAAGACTTCCCCATTGAACATATACCTCTTAGGTTGACGCCCGATCCTCCCACTACGCCGAAGCCCCTTAGGTTGTTGTTCAAGTTCGTTTGGTTTTTCTACACTGATCGAAATGGTTTCATTCAAAAACTCCAGAGTGATCGAATCACTCCTTAACTCCTCGAGCACCATTTTACTTTGAGGCTTAAAGTCATCCATGTAACTCTCCTCAAGGAAAGTTGCATTAGTTGAAACCATGACTTTATTTTCCTTTGGGTTATAGACATAACCCCCTTTAATCCCTTTTGGATATCCTATAAACACGTAAAATTCCAAATGTGCTTCCAACTTATTCGCATCCTTAAACAGGACATGAGCCGGACATCCCCATATATGAATATGGTTTAAGGATGTCCTCCTGCCCATCCACAACTCGTGAGGAGTTTTAGGGACCTATTTTGAAGGCACATTGTTCAAAAGATAACATGCGGTTTGTAGTGCATATCCCCAAAAGGGTAAAGATAATGATGAATAACTCATCATGGACCTGATCATGTCCAATAAATTCCTATTTCTTCTCTCCGTTACGCCATTCTACTACAGAGTGTCCGACGCAGTCAAATGGGATAAAATCCCATTCTCTAATAAGTGTCCCAAGAACTCATCAGAAAGGTGTTCTCCACTTTGATAGGATCAAAGTGCCTTTATGGGTCTACCCAATTGCTTTTCCACTTCAGCCTGAAACTCCTTGAACTTGTCAAAAGTTTCACTTTTAGGTGCATCAGGTACACATACCCATACCTTGAGTAATCGTCAATAAAAGTGACAAAGTACTCATACCCTTCTCGTACCTGGATGTTCATTGGTCTGCAAACATCACTATGCACAAGTTCTAGAACCCCTTTGGCCCTGTTGCCCTTAGACTCATATGGTCTTTTGATCATTTTGCCCTCCAAACAAGATTCACGTTGAGGCATAGATTCCACCTTTAAGTGACTTAAAGGTCCATCCCTTACCAACCTTTAAATCCTATTCAGGTTAATATGACCAGGGCGTAAATGCCAAAGATAAGTCTTATTAGAGTGAGAAGTTTTAAGTCTTTTAGAGTTATTATCATTCATCTGAGCATTAAGCAGTGAGTCCATCTTAGGTTTGATAGAATATAGATTATTTTGCATCCATCCAGAACAGATAAAAGAGTTGTTTTTATGAATCACTACTTTATCATTAAAAGAAACCAAATAGGAGTCTTTAAATAAACAAGCTCTAGAAATTAAATTCCTTTTAAATTTAGGAATAAAAAAACAATCTTGCAAAATTAAGTTCCTATAATTATCAAAATAAAGATGGACGTCTCCCATTGCTTCTGCTAAGACCGAGGCTTCATCGCCCATCTGAGGCGTGAAGTCTTCATGTAGCAGACTTCTCGTTTCTTTGAACCCCTGTAGAGAAACACAAATATGATTAGTTGCACTGGAATCTATGACCCAAATGTCATTGGATTCCTCAACCAAACAAGTTTCTAAATACAAAAGATCACACCTACCTCCTTCGGAAAGGAAGTCTTTGCAATGCTTCTTCATGTGCCCGACCTTCCCGCAAAAGAAGCACTTAAGCTTCTTCGGGTTCTTCTTCTTCTTTTTCTTACTCTTGTTGTTAGCAGGAACAAAAGACTTCCCATTCTTGGCCCGTCGTTTCTTTCCATTCCTAGAGTTGGGATTGGAACCAAAAGCAGCTACTATGTTGGCTTCTCCACCCATAGGAGACTCCCTGATCAGCAGTTCGAACTCCTATAACTATTTCATTAATTCTATTGAGATCATATCTGGCCTATTGCTTAAATTAAAAGTAGCTCTAAATGGAATAAAATCCTTTGACAGAGTCTCAAAGACCATAGTCATCTGAGTTTCAACATCGATGTCGGCTCCATTGGTTTGAGCCTCAGCGAGGTAACCCATTGATGAGACTGTAAAAGTGTACATTTTCTAAGGCTTAAATCATTTGTTTACACTTTTATTTCTCATTAAATCCTCTAATTAATAGCATTTTGTGTTAATAAGTATTTTTGTGTCTTGGTGTGAAATTATGTTTAAAAATGCATTTTTAGTGTGTTTTTATGTTTTTAGTAAATTTTAGAGTCATTTTGGTGTGTTAAATAAGTGTCTAGTCTGTAAATAGTCAAAACCATAAAAGTAATACGGTTATTTTATTTTGAGTTTTAGTGTGTTTGATAGTGTGTTTTAAGTTTATAAGTATGTCTTGTTATATTTTTAGTAATTTTTAAAAATATTTCCAAGTCATAAAAATTATATCTGTGCTAAACCGCAAGAGACTAGAAATTTTAAGAGTTTTTTATTTAATTTTGTGTGTTTTAATGTAAAATAAATATTTTTTAAATATTATGTTTGTAAAATAATTAATATTAGTGTGTTTGTAATTTTTAGATTTGAAATCTGGAGGAAAAACGGAGCAAAACAACACCAAAACGGATAAAATCAAACATCAAATGCATCAAAAATATAAATAAAATTCAAATTTAAATTAAATGGCAGACGTGGCGTAACAAGGACCACCGGATTAATTGACAAATTGATCTCAGCCATTCAAGGAAGAGACGCGTGTCAACGCGTCATCCAATGCGTCAGCGGAATCTCAGCGCACAGTCCACGTGTCGAAATCCAATGCACGCGCCGACAAGGCTGCAGGCGAGGCAGGGGAGTCTCAGGCCTCTTTGGATTGCGGGCAGTCGTGTTCACTTGCTCCCACTTGTCTATCCGTTTGATGAAAATAGCAGGAGCGATCCAACGGTCCTCAACCTTGGACCCATTGGACCACCTGGGCCCAATCTTCCCTGCGTCTGACAGCCATTGGATCTCGTCTTCAACGCTCCAGATCGTGCCTGTTTTGTGCTGCTTTGGTATGCGTCACATGGGATTACAAAGAAAAATCTGCACACTTAGGAACGCAGACCAACGCGAAGAAGAGAAGAAGAAAATAATTCAAATCGTCAACTTTCAATAGGAAAACGTATTAATTTCAAATGGTAGTTTGTAAAATCGATCTCTTATAAATACCGAGGCATTTGCCTCAGTTTAGGAGAGCCCTCTCGCAGCATGAAAATGCTGTTGTAATAATTATAGTCTAGTTTTTATTTTAGTTTTCAGTCTAGTTTCTTGTAAAATATTTTCTAGTTTATGTTGTAAAAATTATGCTCAGTAATATCAGTAATACTTTATTAATTATGTCTTTTTAAATTTCTTTTTAGCTGAGGGGAGAGGGGGAAATTCTGGCAAAATTATCTTAAATATTTTTTATTTTTCTTAGTTTTCTAAGCTGTTGTAATGCCAAAGTATTCTCTTAGAAAACCTAGAATTTCAATATTTTCTTAGCTAGAACTCTGCCAAAATTACGGTTCTGATTTATTGACGACATAGACTAGCACGGATAATGCTTGGGAGGACCTTGATTACTCGTAGATAGATAATGGCTCGGTAAATGCTTAACTTACTATCTTGGTTGTTATTTTAGTTAAGTTATATTGAAATGCTGCTTATTTATTAAGTTGTGTTTTTGTTACATTATAGACATGGAATGGCACAGTAAATGCTTGGTAAATCTTGATTTATTATCGACATAGGATGGCATAGTGTATACTTAAACCAACTAATAAATAAAAAGAGAAACTAAAATATATTGAAGATAATTGTCAAAACAGAACCTTTGAACCTCAGCCTTGTTATTATTATTGTTTTACTTCCTTAAATTGTCGTTATTATTGTTGTTACTCTGCTTAAATTATTATTTGTATTTCTTGTTATTAAAGTTCCAAATTATCAAAATTTAAAGATGAAAAATGCTGTAAAAAAATGTGTAAATATTGTAAATACATTCTGTGAATAATAAAATTAATCCTCAAAATTTTCAGTTTAAATAAAAAGAAAAAGTTAATATAATACATGTACTAGAACTAAATAAATCCTTCCTTGTGGGTTCGACATCGGATTCACCGAGAAAATATTACTTGAGACAACCTTATACTTGAGGTTAGTTTAAAATGCATAAATAGACGCGAGACCACCCATGACCAACATCATGTGCTCCTTTACAGATGTCCTCGGCCTCTGCTTACAGTTAAGAAGTTTCTAAAGCGGCCCTTTCTGCTTTGTTATGGCCTGGCCTCCAAACATGTCTTCAAGATTATCCAAGATCTATTTTGCAGTCTCATAATCTTCATGTTGAGCCTACAGCATGTTATTCATGCTAGCCATAACATAGCAGCGGGCCTGATCATTTGTATCTTTTCAATGATCATACGCTTGGAATTGCTCATTAGTGGAGTCTCCCATAGGCTCAGGAGGACAAGGGGTTGTTAGCACAAATTTCAGTTTCTCAAAGGAGAGGACGATATCTAGGTTCCATTTCCAACATTATAATTCTCACTGTTTAATATGTTTTTGTCAAGTATCAAAGATAAAGCTTTTTTAGACATTTTTAATCTATAATAAAGAATCATATACCAAACATAAGCAAACATATAATAATAATTTAGTAAGATAATGTTAGACATGTATGCCCTAAGGAGTAAAAATGTAATAAGTTTTTGGAGACATTTTTATCAATAAAGAATTTATTAATTGTTTATATACCAAATCTTGTCCTCTTTACGTTCATATTTCTTGAATGTATGTTAAGTAAGTAATAGTCTGAGACTGTCGGTCTAAACCTTAAGAATTAGGCATATGATGGACAGATTATGCGAAAGACATGATTCTTAAGGTGATGGTCTAAAGCATACGATCCACAATCGAAGGAATAAAGTTGGGCACTTTATTCATGCAAAGATTGTTATGTTGTCTATATCCCTTTTGGGAGATGGTTTGTCTTGACCATCGAGGTGGACTTCGTGAATAGAAACATTGGCACGTTGCATAGGTGACGATGTGTTGGATCGGGACATAAAGTGAATTGATTTGAATTAATAATTCTGTCTCGACAAATCGATTCACTTTAGACAATCATTTGCGTTGTATCTTAATCCTAAGATGAATACTGAGCCTATTGTCTTGACTTGTATCTTTTGATGTACCGAAGGGTGACACCCACATCTTAATAGTGGTATGCATGCGGACATTGAGGCATGACTCTAGGTAGCGTAGACGTGTTATTCATAGATATGAAATCCATAGCTCCTCTTCAGGAGTAAAGATATCCTCTTATATGCGTTATCATGTAATTGGAAAACTAGAGTGCTCAACCATTTGGATACATAGGTGGAACCGAAAGGTATACTATCTATGGATAGAAAGTTTTCTGATGGTGAGATAATGGAACGTAAGAAAAAAATAATCGGAAAGGTAAGATAGAACTTGTCCTTAAGTCGATTATGGATAATCATATGGGGATACGATATACTATGATATATCATGGAGACTTAGCTATATGGGCTTCGTAATTCTATGTAGTTCGAGAGTGCAGGTCCAAGCTTTTAGTGGAGTAGCGTTGGAGTTGATAATTATTAAATGTATATCTGGGATATTGGGTTTTATAATTATCGAGAGCTTGAACTATATAGGTCCATTTGGTCCCCTTTGCTAGCATACAACATCCTGTAACGACACGGCGTGCTTTTCTAATAATTGGTAACTTATGTCTGATTTATCAAATTGGTTGAAATTTGAAAGAATCAAATAATTCATGTCTGTTTATCGGTTGAATTAATTTTGTGATAAAATTATTTTAAGATAAACTTATTGAATTATTGGGATCGAATAATTCTTGTTTTTTTATCGGTTGATTTAATTTTGGATAAATTAGATCAAGATAAACTTGTAGAATTATTGGGAATTGATATATTTTCTTAGAGATAATCTAGATAAAGTTGTTTTGATCAAATAACTTCTCTATTGGGTTATTTGAATTAAAACTGAGACTTTATCCTATAGATTCTTGGGTGGAAAATAAAAGATTCACTAAGATTTTTTTATCGGTAGTTTTGCATGTCGATCCATGTGTTTGGCCTACTGATGAGGCCTGTTCGGCCTACCAATTAGGCTGTTTGGCCTGCCGATGAGTGAAGGATAAGATCATGCATTTTTACACAGATCTTATCAGATATTAATCTGAACTTGATTCTGTTTCGAGTTTTTGAGACCTAATCTAATAAGGACTGACCCTAGGCCCAACCTCTATATAAAGGGAGTAAGTCTTAAGGGTTACTCAGATCAGTTGAGAGATTAAGAGTGATACTCTGCTAGTGAGAATCTAAAAACTCCCTGAGAGCTTTTGTTCACAAATCACGAACACTTGCTATGGGTTCTCTCGATTGGTTGGAAGGAGAGTCACTTGGTGGAAGAGCTGTACGTGTAAGCCCACACTCACTCCAGTCATGGATAAAGAATAGCAAAGAAGACCAGTTAGTTGAGGCTCTTCTGAAATGTTACTTCTCTTCATGGATTGTGGAAGTTCTTTGGCATACAAAGGTTAGTAAGATCTGGTTAATTTATGCATATAGCATGTCAAACTTGAGTTTTGAAAAATACTCTGAGGTAAAATTTTTAAAATTCCCGCTGTGCACTCTTTTTCCAACAATTGGTGTCAGAGTCATGGTTTTTACATAAATTTACGAGTTTGTGATCATGTTATATGTATAAATTTTGTGATCTTGAGCTCTCCTATGCTTGAATTTAATTTTATAGAGAGTTGGCACTCTAGGTTTCTATATATTTTTTATGTTGTCATGGATTATATGGTGAATGTTTATCAATTAATTATGGTTGATTAAATTATTATTTAAATATTTATTAATTAATTAATTTATACCGGTTATGGTTCCTTCGAGGTTAGAATGTGTATCTAGGTTTTTCATGTAATTAGATGGCGGACTATCATCTCCGTCTAGGAATTATCGTTTAATTTTAAATTTGTAAGAATTTTGTAATTAAATAATTATTCAGAGAAGACAGATCTAGATGACAGATTTAAAAGATGGATGATGGTGCACCCAGGTATTTCCTGAGTCTCTAATTTTATGTTGTTGAATTGTTAAAAATAGAATTGATGAATTGCATTAAAAAAATTGTATTTTCTAGAATGAAAAATTTCTGCTCGGTCGGCATGCCGAACCTCACAGTTTGGCAGGCTGATGGTCATAGATCGGTAGGCCAGATCTATGGTTCAGCAGGCCGTCAGTGGGGCAGAAATCAGGTAGCTCTGGCGGTAGGCCAAACTTCCAGTTCGACAGGCCAAACTTTTCTGAAAAGGTGTAGTTTTAATTTTATTTTTGGGACAATTCTGAGAGACATTAAATTTGGATATGCCGGAAATATGAAGTATTCGATTCATAAGGGATTGAAGACTTGAAGATGGGTATTACATGAAGAAGGATACAACTTGAGGATTCAAGGATGAAGAATTGATAATATGTCTCAATTATTCTCTTGTAATCTTAGTTTTCTATTCTCTAGGGTGGAGCCATAATATTACGGTTATTTATTATTTTGCTTGTAGCTTTGCTTGATTGCTTTGCTTGTCTGTATTATAATATAATTTGCCATGTATATTGATAACATGTCATATAGAATAAGGAGTGTCGCTCATATTAAAATTGTTTATGCATACTTTTAAAATAAAACCTTGATTTCAAAAGATTGAGTGGGAGATGGTTTTTGAAGAGAGAACCTACGGCCTCCATCGTTGGTCCATAGGCAGAACAGGTGGTCCCGACCCGTAGGAAGGGATTTCTATCATGTACCAGATTAGATCTTTGAGAGGATAAGGTATTTCAGCATGATTTATGGTTGCACACCTCTAGGTGGTGATTGTAAATCTTGGATAAAATATTGAAACGATGGTTATACACTCACGTTAATTTTATTATTAACCTCCCCTAGGAGCTCTGTTAATAAAATTAATGGCCAAAGAAACGATTATTAATATATGCTGGATCATACGGGTCCTGGATGGCATATATTAATTAGGAGGGGATCCGTGCTCCTGATTGAATTTGGCATGACTCTCCTAGGAGCTTGTTGAATTCTGAGTTAGGAGTTATCGTTGCAAGGATGTGACATTTTCAAGGTTTTGACACATAAACACATTTGTATATTTTTATATGATTGTGTTATCTTACTAAATTATTATCATATGTTTGCTTATGTTCGGTATATGATTCTTTATTGTAGATTAAAAATGTCTAAAAACGCTTTATCATCGATACTTGACAAAAACCTATTAACCGGCGAGAACTATAATGATTGGAAATGGAACCTGGATATCGTCCTATCCTTTGAGAAACTGAAATATGTACAGATAGCCCCTTATCCTCCTGAGCCTAGGGAGAGTCAACTAATGAGCAATTCCAAGTGTATGATTGCTGGAAAGATGCTAATGATCAGGCCCACTGCTATGTTATGGCCAACATGAATAATGTGCTGCAGGCTCAACATCAGGATTATGAGACTGCGAAGCAGATCTTGGATAATCTTCAGGATATGTTTGGCGGCCAGGCCATAACAAAGCGGCAAAGGGTGCTTTGAAAACTTCTAAACTGTAGACAGAGGTTGGGGACATCTGTAAAGGAGCATATGATGTTGGTCATGGATTACCTCGCTAAGGCTCAAACTAATTGAGCCGACATCGATGCTGAAACTCAGATGACCATGGTCTTTGAGACTCTGTCAAAGGAATTTATTCCATTTAGAGCTACATTTAATTTAAGCAATAGACAGGATATGACCTTAACAGAATTAATGAAACAGTTACAGGAGTTCGAACTGTTGATCAGGGAGTTTCTTGCGGGTGGTGAGGCCAACATGGTAGCTGCTTCTGGTTCCAATCCTAACTCTAGGAATGAAAAGAAGCAACGGGCAAAGAACAGGAAGTCTTCTATTCCTGCTGGCACCAAGAGCAAGAAGAAGAACCCAAAGAAGCTTAAGTGCTTCTTCTGCGGGAAGGTCGAGCATATCAAGAAGCATTGCAATCCAACGGAGGTAGGTGTGATCTTCTATATTTAAAAACTTGTTTGGTTAAGGAATCCAGTGACATTTGGGTCATAGATTCTGGTGTAACTAATCATGTTTATGTTTCTCTGCAAGGGTTCAAAGAAACGAAAAGTATGCCTCATGAGGACTTCACGCTTCTGATGGGCGATGGATCCTTGGTCTCAACGGAAGCAGTGGGAGACGTCCATCTTTATTTTGATAATTATAGGAATTTATTTTTGCAAGATTGTTTTTATGTTCCTAAATTTAAAAGGAATTTAATTTATGTAGCTTGTTTATTTAAAGACTCCTATTTAGTTTCTTTTAATGATAAAGTGGTGATTCGTAAAAATAAATCTTTTATTTGTTCTAGATGGATGCAAAATAATCTATATTTGATCAAACCTAAGATGGACTTATTGCTTAATGCTGAGATGAATGATAATAACTCTAAAAGACTTAAAACTTCTCACTTTAATAAGACTTGTCTTTGGCATTTGCGCCTTGGTCATATTAACTCGAATGGGATTCAAAGGTTGGTAAGGGATGGAACTTTAAGTCACTTAAAGGTGGAATCTATACCTCAATGTGAATCTTGTTTGGAGGGTAAAATGACCAAAAGACCATTCGGGTCTAAGGGCAATAGGGCTGATGGGGTTCTAGAACTAGTGCATGGTGATGTTTGCAGACTGATGAACATCCGGGCATGAGGAGGGTATGAGTACTTCATCACTTTTATTGATGATTACTCAAGATATGGGTATGTGTACCTGATGCACCATAAAAGTGAAACTTTTGACAGGTTCAGGGAGTTTTAGCCTGAAATGGAAAAGCAATTGGGTAGACCCATAAAGGTACTTCGATCCAATCGAGGTGGAGAATACCTTTCTGATGAGTTCTTGGGACACTTATTAGAGAATGGGATTTTATCCCATTTGACTGCGCCGGGCACTCGGTAGCAGAATGGCGTAGCAGAGACAAGAAATAGGACTTTGTTGGACATGGCCAGGTCCATGATGAGTTATTCATCATTGCCTTTATCCTTTTGGGGATATGCACTATAAACCGCGTGTTATCTTTTGAACAATGTTCCCTCAAAATCGGTCCCTCAAACTCCTCACGAGTTGTGGACGAGTAGGAAGACATCCTTAAACTATATTCGCATATGGGGATGTCTGGCTCATGTCCTATTTAAGGATCCGAATAAGTTGGAAGCACGTTTGAAAGTTTGTGTGTTTGTAGGATATCCAAAAGGGACTAAAGGGGGTTATTTTTATAACCCAAAGGAAAATAAAGTCATGGTTTCAACTAATGCAACTTTCCTTTAGGAAAGTTACATAGACGACTTTAAACCTCGAAGCAAAGTGGTGCTTGAGGAGTTTAGGAGTGATCCGATCACTTCGGGGGTTCCGAATGAAACTGTTCCGATCAGTGTAGAAAAACCAAACAAACCTGAACAATAACCTAAGGGGCTTCGGCGTAGTGGGAGGATCGGGCATCAACCTAAGTGGTATATGTTCAATGGGGAGGTCTTCTTGGCTGAACTGGATGAACATGACAGGGATCCTTATACTTACGTAGAAGCTATGGATGAACATGACAGGGATCCTTGAGGATCTTGAGGTAGTTCCTGGTAAGGATAAAGTAGTATCACTATACTGTGACAATAGTGCGGTGGTAGCTAATGCTAAGGAACCAAGATTTCACAAGAAGAGTAAGCATATTGATCGGAAGTACCATGTAATTAAGGACTTCGTTGAGGGGGGGCATGTCACGGTGTGCAAGATCGCGTCAGAGGACAATTTAGCTGATCCATTTACGAAGACACTTACTGGGAGAGTCTTTCAGAAGCATGTGGAAGCTATGGGGATGCAAGATTTGTCATATTTACTCACTTAGTGCAAGTGGAAGATTGTTAGACATGTATGCCCTAAGGAGTAAAAATGTAATAAGTTTTTGGAGATATTTTTATCAATAAAGAATTTATTCATTGTTTATATACCAAATCTTAGCCTCTTCATGTTCATATTTGTTGAATGTATGTTAAGTAAACAATAGTTTGAGACTGTCAGTCTAAACCTTAAGAATTGGGTATATGATGAATGGATTATACGGAAGACACGATTCTTAAGGTGATGGTCTAAAGCATACGATCCGCAATTGAGGGAATAAAGTTGGGCACTTTATGATGAGATAATTAAAAGTAAGATTAAAATAATCGGGAAGGTAAAACAGAACTTGTCCTTAAGCCGATTATGGATAATCATATGGGGATACGATACACTATGATATATCATGGAGACTTAGCTATACGGGCTTCGTAATTCTATGTAGTTCGAGAGTGTAGCTCCAAGCTTTTAGTGGAGTAGCGTTGGAGTTGATAATTATGAAATGTATATCTAGGATATTGGGTTTTGTAATTATCGGGAGTTTGAACTATATAGGTCCATTTGGTCCCCTTTGCTAGCTCACAACATCCTGTAACGACACGACATGCTTTTCTAATAATTGTTAACTTATGTCAAATTTATCAGATTGGTTGAAATTTGGAAGAATCAAATAATTCATGTCTGTTTATCGGTTGAATTAATTTTGTGATAAAATTAATTTAAGATAAACTTGTTGAATTATTGGGATCGAATAATTCTTGTCTATTTATTGGTTGATTTAATTTTGGATAAATTAGATCAAGATAAACTTGTAGAATTATTGGGAATTGATTTATTTTCTTAGAGATAATCTAGATAAAGTTGTTTTGCTCTGATAACTTCTCTATTGGGTTATTTGAATTAAAACTGAGACTTTATCCTATAGATTCTCGGGTGGAAAATAAAAGATTCATGGAGATTTTTATTGGCAGTTCAGCTTGCTGATCCATGTGTTCAGTCTGTCGATGAGGCCTGTTTGGCCTATCGATCAGGCTGCTCGGCCTGCCGATGAGCGAAGGATAAGATTACGTATTTTTATGCAGATCTTATCAGATATTGATCCGAACTTGATTCTATTTTGAGTTTTTGAGACCTAATCTGATAAGGACTAACCCTAGGCCCAACCTCTATATAAAGGGAGTAAGTCTTAAGAGTTACTCAGATCAGTTGAGAGATTAGGAGTGATACTCTGCCAGTGGAAATCTGAAAACTCCCTGAGGGCTTTTGTTCACAAATCATGAATGCTTGCTTTGGGTTCTCTCGATTGGTTGGAAGGAGAGTCACTTGGTGGAAGAGTTGTACGTATGAGCCCACACTCACTCTGATCGTGGATAGAGAATAGTAAAGAAGACCTGTTGGTTGAGGCTCTTCTGAAATGTTACTTCTCTTCATGGATTGCGGAAGTTCTTCGGCATACAAAGGTTAGTAAGATCTCGTTAATTTATGCATATAGCATGTCAAACTTGTGTTTTAGAAAATACTCTGATGTAAAATTTTTAAAATTCCCGCTACGCACTCTTTTTTTGATAGATAACACAATCTTTTTCCAACAGATAACGCAATCATGTAAAAAAAAATATACAAATGTGTTTATGTGTCAAAACCTTAAAAATATCACAACCTTACAACGATAATTCCCAATTCAGAATTCAACAAGCTCCTAAGGGAGTCATGCCAAATGCAATCAGGAACACGGATCCCCTTCTGATGAATATATGCCATCTAGGACCCGTATGATCCAGCATATATTAATAATCATTTCTTTGGCCATTAATTTTATTAATAGAGCTCCTAGGGGAGGTTAATAATAAAATTAACGTGAGTGTATAACCATCGTTTTAATATTTTATCCATGATTTATAATCACCACCTAGGGGTGTGCAACCATAAATCATATTAAAATACCTTATCCTCTCAGAGATCTAATCTGGTACATGATAGAAATCTGTTTCTAGGGGTTTGGACCACCATGTTCTTCCAATGGACCAACGATGGAGGCCGTAGGTCCTCTCTTCAAAAACCTTCTCCCACTCAATCTTTTGAAATCAAGGTTTTATTTTAAGAACATGCATGAACAATTTTAAGATGAGAGGTACTCCCTATTCTATATGGCATGTTATCAATATACATGGCACATCATATTATAATGCAGACAAGTAAAACAATCAAGCAAAATAATAATAACCATAATATTATGGTTCCACCATAGAGAATAGAAATCAAAGATTACAAGAGAATAATCAAAACATATTATCGACTCTTTCTCCTTGAATTCTCAGGTTGTATCATTCTTCATGTAATACCTATCTTTAAGTCTTCAATCCCGTATGAATCGAATACCTCATATGTTCGGTCACATACAAATTTAATGTCTCTCAGAATTGTCCCAAAAATAAAATTAAACTACACCAAAAATTGCACCTTTTTTGGAAAAATTTCTAACTCTCTGTTGGCAAGCCTATTTGGGTGATCGGCCTACCGGTCATGACCCATCGGCCTACGGATCTTCACAGATCAGCCTGCCGATTCATGACAGATCGGCTTGCCGCCAGAGCCATCTGATTTCTACCTAGCTGTCGACTTGCTGAACCTCACGTCCAGCCTACCGATCTACGACCATCGGCCTGTCGAACTGGAGGGTTTAGCAACTGAGCATAAATCACCCATTCTAGAAAATACAAAGTTTAATGCAATTCCTCAATTTTATTTTCAACAATTGAAAAACATAAAATTAGAGACTCAGAAAATACCTAAAAGTACCATCATCTAGCTTCTAGATCTGCCTTCTAGATCCGTCTTCTCCGAATGATCATTTAATTACAAAATTCTTACAAATTTAAAATTAAATAATAATTCCTAGACAGAGATGATAGTCCGCCATCTAATTATACGAAAAACCTAGATAAACATTCTAACCTCTAAGGAACCATAACCGATATAAATTAATTAATCAATAAATAATTAAATAACCACTTAATCAACCATAATTAATAAATAAACATTCACCACATAATCCAGGACAACATAAAAAATATAGAAACCTAGAGTGTCAACTCTCTATAAAATTAAATTCAAGCATAAGAGAGATTAAGATCACAAAATTTATACATATAGTATGATCACAAACTTGTAAATTTATGTAAAAACCATGGCTCTGATACCAATTGTTGGAAGAAATAGTACGCAGCATAATTTTAAAAATTTTATATCAGAGTATTTTCTAAAACACAAGTTTGACATGCTATATGCATAAATTAAACAGATCTTACTAACCTTTGAATGCCAAAGAACTTTCGTAATCTATGAAGAGAAGTAACGTTCCAGAAAAGCCTCAACCAACTGGTATTATTTGCTATTCTCTATCCCCAATCGGAGTGAGTGTGAGCTCACACGTATAGCTCTTCTACCAGGTGACTCTCCTTCCAACCAATTGAGAGAACCCAAAGCTAGTGTTCGTGATTTGTGAACAAGAGATCTTAGGGAGTTTCAGAATCTCACTATGAAAGTTTCACTCTTAATCTCTCAATTGATCTAAATAATAATGAGACTCACTCCTTTTTTCTAGAGGTTGGGTCGAAGAGTCAGTCCTTATTAGATAATGCCTCAAATTCGAATCAGAATTAAATTCAGATCAATATCTGATGAAATTCATGTGAAAATGCGTGATCTTTTTATCGCGTGGTCGGCAGGCTGATCTACCTAATCGGCAGGCCGAATTTGCCCCATTGGTAGGCCAAACTTGAGGATCGGCATGCTGAACTGCCGAAAAAAGATCTCAGCGAATCTTTTATTTTCCACCCGAGATTCTACAGGATAAAGTCTCAGTTTTAATTCAAATAACCCAATAGAGAAGTTATCTAATCAAAACAACTTTATCTAGATAATATCTAGGAAAATAAATAAATTTCTAATAATTCTACAAGTTTATCCTAATTTAATTTATTCAAAATTAAATCAACCGATAAACATACAAGAATTATCCGATCCTAATAATTCAACAAGTTTATCTTGAATTAATTTTGTCATAAAACTTAATTCAACCGATAAACAGGCATGAATTATTTGATTCTTTTGAATTTCAACCAATCTAATAAATCTGACATAAGTCACCAATTATTGAAAAAGCACACCATATCGTTACAGGATGTTGTGAGCTAGTAAAGAGGACCAAATGGACCTATATAGTTCAAGCTTTCAATAATTACGAAACCCAATATCCCAGATATGCATTTCATAATTATCAACTCCAACGCTACTCCATGAAAAGCTTGGAGTTGCACCCTCGAACTACATAGAATTACGAAGCCCGTATAGCTAAGTCTCCATGACATATCATAGTGTATTGTATCCCCATAGGATTATGCATAATCAGCTTAAGGACAAGCTCTGTTTTACCTTCCTGATTATTTTATCTTACGTTCCATTATCTCACCGTCAAAAAACTTACCATCTAAAGACAGTATACCATTCGGTTACACTTATGTATCCAAATGGTTGAGCGCACCAGTTTTCTAATTACAAGATAACGCATATAAGAGGATATCACTACTCCTAAAGAGGAGCTATGGATTCCATATCTATGAATAACAGGTCTACGCTACCAAGAGTCATGCCTCCAATGTATCGGTATGCATACCACTATTAAGATGTGGGTGTCACTCTTTGGTACTTCAAAAGACACAAGCCAAGACAACGGGCCTACTATTCATCTCAGGATTAAGGTACAATAGAAATGATTGTCTAAAATGAATCAATTTCCCAAGACAGAATTATTAATCCAAATCAATTCACTTTATGTCCCGATCCAACACATCGTCACCTATGACAACGTGCCAATGTTTCTATTCATGGAGTCCACCTCCGATGGTCAAGACAAACCATCTCCTAATAGGGATATAGAAAACATAACAATCTTTACATGAATAAAGCACCCAACTTTATTTCCTCGATTGCGGATCTTATTATTTAGACCGTCACCTTAAGAATCGTGTCTTCTGTATAATCTATCCATCATATGTCCAATTCTTAAAGGTTTAAATCGACAGTTTTAAACTTTTGTTTGCTTAACATACATTCAATAAATATGAACATAAAGAAGACAAGAATTGGTATATAAACAATAAATAAATTCTTTATTGATAAAAATATCTCCAAAAACTTATTACATTTTTACTCCTTAGGGCATACATGTCTAACAACACTATCATTCATATTAAATGTTAAGTTACGCCACAAATAAACATGTTTGATGTTTATAAAAAGTAAAGATTAAAAAATGGCATTTATGAGAATTCCTCATAAAATAAAGTGTCTAACTTTATTTACTAATTATGAACTATTAATTTGAACGGCATCATTTGAAATTTATCTTCTAGACATAATTGAAGGACTATATGTAGCAATGCATTCTTATGACATTTACTCGATATATCGTAAAGCACAAATCATCATATATACAATATTAATATACAAATAAATTTGTAAAACTTTGTTCTATAAAATATCAAATCTAGACTAAAATATGCTTTCTACGTATGTATCCTTACACGAGACATTAAATTTCTAGATCATACAATTATACTGCATTTGTACCAATCCTTACACAAAGCACTAAATTCGTAGATTATACGAAAGTTCATCTCTTTGAGTGAAAAGGTACAACCAGCATAAATTTCTCTATTAGAAATAAAAATTGCAATTTATGATAACAAAATGAGATTAGAAATTTGAAAACGTTGACTATGTTTATTATATATTATCATTTTATCTTTATTATAAAAATTATAACTGTAATAATGTTTACTATCATAATCAATCACAAAACTCCATGATAATAATGAACAAGAGCATAAATAACGCAACTTTATAATAATAGAATATGATTTAAAATCTAAAATGTTTTGTAATACTTTTGTACAATTTACAAAGAGAAAATTACACAATATGCCATCTTTTTAATCTAATTTTTTACGCTACAGATTGTTAAACTTAGAAAAAATATATGTGATAAATTTTGATCTCCTTCAAAGAACAAAAAAAAAATCATTTATTTGTCTTCATCTCTCTCACATTTTTTCCTCCTTCTCTTTCTCTCTCTCTCTATATGTATATATATATGTTTGTTGGAATTTGCAACTGTTCAAAATCATACAAGTAATAAAGTGTACCTAAATACAGATATCGTTCCCATGAGGATTGTGTTTAATTTTTGTTAATTATTGAAATTGTCTTAACTCTAAGATTATTTAAATAATTGATTTTAAATAAAACTAAAACTAAAACTAAAACTAATTTAACAAGATTTAAATAAACTAAATAAAACTAATGAAATAAAATAAAATGAAGGAAAACTCTCTAAGGATTTAATTTCATCTGATCATGTCACTAAGTATCAATTAATCAACTTAATCGTGTTGTCTAGTTAAATAATAGTTGAAACATCTTAAACTCTCCAAAAGTCCTTCCTTGTAGTTATGTGGAAATACCCTATATTAATTAGCAAACTATGTTCCTATGTTTACCAATTAATTATAATTCATTAAATTTTAGGACTTCACTAACGGATACATAACAATAATAAGTATATTCCTATCTCGCTAAGGCTACGTTATTCTATGATTGGCCTAGTATGTAAATCTCTTTCTTTTCTGATCAAATCTTTGGGTCTGCTCCAAGTCTCTTTGGCAGGAAAGGTGGTCTTTTGATGGCGAAAAAAAAAATGTCCGGACCAGCAATTGATGATCACTCAACTAGAAGCATTAATACTGTAACACCCAAGCATTTTTATTACATTAAAAATGTAATAATTTAAGGATTATATAAGACAAAAATACAGTTTAAGGAGAAAAATATTGTATAATAATATGAAAAATTATACAGTATTAGAATAATACAGTGTAAGAAAGTACACTGATAAATTTTTACAGTATAAAAATTACATTGCAAAAGTAACGTATTGTAGAAATTGGACTGTTTAAGATCATGCAGTACAGAAATTAGACTATTTAAGTTAAAGCAGTATAGGAATAATATTGTTTGGAGAATATGGATAAATAAGGAATGCTGTAGCAGTATGGAGAACATACCGACAGTATAAGAAAAATACTGTCAGTATAAATTTGGATAGTATAAAGTGAGATAATATTGAAATTACATTATGTGATGGATGTGGATAAGTATTAGAGATTATGGGACCTCATGAATTGTATGGAAAAGAATACCAACAATATAGGAAAAATACTGTCAGTATAAACTTGGATTGCATAAAAAGTTAGTGGGATACTTTGAAAGTTTCGATTGGGCCACCACATCCACTAATGTGGCCCAATCACATTTGGCCACCCAAAGTAACCTAATTGGTTACAAAGGTGATGACTCATCACCTTTTTATTTAAAAAAAAAGAAAAAGAAAAAGAAAAAAAAAGGCTCAACTTAGTTATTATATAATAAGACCAATTGGTCTCCATGGTGGATGAGAAAAACATGAAAAGAAGGAAAGAAGGGGAGAAGGGAAGAAAAAAAAAAAGGGTCTCAATTTCTTCATCTCAAAAACCACCACCCCAAAGTAAATCTGCTCAAAAATTTTGATGATTTCCAAGCCTCCAAATCAAGCTTAAGGCAAGCCCTAATGTTTTGGTGCAAAGTTTTGCAATTTTGGAGGTAAATTTCTAAACTTTTTCTAAGGGTTTTAGTGATTTCTATTCAAAGTTATAGATAGGTTTTTGAGGGAGTTTTACTATGATTATGTTAAGGAATTTAAGCCAAGAACAAGCACCAATGAGGAGGTGTAAAAGCTTGGAGGAATTCTTGGTAAGAATTCTAAAATCTTAATCTTTGAATTAAGCAAAAGTTTATGTTTTAGCATGCCAAGTGTTTGATGAAATGATTTTGGTCTATGGCATGTAAATGGACATTATGGCATGGTTATTTTATGTTATATGTTGAAAGTGATGATGTTGGAAAGAAGAAAGTAGGTGAAATTTCAAAAGGGACTAAATTGCAAAGAAAAATCAATTCTCGACAAATTTGTAAATCAGCCAAAAAGTCCCTCTAAATGTTGGAATTTTAAAAAAGTTACAACACAGAAGTTGTTGAACTCGTCGAAACTATTAGGAAAACGCAAACAGTTTTCCAAAATTCTGCCTGGTTGATAAGTTATGAATTTTACAAAATTTTGGATACAAAATTCTAAGAAATGAAAACGTTATGAAAAGTTGGTGCTTTTGTAAGTCTTATTCCTTGCAAGAAACTGAGTATTATGGTATAAAGTGGTCATTTTTGGTTCTGGAGACAAAAATATAAATAATTTTGTATTTCGGGCCAAAACTGTAAAATTACGTGAAAACTGGGTTTTCATTAGGGAACGTTGGTTTCCTATACTGTTGTAGTTGGTAAGTATCATAGATGTTAAGTTTTAAAGAAATTAAAGTTTAGTCAAGGAAATAATGGAAGAAAAAGAGTTAAGGGCAAAATGGTCATTTTATGAAAAATGGCCAAAATAGACCTGAAACCCCCGATGTTGGAAAACGCTCCTTCACGGGAATTTTCTCGTAACATGTAAGAAAAAGAACGGTAAAGTTAAGCAATGAGTTTTATAAGGGTACAAAGTTGACGAAAAACCCAATTAGGGTAAAAACATCATTTTTACGAAAACGACCAAAGCGGAGTCGAATACTTCGAATTAGCATAACGTCCTTAGACGAAAAATGTTTTGTGATGCGTTAAGTAACGAAACCGTCACATGAAATGGAAAATTTAATAAGGAATGAATGTTTAATATTTACGTTTTATTATCAATCGAGTAGATTGATAAAAATAAAGTTAATTAATGAGTTGGTTGTCGTATGATCAGGACACAGAAGCCGACTAATGGAAGGAAAAAGAACGAGATAAGAATGGAAAAGAGAACGTAAGAGTTAAGTCTAGGTAAGTTTCAAATCTCACCTATAGCATGAAGTAAATGATTTTTAAATGCTTATTTATAGTTTGCAAATGTGTTTGCAATTGTTATGCAAGTTGTTTTTAAAGTATGTTTGCATTTTTATGTGCAAAAGATTTTAAGGATTTAGAGCAAGATTTGCAATGAATTTACAACTGTTATGTTTAAAGTCTATTTGTATATTGATATGCATAATGTTTTTAAAAGTTCAAGTAATGATTTCTAATGTATTTGAAGTATAGTTGCATGTGAAATGCACAATGTTTAAAAGAGTACAAGTTATGATTTGTAAAATGTGTTTACGTTATATGATGCATTTGTTATGTAACAAGTTACATTTGTTATGCAATAAGTGTTAGAGTACAAGTTATAATTTCCAATATATGTTTGTGTTTTATGTTGCATTTGTTATGCAATAGATTTTACAGTATAAGCTATGAATTGCAATTGTGTTTGCATATGATGTAATTGCATTTGATATGCTCACTAAAGTTAATAA
Source organism: Artocarpus heterophyllus (assembly GCA_025403435.1). Taxonomy (NCBI): domain Eukaryota; kingdom Viridiplantae; phylum Streptophyta; class Magnoliopsida; order Rosales; family Moraceae; genus Artocarpus; species Artocarpus heterophyllus. The sequence continues at coordinate 7,159,983 of CM046339.1, read as the reverse complement.
GAAGGTAATATAAAGATAAAAAGAAAGTGTCATACCAACCTCCTTGTTGTGAGGTAATGAAAGTAAAGTTAAAGTTTGACCTCCTAGATGTGAGGTACATGACCTTGATGTTCCATGGTCTCTCAAGTCTTCCACAAGGGAAGCATTATGTTTATATTAAAGATGTTGGTACAAACACTAAAGGTTATAAGACAAATAAAGTTAAGGAACAAATGATGGAAAGTTAAAGTAAGATACGGAAAGATAAGGTACAAGGATAGAAAGTTAAAATAAGATAGGAAAAGTTAAGGAACAAAGATAGAAAGTTAAAGTAAGAAAAGAATGTTCATAAAATGCTCATAAATGAAAGTTCATAACTAAGCATAAATGGAATCATGCATTCTGATTTTGCTTGAATTCCTTTTTATGAAATATTTATATGTTATGTTATGAGAGACATTTTGAGAAATGTTTTACGTTAAATGTTTATGAAAAACATTTTCATGTTTTCAAGAAAAGTTTTATGAACAGCGTTTTAAGAAAAATATTCAAAAAATGTTTTACGAAAAACGTTTATGAAAAATGTTTTCAGAAATGTTTATGGAAAACATTTTTGAAAAACGTTTTAAGAGAAAGGTTTTTGTGAGAAAAGTATTTAAAGCATGTTTTAAATGATTTGTGAGCTTATGTTTGAACTTACTGAGCGAAAGCTCAAAAAAAGTTTCTTCACACTGTAGGTAGTTTTATGGACAACCAGTTGCTGGAAACAAAGTGCGCAGCAGAATTTTTTAAAAATTTTTCATCAGAGTAATTTCCAAAACACAAGTTTGACATGTTATATGTATGAATTAGACAGATCTTACTAACCTCAGTGTGCCAAAGAACCTCTGCAACATGTGTAGAGAAGTAACGTTCCAGAAGAGCCTCAACCAACTGGTCTTCTTTGCTATTCTCTATCCACAACCGGAGTAAGTGTGGGCTCACACGTACAGCTCTTCCACCGGTGACTCTCCTTCCAACCAACAGAGAGAACCCAAAGCTAGTGCTCGTGATTTGTGAACAAAAGCTCTCAGGGAGTTTTCAGATGCTCACTAGAAGAGTATCACTCTTAATCTCTCAAATTGATTTGAGTAAATCATGAGACTCACTCTCTTTTTATACCTATTGGTCCTGGGGTCAGTCCATATCAGATTAGGTCTCAAAAACTCGAAACAGAATCAAATTCGGATCAGTATCTAATAAGATCCGCGTGAAAATGCGTAATCTTATCTCCCGCTGATCGGCAGGCCGAACATTCTGATCAGCAGGCCGATCAGGCCAGTTCGGCAGGCCGAACACGTCATCTGACAGGCCAAACTCCCGAGAAAAAATCTCCGCGAATCTTTTATTTTCCATCCGAGATTCTAAAGGATAAAGTCTCAGTTTTGATTCAAATAACCCAATAGAGAAGTTATCTGATCAAAACAAACTTTATCAAGATAATCTCTAAGAAAATAAATCAATTCACAATAATTCTACAAGTTTATCTTGTTCTAATTTGTCCAAAATTAAAACAACAGATAAACAGACAAGAATTATCTGATCGTAATAATTCAACAAGTTTATCTTGAACTAATTTCTTACAAAATTAATTCAACCGATAAACAGACATACATTATTTGATTCTTACAAATTTTAAACCAATCTAATAAATCCGACATAAGTCACCAATTATTGGAAAAGCATGTCGTGTCGTTACAGGATTTTGTGAGCTAGCAAAGGGGACCAAAATGGACCTATAAAGTTCAAGCTCATGATAATTATGAAACCCAATATCCCAGATATACATTTCACAATTATCAACTCTAACGCTACTCCACTAAAACCTTGGAGCTGCACTCTCGAACTTTATAGAATTACGAAGATCGTGTAGCTAAGTCTCCATGACATATCAAAGTGTATCGTATCCCCATATGATAATCCATAATCGGCTTAAGGACAAGTTCTGTCTTACCTTCCCGATTATTTTTATCTTACGTTCCATTGTCTCACCATTAGAAAACTTACCATCCAAAGATAGTATACCATTTGGTTACACCTATGTATCCAAATGGTTGAGCGCTCTAGTTTTCCAATTACAGGACAACGCATATAAGAGGATATCATTACTCCTAAAGAGGAGCTATGGATTCCATATCTATGAATAACAAGTCTATGCTATCAAGAGTCATGCCTCCAATGTACCGGCATGCATACCACTATAGAGATGTGGGAATCACCCATTGGTACATCAAAAGACACAAGTCGAGACAACGGGCCCACTATTCATCTCAGGATTAAGATACAATACAAATGACTGTCTAAAGTGAATTGATTTGCCAAGACAGAATTATTAATCCAAATCAATTCACTTTATGTCGCGATCCAACACATCGTCACCTATGACAACATGCCAATGTTTCTATTCACGGAGTCCAACTCCGATGGTCAAGACAAACCATCTCCCAGTAGGGATATAAACAATATAACAATCTTTACGTGAATAAAGCGCCCAACTTTATTCCCTCGATTGCGGATCATATGTTTTAGACCATCACCTTAAGAATCGTGTCTTTCGCATAATCAGTCCATCATATGCCCAACTCTTAAGGTTTAGACTGACAGTCTCAGACTACTGTTTGCTTATCATACATTCAACAAATATGAATGTAAAGAGGACAAGATTTGGTATATATAAATGAATAAATTCTTTATTGATAAAAATGTCTCCAAAAAACGTGTTACGTTTTTACTCCTTAGGGCAAACATGTCTAACAATCTCCCACTTGCACTAAGTGAGTAAATACAGCAAATTTTGTATCCCCATAGCTTCCACATGCCTCTCGAAGACTCTCCCAGTAAGTGTCTTCGTAATTGGATCAGCTAAATTGTCCTCTGACGCGATCTTGCACACCGTGACATGCTTGCCCCCAACGAAGTCCTTTATCACATGATACTTCCGATCAATATGCTTACTCTTCTTGTGAAATCTTGGTTCCATAGCATTAGCTACCGCCGCACTGTTATCACAGTACAATGATACCGCCTTATCCATACCAGGAACTACCTCAATATCCCCAAGGAACTTGCAAAGCCACACTGCTTCTTTCGAAGCATCACTAGCTGCCACATATTCGGCCTCCATTGTTGAATCCGAAGTGCAATCTTGCTTCGCACTTCTCCAACTAATGGCACCACCACCCAGAGTAAACACAAACCCCGAAGTCGATTTCCTAGAATCCAGACAGGATTGAAAATCCGAATCAGTGTATCCTAGAGGAGTCAAGTCCTCACCCGAATACACAAGTATATACCCTCGAGTCCTTCTCAGGTACTTGAAAATATGCTTTACCGCAACCCAATGGTTCGGTCCTGAATCTGCCTGAAATCGACTTACAATCTTGACCGCATAGCTAATATCCGGTCGAGTGCAAAACATGGCATACATGAGACTACCCACTGCCGAAGCATAAGGCACCTTCTTCATGTATTCTCTTTCTTTATGAGACTTTGGAGAGTCTTTCTTAGAAAGAGTAATTCTAGACCTAGATGGTTGCCCACCTTTCTTGGAATCCTGCATTGCAAACGTCCTGAGAATTTTATCTATATAGCCAGCCTATGACAAAGCTATCATTTTGTTCTTCCTATCCCGAATGATCTGGATACCGAGAACAAAATTAGCCTCACCTAAGTCCTTCATGTCAAACTACTTGGTCAACCATAATTTGATTGATGACAACGCCCCAACATCATTGTCAATTAGCAGAATGTCATCTACATAGAGCAATAGAAAAACCACCTTCCCATCCTTAATGTGTTTGTAAACACATGGTTCATCCACGTTTTGTGAGAACCCATAAGTCTTGATCACTTGATCAAATCTTATGTTCCAAGAACGAGAAGCCTGCTTAAGTCCATAAATTGACCCGCGACCTTACCCTTACCCTCTTGACCCGCGACCTTGAACCCGTCTGGTTGTTTCATATAAATGGACTCATCAAGATAGCCATTAAGAAAAGCCGTCTTGACATCCATCTGCCAAATCTCGTAGTCGAGAGCGGCAGCTATGGACAAGAGAATCCAGATTGACTTAAGCATGGCTACAGGCGAAAAGGTTTCCTCATAATCGATTCCTTCCTTTTGCGTATAACCCTTAGCTACCAGTCTAGCCTTAAAGGTTTCGACCTTTCCATCCACTCCTCTTTTCCTCTTGTAGATCCACTTACACCCTATGGGTTTTACCCCTTCGGGAAGATCCACAAGCTCCCAGACCCGATTAGTCTCCATAGACTTCATCTCTATGTTCATGGCCTCTGTCCAGAGTTTTGAATCAACATCCTCCATAGCTTCTGCGTAAGTATAAGGCTCCCTGTCATGTTCATCTGGTTCAGCCAAGAAGACCTCTCCAATGAACATATACCTCTCAGGTTGACGCCCGATCCTCCCACTACGCCGAAGCCCCTGAGGTTGTTGTTCAGGTTTTTTTGGTTTTTCTACACCGATCAGAATGGTTTCATTTGGAACCTCCAGAGTGAACTGATCACCCCTTAACTCCTCAAGCACCACTTTGCTTCGAGGTTTAAAGTCGTCCATGTAACTTTCCTCAAGGAAAGTTGCATTAGTTGAAACCACGACTTTATTTTCCTTAGGGTTATAAAAATAACCCCCTTTAGTCCCTTTTGGATATCCTATAAACACGCAAACTTCCGAACGTGCTTCCAACTTATTCAGATCCTTAAACATGACATAAGCTGGACATCCCCATATGCGAATATGGTTTAAGGATGTCTTCCGTCTTGTCCACAACTCGTGAGGAGTTTTAGGGACCGATTTTGAAGGCACATTGTTCAAAAGATAACATGCAGTTTGTTGCGTATATCCCCAAAAAGATAAAGGCAATGATGAATAACTCATCATGGATCGAATTGTTAGACATGTATGATCTAAGGAGTAAAAATGTAATACGTTTTTGGAGACATTTTTATCAAAAAAGAATTTATTCATTTATATATACCAAATATTGTCCTCTTTACGTTCATATTTGTTGAATGTATGATAAGCAAACAGTAGTCTGAGACTGTCAGTCTAAACCTTAAGAGTTGGGCATATGATGGGATGATTATGCGGTAGACACGACTCTTAAGGTGATGGTCTAAAATATATGATCCGCAATCGAGGGAATAAAGTTGGGCGCTTTATTCATGTAAAGATTGTTATGTTTTCTATATCCCTTTTGGGAGATGGTTTGTCTTGGCCATCGGAGTTGGACTCCGTGAATAGAAACATTGGCGCATTGTCATAGGTGACGATGTGTTGGATCGGGACATAAAGTGAATTGATTTGGATTAATAATTCTGTCTTGGCAAATCGATTCACTTTAGACAATCATTTGTATTGTATCTTAATCCTGAGATGAATAATGGGCCCGTTGTCTCGACTTGTGTCTTTTGATGTACCAATGGGTGACTCCCACATCTCTATAGTGGCATGCATGCCGGTACGTTAGAGGCATGGCTCTTGGTAGTGTAGACTTGTTATTCATAGATATGGAATCCATAGCTCCTCTTTAGGAGTAATGATATCCTCTTATATGCGTTGTCCTGTAATTGGAAAACTGGAGTGCTCAACCATTTGGATACATAGGTGTAACCGAATGGTATACTATCTTTGGATGGTAAGTTTTCTAATGGTGAGACAATGGAACGTAAGATAAAAATAATCAGGAAGGTAAGACAGAACTTGTCCTTAAGCCGGTTATGGATGATCATATGGGGATGCGATACACTATGATATGTCATGGAGACTTAGCTACACGAGCTTCGTAATTCTATAAAGTTTGAGAGTGCAGCTCCAAGCTTTTAGTGGAGTAGCGTTGGAGTTGATAATTGTGAAATGTATATCTGGGATATTGGGTTTCATAATTATCATGAGCTTGAACTTTATAGGTCCATTTTGGTCCCCTTTGCTAGCTCACAAAATCCTGTAACGACACGACGTGCTTTTCCAATAATTGGTGACTTATGTCGGATTTATCAGATTGGTTTAAAATTTATAAGAATAAAATAATTCATGTCTGTTTATCGGTTGAATTAATTATGTAAGAAATTAGTTCAAGATGAACTTGTTGAATTATGGCGTTCGGATAATTCTTGTCTGTTTATCGGTTGTTTTAATTTTGGACAATTAGAACAAGATAAACTTGTAGAATTATTGTGAATTGATTTATTTTCTTAGAGATTATCTTGATAAAGTTTGTTTTGATCAGATATCTTTTCTATTGGGCTATTTGAATCAAAACTGAGACTTTATCCTTTAGAATCTCGGGTGGAAAATAAAAGATACGCGGAGATTTTTTCTCGGCAGTTCGGCCTGCCTATCAGAAAGTTTGGCCTGCCGAACTGGCCAGTTCGGCCTGCCTATCACACAGTTCGGCATGCCGACCGCGACAGTTAAGATTACGCGTTTTTCACGCGTATCTTATCAGATATTGATCCGAACTTGATTCTGTTTCGATTTTTGAGACCTAATCTGATATGGACTGACCCCAAGGACCAATAGGTATAAAAAGGGAGTGAGTCTAATGATTTACTCAGATCAATTTGAGAGATTAAGAGTGATACTCTTCTAGTGAGTATCTGAAAACTCCCTGAGAGCTTTTGTTCATAAATCACGAACACTAGCTTTGGGTTCTCTCTATTGGTTGGAAGGAGAGTCACCGGTGGAAGAGCTGTACGTGTGAGCCCACACTCACTCCGGTTGTGGATAGAGAATAGCAAAGAAGACCAGTTGGTTGAGGCTCTTCTGGAACGTTACTTCTCTACACAGGTTGCGGAGGTTCTTCGTCACACTGAGGTTAGTAAGATCTGTTTAATTTATACATATAACATGTCAAACTTGTGTTTTGGAAAATACTCTGATGAAAAAATTTTAAAATTCCGCTGCGCACTTTGTTTCCAACAATTGGTATCAGAGCCGAGGTTTTTACATAAATTTGCAAGTTTGTGATCATGTTATATGCATAAATTTTGTGATCTTAATCTCTCCAATGCTTGAATTAAATTTTATAGAGAGATGGCACTCTAGGTTTCTATATAATATATATGTTGTCATGGATTATATGGTGAATGTTTATTAATTAATTATGGTTGATTAAATTGTTGTTTAATTATTTATTAATTAATTAATACCGGTTATGGTTCCTTAGAGGTTAGAATGTGTATCTAGGTTTTTCATGTAATTAGATGGCGGACTATCATCTCCGTCTAGGAATTATTATTTAATTTTTAATTTGTAAGAATTTTGTAATTAAATAATTATTCGGAGAAGACGGAACGAGAAGTCAGAACTTAAAGATTGATGATGGCGCCTCCAGGTATTTCCTGAGTCTCTAATTTTATGTTTTTGAATTGTTGAAAATAAAATTGATGAATTGTATTAAAATTGTATTTTCTAGATTGAGGGTTTTCTACTCGGTCGGCATGCCGGACCTCACAGTTCGGCAGGCCGGACGTACGGTCCGGTAGGCCGACAGTGGGGCAGAAATTTTGGTGCTCTGCCGGCAGGCCGAACCTTCATGTTCGGCAGGCCGAACCACCATGATCGGTCGGCCTATCATCCAGATCGGCCTGCCGACCGAGAGCAGCCAGGTGTCCAGAAAAGGTGTAATTTTTTGGTGCAGTTTTAATTTTATTTTTGGGACGATTCTGAGAAACATTAAATTTGGATATGACCGAAAATATGAAGTGTTCGATTCATACGGGATTGAGGACTTGAAGATGGATATTACATGAAGAAGGATACAGCTTGAGGATTCAAGGATGAAGAATCGATAAATGTCTCGATTATTCTCTTGTAATCTTAGTTTTTCTATTCTCTAGGGTGGAACCATAATATTACGGTTATTATTATTATTATGCTTGTAGCTTTGCTTGATTGCTATGCTTGTCCGCATTATAATATGATTTACCATGTATATTGATAACATGTCATATAGAATAGGGAGTGCCGCTCATATTAAATTTGTTCATGCATAATTTCAAAATAAAACCTTGACTTCAAAAGATTGAGTGGGAGAAGGTTTTCGAAGAGAGAACCTAAGGCCTCCATCGTTGGTCCATAGGAAGAACATGATGGTCCCAACCCCTAGGAAGGGATTTCTATCATGTACCAGATTGGATCTCTGAAAGGATAAGGTATTTTAGTATGATTTATGGTTGCACACCCCTAGGTGGTGATTATAAATCATGGATAAAATATTAAAACGGTGGTTATACACTCACGTTTAATTTTATTATTAACCTCCCCTAGGAGCTCTGTTAATAAAATTAATGGCCAAAGAAACGATTATTAGTATATGCTGGATCATACGGGTCCTGGATGGCATATATTAATCAGGAGGGGATCCGTGTTCCTGATTGAATTTGGCATGACTCCCCTAGGAGCTTGTTGAATTCTGAGTTGGGAATTATCGTTGTAAGGTTGTGATATTTTCAAGGTTTTGACACATAAACACATTTGTATGATTTTACATGATTGTGTTATCTTACTAAATTATTATATATGTTTGCTTATGTTTGGTATATGACTCTTTATTGTAGATTGAAAATGTCTAAAAACGCTTTATCATCGATACTTGACAAAAACCAATTAACCGGTGAGAACTATAAGGATTGGAAACGGAACCTAGACATCGTCCTTTCCTTTGAGAAACTGAAATATGTTCTGACAACTCCTTGTCCTCCCGAGCCTACGGGAGACTCAAGTAATGAGCAATTCCAAGCGTACGACCGCTAGAAAGATGCTAATGATCAGGCCCGCTGCTATGTTATGGCTAGCATGAATAACGTGCTGCAGGCTCAACATCAGGATTATGAGACTGCGAAGCAGATCTTGGATAATCTTGAGGACATGTTTGGAGGCCAGGCCATAACAAAGCGGCAAGGGGCGCTTCGGAAACTCTTAAACTGTAGACAGAGACCGGGGACATCTGTAAAGGAGCACATGATGTTGGTCATGGGTTACCTCGCTGAGGCTCAAACCAATGGAGCCGACATCGATGCTGAAACTCAGATGACTATGGTCTTTGAGACTCTGTCTAAGGAATTTATTCCATTTAGAGCTACTTTTAATCTAAGCAATAGACGGGACATGACCTTGACAGAACTGATGAAACAGTTACAAGAGTTTGAACTGCTGATCAGGGAGTCTCCTGCTGGTGGAGAGGCCAATATGGTAGCTGCTTCTGGTTCCAATCCTAACTCTGGCAATGGAAAGAAGCAACGGGCCAAAAGTGGGAAGTCTTCTATTCCTATTGCTACCAAGAGCAAGAAGAAGAAGAAGAAGAACCCAAAGAAGCTTAAGTGCTTCTTTTGTGGTAAGCTTGGGCATATAAAGAAGCATTGCAAGGACTTCCTTTCCAAGGGAGGTAGGTGTGATCTTCTATATTTAGAAACTTGTTTGGTTGAGGAATCCAGTGACATTTGGGTCATAGATTCCGGTGCAACTAATCATGTTTGTGTTTCTCTGCAGGGATTCAAAGAAACGAGAAGTCTACTTCGTGAAGACTTAATGCTTCGGATGGGCGATGGATCCTTGGTCTCAGCGGAAGCAGTGGGAGATGTCCATCTTTGTTTTGATAATTATAGGAGTTTAATTTTGCGAGATTGTTTTTATGTTCCTAAATTTAAAAGGAATTTAATTTCTGTATCTTCTTTATTTAAAGACTCCTACGTGGTATCTTTTAATGAAAAAGTGGTGATTCGTAAAAACAAATCTTTTATCTGTTCTGGATGGATGCAAAATAATCTATATTTTATCAAACCTAAGATGGACCTATTGCTTAATGCTGAGATAAATGATAATGACTCAAAAAGACTTAAAACTTCTCACTCTAATAAGACTTATCTTTGGCATTTGCGCCTTGGCCATATTAACCTAAATAGGATTCAAAGGTTGGTAAGGGATGGACCTTTAAGTCACTTAAAGGTGGAATCTATACCTCAATGTGAGTCTTGTTTGGAGGGTAAAATGACCAAAAGACCATACGGGTCTAAGGGCAATAGGGCCGAAGGGGTTCTAGAACTTGTGCATAGTGATGTTTGTGGACCAATGAACATCCGGGCACGAGGAGGGTATGAGTACTTCGTTACTTTTATTGACGATTACTCAAGATATGGGTATGTGTACCTAATGCACCACAAAAGCGAAACTTATGATAAGTTCAGGGAGTTTCGGGCTGAAGTGGAAAAGCAATTGGGTAGACCCATAAAGGCACTTCGATCTGATCGAGGTGGGGAATACCTTTCTGATGAGTTCTTGGGACACTTGTTAGAGAATGGGATTTTATCCCATTTGACTGCGCCTGGTACTCCGCAGCAGAATGGCGTAGCAGAGAGAAGGAATAGGACTTTGTTGGACATGATTCGGTCCAGGATGAGTTATTCATCATTGCCTTTATCCTTTTGGGGATATGCACTACAAACCGCATGTTATCTTTTGAACAATGTGCCTTCAAAATCGGTCCCTAAAACTCCTCACGAGTTGTGGACAAGACGGAAGACATCCTTAAACCATATCGCATATGGGGATGTCCAGCTCATGTCCTGTTTAAGGATCCGAATAAGTTGGAAGCACGTTCAGAAGTTTGCGTGTTTTTAGGATATCCAAAAGGGACTAAAGGGGGTTATTTTTATAACCCAAAGGAAAATAAAGTCGTGGTTTCAACTAATGCAACTTTCCTTGAGGAGAGTTACATGAACGACTTTAAACCTCAAAGCAAAGTGGTGCTTGAGGAGTTGAGGGGTAATCCGTTTACTCCGGAGGTTCCGAACGAAACCATTCCGATCGGTGTAGAAAAACCAAACAAACCTGAACAACAACCTCAGGGGCTTCGGCGTAGTGGGAGGATCGGGCGTCAACTTGAGAGGTATATGTTCAATGGGGAGGTCTTTTTGGCTGAACCGGATGAACATGACAGGGATCCTTATACTTACGCAGAAGCTATGGAGGATGTTGATTCAAGACTCTGGACAGAGGCCATGAACATTGAGATGAAGTCTATGGAGACTAATCGGGTCTGGGAGCTTGTGGATCTTCCCGAAGGGGTAAAACCCATAGGGAGTAAGTGGATCTACAAGAGGAAAAGAGGAGTGGATGGAAAGGTCGAAACCTTTAAGGCTAGACTGGTAGCTAAGGGTTATACGCAAAAGGAAGGAATCGATTATGAGGAAACCTTTTCGCCTGTAGCCATGCTTAAGTCCATCCGGATTCTCTTGTCCATAGCTGCCGCTCTCGACTACGAGATTTGGCAGATGGATGTCAAGACGGCTTTTCTGAATGGCTATCTTGATGAGTCCATTTATATGGAACAACCAGACGGGTTCAAGGTCACGGGTCAAGAGGGTAAGGTTTGTAAGTTGCTAAAGTCTATTTATGGACTTAAGCAGGCTTCTCGTTCTTGGAACATAAGATTTGATCATGTGATCAAGACTTATGGGTTCTCACAAAATGTGGATGAGCCATGTGTTTACAAACACATTAAGAATGGGAAGGTGGTTTTTCTACTACTCTATGTAGATGACATTCTGCTAATTGGCAATGACGTTGGGGCATTGTCATCGGTCAAATTATGGTTGACCAAGCAGTTTGACATGAAGGACTTAGGTGAGGCTAATTTTGTTCTCGGTATCTAGATCTTTTGGGATAGGAAGAATAAAATGATAGCTTTGTCACAGGCCGGCTACATAGATAAAATTCTCAGGAGGTTTGCAATGCAAGATTCCAAGAAAGGTGGGCAACCATCTAGGTCTGGAATTACTCTTTCTAAGAAAGACTCTCCAAAGTCTTATGAAGAAAGAGAATACATGAAGAAGGTGCCTTATGCTTCGGCAGTGGGTAGTCTCATGTATGCCATGCTTTGCACTCGACCAGATATTAGCTATGCGGTCGGGATAGTGAGTCGATTTCAGGCGGATCCAGGACCGAACCATTGGGTTGCGGTAAAGCATATTTTCAAGTACCTGAGAAGGACTCGAGGGTATATGCTTGTGTATTCAGGTGAGGACTTGACTCCTCTAGGATACACTGATTCAGATTTTCAATCCTGCCTGGATTCTAGGAAATCGACTTCAGGGTTTGTGTTTACTCTGGGTGGCGGTGCCATTAGTTGGAGAAGTGAGAAGCAAGATTGCACTTCGGATTCAACGATGGAGGCCGAGTATGTGGCGGCTAGTGATGCTTCGAAAGAAGCAGTGTGGCTCCGCAAGTTCCTTGGGGATCTTGAGGTAGTTCCTGGTATGGATAAAGCGGTATCACTGTACTGTGATAACAGTGCGGCGGTAGCTAATGCTAAGGAACCAAGATTTCACAAGAAGAGTAAGCATATTGATCGGAAGTATCATGTGATAAAGGACTTCGTTGAGAGCGGGCATGTCACGGTATGCAAGATCGCGTCAGAGGACAATTTAGCTGATCTATTCACGAAGACACTTTCTGGGAGAGTCTTCGAGAGGCATGTGGAAGCTACGGGGATGCGAAATCTGCAGTATTTACTCACTTAGTGCAAGTGGGAGATTGTTAGACATGTATGCTCTAAGGAGTAAAAATGTAATACGTTTTTGGAGACATTTTTATCAATAAAGAATTTATTCATTTATATATACCAAATATTGTCCTCTTTACGTTCATATTTGTTGAATGTATGATAAGCAAACAGTAGTCTAAGACTGTCAGTCTAAACCTTAAGAGTTGGGCATATGATGGGATGATTATGCGGTAGACATGACTCTTAAGGTGATGGTCTAAAATATATGATCCGTAATCGAGGGAATAAAGTTGGGCGCTTTATTCATGTAAAGATTGTTATGTTGTCTATATCCCTTTTGGGAGATGGTTTGTCTTGGCCATCGGAGTTGGACTCCGTGAATAGAAACATTGGCGCATTGTCATAGGTGACGATGTGTTGGATCGGGACATAAAGTGAATTGATTTGGATTAATAATTCTGTCTTGGCAAATCTATTCACTTTAGACAATCATTTGTATTGTATCTTAATCCTGAGATGAATAATGGGCCCGTTGTCTCGACTTGTGTCTTTTGATGTACCAATGGGTGACTCCCACATCTCTATAGTGGCATGCATGCCGGTACGTTGGAGGCATGACTCTTGGTAGCGTAGACTTGTTATTCATAGATATGGAATCCATAGCTCCTCTTTAGGAGTAATGATATCCTCTTATATGCGTTGTCCTGTAATTGGAAAACTGGAGCGCTCAACCATTTGGATACATAGGTGTAACCGAATGGTATACTATCTTTGGATGGTAAGTTTTCTAATGGTGAGACAATGGAACGTAAGATAAAAATAATCGGGAAGGTAAGACAGAACTTGTCCTTAAGCCGGTTATGGATGATCATATGGGGATGCGATACACTATGATATGTCATGGAGACTTAGCTACACGAGCTTCGTAATTCTATAAAGTTCGAGAGTGCAGCTCCAAGCTTTTAGTGGAGTAGCGTTGGAGTTGATAATTGTGAAATGTATATCTGGGATATTGGGTTTCATAATTATCATGAGCTTGAACTTTATAGGTCCATTTTGGTCCCCTTTGCTAGCTCACAAAATCCGGTAACGACACGGCGTGCTTTTCCAATAATTGGTGACTTATGTCGGATTTATCAGATTGGTTTAAAATTTATAAGAATCAAATAATTCATGTCTGTTTATCGGTTGAATTAATTATGTAAGAAATTAGTTCAAGATGAACTTGTTGAATTATGGCGTTCGGATAATTCTTGTCTGTTTATCGGTTGTTTTAATTTTGGACAATTAGAACAAGATAAACTTGTAGAATTATTGTGAATTGATTTATTTTCTTAGAGATTATCTTGATAAAGTTTTTTTTGATCAGATATCTTTTCTATTGGGCTATTTGAATCAAAACTGAGACTTTATCCTTTAGAATCTCGGGTGGAAAATAAAAGATTCGCGGAGATTTTTTCTCGGCAGTTCGGCCTGCCTATCAGAAAGTTCGGCCTGCCTATCACACAGTTCGGCATGCCGACCGCGACAGTTAAGATTACGCGTTTTTCACGCGTATCTTATCAGATATTGATCCGAACTTGATTCTGTTTCGATTGATTTTTGAGACCTAATCTGATATGGACTGACCCCAAGGACCAATAGGTATAAAAAGGGAGTGAGTCTAATGATTTACTCAGATCAATTTGAGAGATTAAGAGTGATACTCTTCTAGTGAGCATCTGAAAACTCCCTGAGAGCTTTTGTTCATAAATCACGAACACTAGCTTTGGGTTCTCTCTATTGGTTGGAAGGAGAGTCACCGGTGGAAGAGCTGTACGTGTGAGCCCACACTCACTCCGGTTGTGGATAGAGAATAGCAAAGAAGACCAGTTAGTTGAGGCTCTTCTGGAACGTTACTTCTCTACACAGGTTACGGAGGTTCTTCGTCACACTGAGGTTAGTAAGATCTGTTTAATTTATACATATAACATGTCAAACTTGTGTTTTGGAAAATACTCTGATGAAAAAATTTTAAAATTCCGCTGCGCACTTTGTTTCCTACACGAATCATGTCCAACAAAGTCCTATTCCTTCTATCTGCTACGCCATTCTGCTGCAGAGTGCTCGGCGTAGTCAAATGGGATAAAATCCCATCCTCTAACAAGTGTCCCAAGAACTCATCAGAAAGGTATTCCCCACCTCGATCAGATCGAAGTGCCTTTATGGGTCTACCCAATTGCTTTTCCACTTCAGCCCGAAACTCCCTGAACTTATCATAAGTTTCGCTTTTGTGGTGCATTAGGTACACATACCCATATCTTGAGTAATCGTCAATAAAAGTGACAAAGTACTCATACCCTCCTCGTGCCCGGATGTTCATTGGTCTGCAAACATCACTATGCACAAGTTCTAGAACCCCTTCGGCCCTATTGCCCTTAGACCCGTATGGTCTTTTGGTCATTTTACCCTCCAAACAAGATTCACATTGAGGTATAGATTCCACCTTTAAGTGACTTAAAGGTCCGTCCCTTACCAACCTTTGAATCCTATTCAGGTTAATATGACCAAGGTGCAAATGCCAAAGATAAGTCTTATTAGAGTGAGAAGTTTTAAGTCTTTTTGAGTTATTATCATTTATCTCAACATTAAGCAATAAGTCCATCTTAGGTTTGATAAAATATAGATTATTTTGCATCCATCCAGAACAGATAAAAGATTTATTTTTACGAATCACCACTTTTTCATTAAAAGATACCACGTAGGAGTCTTTAAATAAAGAAGATATAGAAATTAAATTCCTTTTGAATTTAGGAACATAAAAACAATCTCGCAAAATTAAATTCCTATAATTATCAAAATAAAGATGGACATTTGCCACTGCTTCTGCTGAGACCAAGGGTCCATCGCCCATCCAAAGCGTTAAGTCTTCACGAAGTAGACTTCTCGTTTCTTTGAATCCCTGCAGAGAAACACAAACATGATTAGTTGCACCAGAATCTATGACCCAGATGTCACTGGATTCCTCAACCAAACAAGTTTCTAAATATAGAAGATCACACCTACCTCCCTTGGAAAGGAAGTCCTTGTAATGCTTCTTTACAGGCCCGACCTTTCCACAGAAGAAGCACTTAAGCTTCTTTGGGTTCTTCTTCTTCTTCTTCTTGCTCTTGGTTGCAGGAGGAAAAGAAGACTTCCCACTCTTGGCCTGTTGCTTCTTTCCATTCCCAGAGTTAGGATTGGAACCAGAAGCAGCACCATATTGGCCTCACCACCAGCAGGAGACTCCCTGATCAGCAGTTCAAACTCCTGTAACTGTTTCATCAGTTCTGTCAAGGTCATATCCCATCTATTGCTTAAATTAAAAGTAGCTCTAAACGGAATAAATTCCTTAGACAGAGTCTCAAAGACCATAGTCATCTGAGTTTCAGCATCGATGTCGGCTCCATTGGTTTGAGCCTCAGCGAGGTAACCCATGACCAACATCATGTGCTCCTTTACAGATGTCCCCGGCCTCTGTCTACAGTTTAAGAGTTTCCGAAGCGCCCCTTGCCGCTTCGTTATGGCCTGGCCTCCGAACATATCCTCAAAATTATCTAAGATCTGCTTTGCAGTCTCATAATCCTGATGTTGAGCCTGCAGTACGTTGTTCATGCTGGCCATAACATAGCAGCGGGCCTGATCATTAGCATCTTTCCAGCGGTCATACGCTTGGAATTGCTCATTACTTGAGTCTCCCGTAGGCTCGGGAGGACAAGGAGTTGTTAGAACATATTTCAGTTTCTCAAAGGAAAGGACGATGTCCAGGTTCCGTTTCCAATCATTATAGTTCTCACCGGTTAATTGGTTTTTGTCAAGTATCGATGATAAAGCATTTTTAGACATTTTCAATCTACAATAAAGAATCATATACCAAACATAAGCAAACATATATAATAATTTAGTAAGATAACACAATCATGTAAAATAATACAAATGGGTTTATGTGTCCAAACCTTGAAAATATCACAACCTTACAACGATAATTCCCAACTCAGAATTCAACAAGCTCCTAGGGGAGTCATGCCAAATTCAATCAGGAACACGGATCTCCTCCTGATTAATATATGCCATCCAGGACCCGTATGATCCAGCATATACTAATAATCGTTTCTTTGGCCATTAATTTTATTAACAGAGCTCCTAGGGGAGGTTAATAATAAAATTAACGTGAGTATATAACCACCGTTTCAATATTTTATCCATGATTTATAATCACCACCTAGGGGTGTACAACCATAAATCATACTAAAATACCTTATCCTTTCAGAGATCCAATCTGGTACATGATAGAAATCCCTTCCTAGGGGTCGGGACCACCATGTTCTTCCTATGGACCAACGATGGAGGCCTTAGGTCCTCTCTTCGAAAACCTTCTCCCACTCAATCTTTTGAAGTCAAGGTTTTATTTTAAAATTATGCATGAACAATTTTAATGTGAGCGGCACTCCCTATTCTATATGACATGTTATCAATATACATGGTAAATCATATTATAATGCAGACAAGCAAAGCAATCAAGCAAAGCTACAAGAAAAATAATAACAACCATAATATTATGGTTCCACCCTAGAGAATAGAAAAATAAGATTACAAGAGAATAATCGAGACATTATTCGATTCTTCATCCTTGAATCTTCAAGCTGTATCCTTCTTCATGTAATATCCATCTTCAAGTCTTCAATCCCGTATGAATCGAATACTTCATATTTCCGGTCATATCCAAATTTAATGTTTCTCAGAATCGTCCCAAAAATAAAATTAAAATTACACCGGAAAAATTGCACCTTTTCTGGACACCCAGCAGCTCTCGGTCAGCAGGCCGATCTAGGTGATCGGCCTGTCGGTCTTGCTTCATCGGCCTGCCGATCTGATACATCGGCCTACCGATCTATGCAAATTCGGCCTGCCGGCAGAGCACCAAATTTTCTACCCCACTGTCGGCGTGTCGGACCACACGTCCGGCCTGCCGATTTGTGACCTTCGGCCAGCCGAACAGTGAGGTCCGGCATGCCGACCGAGCAGAAAACCCTCAATCTAGAAAATACAATTTTAATGCAATTCATCAATCTTATTTTTAACAATTCAAAAACATAAAATTAGAGACTCAGAAAATACCTGGAGGCGCCATCATCAATCTTCAAGATCTGACTTCTCGATACGTCTTCTTCAGATAATTATTTAATTACAAATTCTTACAAATTAAAAATTAAATAACAATTCCTAGACGGAGATGATAGTCCGTCAACTAATTACATGAAAAACCTAGATACACATTCTAACCTCTAAGGAACCATAACCGGTATTAATTAATTAATAAATAATTAAGCAACGATTTAATCAACCATAATTAATTAATAAACATTCACCACATAATCCATGACAACATATATATTATACAGAAACCTAGAGTACCATCTCTCTATAAAATTTAATTCAAGCATAGGAGAGATTAAGATCACAAAATTTATACATATAACATGATCACAAACTTGCAAATTTATATAAAAACCTCGGCTCTGATACCAATTGTTGGAAACAAAGTGCGCAACAGAATTTTTTCAAATTTTTCATCAGAGTAATTTTCAAAACACAAGTTTGACATGTTATATGTATAAATTAGACAAATCTTACTAACCTCAGTGTGTCGAAGAACCTCCGCAACCTGTGTAGAGAAGTAACGTTCCAGAAGAGCCTCAACCAACTGGTCTTCTTTGCTATTCTCTATCCACAACCGGAGTGAGTGTGGGCTCACACATACAGCTCTTCCACCAGTGACTCTCCTTCCAGCCAACAGAGAGAACCCAAAGCTAGTGCTCGTGATTTGTGAACAAAAGCTCTCAGGGAGTTTTCAGATGCTCACTAGAAGAGTATCACTCTTAATCTCTCAAATTGATCTGAGTAAATCATGAGACTCACTCCCTTTTTATACCTATTGGTCCTGGGGTCAGTCCATATCAGATTAGGTCTCAAAAACTCGAAACAGAATCAAATTCGGATCAGTATCTAAAAAGATCCGCATGAAAATGCGTAATCTTATCTCCCGCTGATCGGCAGGCCGAATATTCTAATCGGCAGGCCGATCAGGCCAGTTCGGTAGGCCGAACACGTCATCCGGCAGGCCGAACTCCCGAGAAAAAATCTTCGCGAATCTTTTATTTTCCATCCGAGATTCTAAAGGATAAAGTCTCAGTTTTGATTCAAATAACCCAATAGAGAAGTTATCTGATCAAAACAAACTTTATCAAGATAATCTCTAAGAAAATAAATCAATTCACAATAATTCTACAAGTTTATCTTGTTCTAATTTGTCCAAAATTAAAACAACCGATAAACAGACAAGAATTATCTGATCGCAATAATTCAACAAGTTTATCTTGAACTAATTTCTTACAAAATTAATTCAACCGATAAACAAACATAAATTATTTGATTCTTACCAATTTTAAACCAATCTGATAAATCCGACATAAGTCACCAATTATTGGAAAAGCATGTCGTGTCGTTATAGGATTTTGTGAGCTAGCAAAGGGGACCAAAATGGACCTATAAAGTTCAAGCTCATGATAATTATGAAACCCAATATCCCAGATATACATTTCACAATTATCAACTCCAATGCTACTCCACTAAAAGCTTGGAGCTACACTCTCGAACTTTATAGAATTATGAAGCTCGTGTAGCTAAGTCTCCATGACATATCAAAGTGTATCGTATCCCCATATGATAATCCATAATCGGCTGAAGGACAAGTTCTATCTTACCTTCCCGATTATTTTTATCTTACGTTCCATTGTCTCACCATTAGAAAACTTACCATCCAAAGATAGTATACCATTCGGTTATACCTATGTATCCAAATGGTTGAGCGCTCTAGTTTTTCAATTACAGGACAACGCATATAAGAGGATATCATTACTCCTAAAGAGGAGCTATGGATTCCATATCTATGAATAACAAGTCTACGCTATCAAGAGTCATGCCTCCAACGTACCGGCATGCATACCACTATAGAGATGTGGGAGTCACCTATTGGTACATCAAAAGACACAAGTCGAGACAACGGGCCCACTATTCATCTCAGGATTAAGATACAATACAAATGACTATCTAAAGTGAATCAATTTGCCAAGACAGAATTATTAATCCAAATCAATTCACTTTATGTCCCGATCCAACACATCGTCACCTATGACAATGTGCCAATGTTTCTATTCACGGAGTCCAACTCTGATGGTCAAGACAAACCATCTCTCAGTAGGGATATAGACAACATAATAAAGCGCCCAACTTTATTCCCTCGATTGCGGATCATATGTTTTAGACCATCACCTTAAGAATCGTGTCTTCCGCATAATCAGTCCATCATATGCTCAACTTTTAAGGTTTAGACTGACAGTCTCAGACTACTGTTTGCTTATCATACATTCAACAAATATGAACGTAAAGAGGACAAGATTTGGTATATATAAATGAATAAATTCTTTATTGATAAAAATGTCTCCAAAAAATGTATTACATTTTTACTCCTTAGGGCATACATGTCTAACACCCGTAGGACCCGTTAGAAGAGCTGAGTGCTGTGGAAGACAGATGCGAAGATTTGGGTATGGATACTACCACAGTTCGCTTTCGCTACACAAAGAAAAGGTTCTTCATTATTTAATATAGTGTTTTCAAAGTTTTAAGAAAGTCAAAGCTTTAAGATAATCAAAGTTCTAAGAAATGTTTTTAAAGTTTTACGATATATTTATGAAATGTTTTATTTTCTTATAAAGTTAAGTTTTGATCAATGATTCAGTAAATGTTTTTTTTTAATTTTTAAGAAACGATTTGAAATGGTTTTAAGGACAAGTGTTAAGCAGTGA
Source organism: Artocarpus heterophyllus (assembly GCA_025403435.1). Lineage (NCBI taxonomy): Eukaryota > Viridiplantae > Streptophyta > Magnoliopsida > Rosales > Moraceae > Artocarpus > Artocarpus heterophyllus. The sequence continues at coordinate 7,139,559 of CM046339.1, read as the reverse complement.
CTCAACTTATGCTGCGACAGAAGTCGCATAGTTCTAAAGAAAGTTTTTAAGAATATTTAAAGAAAAAAAATTTATTTCAGTATTTTTCTTACTAAGTAAGTAAGATTACTATTTAAGAACGATGTTTAAGAAAGTAAAGTGACTGTCCAAAAAGGCGGGTCGTCACAAATACCACATAGAATAATTAATCAACATAAATTAGACAATCACAATTAGTTTGAGTAAATGGAAAAAATCAAAGAAACGTGAATAAGCTAAATAAAATCCCTAGAACAACAAAAATAAAACCATAATCAACAATAAAATTAAACAGCACCAATAATTAAGCATTTTTAGAGTTTACAAAAATAAAAGAATAAAAATATGAAAGAAATCACCAAAAACTCAAAGTTGCTTCTTCTTCCCCAATCTTTTTCTTTCTTTTTTTTGCAGCTCCAAAATACCTTTAACAATGTCTTTAAAAGAAAAAAAAGTAAAATCTAAACCTAAAACTAAAAATTGATCCAAAACTAGAAATAAAAGCTAGTTTAAATAATTTATTTTTTCCACTTTTTTTTCCCATTTTTCTTTTGGGATTCAGCTCATAAAACCCCCAAAAAATTGCCTCCTCGGCCTAGAGCTCCCTCCCTGAAATGCCGTGCTGCTCTTCTTTTACATTGCTGATTACATGCAAAATAAAAGAGAAAAAATAATGTGTAACAGGATTCAGCAATCGAGAACAGGTGGCAAAAAATGAATGGCACACTGGGGAACTGGTTGTTCGTCCACTTGTCAGAAGGAGCTGAGGGAGAAAAGGGGTGCATGGGGAAGAATTGAGGGGTGAAGCACCAGATGGGGCGCGGTTGGACTTTGTGTGCTGACAGCAATACACGTGGACTGTGGGATTGGGAGGGCCGGCCTTGTCTAAACTTGTCCCTAACGGATGACGTGTCGCCGCATGGTTAGTTAGTTCAAAGTCTTTTTTTTTTAATTAATTCTGATGCTCTTAGTTGATGATTTTGACCCTATTTAAACTCGAAATTCTCATTTTGGCATCTTTTCATTAAATTAACCTACATAAGTGAGGAAAATAATATTTTCCAAGGGAGAACTAAATAAAATTAAAATAAAGAACTAAATAAAATTAAAATAAAAACTAACTAAAACTAATAAAATTAAATAGAATCACCTAAAAATATAATAAAATAAATTAAATTCAAATAAATTAGCAAAAACTATAATAAACTAAAATAGCCTAAAATAAATTAAAAACTCAAGTACGTAGCCTCATTCAAGTATAAAAATTATTGTAATAACTTTGTTTTCAAAGGGTTATCACTCTATCTTCTTTGTCTCTCTCTCATCTACCCATCTCTTTCGTTTGTCCCTCTCTTTCACTGTCATTCCAGTCACGATGTTGCCATTGCTCGTCGCCATCTTATAGAGGAGATCGTTGTTGCCATCGCTGTCTCACAGAGCAGTCAAATTCTTGATATGTTCTGGGTTTCTAAATAAATGCCTCAAACGTGGTACCAGTGGAATAGACCATAACACTATCTTTAGCATTCCATTATTACCGTCTTTTGGCTCCTTTCCTTTCTTCCACCTTGCTTGTTCACATACAGAACAATAATTCTTGTCCTCATACTCATTCCTATAGAGAATACAATTATTTTCACAAGCGTGAATTTTCTTTTAATCCATTCCCAAAGTGGTCAAAGTCTTCTTAGCCTGATACATACTAGATGGTAATTTATTACCCTCTTGTAGAAGCCTTCCTAAAAATTTCAAAAGCTTTGTGAAACCAAAATTTGATCACCCATCTGATGCTTTCAAATTTCATAATCCAACTAAAGTAGACAATTTGGTGAAATTGGTACACCCATCATACACGGGTGTCTTGGCATCATTCATCATTGTCTTAAATACATCCAGATGGTGCACAAAGTGTTCTTCCAAATCATTTACCATGTCAACCATATTGTCATGATCATCCATATTATCCTCCATAATAGATTCCTTCCTTTTACTTACTAAAGTTGGATTAGTGAAATTAGACTCGCCATGGAAATGCCACGTTTGATAGCTACTTATAATTCCATTTTGGAATAAATATCCTCTATCAATTGGAATTGGATGCAATTTATGGTTTCTATATTGAACACAAGGACACCGAATTTTATCACCATTGGCATGACTTTTGCCAAGATCCAAGAACTCTTTCACACCATTCACATATTCCTTAGACAATCAAAAATCTCACATCTATTTCCTATCCATTTGCAAGTCATAAATCAAAATAATAAATAGCAAATATTCAATTAAAATGAATTTCACAAATTATATACGTACCCTATTAGAAAAATAGTACGCAGCGGAATTTTAAAAAATTTTATATCAGAGTATTTTCTAAAACACAAGTTTGACATGCTACATGCATAAATGAACCAAATCTTACTAACCTTTGTGTGCTGAAAGGCTTTTGCAATCAGTGAATAGAAGTAACGTTCTAGAAGAGCCTCAACCAACTGGTCTTCTTTGCTATTCTCTATCCACGATTGGAGTGAGTGTAAACTCACACGTACAACTCTTCCACTAGGTGACTCTCCTTCCAACCAATTGAGAGAACCTAAAGCAAGTGTTCGTGATTTGTGAACAAGAGCTCTCAGGGAGTTTCCAAATTCTCACCAGCAGAGTATCACTCTTAATCTCTCAATTGATCTAAATAACTTATGTGACTTACTCCCTATTTATAGAGGTAGGGTTTAGGGCCAGTCCTTATAAGATTAGGTCTCAAAATTCAAATTAGAATCAAATTTGGATCAATATCTGATAAGATCTGTGCAAAAATGCATGATCTTATCCTTCGCACATCGGTAGGCCGATCAGGATAATCGGTAGGCTGAACAGGCCCCAACGGCAGGCCGAACATGATGATTGGTATGCCAAACTACCAATTAAAATCTCAGCGAACCTTTTATTTTTCACCCGAGATTCTATAAGATAAAGTCTCAGTTTTAATTCAAATAACCCAATAGAAAAGTTATTTGATTAAAACAACTTTATCTAGATAATCTCTAAGAAAATAAATAAATTCCTAATAATTCTACAAGTTTATCTTGGTTTAATTTATCCAAAATTAAATCAAGCGATAAACAGACAAGAATTATCCAATCCCAATAATTCAACAAGTTTATCTTGAATCAATTTTATCACAAAATTAATTCAACCGATAAACATATATGAATTATCTGATTCTTCCAAATTTTAACCATTCTGATAAATCTGACATAAGTCACCAATTATTAGAAAAGCACGCTGTATCATTACAGGAAGTTATGAGCTAGCTAAGGGGACCAAATGGACCTATATAGTTCAAGCTCCTGATAATTACGAAACCTAATATCCTAGATATACATTTCATAATTATCAACTCCAACGCTACTTCTCTAAAAGCTTGGAGCTGCACTCTCGAACTATATAGAATTACAAAGCCCGTATAACTAAGTCTCTATGACATATCATTAGTGTATCGTATCCCCATATGATTTTCCATAATCGGCTTAAGGACAAGTTCTGTCTTACCTTCTCGATTATTTTTATCTTACGTTCCATTATCTCACCATTAGAAAACTTACCATCCAATGATAGTATAGCATTCGGTTACACCTATATATCCAAATGGTTGAGCGCTCTAGTTTTCCAATCAGGATAACATATATAAGAGGATATCATTACTCCTAAAGAGGAGCTATGGATTCCATATCCATGAATAACATGTCTACGCTATCAAGAGTCATGCCTCCAACGTACCAGCATGCATACCACTATTAAGATGTGGGTGTCACCCTTTGGTACATCAAAAGACACAAGTCAAGACAACGGGTCCACTATTCATCTCAGGATTAAGATACAATATAAATGATTGTCTCAAGTGAATCGATTCACCAAGACAGAATTATTAATCCAAATCAATTCACTTTATGTCCTGATCCAACACATCGTCACCTATGACAACGTGCCAATGTTTCTATTCATGGAGTCCACCTCGATGGTCAAGACAAACAATCTCCCAATAAGCATATAAACAACATAACAATCTTTACATGAATAAAGCCCCCAACTTTATTCCCATGATTGCAGATCTTATGATTTAGACCATCACCTTAAGAATCATGTCTTTCGCATAATCTGTCCATCATATGCCCAATTCTTAAAGTTTAGATCGATAGTCACAGACTATTATTTGCTTAACATATATTCAATAAATATGAACGTAAACAGTACAAGATTTGGTATATAAACAATAAATAAATTCTTTATTGATAAAAATGTCTCCAAAAAATTATTACACTTTTACTCTTTAGGGCATACATGTCTAACAATCTCCCACTTGCACTAAGTGAGTAAATATGACAAATCTTGCATCCCCATAGCTTCCACATGCCTCTCGAAGACTCTCCCAGTAAGTGTCTTCGTAAATGGACTAGTTAAATTGTCCTCTGACGTGATCTTGCACACCATGGCATTCCCGCCCTCAACGAAGTCCTTTATCACAGATACTTCCTATCAATATGCTTACTCTTCTTGTGAAATCTTGGTTCCTTAGCATTAGCTACCGCCGCACTGTTATCACAGTACAGTGATACCGCCTTATCCGTACCAAGAACAACCTCAAGATCCCCAATAAACTTGCGGAGCCACACTGTTTCTTTTGAGGCATCACTAGTTGCCACATACTCGGCCTCCATCATTGAATATGAAGTGCAATCTTGCTTCACACTTCTCTAACTGATGGCACCGCCGCCCAGAGTAAACACAAAACCCGAAGTTGATTTCCTAGAATCCAAACAGGATTGAAAATCCAAGTCAGTATATCCTAGAAGAGTCAAGTCCTCACCTGAATATACAAGCATATACCCTCGAGTTCTTCTCAAGTGCTTGAGAATATGCTTTACCGCAAGCCAATGATTCGGTCTTGGATCCGCCTAAAATCGACTTACAATCCCGATCGCATAACTAATATCTGGTCATGTGCAAAGCATGGCATACATGAGACTACCGACTACCGAAGCATAAGGCACCTTCTTTATATATTCTTTTTCTTCATAAGACTTTGGAGAGTCTTTCTTAGAAAGAGTAATTCCAGACCTAGGTGGTTGCCCACCGTTCTCGGAATCCTGCATTGCAAACCTCTTGAGAATTTTATCTATGTAGCCAGCCTGGGACAAATCTATTATTTTGTTCTTCCTATCCCGAAAGATTTGGATACTGAGAATAAAATTATCCTCACCCAAGTCCTTCATGTCAAACTGCTTGGTCAACATAATTTGACTAATGACAATGCCCCAATGTCATTGCTAATTAGCAGAATGTCATCTACATATCCTTAATGTGTTTGTAAACACATGGTTCATCCACATTTTGTGAGGACCTATAAGTCTTGATCACCTGATCAAATCTTATGTTCTAAGAACGGGAAGCCTACTTAAGTCCATAAATTGACTTTAGTAGCTTACAAACCTTACCCTCTTAACCCTTGACCTTGAACCCGTTTGGTTGTGCCATATAAATGGACTCATCAAGATAGCCATTCAGAAAAGCCTTCTTGACATTCATCTGCCAAATCTTGTAGTCGAGAGCGGCAGCTATGGACAAGAGAACCTGGATGGACTTAAGCATGGCTATAGGAGAAAAGGTTTCCTCATAATCGATTCCTTCCTGTCGCGTATAACCCTTAGCTACCAGTCTAGCCTTAAAGGTTTCGACCTTTATCCACTCCACTTTTCCTCTTGTAGATCTACTTACATCCTATGGGTCTTACCCCTTTGGGAAGATCCATAAGCTCTTAGACCTGATTAGTCTCCATAGACTTCATCTCAATGTTCATGGCCTTTGTTCAGAGTTTTGAATCAACATCCTCTATAGCTTATGCATAAGTATAAGGATCCCTGTCATGTTCATCCAGTTTAGCCAAGAAGACCTCCCCATTGAACATATAACTCTCAGGTTGACGCCCGATCGTCCCACTACGCCGAAGCCCCTGAGGTTGTTGTGTAGGTTTGCATGGTTTTTCTACACTGTTCAGAACGGTTTCATTTGGAACCTCTGGAGTGATCGGATCACTCCTTAACTCCTCAAGCACCACGTTGCTTCGAGGTTTAAAGTCGTCCATGTAACTCTCCTCAAGGAAAGTTGCATTAGTTGAAACCACGACTTTATTTTCCTTTGGGTTAGAAAAATAATCCCCTCTAGTCCCATTTGGATATCGTACAAACATGCAAACTTCCAAACATTCTTCCAACTTATTCAGATCCTTAAACAGGACATGAGCCAGATATCCCCATATATGAATATGGTGTAAGGATGTCTTCCTACCCATCCACAACTTGTGAGGAGTTTTAGGGACCGATTTTGAAGGCACATTGTTCAAAAGATAACATGCAGTTTGTAGTGCATATCCCCAAAAGGATAAAGGCAATGATGAATAACTCATCATGGAACTAATCATGTCCAATAAAGTCCTATTTCTTCTCTCCCCTACGCCATTCTGCTACGGAGTGCCCGATGCAGTCAAATGGGATAAAATCCCATTCTCTAATAAGTGTTCCAAGAACTCATCAAAAAGGTATTCCCACCTCGATCGAATCAAAGTGCCTTTATGGGTCTACCTAATTACTTTTTCACTTCAGCCTGAAACTCCCTGAACTTGTCAAAAGTTTTGCTTTTGTTGTGCATCAGGTACACATACCCATATCTTGAGTAATCGTCAATAAAAGTGACAAAGTACTCATACCCTCCTCGTGCCCGGATCTTCATCGGTATGCAAACATCCTTATGCATAAGTTCTAGAACCCCTTTGGCCCTATTGCCCTTAGACCCGAATGGTCTTTTGGTCATTTTACCCTCCAAACAAGATTCACATCAAGGTATAGATTCCACCTTTAAGTGACTTAAAGGTCCATCCCTTACCAACCTTTGAATCCTATTTAGGTTAATATGACTAAGGCACAAATGCCAACGATAAGTCTTATTAGAGTGAGAAGTTTTAAATCTTTTAGAGTTATTATCATTCATCTCAACATTAAGCAATAAATCCATCTTAGGTTTGATAAAATATAGATTATTGCATCCATCCAAAACAGATAAAAGATTTGTTTTTACGAATCACCACTTTATCATTAAAAGAAACCGAATAGGAGTCTTTAAATAAACAAGCTACAGAAATTAAATTCCTTTTAAATTTAGGAACATAAAAACAATCTTGCAAAAATAATTTCCTATAATTATCAAAATAAAGATGGATGTCTCACATTGCTTCCGCTGAGACCATGGATCCATCGCCCATCCGAAGCGTGAAGTCTTCATGCAGCAGACTTCTCATTTTTTTGAACCCCTACAGAGAAATACAAACATGATTAATTGCATCAGAATCCATAACCCAAATGTCATAGGATTCCTCAGCCAAACAAGTTTTTAAATACAGAAGATCACACCTGCTCCTTTGGAAAAGAAGTCCTTGCAATGCTTCTTTATATGCCCGACCTTCCCACAAAAGAAGCACTTAAGCTTCTTTGGGTTCTTCTTCTTCTTCTTCTTCTTCTTGCTCTTGGTGCTAGCAGGAATAGAAGACTTCTCGTTCTTGGCCCATTACTTCTTTCCATTCCCAGAGTTGAGATTGGAACCAGAAGCAGCTACCATGTTGGCCTTTCCACCCGCAGGAGACTCCCTGATCAGCAGTTCGAACTCCTGTAACTGTCTCATTAATTCTGTCAAGGTCATATCATGTTTATTGCTTAAATTAAAAGTAGCCCTAAACGGAATAAATTCCTTTGATAGGGTCTCAAAGATCATAGTCATCTGAGTTTCAGCATTGATGTCGGCTCCATTGGTTTGAGCCTCAGCGAGGTAACCCATGACCAACATCATGTACGCCTTTACAGATGTCCCCGGTCTTTGCTTGCAGTTTAAGAGTTTTTGAAGTGCCCCTTGCTGCTTTGTTATGGCCTGGCCTCCAAACATATCCTCAAGATTATCCAAGATCTGTTTTACAATCTCATAATCCTAATGTTGAGCCTGTAGCACGTTATTCATCCTAGCCATAACATAGCAGCGGGCCTAATCATTAGCATCTTTCTAGTGATCATATGCTTGGAATTGCTCATTAGTTGAGTCTCCCATAGGCTCAGGAGGACAAGGGGTTGTCAGTACATATTTCAGTTTCTCAAAGGAGAGGATGATATCCAGGTTCTGTTTCCAATCAGTATAATTCTCTCTAGTTAGTAAGTTTTTGTCAAGTATCGATGATAAAGCGTTTTTAGACATTTTTAATCTACAATAAAGAATTATATACCAAACATAAGCAAACATATAATAATAATTTAGTAAGATAACACAATCATGTAAAAATACAATGTGTTTATGTGTCAAAACCTTGAAAATATTACAACCTTATAATAATAATTCCCAACTCAGAACTCGACAAGTTCCTAGGGGAGTCATGCCAAATTCAATCAGGAACACGGATCCCCTCCTAATTAATATATGCCATCCAGGACCCGTATGATCTAGCATATATTAATAATCGTTTCTTTAGCCATTAATTTTATTAACAGAGCTCCTAGAGCAGGTTAATAATAAAATTAACGTGAGTGTATAACCATCATTTTAATATTTTATCCATGATTTATAATCACCACCTTGGAGTGTCCAACCATAAATCATGCTAAAATACCTTATCCTCTCAGACATCCAATCTGGTACATGATAGAAATCCCTTCCTAGGGGTCTGGACCACCATGTTCTGCCTATAGACCAACGATGGAGGCCTTAGGTTCTCTCTTCGAAAACCTTCTCCCACTCAATTTTTTGAAATCGAGGTTTTATTTTAAGAATATGCATGAACAATTTTAATATGAGTGGCACTCTCTATTCTATATGACATGTTATCAATATACATGGCAAATTATATTATAATGCAAACAAGCAAAGCAATCAAGCAAAGCAACAAGCAATATAATAATAACCGTAATATTATGGTTCCACCCTAGAGAATAGAAAACTAAGATTATAAGAGAATAATCGAGACATATTATTGATTCTTCATCCTTGAATCCTCGAGCTGTATCCTTCTTCATGTAATGCCCATCTTCAAGTCTTCAATCCCGTATGAATCGAATACTTCATATTTCTGATCATATCCAAATTTAATGTTTCTCAGAATTGTCCCAAAAAGAAAATTAAAACTGCATCGAAAACTGCACATTTTCTGAAAAAATTTTCAGCTCTCTGTAGACAGACCGATCTGGGTGATCAGCTTGCAGGTCATGCTCCATCAGCCTATCGATCAGGAAAATCGGCCCGTCAATTCATAAAAGTTTGGCCTGCCGCCAGAGCCTCCTGATTTATGTCCCGCTAACGGCCTGCCGAGCCTCACATTTGGCCTGTCGATCTGCGACCATCGGCTTGCCAAACTATGAGGTTCGGCAAGCCGACCGAACAGAAATCTCCCATTCTAGAAAATATAATTTTTAATGCAATTCATCAATTTTATTTTCAACAATTCAAAAGCATAAAATTAGAGACTCAGGAAATACCTGGGAGCGCCATCATCATTCTTCTAGATCCGTCTTCTCCGAATAATTATTTAATTACAAAATTCTTGCAAATTTAAAATTAAATAATAATTCCTAGATGGAGATGATAGTCCGCCATCTAATTACATGAAAACCTAGATACACATTCTAACCTCTAAGGAACCATACCGGTATAAATTAATTAATTAATAAATAATTAAATAACCATTTAATCAACCATAATTAATTAATGAAGATTCAACAGATAATCCACGACAACATAAAAATATATAGAAACCTAGAGTGCCAACTCTCTATAAAATTAAATTCAAGCATAGGAGAGATTAAGATCACAAAATTTATACACATAGCATGATCACAAACTCGTAAATTTATGTAAAAAAACTTGGCTCTGATACCAATTGTTGGAAGAATAGTACACAGCGAAATTTTAAAAAATTTTATATCAAAGTATTTTTTAAATCACAAGTTTGACATGCTATATGCATAAATTAACCAGATCTTACAAACCTTTGTGTGCTGAAAGGCTCCTGCAATCAGTGAAGAGAAGTAACGTTCTAGAAGAGCCTCAATCAACTGGTCTTCTTTGCGATACTCTATCCACGATCGAAGTGAGTATGGACTCACACATGCAGCTCTTCCACCAGGTGACTCTCCTTCCAACCAATTGAGAGAACCCAAAGCAAGGGTTCGTGATTTGTTAACAAGAGCTCTCAGGGAGTTTCTAGATTCTCACTAGCAGAGTATCACTCTTAATCTCTCAATTGATCTAAATAACTTATGTGACTTACAACCTATTTATAGAGGTAGGGTCTAGGGTCAATCCTTATCAGATTAGGTCTCAAAATTCAAATTAGAATCAAATTCGGATCAATATCTAATAAGATCCATGTAAAAATATGTAATCTTATCCTTTGCTCATCGGTAGGCTGATCAGGATGATCGGTAGGCCAAACATGTCCCATCGGTAGGCCAAACACGACGATCAGCATCCCAAACTGCCAATTAAAATCTCAACGAATCTTTTATTTTCCACCTGAGATTCTATAGGATAAAGTCTCAGTTTTAATTTAAATAACTCAATAGAAAAGTTATCGGATTAAAACAACTTTATGAAGATAATCTCTAAGAAAATAAATGAATTCCCAATAATTCTACAAGTTTATCTTGATCTAATTTATCCAAAAATTAAATCAAACAATAAAGAGACAAGAATTATCCGATCCTAATAATTCAACAAGTTTATCTTGAATCAATTTATCACAAAATTAATTCAGCCAATAAACAGACATGAATTATCTGATTCTTCCAAATTTTAACCAATTTGATAAATCTGACAAAAGTCACCAATTATTAGAAAAGCACGCTGTATCGTTACAAGATGTTGTGAGCTAGCAAAGGGGACCAAATGGACCTATATAGTTCAAGCTCCTGATAATTACGAAACCCAATATCCTAGATATACATTTCATAATTATCAACTCCAACGCTACTCCATTAAAAGCTTGGAGCTACACTCTCGAACTATATAGAATTACAAAGCCCATATAGCTAAGTCTCTATGACATATCATAGTGTATCGTATTCCCATATGATTATCCATAATCGGCTTAAGGACAAGTTCTGTCATATCTTCCCGATTATTTTTATCTTATGTTCCATTATCTCACCATTAGAAAACTTACCATCCAATGACAGTATACCATTCGGTTACACCTATATATCCAAATGGTTGAGCGCTCTAGTTTTCCAAGTACATGATAACGCATATAGGAGGATATCATTACTCCTAAAGAGGAGCTATGGATTCCATATCTATGAATAACAAGTCTACGCTATCAAGAGTCATGCCTCCAACGTACCAGCATGCATACCACTATTAAGATGTGGGTGTCACCCTTTGGTATATCAAAAGACACAAGTCAAGACAACGGACCCACTGTTCATCTCAAGGTTAAGATACAATACAAATGATTGTCTAAAGTGAATCGATTCACGAAGACAGAATTATTAATCCAAATCAATTAACTTTATGTCCTGATCCAACACATCGTCACCTATGACAATGTGCCAATGTTTCTATTCATGGAGTCCACCTCGATGGTCAAGACAAACAATCTCCCAATAAGTATATAAACAACATAACAATCTTTACATGAATAAAGCGCCCAACTTTATTCCCATGATTGCGGATTTTATGATTTAGACCATCACCTTAAGAATCATGCCTTTCGCATAATCTGGTATGGAAGATCAAAAAAGATTGATCTTTTTTTTTCCATGGTCCATCAATAGGCAGCTCGTCCTTACCTCGCTTTCTCTTCCTGAATACGACTCTTATATCTTTTACCATTTCAAATATTTGTTCACCCGTCAAAAGACAAGGAGGGTTTCTTTCTTCGCTGTTGCCATCAAAGGCTTTCTTTTGTTTGTGGTAATGATGATCTCTTGGCAACCATCTTCTTTGACAAGGAAAAACAGTTTTCTTACCATTCTTCAACCGTTTATGAGATTTTCCATCATAAAAATAGGACAACCAATAGAACTCTTCACCAAGTAGCCAAATAAATTGCTATATGCGGGGAAGTTGTTAATTGTCGATATCAACATTGCATGGAGTGTGAATGTCTCTTCTCGATAAGCATCTCTATCTTTGACCCCATTTTCACACAAGTTTTTAGGTCATCAATTAACGGTGCCAAGTATACATCAATGTCATTGCCTGGCTGGTGAGGACCCAAAATCACTAAAGACAACATTAAAAACTTTTGCTTCATGCACATCTTTGGAGGGAGATTGTATTTAACAAGTATTACGGGCCAACTACTATGTCAACTACTCATGTTACCATGTGGGTTCATTCCATCTATCGACAAAGTGAAATGTATATTTCTTGGATCCGTACTAAAGTCAGGATGATCAGCTTCAAAAGCCTTCCATTGTGGTGAATCCGCTGGGTGTCTAAGCATACCATCATCCACCCGTTTGTCATGATGCCATGTCAAATTCTTGGCATCTTTTGGGTATCCGAATAAATGCCTCAAATGTGGTACCAGTGGGATGTACCATAACACTTTCTTTGACACTCCATTCTTACCATATTTTGGCTCTTTCCTTTTCTTCCACCTTTCTTGTTCATAAACTGGACAATAATTCTTGTCCTCATACTCATTCCTATAGAGAACACAATCATTTTCACAAGCATGAATTTTCTCATAATCCATTTCCAAAGTGCTCAAATGTTGGAAACAAAGTGCGCAGTGGAATTTTAAAAATTTTTCAATAGAGTAATTTCCAAAACACAAGTTTGACATGTTATATGTATAAATTAGACAGATCTTACTAACCTTAGTGTGCCGAAGAACCTCTGCAACCTGTGTAGAGAAGTAACATTCCAGATGAGCCTCAACCAACTGGTCTTCTTTGCTATTCTCTATCCACAACCGGAGTGAGTGGGGGCTCACACGTACAACACTTCCACCGGTGACTCTCCTTCCAACCAATAGAGAGAACCCAAAGCTAGTGTTCGTGATTTGTGAACAAAAGCTCTCAGGGAGTTTTTCAGATGCTCACTAAAAGAGTATCACTCTTAATCTCTCAAATTGATCTGAGTAAATCATGTGACTCACTCCCCTTATATAGCTATTAGTCCTGGGGTCAGTCCATATCAAATTAGGTCTCAAAAACTCGAAACAGAATCAAGTTCGGATCAATATCTGATAAGATCCACGTGAAAACGCGTAATCTTATCTCCCGCTGATCGGCAGGCCGGACATTCTGATCGGCAGGCCGAACAGGCTAGTTCGGCAGGCCGACCACGTCATTCGGCAGGCCGAACTCCCGAGAAAAATCTCTGCGAATCTTTTATTTTTCACCCGAGATTCTAAAGGATAAAGTCTCAGTTTTGATTCAAATAACCCAATAGAGAAGTTATCTGATCAAAACAAACTTTATCAAGATAATCTCTAAGAAAATAAATCAATTCACAATAATTCTACAAGTCTATCTTGTTCTAATTTGTCCAAAATTAAAACAACCGATAAACAAACAAGAATTATCTGATCGCAATAATTCAACAAGTTTATCTTGAACTAATTTCTTACAAAATTAATTCAACCGATAAACAGACATGAATTATTTGATTCTTACAAATTTTAAACCAATCTGATAAATCCGACATAAGTCACCAATTATTGGAAAAACACGCCGTGTCGTTACAGGATTTTGTGAGCTAGCAAAGGGGACCAAAATGGACCTATAAAGTTCAAGCTCATGATAATTATGAAACCCAATATCCCAGATATACATTTCACAATTATCAACTCCAACGCTACTCCACTAAAAGCTTGGAACTGCACTCTCAAACTTTATAGAATTACGAAGCTCGTGTAGCTAAGTCTCCATGACATATCATAGTGCATCGTATCCCCATATGATAATCCATAATCAGCTTAAGGACAAGTTCTGTCTTACCTTCCCGATTATTTTTATCTTACGTTCCATTGTCTCACCATTAGAAAACTTACCATCCAAAGATAGTATACCATTCGGTTGCACCTATGTATCCAAATGGTTGAGCGCTCTAGTTTTCCAATTATAGGACAACGCATATAAGAGGATTTCATTACTCCTAAAGAGGAGCTATAGATTCCATATTTATGAATAACAAGTCTACGCTATCAAGAGTTATGCCTCCAACGTACCGGTATGCATACCACTATTGAGATGTGGGTGTCACCCTTTGGCACATCAAAAGACACAAGTCGAGACAACGGCCCTACTATTCATCTTAGGATTAAGATACAATACAAATGACTGTCTAAAGTGAATTGATTTGCCTAGATAGAATTATTAATCCAAATCAATTCACTTTATGTCCCGATCCAATACGTCGTCACCTATGACAACGCGCCAATCTTTCTATTCACGGAGTCCAACTCCGATGGCTAAGACAAACCATCTCCCAAAAGGGATATGGACAACATAACAATCTTTACATGAATAAAGCGCTTAACTTTATTCCCTCGATTGCGGATCATATGTTTTAGACCGTCACCTTAAGAATCGTGTCTTCCGTATAATTAGTCCATCATATGCCCAATTCTTAAGGTTTAGACTGACTGTCTCAGACTACTGTTTGCTTATTATACATTCAACAAATATGAACTTAAAGAGAGGACAAGATTTGGTATATATAAATGAATAAACTCTTTATTGATAAAAATGTCTCCAAAAATGTATTACATTTTTACTCCTAAGGGCATACAAGTCTAACAATCTCCCACTTGCACTAAGTGAGTAAATACAACAAATTTTGCATCCCTATAGCTTCCACTTGCCTCTCGAAGACTCTCCCAGCAAGTGTCTTTGTAAATGGATCAGCAAAATTGTCCTCTGACGCGATCTTGCACACCGTGACATGCCCGCACTCAACAAAGTCCTTTATCACATGATACTTTCGATCAATATGCTTACTCTTCTTGTGAAATCTTGGTTCCTTAGCATTAGCTACCGCTGCACTGTTATCACTGTACAGTGATACCGCCTTATCCATACCAGGAACTACCTCAAGAACTCCAAGGAACTTGCAGAGCCACACTGCTTCTTTCGAAGCATCACTAGCCGCCACATACTCGGCCTCCATCGTTGAATCCGAAGTGCAATCTTGCTTCGCACTTCTCCAACTGATGGCACCGCCACCCAGAGTAAACACAAACCCCGAAGTCAATTTCCTAGAATCCAGACAGGATTGAAAATCCGAATCGGTGTATCCTAGAGGAGTCAAGTCCTCACCTGAATACACAAGCATATACCCTCGAGTCCTTCTCAGGTACTTGAAAATATGCTTTACCGCAACCCAATGGTTCAGTCCTGGATCTGCCTGAAATCGACTTACAATCCCGACCGCATAGCTAATATCCGGCCGTGTGCAAAGCATGGCATACATGAGACTACCCACTGCCGAAGCATAAGGCACCTTCTTCATGTATTCTCTTTCTTTATAAGACTTTGGAGAGTCTTTCTTAGAAAGAGTAATTCCAGACCTAGATGGGTGCCCACCTTTCTTGGAATCCTACATTGCAAACGTCTTGAGAATTTTATCTATGTAGCCGGCCTACGACAAAGCTATCATTTTGTTCTTCCTATCCCTAAAGATCTGGATACCGAGAACAAAATTAGCCTCACTCGAGTCCTTCATGTCAAACTGCTTGGTCAACCATAATTTGACTGATGACAACGCCCCAATGTCATTGCCAATTAGCATAATGTCATCTACATAGAGTAGTAGAAAAACCACCTTCCCATCCTTAATGTGTTTATAGACACAGGGTTCATCCACATTTTGTAAGAACCCATAAGTCTTGATCACTTCATCAAATCTTATGTTCCAAGAATGGGAAGCCTGCTTAAGTCCATAAATAGACTTTAGCAGCTTACAAACCTTACCCTCTTGACCCGCCACCTTGAACCCGTCTGGTTGTTCCATATAAAGGGACTCATCAAGATAGCCATTTAGAAAAGCCGTCTTGACATCCATCTACCAAATCTCATAGTCAAGAGTGGCAGCTATGGACAAGAGAATCCGGATGCACTTAAGCATGGCTACAGGCGAAAAGGTTTCCTCATAATCGATTCCTTCCTTTTGCGTATAACCCTTAGCTACCAGTCTAGCCTTAAAGGTTTTAACCTTTCCATCCACACCTCTTTTCCTCTTGTAGATCCACTTACACCCTATGGGTTTTACCCCTTCGGGAAGATCCACAAGCTCCCAGACCTGATTAGTCTCCATAGACTTCATCTCTATGTTCATGGCCTCAGTCCAGAGTTTTGAATCAACATCCTCCATAGCTTTTGCGTATGTATAAGGATCCCTGTCATGTTCATCTGGTTCAGCCAAAAAGACCTCCCTAATGAACATATACCTCTCAGGTTGACGCCCGATCCTCCCGCTACGCCGAAGCCCCTGAGGTTGTTGTTCAGGTTTGTTTGGTTTTTCTACACCGCTTGGAATGGTTTCGTTCGGAACCTCCGGAGTGAAAGGATCAGCCCTCAACTCCTCCAGCACCACTTTGCTTCGAGGTTTAAAGTCGTCCATGTAACTCTCCTCTAGGAAAGTTGCATTAGTTGAAACCACGACTTTATTTTCCTTTGGGTTATAAAAATAACCCTCTTTAGTCCCTTTTGGATATCCTACAAACATGCAAACTTTCGAACGTGCTTCCAACTTATTCGGATCCTTAAACAGGACATGAGCGGGACATCCCCATATGTGAATATGGTTTAAGGATGTCTTCCGTCTTGTCCACAACTCGTGAGGAGTTTTAGGGACCGATTTTGAAGGCACATTGTTCAAAAGATAACATGCGGTTTGTAGTGCATATCCCCAAAAGGATAAAGGTAATGATGAATAACTCATCGTGGACCTAATCATGTGCAACAAAGTCCTATTCCTTCTCTCTGCTATGCCATTCTGCTGCGGAGTGCCAGGCGCAGTCAAATGGGATAAAATCCCATTCTCTAACAAGTGTCTCAAGAACTCATCAGAAAGGTATTCCCCACCTCGATCAGATCGAAGTGCCTTCATGGGTCTACCCAATTGCTTTTCCACTTCAGCCTGAAACTCCCTGAACTTATCATAAGTCTCGCTTTTGTGGTGCATTAGGTACACATACCCATACCTTGAGTAATCTTCAATAAAAGTGATGAAGTACTCATACCCTCCTCGTGCCCGGATGTTCATCGGCCCGCAACCATCACTATGCACGTAGGAGTCTTTAAATAAAGAAGATACAGAAATTAAATTCCTTTTAAATTTAGGAACATAAAAACAATCTCGCAAAATTAAATTCCCATAATTATCAAAATAATGATGGACATCTCCCACTGCTTCCGCTGAGACCAAGGATCCATCGCCCATCCGAAGCATTAAGTCTTCACGAAGTAGACTTCTCATTTCTTTGAATCCCTGCAGAGAAACACAAACATGATTAGTTGCACCGGAATCTATGACTCAGATGTCACTGAATTCCTCAACCAAACAAGTTTCTAAATATAGAAGATGACACCTACCTCCCTTGGAAAGGAAGTCCTTGCAATGCTTCTTTATATGCCCGACCTTACCACAGAAGAAGCACTTAAGCTCCTTTGGGTTCTTCTTCTTCTTCTTCTTGCTCTTGGTAGCAGTAGGAATAGAAGACTTCCCGTTCTTGGCCTGTTGCTTTTTTCCATTCCCAGAGTTAGGATTGGAACCAGAAGCAGCTACCATATTGGCCTCACCACCAGCAGGAGACTCCCTGATCAGCAGTTCAAACTCCTGTAACTGTTTCATCAGTTCTGTCAAGGTCATATCCCGTCTATTGCTTAAATTAAAAGTAGCTCTAAATGGAATAAATTCCTTAGACAGTGTCTCAAAGACCATAGTCATCTGACTTTCAGCATCTATGTCGGCTCCATTGGTTTGAGCCTCAGCGAGGTAACCCATGACCAACATCATGTGCTCCTTTACAGATGTCCTCGGTCTCTGTCTACAGTTTAAGAGTTTCTGAAGTGTCCCTTGCCGCTTTGTTATGGCCTAGCCTCCAAACATGTCCTCAAGATTATCCAAGATCTGCTTCGCAATCTCATAATCCTGATGTTGAGCCTGCAGCACGTTGTTCATGCTAGCCATAACATAGCAGCGGGCCTGATCATTAGCATCTTTCCAGCGGTTGTACACTTGGAATTGCTCATTACTTGAGTCTCCCATAGGCTCGGGAGGACAAGGAGTTGTCAGAACATATTTTAGTTTCTCAAAGGTAAGGACGATGTCCAGGTTCCGTTTCCAATCATTATAGTTCTCACCGATTAATTGGTTTTTGTCAAGTATCGAAGATAAAGCGTTTTTAGACATTTTCAATTTACAATAAAGAATCATATACCAAACATAAGCAAACATATATAATAATTTAGTAAGATAACACAATCATGTAAAATCATACAAATGTGTTTATGTGTCAAAACCTTGAAAATATCACAACCTTACAACGATAATTCCCAACTCAGAATTCAACAAGCTCCTAGGGGAGTCATGCCAAATTCAATCAGGAACACGGATCCCCTCCTGATTAATATATGCCATCCAGGACCCGTATGATCCAGCATATACTAATAATCGTTTCTTTGGCCATTAATTTTATTAACAGAGCTCCTAGGGGAGGTTAATAATAAAATTAACGTGAGTGTATAACCACTGTTTCAATATTTTATCCATGATTTATAATCACCACCTAGGGGTGTGCAACCATAAATCATACTAAAATACCTTATCCTTTCAAAGATCCAATCTGGTACATGATAGAAATCCCTTCCTAGGGGTCAGGACCACCATGTTCTTCCTATGGACCAACGATGGAGGCCTTAGGTCCTCTCTTCGAAAACCTTCTCCCACTCAATCTTTTGAAGTCAAGGTTTTATTTTAAAATTATGCATGAACAATTTTAATATGAGCGGCACTCCCTATTCTATATGACATGTTATCAATATACATGGTGAAACATATTATAATGCAGACAAGCAAAGCTACAAGCAAAATAATAATAACCGTAATATTATAGTTCCACCCTAGAGAATAGAAAACTAAGATTACAAGAGAATAATTGAGACATTTATCGATTCTTCATCCTTGAATCCTCAAGCTATATCCTTCTTCATGTAATATCCATCTTTAAGTCTTCAATCCCGTCTGAATCGAATATTTCATATTTCCAATCATATCCAAATTTATTGTTTCTCAGAATCGTCTCAAAAATAAAATTAAAACTGCACCAGAAAAATTGCACCTTTTCTGGACACTCGGCAGCTCTCGGTCGGCAGGCCGATCTGGGTGATCGGCCTGCCGGTCTTGCTCCATCTGCCTGCCGAGCTGAAACATCGTCCTGCTGATCGATGCAGGTTCGGCCTGCCGGTAGAGCACCAAATTTTCTGCCCCACTATCGGCCTACCAGACCACACGTCCGGCCTGTCGATCTGTGACCTTCGGCCTACCGAACTATAAGGTTCGGCATGCCAACCGAGCAGAAAACCCTCAATACAATTTTAATGCAATTCATCAATTTTATTTTCAACAATTCAAAAACATAAAATTAGAGACTCAGGAAATACCTGGAGGCGCCATCATCAATCTTCAAGATCCGACTTCTCGTTCCGTCTTCTCCGAATATTTATTTAATTACAAAATTCTTACAAATTAATAATTAAATAACAATTCCTAGATGGAGATGATAGTCCGCCGTCTAATTACATGAAAAACCTAGATACACATTCTAACCCCTAAGAAACCATAACCGGTATTAATTAATCAATAAATAATTAAACAATGTTTTAATTAACCATAATTAATTAATAAACATTCACCACATAATCCATGACAACATATATATTATATAGAAACCTAGAGTGCCATCTCTCTATTAAATTCAATTCAAGCATAGGAGAGATTAAGATCACAAAATTTATGCATGTAACAAGATCACGAACTTGCAAATTTATGTAAAAACCTCGGCTCTGATACCAATTGTTGGAAACAAAGTGCGCAGCAAAATTTTAAAAATTTTTCATCAGAGTAATTTTCAAAACACAAGTTTGACATGTTATATGTATAAATTAGACAGATCTTACTAACCTCAGTGTGCCAAAGAACCTCCGCAACCTGCGTAGAGAAGTAACGTTCCAGAAGAGCCTCAACCAACTGGTCTTCTTTGCTATTCTCTATCCACAACCGGAGTGAGTGTAGGCTCACACGTACAGCTCTTCCATCGGTGACTCTCCTTTCAACCAATAGAGAGAACCCATAGCTAGTGTTCGTGATTTGTGAACAAAAGCTCTTAGAGAGTTTTTTAGATGCTCACTAAAAGAGTATCACTCTTAATCTCTCAAATTGATCTGAGTAAATCATGTGACTCACTCCCCTTATATAGCTATTGGTCCTGGGGTCAGTCCATATCCGATGAGGTCTCAAAAACTCGAAACAGAATCAAGTTCGGATCAATATGTGATAAGATCCGCATGAAAACGTGTAATCTTATCTCCCGTTGATCAACAGGCCAGACATTCTGATCGGCAGGCCGAACAGGCCAGTTCGGCAAGCCGACCATGTCCTTCGGCAGGCCGAACTCTCGAGAAAAATCTCTGCGAATCTTTTATTTTTGACCCGAGATTCTAAAGGATAATGTCTCAGTTTTGATTCAAATAACCCAATAGAGAAGTTATCTGATCAAAACAAACTTTATCAAGATAATCTCTAAGAAAATAAATCAATTCACAATAATTCTACAAGTTTGTCTTGTTCTAATTTGTCCAAAATTAAAACAACCGATAAACAGACAAGAATTATCTGATTGCAATAATTCAACAAGTCTATCTTGAACTAATTTCTTACAAAATTAATTCAACCGATAAACATACATGAATTATTTGATTCTTACAAATTTTAAACCAATTTGATAAATCCGACATAAGTCACGAATTATTGGAAAAACATGCCGTTTTGTTATAGGATTTTGTGAGCTAGCAAAGGGGACCAAAATGGACCTATAAAGTTCACGCTCATGATAATTATGAAACCCAATATCCCAGATATACATTTCACAATTATCAACTCCAACGCTACTCCACTAAAAGCTTGGAGCTGCACTCTCGAACTTTATAGAATTAGGAAGCTCGTGTAGCTAAGTCTCCATGACATATCATAGTGTATCGTATCCCCATATGATAATCCATAATCGGCTTAAGGACAAGTTCTGTCTTACCTTCCTGATCATTTTTATCTTACGTTCCATTGTCTCACCATTAGAAAACTTACCATCCAAAGATAGTATACCATTCGGTTACACCTATGTATCCAAATGGTTGAGCGCTCCAGTTTTCCAATTACAGGACAACGCATATAAGAGGATATCATTACTCCTAAAGAGGAGCTATGGATTCCATATCTATGAATAACAAGTCTACGCTATCAAGAGTCATGCCTCCAACGTACCGGCATGCATACTAGTATAGAGATGTGGGAGTCACCCATTGGTACATCAAAAGATACAAGTCGAGACAACGGGCCCACTATTCATCTCAGGGTTAAGATACAATACAAATGACTGTATAAAGTGAATCGATTTGCCAAGACAGAATTATAGTTCCAAATCAATTCACTTTATGTCCCGATCCAACACGTCGTCACGTATGACAACGCGCCAATGTTTCTATTCATAGAGTCTAACTCCGATGGCCAAGACAAACCATCTCCCAAAAGGGATGTAGACAACGTAACAATCTTTACATGAATAAAGCGCCTAACTTTATTCCCTCGATTGCGGATCATATGTTTTAGACCGTCACCTTAAGAATCGTGTCTTTCGCATAATTAGTCCATCATATGCCCAATTCTTAAGGTTTAGACTGACAGTCTCAGACTACTGTTTGCTTATCATACATTCAACAAATATGAATGTAAAGAGAGGACAAGATTTGGTATATATAAATTAATAAACTCTTTATTGATAAAAATGTCTCCAAAAACGTATTACAATTTTACTCCTTAGGGCATACATGTCTAACATCAAAGCCTTCTTAGCCTTATACATACTAGTTGCTAATTTATTACCCTCTGGTAGAAGCCTTCCTAAAAATTCCAAGAGCTTTGTGAAACTAGAATTGACCACCCACCTGACGCTTTCAAATTCCACAATCTAACTAAAGCAGACAATTTGGTGAAATTGATACACCCCTCATACACAGGTGTCTTAGTATCATTCATCAGTGTCTCAAATACATCAAGACAGTGCATGAAGTGTTCTTCCAAATCATTGACCATGTCAACCATATTGTTGTGATCATCCATATTATCCTCCACAATAGATTCCTTCTCTTTACTTTCTAAAGTTGGATTATTGAAATTAGACTCACCATGGAAATGCTACGTTTGACAACTACTTATAATTCCATTTTGGAATAAATGTCCTCTAGCGATTGGAATTGGATGCAATCTATGGTTTCCACATTGAACATAAGGACACTGAATTTTATCACCATTAGTATGACTTTTGGCAAAATCCAAGAAATCTTCCACACCATTCACATAATCATTAGACAATAAAAAATCTCACATCCATTTCCTATCTATTTTGCAAGTCCCAAATCGAAATAATAAATAGCAAATATTCAATTAAAATGAATTTCACAAATCATGTGCATATACCCACCATATATATTTGATCTAATCATAAAATTAAACAAAAACATTGCCCATCATAAAACAAATTACACATACCGATTATAAAACAAACAAATTAAACCCATGATCCACAACACAATAATGAAGGAATAAACAATAAAATCAACGACAATTTTTCAATTTTGGATTAATTAAACAACAAAATCAAAAACAATTTAGCAATTTCTAACAAAAAACTTACAATCTTGAATGAGATTAAGAAGTCTAGAGGCAGAGAGGGAGAGCAGCAGCTATTTCGGAGGGCTCCATGTTTGCTTTTGAGAGGTGAGTTGCTAATTTGTGTCTAGATGGAAAGGGGCTTTTAAGTGAGATACCACGACAGTTTCTTAAAAATCCATCATGGTAATTGTTGGAGCTACCAAGACAGTTTTTTAAAAAACCGTGATGGTAGGTGTAAGCTACCATGACAGTTTTTTAAAAAATTGTCGTGGTAGCTCTCACACTTGTCACGACAGTTTTTATGTTCGCAGGCGTAACTCGTCGTTTTTTTTTTGCCTTATTACGATAGTTTTTGAGAAACAGTTGTTAAATGAAGGTCGTATAATCTTGAATTTGTTGTAGTGGTGGTACGTTAAAGCTACCATGATGGTTTTTTAAAAAATTGCCATGGTAGCTCCCGCACTTACTACGATGGTTTTTGTGTTCGCGGGCGTAACTCGCCCCTTTTTTTCTTTATCATGACAGTTTTTGAGAAACAGTCGTTAAATAAAGGTCCTATATCTTGAATTTGTTGTAGTATTAGTACTATCATCCAAATGGTTAAGTTTCTATTATGGGATTACCTGCTCTGGTATAAAGTTGTTTGGATCTATAAACAAAAGTCCTTGGATTACTGTCTACTACTTGGCAGCTAGAACTCAAAAATTCAAAAATTTAGTCATGCAAACACTCTAGAACAATGAAGAAACAATTCCTAATTATAGCAAAAACTCAGGCGCAAAACTTGAAGAGATGCAATGATTACAATCATTAGGGAAACAACCAATCATGTGCTAACATGTGTCTCACTGAGCTTGACTACGTGAACTTCCATCACCGCAGAACAAATCCTAAAGACCAACCAAAGTCGACCACACCCTCTAGGTATAGTCCACCTAGCCGAGCACCAAGTCGGTGCATTGGAGGGCTATTATTAAGGGTGTGCTCGGTGCTATCCCCAAGGACTGGCCCTGTGGCAGCTTGGCAGCCGTGCTTGACAAGATCATCGAGAAGACAATTTGCAACTTCCTAAGACTGGTTGTTCCTCCTGAGGTGTTCTATAGGGCCCCCGTTGGCTACGACATGAGGCATCGCCTCCTCAGGAAGAACACATACTTAGGTCGAACTATTAGAGTCTACTACCAAGTAGCAACTCAACTCAAAGAGTTGACATATGGCGATAGTTGGTGCTCCAGTGGAGGTCACGATAGTTGTCACCTGCTCCCTAACAGGTCTTGATGTAACATACGGGTCATGGGTCAAATCTACTGAACATCTAGTTCAAGTGGACGCCTATAGATAGAGCGCATTTATTGTAGCTCAAGGTAAGGTGTTATTTCTCAACTAACTCCACTCTCGTACTCTACCAAATAGGTACCTAACTTGAGCATCGGAGAGCCTTTAGACATCACCATACCAGTGTCCCCTTACCTCCAAAGTGTCCCTCTTCGTTGTAGGTTCCCCCTGCCAGGCCGATACGAGTAGGGAAAAGTCGTCCGAGCAACGTACACAGCCGCACATAGTGTTGGTAGAGAGCAATCCAATGCTAGACCTCAACAGGGTGTAAAACGGGTTTGACCCTTAACCTGGGTGCTCCATATGGCGTTCTTAGGGGGTAGGTGACAAGTATCACAATCCCAAAAAATGGTCAACCCTTTCATTTAAAGGCTGTAACGAGGCCATATGGTAGCCTTGAAAGTGAGTTGTTACCTGGCTTTAGGCTATATTTATTTGTCCTGAGCACAAGTTCTTCCTGAGGAGGTGAAATCTTGAGTGTGGTCAAAGGAGGTCCTAGGGACTACCTCAGGAATATATGCCAATCAACGAGGAGTTATGTAAGCTCCAAAAATTACTTCTGTCCAAGGTGAGCTCTTTGGGAAAGGTTCCAAGCATACCCCAACAATAGCCCCCTAGTGCACCTAGTCGGTGCTTGGCTAGGATGCACTTTGTTTGAGCAGGGTTGATCGACTAAATGCTCCTCGAATATACATCCTCAGGATCAAAGGATCACAAAGACCCTTTGAGGTAGTTGGTTAATCTTGGTTGACACATGTCAGCTTGCTATTTGCTGCTTGCCTAACAAGTGTAATCCTTGCGCCTCTTTGTATTCCATGTCTACCCTTGATTATAAATAGGGGAGCCCCCGTCTTATTCGATTTAATTTGCTTACAAATTTCTCAAAGCTTGTGCCTAGCTGTTCAGCAGAACTCGACTTGCAAACTTAAAAAACTTTGCTTTATTTGAACCCGAATAGGTAATTCCCAAACATAAGAATGAGAGATTTAAGTGATTTTGAAAACCAGTCAATTAGCATCTTCAGGTCAGATGAGAGTATTGTATTTGACCACTTGAGCCCCACACAGAGGGGAAGTACTGGAAGTGTGATCAACCAAGAAAGAGTGACTCGGTTGGCCTAAATCCTTAGCTTGGGACATAAGGCTACCCCAGAAGTAAAGTTCTTGGAACTTTTGGAAGGAACTATTCTAATCTGGTTGTGTAAAGGGGATGACCTAACTATCAAGCAGCCACTGCGAGCACATACTAAGTGACCAAATAAGAGCGATCCTGCTTGGTAGCTGCTGTGAGTGGGGTAAGCTCCTCAGGCGAGGACAACACCAAAATGGCCTAAGTAGTGGGGAAAGTTAGCATTGATTAGGCCAATAGTGCTGAGGAGAGGCAATGAGCTGAGGGAAATGATGACATCGTGGAGGAGGAGGCAGCATCAATGCCTTTATCATGGAGTAGTAGTCTACCGATTATGCCAACTTGGACTGGCTTTTGCCACTGAGTATACTTCAACAACGACCTAGGCTTACTTGGATGTCTTTCCTAGGGAGTATGAGATTCCTGAAGATGTAATCTTGATCTTTCTCGAGGTTGAAGATTCCCTTATCGAACTGCAAAAGGGTTGCATCACACTATATGGGGAGTTCTTCTGAGTAGGATTCTGTCTTTCGATGCATCCTTTTATACATTGAGCCCTCAACGACTTGAATGTATGCCCCGCATAACTGAACCTAAACTACTTCCTCTTGCTAATCGGCATGTACGTGCTATGGATGTATTGGTATGCTTTCGAGATGTCATGGGAAGCCTTTAAGTACATGTTCAAGATGAAGAAGCTCCCACAAAAGGTCGGGTGGTATTATTTTACTAGATTATACAAGGAATTCATCCTTGGTAACCCCGACTTCGACAAGCTATGGAAGTTCTAGTGGTTTTATGTCGGCAGAAGGTGGCTATCTTGGCTAGGAAAGAGGGTTCCTAGATGAAGTTTGTGCAGTTCTTGTGGTTGAAAAGGCCGTGGGCACCAGGGATGGTCATGCAGTCTGCTGAGGACTTATTAAGGAAGCCTCATTCAATTTGACAATAAGTGTTTTTGCTGAGCAAGATGAACATGGAAAATTATGGTTGGTTTAAGGATTTCATTTCAACCAACCCTAGACATGACGATGTTCCTTGCTCGGGTAGCCGAGCAAGTGACAGTAGCTCAGCGAGAGGTCACTAATGTCCTAGGGCCAAGTTACTACTGACCTAAGTGGTAGGGAGGGGTGTCATCATCTTCTAGTTCCAAGGACTCTCATGTTGGTAACCCTAGTTTGGGGTCGTCCATCGCCGACATTGACCTCAGGGATGTAATAAGGCATATTTACCCACCAGGCCTGCTCCGAATCAGAGGTTTGACCTAAAGATCGTTCTTTTTGCTTTTGTTTATACTTTTCCTAAACATCCCTTGATTTTGTGGAAGAAAGGCTCTAGAGAATGATGGAGCTCTGGAGCTAAGGAAAAGACAAGGCCAAGGCTAAGACAAAATGAAAGAGATCTAAGTGAGCCAAATAACCCAACATTGTTGCTCCCCTAAGCACCTAGCAGCTTGGGCTGGTGTGTCACCAGGGGGCTTCGACAAGCCATAACATTCCTTCACCCCACCATCAGTTGTTCCTCTAACCAACCAATAGAGGATGACTCGATATCCTCTATGCCCATTCATCATTGAGTACTTGGGTGACCTAGTTCCTCTGAAAGAGTTTTTAGCTCTTTCTGAAACAAGTCCTACCGAGAGTGCTATGAATGTAATGCCCCCTTACGGACGTCACAGATGTCATTACATTCATTCTTTAATACCTTTATGTTTAATAATATACTTTCTGACAGAAAGTTTATTTGGCAAAACATACCCAGGATCCATGCTTACACTTTTTTTTTTTATATATATACATATCAATATTTAATAACTTAATCTATTATATTAAATTACTTGATCATAAACATCCATTAAATAGTTTATATTATTGTAAATTGAATTAACTTTTTAAAAAAAAAAACATCTATGAAATCTGCATACATAGTTAGGCAGGCCGATGTTCTACCATCAGTAGGGTGCCCGAGGCTTTGTAAAATGGGGTTTTAAAATTGATATGATTAGTAGGCCGATACAGGGTTATCAGTAGGCCGGTCCATACCTCGACAGTCTAACCAGCAATGGTCGGCAAGCCGACCAACTGTCAAAAATCAATTTCTAAAAAAAACAAATCTTCGTAATTTAATATGTGGAAGACATATGATAAAACTATAAGGTTAAAATATCATAGTTTAAAATCTTTAAAATTCAACAAATAGACATACTCAAAATTATAACATATAGTTTATATTATTAATAACATCCCTTCTTTGGCATTCTCCCCTTTGCAATTCAACTTGCTTAGCTCACACGCCTTTCCATGCCCTTCGCCTAATCCAATATCCTCTTACCCTTTTCTGCAACATGAAGTAAAATTGAATAAGCTAATGCTTAGTAAGTACATTTATATCTCACAACTTAAAACATTTTATGAACATCATCATCATCGTCATCATAATAGTGCACTAGGCACAATTTCATAAGGAACATATCTTTCATTACTTTGTCCGTATTAAAACTTAATTCACTTTATCTTAAGGGCCCAGAAGTTGAACCATAATTTTCATTGTAGGCGCACCGTCATGAGAGGAGAGGGGTAGCTAATCCCAAACCAAACATGACATCATAATCATAAACATTGCATAACATGGGATGTGCAACACTTTATTAGGTGATACATACATATATATATACTTTCATACTTTGAAACACGTTACCATCAAATATGCATAACTTTTAAACATCAAATCTTTCATAAGTAACTTAAAAATGAAATCATCATAGAGTCATCATAAATATCATCATGAACATAATTTCAAACCTTTATAAAACATATCATGTTGCAGGTGGGAATGTACTTACTTTATTGCTTACTTAACCTTAATTTGTAGGTGACGACGCAGCGGTCTTGATGTGCTTACTTTGTATTGTGTTCATGTCATACATTCATAAAAAAATGGCAATTAACATATATATATATATTTTAATGAATTAATCACCACAACATAACATCCATTACCATATATCATCACAATACATTTATCTCTTGAAACATAAATTTATAACATGTTTCATTAACCGTAAATCATTAGAACAAAACTATCAACACAAACATTTGCTGACCTCCACGAATTTTTAATTCAATAACTCAACATTCACACACAATTTAGGCACCAAACTTGGCAGGAACCAAAATAATACATAAACATATCATCATGATTTTTCCTTAGTCATAAAAATTGCATTTAATATTTAAAACTAGTCATACATATCAGAACATGAAATCTGCCAGCAATAGTTAGGCAATGAACAACTCTAAACTCAAGTCTGTTTATCATATTTTGATGTCGTAGAAAAATCTACAAAAATTAAACATATAATAGTCACATAGAACTATAACATATCCAAAAATTGGCTTCAACAAAAATCGGAGTAGGTCAAATACACATTTGAAATCAGTAGTATAACTAACTTTAGGTTTGAGAGGCAGTGAGTATTCTTTGGAAAACATTTTCAAACAATTAAAATAAAATTACTTAGCCTCCAAAATTTTTATGACAACCTCTTATCATCTAAATACAGTTCCACAAAAATTCCCATTAACAAATAAAATCATTTGTTCATACAAAAATATCACACAATAAAAAAAAAAATTCCCACAATTCACTGATAAAACAATCACTGAACCTAACCTCATGAAAATTCATTAACGCATAAAATATTCATCTAATCATCACCAAACTTTCCAGTCCATAACTTAACATATAAATGAACATATTTGCCAAATTTCATGAAAAATAACATTCATTTGCATTATTGCAACACAACTGTTCAACAACAATTTTTTGTGAGTGGTAGAGAGAAAAAAATTCATATATGAATGTAGAGAAATCTAAATAACGTCAAATTTGGATGAAAATCACATAACACATATATAAACATCATAATAAAATTTTAGAGCAAAAGAAAATATCTAGACAAAGTTATGGTAGTCGGATTATAGGTAGACTACAATTTTAGAAATACCAAAAAAATGAGTTCTTACCTTTAACAATTTTCTTCTCAACCTACTTGAATTAACGCCAAAGGAATTTCAATATTTCATACAAATAATAGCAGGGGAATTTGAGAGGGTGACAAAGAAGAAAATCGTGAAGAAGAGAAAGAGAGAGAGAGAGAATGTCTAAGAAAAATATAGAGAGAGAGAGAGAGCGTTAACGTGAGAATGATAAATGACGTGCAAGAGGAGACTTACCCTCTCTTTTTTTTTAAAAAAAAAAAATTCTGAGTAATTGGAGGAAATTTTCACGTGGAATTAGAGGGGAATTAGGGTAAGTTAAGAAATTAGCTCTTACTTACCATATATCAATTCTCAAAAATAGGAAACCTTATCAATTAAATTCAGTCAATCAAAAAGTCAAACATTTCATTTCCTTAAATGAGGAAATTAATCCAAAAATATGCCAATCAATCAACAATCATTATCCAATTTATATCATCATCATTGTCACAAATTTTTGGATAATTTCTGCTGATTGCTCGTCAACAGTCTTCCACCTACCGATGTTTCACTTCAGCCTGCCGAAGCCGTGAGGTCTGGCCTACCGATGAAGTTCCACCGGCCAGTCATTCAGTGAGGGACAATTCGACCTGCCGAACTTAAAGGTTCGGCCTGCCAAACTGCCTTACACAATAGAGCTTACCAAAAAATTTATTTATTACAAAAATTATAATTAAACATACAACATAATTATCATGAACACTTGAGCACATCAATTCCACGTAATCGTCACCTGTCATAACACTTAAAATAAAGTAGTCAGTGACAATAGTATCATAAATCAATAAGGAAATTACTTAACATCATTACTAATATGACATAATCTGTTACATGAAAATTAGTGGGTGTTACAATTCTCCCCACCTTATAAAAGTTTCATCCTCGAAACTCAGAATAGTTGCGGATACGTAGTTCTCATGTCATCTTCATGTTCCCATGTAGCTTCTTCCACTTGGTGATTTTGCCATAGAACCTTGACCAATGGAATTTCTTTGTTCCTCAAGGTCTTGGTTTTCCGATCAAGTATCTCCACTGGCTTTTCTTCATAACTTAAGTCATCTCGTATCTCGATCACTTGTGGCTCAATCACGTGCATAGGGTCTGGAACATATTTCTTGAGCATCGAGACGTGAAATACGTCATGCATAGCTAACATTTCTGATGGAAATCTTAGCTAACAAGCCACTTTGCCTATCCGCTTCATGATTTCATAAGGTCCAATAAATCTTGGGGTTAACTTGTCTTTCTTCCTGAACCTCATAACTCCTTTCATTGGTGCAACTTTCAAAAACACAGATTCGCCTACTGCGAATTCTAAGGGTCTTCTTCTTCTATCAGCATAACTCTTCTAGCGGCTTTGCGTGGCCTCTATTCTTTTCCGAATCAACTTAATCATTTTAGAGGTTTTGTTGACAAAATCAGTCTTTTCGGCGTCAACACTTCCATTATCTTCTTTTCACCAGCTTCATGCCAACATATAGGCGACCTGCATTTTTGCCTATGTAGGGCTTCATTAGGTGCCATTCCAATTGTCTCTTGGTAGCTATTGTTGTAAGCGAATTCTGCTAACGGTAGCATTTTACACCAGCTGGTCTTGAAGTCGAGAGTACAAACCCGAAGCATATCCTCTAAGATCAAGTTTGTTCTTTCCGTCTGGCCGTCTGTCTGAGGAAGAAAAGCTATACTGAAGTGCAACTTAGTCCCCATTGCAGTCTGTATGCTTTTCTAGAACTTGGATGTGAATCTACCATCATGATCTAAGATGATAGACTTAGGAATTCCATGAACTCATACAATCTCCTTGACATAGAGTTCTGCCAACCGTTCCATAGAGTAAGTGATTTTGATAGGAATGAAATGCACCGTCTTCATCAATCGATCCACAACAACCCAAATAACGTCATAACCATTCATAGTCCTAGGCAACCCGATAATGAAATCCATTACAATATCCTCCCATTTCTATTTTGGTATCTGGATTGACTGTAAATCACCGCCAGGTCTCTGGTGTTTAGCTTTAACTTGCTGGCATGTCTAATATTTCTTTACATACATAGCAACATCACGTTTCATTCCAAACCACCAGAAGTTATCCCTTAGATCATTATACATCTTTGTTGCACCTGGATAAATTGAATAAGGAGTGTCATGAATTTTTGCCAAAATCCTTTCCCTTAAGCCATCAACGTTGGGAACACATAAGCGGTCTTTGATGTGTAGAGTTTCATCATCCGCAATACGAAACTCTTCACATTTGCCTCCTTTCATTTCTTGCTTAATCCTTTCGAGGCTTACATCATCATCTTGCTTACTTTGAATTTCATCTTGCAGTATTGGAGCAAAAGTAAGTACTACTAGCTGGCCTGTGATAAGTTCCAAACCGAAGTCCTGAATTTCCTTTCTCAAAGGCTAAGACATTGCTTGTAATAACATCAGTGTGGTGACAGTCTTCATACTCAATGCGTTAGCCACTCGGTTAGCTTTTCCAAGATGATAAAGGATTTCACAATCGTAATCCTTTACCAATTCAAGCCATCTTTGCTGCCTCATATTTAGATCCTTTTGAGTGAAGAAGTACTTTAGGCTTTGATGATCTGTGAGGATTTTACATTGGACTCCATACAAGTAATGTCTCCATATTTTTAGCACGAAAATGACTGTTGCTAACTCGTGGTCATGAGTAGGATAGTTCTTCTCATAGTCCTTCAGTTGTCTTGATGTGTAAGTAATTACTCTGTCATTCTGCATTAGGACTGCATGAAGGCCCATCTTAAAAGCGTCACTGTAAATTACAAATCCGTCACTTCCTTCTAGAATAGCCAATACTAGAGCTGTTGTTAGCCTCTTCTTTAGTTCTTGGAAACTCTTTTCGCATGCTTCTGTCCATTCATACTTCTTTCCCTTGCAAGTTAGATTCGTGAGTGGTGCTGCTGTCTTAGAGAAGTCTTCTACGAATATCCAATAATAACCAGCTAGGCCCAAAAAGCTCCTCATTTCACTTGCATTCTTCGGTTGTTTCCAATTGAGAATAGCCTCTACCTTAGCAGGGTCCACCATTATACCTTCCTTTGATATTACATGCCCTAAGAAAGACACTCTGTCGAGCCAGAACTCACAATTGGAGAATTTTGCATATAGCTGGTGTCTTCTTAATGTCTCCAACACATTCCTTAAATGCTCTACATGTTATTCTTGACTCTTTGAATAAACAAGAATGTCGTCGATAAACACAACGATAAATTTATCAAGGAAATCCTTGAATACCCGATTCATCAAGTCCATGAAGGCTGCAGGTGCATTCGTTAGACCAAAAGGCATAACCATAAATTCATAGTGACCATACCTCGATCTAAAGGCTGTCTTAGGAATGTCTCCTTTAATCTTCAGCTAGTGGTATCCTAACCATAGATCAATCTTTGAGAACATAGATGCACCCTTAAGCTAATCAAACAAGTCATCGATTCGAGGCAACGGGTACTTGTTCTTGATCATTGCCTTGTTCAGGTCTCTATAGTCGATGTAGAGTCTCATAAAGCCATCCTTCTTTTTAACAAATAGAAATGGAGCTCCCCATGGTGAGTGACTCGGCCTGATGAAGCCTTTGTCGAGTAATTCTTTTAATTTTTTATGAAGCTCCTTTAACTCTACCGGGGCCATTCTGTACGATGCCTTTGAAATTAGGTCGGTGCTTGGAGTGAGCTCAATCTCAAATCTGACTTCTCTATCTGGAGGTAAGCTTGATAGGTCATTTGGGAACACCTCTAGAAATTCCTGTACTACTGCCATGTCCTCAATTCTTATCTTTTCTTCTTGGCTTTTATCTGCAATGTTGGCCAGATAGCCTATGCAGCCGCTAGCTAACAACTTCCTTGCTTTCATGGCTGATAAAAACATATTTGGCTTCCTTCTATACTCACCCACATACATGAACTTTTGATCACCTTTTGGATGGAAGATCACCTTTTGTTTCCAACATTCAATGGAAACATTGTACTTGCTTAGAAAATCCATTCCGAGAATCATATCATAATCACACATGTCGATCACGATAAGGTTGGCGAAGAGTTCCCTCTCAGAAATCCATAGAGGTACTGTATGCATACAATGCGTAGATATTATCACTTCCTCGAAGGGTAGTGTCGTAGTGAATCCCTGTGTCATTAGTTCTAAATGAACCCCTAACTTCTTAGCAAAGGATGATGATATAAAAGAATGAGTAGCACCTGTATCGAAAAGGACATATGCATTAATAGAAAGACTTGATATCTGACCTTTGTCCACATTTGAGACTTCAACAGCCACTTGTTCTTTCATCAGGGCAAAGACATGGGCATTTGTAGGTGGGGCTTCAAGTCTTTCTTGACTAATTAGTGGCCTTCTAAGGAAGCTTACATATGATGGAGTTGGGATGGAGGGGCTCTTTGTGTGGCCTGAGCAGTAGTCTGGTTGGGGCAGTTCTTAGCAAAATGATCTTCTCGCCTATAGATAAAACACTGGTTTGTTCCCATACGACATTCTCCAGGGTGTTTCTTCCCACATTTGGCACATGGCTGATACTGCCTGTTATTGTTGTTGGACTAGACGCCGTTATGCCTCTTGTTACCTTGGACCTATTGGTTCTAAGAATTGCCCTTCCTCTTGTTATTCCTCCAGTTCTGGTTGTTGTTGTTGCTACTGTTGTTGTTATTGTTTCGGTGTGGAGGGTGATTCTGGGTGTTTGCATTACTGGCTGGCTGACCTGACTAAGGTTGATTTCTTCTTAACTTTGACAGGTGGAGCTCAGCACGTTGGGCCCTCATAACAAGCTACTCTTGGCTTCTCGGTTGTCTTACCCCATCAATTATTGCAGCAATCTCAAGCTTGAGAACTTTGATCAATTTTCTAATCCTTTCATTCTCATCAGTAACCATCCCTGGACAAACGCGAGCTAGCTGATCAAATTTTGCTACCACATTTGTTACCGACATGTCTCCTTGGTGCAAGTTCTCAAACTCATCATAGTGCTTCCTGGTAATGTTCATGTCGAAGAACTTCATGTTGAACTCATGAACGAAGTCAGCCCATGTCATCATATTGCTTCCTGCTTTGTTCGATTCCATCCCACCAGATTCTGGCCTCCATGGTGAGGCAGTATGATGCAAAGAGAACCTACTCGTTATCTGTGAAGCCCATGAGTCTCAGAGTGGCCTCAATTGTCTTTAACCATCCTTGTGCGATCAGTGGATCCTTAAAACCCTTGAAGTCGGCTAGCTTAACCCTCTTCCATTTGACTAAGAGCGGTTCCTGATAGGCTGTTATGGGATCAGCAACAGGAGCCAGTACTTCATTGACTTGTGGCTGCGGAGGAGAAGGAGGAGGCCTGTCATTGCCTCATTGTTCGCCATTGTGACCATTGGTCCTCAGTGCTGCAATTTCTCTTCTTTGTTCCTCAAGTTGTCTTTGTAGCTCAGCAATCATTGCCATAAGCCTTTCATTGGTCTGAGTACGAGTTTGCATTCTTCTGTGGCCGTCCATTGTCAATTTCCTAAAAGAATTAGGAGCTTAAGAATAATCTTCTAATTATGAGATAGGTTTTCACTCCTAAGGCATTAATCATTAGGCAACTAATTCTTATACTTATCATCAAACTTACATCCTTAACAATTAACTTAAAAATATACTTATTTGGAGGACTTGGACCGACGTGTGGTGATATGAATTGAAAACAGAATTCGCTTTGATACCAAAGCCTATAACGTCCCCTTACAGATGTTACAGATGTCGTTACATTCATTCTTTAATACGTTTATGTTTAATAATATGCTTTATGATAGAAACTTTATTTAGCAAAACATACCCAGGACTGCTTACACTTTTTTTTATATATATACATATCAATATTTAATAACTTAATCTATTATATTAAATTACTTGATCATAAACATCCATTAAATAGTTTGCCAATACCATTGTAAATTGAATTAACTTTTTTTTTTAAAACATCTATAAAATTTGCATACACAGTTCGGAAGGTCGAACTTGAGACTTTAGCAGGCCAAACTTGATCGGCAGACCGATGTTCTACCATCGGTAGGCCACCCTAGGCTTTGCAAAATGGGGTTTTAAAATCGATATGATTGGTAAGTCGGTACAGGGTAATCGGCAAGCCGGTCCACACAACAGTAGTCTGACCAGTATTGGTCGGTAGGCCGACCAACTATCAAAAATCAATTTCTAAAAAAAACAAATCTCAGTAATTTAATATGCGGAAGATATATGATAAAACTATAAGGTTAAAATATCATAGTTTTAAATCTTTAAAATTCAACAAATCGACATACTCAAAATTATAACATATAGTTTATATTATTAATAAAATCCCTTCTTTGGCATTCTTCCGTTTGCAATTCAACTTGCTTAGCTCACACGTCTTTCTATGCCCTCCACCTAATCCATTATCCTCTTATCCTTATCTGCAACATGATGTAAAATTGAATAAGCTAATGCATAGTAAGTACATTTATATCTCACAACTTAAAACATTTTATGAACATCATCATTATCATCATCATAATAGTGAACTAGGTACAATTTCATAAGGAACATATCTGTCATTATTTTGTCCATATTAAAACTTAATTCATTTTATCTTAAGGGCCCAAATATTGCACCATAATCATCATTGTAGGCGTGCTGTCATGAGAGGAGAGGGGTAGCTAATCCCAAACCAAACATGACATCATAAACATAAACATTGCATAACATGGGATGTGCAACACTTTATTAGGTGATACATACATATATATATACTTTCATACTTTGAAACACGTTACCATCAAATATGCATAACTTTTGAACATCAAATCTTTCATAAGTTACTTAAAAATGAAATCATCATAGAGTCATCATAAATATCATCATGAACATAATTTCAAACCTTTATAAAGCATATTATGTGACAGGTGAGAATGTACTTACTTGTATTGCTTACTTTCCTTAATTTGTAGGTGATGACGCCGCGGTCTTGATGTGCTCACTTCGTATTGTGTTCATGTCATACATTTATAAAAAAATGGCAATTAACATATATATATTTTTTAATGAATTAATCACCACAACATAACATCCATTACCATATATCATCACACATACATTTATCTCTTGAAACATAAATTTATAACATGTTTCATTAACCATAAATCATTAGAACAAAACTATCAACACAAACATTTTCGGACCTCCATGAATTCTTAATTCAATAACTCAACATTCACACACAACTTAGGCACCAAACTTGACAGGAACCAAAATAATACATAAACATATCATCATGATTTTTCCTTTTTCATAAAAATTACATTTAATATTTAAAACTAGTCTTACATATCAAAACATGAAATTTGCCAGTAATAGTTAGGCAGTGAACAACTCTAAACTCAGGTCCGTTTATCATATTTTGACGCCATAGGAAAATCTACAAAAATTAATACATATAATAGTCACATAGAACTATAACATATCCAAAAATTGAATTCAACAAAAATCGGAGTAGTTCAAAATACACATTTGAAATCGGTAGTAAAACTAACTTCAGGTTTGATAGGTAGTGAGTATTCTTTGGAAAACATTTTCAAACAATTAAAATAAAATTACTTAGCCTCCAAAATTTTTATGACAACCTCTTATCATCTAAATACAGTTCCACAAAAATTCCCATTAACAAATAAAATCATTTGTTTATACAAAAATGTCACACAACAAAAAAAAATTCCCACAATCACTGAACCTAACCTCATGAAAATTCAATAACGCATAAAATATTCATCTAATCATCACCAAAATTTCCAGTCCATAACTTAACATATACATGAACATAATTGCGAAATTTCGTGAAAAATAACATTCATTTGCACTATGAACAAAACCTATTTTTTGTGCAACACAACTGTTCAGCAACAATTTTCTGTGAGTGGTAGAGAGAAGAAAATACATATCTTAATGTAGAAAAATCAAAATTATGTGAAATTTAGAGAAACATCACATAACACATATATGAACATCATACTAAAATTTTAAAGCAAAACAAAATACCTAGACAAAGTTATGGTAGTTGGATTTTAGGTAGACTACAATTTCAGGAATACCGAAAAAATGAGTTCTTACCTTTAACAATTTTCTTCTCAACCTCCTTGAATTAATGCCAAAGGAGCTTCAATATTTCAACAAATAACAGCAGGGGAATTTGAGAGGGTGACAAAGAAGAAAATCATGAAGAGGAGAAAGAGAGAGAGAGAAAACGTCTATGAAAAATAGAGAGAGAGAGAGAGAGAGAGTTAATGTGAGAATGAAAATGACGTGCAAGAGGAGACTTATCCTCTCTTTTTTTTTAAAAAAAAGAAATTCTGACTAATTGGAGGCAATTTTCACATGGAACTAGAGGGGAATTAGGGGAAGCTAAGAAATTAGCTCTTACTTACCCTTTATCAACTCTCAAAAATAGGAAACCTTATTAATTAAATTTAATCAATCAAAAAGTCAAATATTTTATTTCTTTAAATGAGGAAATTAATCCAAAAATATGCCAATCAATCAACAATCATTATCCAATTAATATCATCGTCATTGCCACAACATTTTGCGTGATTTCTGTTGATTGCTCGTCAACAGTCTTTTGCCTGCCGATGTTTCGCTTCAGCCTACCGAAGCCGTGAAGTCCGGCCTGCCGATGAAGTTCCACCGGCCTGCCATTCAATGTGGGACAATTCGGCCTACCGAATTTGAAGGTTCAGCCTACCGAACTGCCTTACACAATAGAGCTTACCAAAACATTAATTTATTACAAAAATTATAATTAAACATATGACATAATTATCATGAACACTTGAGCACATCAATTCTACGTGATCGTCACCTGTCATAACACTTAAAATAAAGTAGTCAGTGACAATAATATCATAAATCAATAAGGAGATTACTTAACGTCATTACTAATATGACATAATCCGTTACATGAAAATCGGCGGGTGTTACAATTAATCATCCTTCCAACAATTAGTTCAAGTGGGTTTTGTCTCAAACACTATGCCTCCTTTCCTTTTATATAAGGTCATTCTTACTTGGTTTTACCAACGTCAAAATTTATAGGCTTGTGTGGCTTTTGAGATTGCCAACCTTAGTGCCGAGCAATACGCAAGGGACAGGGCTAACAAAGCCACCATGAAGATTGCTGATGAGACTATGAAAATGCATATTTCTTAACGATAAATATCATTATTTTGCATTAATGTTTCTCCTTAAATCCCTTAGTTATAACATTTTTGTGTTAATAAGTATTTTTTTGTCTTAGTGTGTAAATGTATTTAAAAATGTATTCTTAGTGTGTTTTATGTATAAAAATACTTTTAGTAATTTTAAAGTCGTTTCGGTGTGTTTAGTTTGTAAATAATGAAAACCATAAAAATAATAAATGGTTATTTTATTTTGAGTCTTAATATGTTTGATAGTGTGTTTTAAGTTTGCAAATATGTTCTATTATATTTTTAGTAATTTCTAAAAATATTTGCGAGTCTTAAAGTTTATATCTATGTCAAGGGGAAAGAGACTAGAAATTTTAGAAGCGTTTAATTATTTGTGTTTTCTTGTAAGATTAATATTTTTAACAATTATTATAAATATTTTGTTTGTCAAATAATTAATTTTAGTGTGTTTGTTAATTTTACATTTAAAGTCTGGAGGAAAAATGGAACAAAATGGTGCAAAACGGCACAAAAAGGGGCCTCAAATGTATAAGAAATCTAAAAAAGAAAATAAAAATCAAAACAGGTCATGTGGCAGCCTCTGGACTGTCCTATCGTGCTGCCCAAGTCATCTGGATCGTCTAGGTGTCTTGCATGTGTTAGGAGTATCTTAGATTGCTTTGCAGATCCTATCTAGTCTTCCCCACTTGCATGCGCCTCGATGGCCGTATGATCGAATTACTTTGATGGATCTAGCAGTTGAGATAAAGCTGCTTATTTTAATTTGCATAGACTAAATTTGAGCCGCCAGTTTACTCCACGGTTAGTAATTCGAGGGTCTTCACATGCTCGTCACTTACATGCATCACACCTGATCACAAAGCTCAACTTGCACACGCAGGAACTATTGAGGGTGAGCTCGACGCTACCATTGAGGAGCTGTACTCTTGGTGGTCGGCCAAACATCTCAGCAATGCTATGGGGGAGTTTACTATTGATCCCTATGAGCCTAGATCTCTTATCCATGGTGCTTTTCAGGGTCTTTGGGGCTGCACCTTAATAAGTTGCCTCCTCGGATTGAGTACTAGCTCAGGTCAGATTCCTTTCACTTGTGTAAGTGGGCTGCTACTCGCCATCAGTGGCTAACAGATGGAAAACAACTCACCGTCAGATGGGAAGCAATCCACCAATAGAGGGGTGTGACACTTGTCTCCTACCACCTGACATGTCATGTGTGACACTCGGGTCATAGGTAAAACCCACCTAACACTCGGTCCAAGTGGTAGCCTATAAATAGGATGCATTTATTGTATCTTGGCATGCATACTCTTTCCCACCTAACAAGTTCCCATTCTCTCTGAGCAATTCTTGTCTTGAGCATCGGAGACCCCTTGTCTATTAACTGTCTTGTCCTTCCCTTGCCTCTGAAGCGTCCCTCCTCTTATCGTAGGCCTACCAGATCAGGTAGAGACGAACATGGAAGAGCTGAGCACCGTGCATAGCCACACGTGGTGTTGATCTGTCGCCTAACTCAGGTAAGCATCAACATTTTGGCACTAGAATAAGTGCACCTACACCTTTACTCAAAATCACCAGCCACAGCTCTAACCTTAGAGTCGAGATGGAAACTCGAGGTAATACTCGAGACGATGCTACCCGATAGGAGGGGTCGGGAGATGCTCGAAACTGAGACCAAAATCTAGCTAGACCTAGGGGCTGCCCCCAAGCTACAAGATCTAGGCCTGGGGGGCAGGGAAGCATAGCTAGGCCCAAACAAGTGCAGGACCTGGCTGGCCAACACCCAATCTGTGAACTAACAAATGTTGTCCAAATACTTACTTAGTAGCTCGAACAGTAAGCATAGCACCATGTGGCACCTGGCCTCCCACCTCCAACCCCGACTGATAAGGCTGGAGGTCAAGCAGGACAGGGTGTCATCGACCCTAACGAAGCTGATTTCGAGCACTCCAGAGGCTCTACATATGGCGTCTCAGTTAACAATAGGCTCGTCCAAGAAGGTCAACTTGGCCTGCAAGGAGCAAGGGTTCCGTCACCACATAGTTCACGAGCATCCATGTTTGACCACCTTGGATGCCGGGGAGAAGCATAGTAGGGTCGCCAGCCCTAGATAGGTGGCCGTGTGGAGGGCGGAGCACCCTATAGGGTTGAACTGCTCGAGGATACAAATAGCCACCAGTTTTGGGAGTTGCAACGCCAAATCGATGAGATCCGTAACAATTGCTTTGGCTTAGATGACGTAGGTGCCTAGACCCGCCTTTCATGGATGCTATTATAAGAGCCCCTATGCCACCCAAATTTAAGGTCCCGTAAATCAAGGCTTATGACATGACCGCAGATGCTGATGAGCATGTTGAGTTGTACCGAGGACACATGCCCCTTCAAAACTCTAGCGACGCGGCAATGTGTAAGGCCTTTTGCTCACTTTGACTAGACCAGCTTAGCAATGGTTTCGACGACTAGAACCAGCTTCTATCACCTCTTTTAGATAGCTACCTTCTCGTTAGCCTTTTCCACAACAAAAATGAGGAGAAAGGAGATCACCCACCTATACGCCGTAAAGCAAGGAGATAGCAATGTCTAAGACTACATAAACCGGTTTACTCGAGCCGTACTCGAGGTTAAGCATGTCAAAGACGAGACCTTGAAACATGCTTTCATCAGGGGTGTCCAAGACGAGAAGCTAACCTGGTCGTTGACATTTGAGTAGCCAAGCACCTTTTCACAGATGCTCGGCTACGTGAAAAGTACGCCGATGCGGTTGAATACATGAAGAGCCGTAGAGAAGAGGAAAGCAGCAGTGGGACCAAAAAAGAGAAGAAGCAGAAGAAAGTACTAGAGCAGGCCAGTGCCGAGCCGAACAAGAAACAGAAGAAAGAAAAGAAAGCTAAGAAGCCCAAGATACCGACTGGGAAGTTTTAAAGCTACATGCCTTTAGTAGCAAGCATTGATGAATTGCCCGCTCAGGTGAAAGGGAGGAACCTACTGGTAGCCTCGCTCAAGCTTAAAGGCAGTAAGGCAAAGCAAGATCAAACCAGATATTGTGAGTTCCACAAGGACATGGGGCACAATACCCGTGACTGTATCCAACTGAAGGACCAAATTGAGAGACTAGTCCGAGATAGACACTTAAGGGAATTTGTTGAGCGAGTCTTAATTTCGGGCTCTGTAGCCGGGAGGAATGACCCGCTGGGTTGAGACACGCTGAACCGCCCAAGCAACAACTGTGGGAACACCCTGAAACCCCCGAATATCATTCACAAGATCTTAAGAGGGCCTGTCACCGGGGACACATCGAGTGGGTGGCAGGCTTACATCCGAAAAGCTCGACTAGTCGAAAGAGGCAAGCTCATCAACATGTCTGAGCATGTTAACAAGATCTGTCGCTAGCAAGACACATCGATCACCTTCACCGAAGAGGAGGTGGATAGGTTGATTCATCCGCACAATGATGCTTTAGTGTGCGAGTTGCACATCACCAACAACATAGTACAGCGTGTGCTAATTGACAATGGTAGCTTTGCTGACATCTTGTTCAAGCAGGCATATGACAAACTGAAGATCAGCAATGCTACCTTTACCCCGATGCAGACACCACTTTACAGCTTCACGGGTGAATGCATCCGAGCAGTGGGAATGGTCAGCCTACCAGTGACCTTCGACGAGGGTGTTGCTTGGGTCACACGTCTCATCGACTTCCTGGTCATCAACAAACCC
Source organism: Artocarpus heterophyllus (assembly GCA_025403435.1). Taxonomy (NCBI): domain Eukaryota; kingdom Viridiplantae; phylum Streptophyta; class Magnoliopsida; order Rosales; family Moraceae; genus Artocarpus; species Artocarpus heterophyllus. The sequence continues at coordinate 7,097,111 of CM046339.1, read as the reverse complement.
TCCTAGTATAACATCATTATCGGCCGTCCAACATTAAACGCATTGAAGGCCATAGTCTCCACTTACCACCTGGTGATGAAGTTTTCAATAGAGGATGGGGTCGAAGAAATCTAGTCATCTCAAAAAGACTCCCGAGCCTGTTATGCTAATGCCGTCAGAGCAGCATTAGCTCAAAATTTAAACATCTTGGCCATTTACAAGGTCTACGAAATAGAACTCCCAGCCAAGCCCGTGCCAAAGATGCTCTCTAATCTTGACTCCCGAATGCTTGAGGAAGAGGTGAGAGCTACCCCAGTTGAGGACCTGGTGCCGTTCGGCCTTGACCTGGCACACCTCGCCTGCACTGTCCAACTTGGATCTCAGCTGTAGCCAGAGATCCGAGCCGACCTCGAGCTACTCCTTACGGAGTATTGGGATGTGTTCGCATGGTCGCATGAAGACATGCCTAGCATTGATCCAAGCATAATCTATTACCTGCTCAATGTCCAACCGATCACAAGCCAGTGATACAAAAGAGAAGGAACTTCAATCTGAAAAAATACGCTGCTATCAATGAAGAGGTCTAGAAGCTCCTGAAAGCAGGATTCATCCAAGAGGTCAAGTACCTAGATTGGTTAGCAAATGTAGTCCTCATCAAGAAGACAAATGGGAAATGGCAGGTTTGTATAGACTATACTAACCTAAATAAAGCCTGCCTGAAGGACTACTTTTTACTTCCCTGAATAGACCAGCTCATTGATGCGACAGCCGGGCACAAGCTGCTTAGCTTCATGGATGCTTATTCTGGATATAACTAGATAAGGATGGCCAAGGAAGACCAAATAAAAATAGCTTTTGTTACCAACCAGGGCTATACTACTATGTAGTAATGGACTTTGGGGAAAAGAATGCCAAGGCAACGTACCAGCGCCTAGTCAACAACATGTTTGCTCGGTTGATCGACAAAAAAATAGAGGTCTATGTGGATGATATGCTAGTTAAATCTGTCCAAGCAGTGGATCAAATGGCTGGTCTTTGAGCGAGCTTTGACATTTTCCAGAAGTATGGGACAAAATTAACCTAGCAAAATGTGCATTTAGGGTTAGCTCGGGCAAGTTTCTTGGATTCTTAGTTAATCAATGAGGCATCGAGGTTAACCTAGCCAAGGCTTAAGTAGTTATCGACATACATTCACCTCAGACAGTAAAAGAGGTGCAAAAACTTATCGGCATGATAGCGGCTCTCTCCAGATTTGTCTCCTAGTCTATCGACAAGTGCCATCCATTTTTCCAGGCACTCAAGAGGAGGTTTGAGTGGAATAGAGAGTGTGAAGAAGCTTTCTAGAATTTGAAGTGGTACTTAGCCACACCCCTGTTCCTGTCCAAACCTTTACTGGGAGAAATATTGTATGCCTACCTTGCCGTGTCCGAAAAGGATGTTAGCTCTGTTCTCATTCGAGAGAAAAACAATGGTTAGAAGCTCATCTATTATACGAGCCATGTAATCTAGGGTGCCAAGGAGCGATACCCTCCGCTGGAGAAATTGGTGTTTGCCCTAGTCACCTCTGCTCAAAAATTACGGCCTTACTTTCAAGGGCACACAATACGGGTCCTGACAAAGTTTCCTCTTCTGCAAGTTTTTTAGAGTCAGAGATATCGGGATAGATGGCCAAATGGTCGGCAAAGCTCAGCCAGTATGACATTAATTTTGTACTGAGGACGGCCATTACGGCATAGGCCCTAGCTGATTTTATCGTCGAGTTCACCGATATCGAGCAGGGTATGCCACTTGCCAAAAAGGCGCTCGTTGAAGTACCAAACACCCCTGGTTGTAGTGGTCACGCAACGTCAGAACCAGAGTGGAAGCTTTTCATTGATGGATCTTCCTGCACAGAAGGTTTAGGAGCCAGGCTGGTATTGACAAGCCCAGACGGATATATGGCAATCTATGCACTACAATTCAACTTCAAGGTGTCTAACAATGATGCAGAATATGAAGCACTCATGGCTGGATTTAGAATAGCCAGGGATCTTGGGGTAGACCACATAGTCATTCATAGTGACTCAACGCTCGTCATCCAGCAGGTCACAGGGGTATTTCAAGCCCGAACAAAGTCAATGGCTGCATATTTACAAGAGGTCAGGACATTACTTAGGCAGTTTAAATTTTACTTATTCAAGCATATCCCTAGATTGAAAAACTCAAAGGCTGATGCACTTGCTTGGCTAGCCTCGGTTCAGGGTGACAGTGATATAACTTCAGTCCCCATTGAAAGATTAGTCGAGCCAAGCGTAAACAAAGAAGTGGCAAATGTAGTCGAAGAGCATAAGACCACATGGGTGGACCTGATTATCCGATACCTAACCACAGCCAAATTGCCCAGTGACCGAGAAGAGGCACGTCAGATTCGCAATAGCCCGGCCTAGTATTCGATCATCGGTAGAAAGTTATATCGGCGAGGCTACACTACACCATGTCTGAAGTGCATTGGACCCAAAGAAGCCGAATATCTAATGAAGGAGATCCACAAAGGCCTATATGGTAACCATTCCAAGGGCGATCCTTGGCCCAAAAGTTTCTTCGACAGGGCTACTACTGGTCACCCATGGAGCAAGACTATAAGGATTTTGCACGAAAATGCCTAAAATGTCAGCAATTCGCAAAGGTGGCTGGAAACCATGATGAGCCACTCACCTCAGTAACATTGGCATGGCCATTTGGCAAGTGGGCCATTGATCTAATCGGGCCCCTTCCTCAAGCCCGATCCCAATTTAAGTACTACATTGTGGACAATGACTACCTCATCAAATGGGTCGAGGTAGAGCCATGCACCAACATGACAGAGGCAAAGTGTACCAACGTTGTTTGGAAAAACATCATTTGTCGATTCAAAATCCCACATACCATCATAATCGACAATGCGAAGTAGTTTGAGTCCTTAAGTCTCCTCTATTTGTACGAGTAGCTCGACATCAGGCAAGTTTTCTCCTCTCCGAGCTACCCTTCGAGTAACGGGTAGGTTGAGGCTGTCAATAAGACAATCAAGGACAACTTAAAGAAAAAGCTCGAGGGCCTCAAGGGAGCATGGATCGACGAGCTCCCAAAAGTGCTCTGGGCATACCAAACAACTACCCGAACTACTATTGGAGAAACCCCATTCTCGCTCGTGTATGGCGCAAAGGCTGTCGTCCTAGCGGAGGTGGGATTACCGAGCTTCAAGGTCAAACATTATGAAGAAATTTGAAATGCCGAGGTCATGATGTCCGAGCTAGATTTGCTTGAGGAGAAAAGGAACCATGTAGCAATTTGCAACATAGTTCAGAACCAAGTCGTTTCTCGATACTACAACAAGTGGGTCCAACTGAGGAGCTTCAAGGTTGGAGATTTGGTGCTTAAAAAGGTCACGATTCAGCAGCCCAGGTTAAGGTCCTTCGGTTTGAAGTGGGATGGGCCATACAAAATCATTGGGATCATCCAGTCAGGTACCTATAGATTATCTGACATGGAGGGCAACTTGCTCGGTCATCCTAGGAACACCGAGCTCCTAAAGAGGTTCTTTTGTTGATTGACGCCAGAAATCCTTTTTGACCTCTGGCTATATTCGTTTTGTAACTAGCCCTACTAAATAGGACTAGAATGTAAATGTTATACATCAATGGAAATGTAAATTCCTACACTATTCCGTCGAGCAATATGTATTTAAGCAAGAAATAAATCCTGGAAAGGAAAGCCGTAACTCCAGTCGAGGGACCAGACTACAACTCCCAAAGAGGGAGAGTTGTCTCAACTAACCAGATTGGGGGACTAATTGACATGTCGTCGACCATTAGTCTGTCATCATACGGAGAACCTAGACAGAGTCGCCCTACCATAACTATGCCCGACCAACATTAGACTTGTAAAAATTTCCATAAACTTAAACAAGTCCAGGGGCGACAGGATACAAGGTACCACACGCTGTTGTACTCTGTCCAACCAAGAAATAGGCTTTCCCTGCTCGGATAAACTCAGTAATCATTGAGATATTGGACTCGGCAATGATAGAATTGGAAAAGGAGAGCTCAGAATTCTATGGTTTAGGAATGCTTCCCCGAGGAGCACCTAACTTCGTGCCTAAGGAACTCCCAATTCAATTAACCCCGGTCTAAGTTACCTCGGTAAGGCCAAGATCAAACTTCATTCCTCAGGAACTCCTCATCCAAAGTATGAATATATTTATCCGAGAAAAATCACACTTGGACAATTTCCAAAAGGAAATAAATTAAGAATCTAAGATATGCTAAACTTGGAAGATAAAATTTTCATTAAAGAGTGATGGGGAGGTACAATTAACCAAGCACCTCCCAAGCCTAGATAAACAAAAAGAAGGAAAAAGAAAACAAAGCTAAGCCTGGGCCCCTTCCCCAGCATTACCGTCTCTGCCTTGTTTGTTCTCATCATCCTCATCGTCCACTTCGATGACCTAGTCATGTTCCGGCTGCTGTGTTGCGCTTTGTTCTGGCTCGACTATAAGCAATTAGTCGAAGCCCTTAGCCTTAAGATGCTTTCAGATCAAGTAGTCTCTGAGGCCTGTCATCTTGAAGTAGTAATAGTCGGCGTAATCTGGGGATGCCTTGAATTCCTCCATGGCTTAGGTGAGTCAGCCAGGCAGCTCCTCCTAGAAACGATGGTGCTCAACCTATGAAGCTTTTAGCTGGTTCTTGAGCAGAGCAACCTCGTCCTTTACCTGTTTTGCCATTCTCCTCGCCTCCTTAGTCTCTGCCTTGGCCTGGTCGGCCTCTTCTGTAGCATTCCTAGATTCCTCCTCAGCCTGGGAAAGAGCTTCCTTGATTTGTTCTAGCTCGATGTTCCTGGCACTGAGCTCTTTCTCGACCTCTTCCCTTTTGAGGGCGGTCTTTTTATGCTTCTCCTTCTCCAAGTTGAATTCTTTTAGCCTGGCCATATAAGCCAGGTCTAGGAAGGGGCATGCCTAAGAAAGTAGGGATTAACATATCAAAAAATGAAGTCAAATGCAGCTCGGAGCAAGATAGTTACTCACCTTAGATGTAGAGCAGAAGGCAGCACTAGATAAGCGCTCAAAATCCTTTCCTTGGAGGTTTTACAAGAAGGATTCATCAAGAACCGCATTCCTAAAGTGATCAAGGATGTGGCGGTGGTAGTTCACTTCCTCCTCAGAGGGTCTCTTGAGGGAGGCACCCCCGACGTAGAACCACTTGTATTTCCAGAGTTTTTTCAATTTGGGGTTGCCCAAAATAAAGTCCTTCTTAAAGCCGGTGACATAGTACCAGCCAGATTGTTGGGGAAGCTTCTTCATTTTATAAACATGTTTAAATGCCTCCCACGGTATTTTGGTAGCCCAATGGTACCTCCATAGAATGTACATCCCAATCAGTGACCTATAAATGTTTGGGTTAAGCTAAGTCGAGCATACATTCAGGTCGTTTAGTGCCCGGTAGAGGAAGGGATGGAACGACAGGTGCAGCCTGGCTTTGAAAAACTCATCGTATAATGTTATACACCCCTCGGGTGGAGTCAGGGGTGAGTCGCTCTCCTCATGCACGATGAGAATGGCGTCCGTCAAGATGTTGAACTCAACGCGTAAATCCTCGAGCCCAAACTCCGTCATTGCACTAGAGTAGGCTACTACTAAAGTCTATCTAGGTCGGGTTACTCGATAAGCAGTCACTCCCTGGACTCGAGTGACTCGGACCCTTTTGTCCTCATCTTCTGTGGCACTCATCACCGGCTCGGTCTCCTCGACAGCTTCCTCGTCGGATATGTCCACTGTCCTGCCTACGACCTAGATAGGGGCCCCGAATTCTCGACCAGAGGTGCTTGGTACATCGTTGGCTGCCTCCAGCTTGGCACACTCCTGAACCGTAACTCGGGACATGCTGGCGATGCCTGTCCCAATGTAGGGATTCTCATCCCTACATGGTCTCACCGGGCGCTCTCCATCCAACAAGTTGAGGAACTCCTACTCGGTGATGGTCTTAGCATTGACCCTCAATATCTATGCCAACCGGTCAACCCCATCTTGTTCTAAGGACATCCCTTCTATGTCGACCACTATGGAAGTCGACTTGGTCTCAGGACTTACTTTCCGACTAGGAAACATCAATGTTTTGGGAGTCCGATAGGTCACTTATTTTTCACGTTCCTTGGGAAAATTACTTGTTCATGTTGGAAACAAAGTGCGCAGCAGAATTTTTAAAATTTTTCATCAGAGTAATTTCCAAAACACAAGTTTGACATGTTATATGTATAAATTAGACAGATCTTACTAACCTCAGTGTGCCGAAGAACCTCCGCAACCTGTGTAGAGAAGTAACGTTCCAGAAGAGCCTCAACCAACTGGTCTTCTTTGCTATTCTCTATCCACAACCGGAGTGAGTGTGGGCTCACACGTACAGCTCTTCCACCGGTGACTCTCCTTCCAACCAATAGAGAGAACCCAAAGCTAGTGTTCGTGATTTTTGAATAAAAACTCTCAGGGACAACGCATATAAGAGGATATCATTACTCCTAAAGAGGAGCTATGGATTCCATATCTATGAATAACAAGTCTACGCTATCAAGAGTCATGCCTCCAACGTACCGACATGCATACCACTATAGAGATGTGGGAGTCACCCATTGGTACATCAAAAGACACAAGTCGAGACAACGGGTCCACTATTCATCTCAGGATTAAGATACAATACAAATGACTGTCTAAAGTGAATCGATTTGCCAAGACATAATTATTAATCCAAATCAATTCACTTTATGTCCCGATCCAACACGTCATCACCTATGACAATGCGCCAATGTTTCTATTCAGGGAGTCCAACTCCGATGATCAAGACAAACCATCTCCCAAAAAGGATATAGACAACATAACAATCTTTACATGAATAAAGCGCCCAACTTTATTCCCTCGATTGCGGATCATATGTTTTAGACCGTCACCTTAAGAATATGAATGTAAAGAGGACAAAATTTGGTATATATAAAAGAATAAATTCTTTATTGATAAAAAATGTCTCCAAAAACGTATTACATTTTTACTCCTTAGGGCATACATGTCTAACAATCTCCCACTTGCATAAGTGAGTAAATACAACAAATTTTGCATCCCCATAGCTTCCACATGCCACTCGAAGACTCTACCAGTAAGTGTCTTCGTAAATGGATCAGCTAAATTGTCCTCTAACGTGATCTTGCACACCGTGACATGTCCGCCCTCAACGAAGTCCTTTATCACATGATACTTCCAATCAATATGCTTACTCTTCTTGTGAAATCTTGGTTCCTTAGCATTAGCTACCGCCGCACTGTTATCACAGTACAATGATATCGCTTTATCCATACCAGGAACTACATCAAGATCCCCAAGGAACTTGCAGAGCCACACTGCTTCTTTCGAAGCATCACTAGCCGCCACATACTCGGCCTCCATCGTTGAATCTGAAGTGCAATATTGCTTCATACTTCTCCAACTGATGGCACCGCCACCCAGAGTAAACACTAACCCTGAAGTCGATTTCCTAGAATCCAGACAGGATTGAAAATCCGAATCTGTGTATCCTAGAGGAGTTAAATCCTCACCTGAATACACAAGCATATGCCCTCAAGTCCTTCTTAGGTACTTGAAAATATGCTTTACCGCAACCCAATGGTTCGGTCTTGGATCCACCTGAAATTGACTTACAATCCCGACCGCATAGCTAATATCCGGTCGTGTGCAAAGCATGGCATACATGAGACTACCCACTGCCAAAGCATAAGGCACCTTCTTCATGTATTCTCTTTCTTCATAAGACTTTGGAGTGTCTTTCTTCGAAAGAGTAATTCCAGACCTAGATGGTTGCCCACCTTTCTTGGAATCCTGCATTGCAAACCTCCTAAGAATTTTATCTATATAGCCAGCCTGAGACAAAGCTATCATTTTGTTCTTCCTATCCCGAAAGATCTGGATATCGAGAACAAAATTGGCCTCACCTAAGTCCTTCATGTCAAACTGCTTGGTCAACCATAATTTGATCAATAACAACGCCCCAACATCATTGCCAATTAGCAAAATGTCATCGACATAGAGCAGTAGAAAAACCACCTTCCCATCCTTTATGTGTTTGTAAACACATGGTTCATCCACATTTTGTGAGAACCCATAAGTGTTGATCACTTGATCAAATCTTATGTTCCAAGAACGGGAAGCCTGCTTAAGTTCATAAATAGACTTTAGCAGCTTACAAACCTTACCCTCTTGACCCGCGACCTTGAACCCGTCTGGTTGTTCCATATAAATAGACTCATCAAGATAGCCATTTAGGAAAGCCGCCTTGACATCCATCTATCAAATCTCATAGTCAAGAGCGGCAGCTATGGACAAGAGAATCTAGATGGACTTAAGCATGGCTACAGGCGAAAAGGTTTCTTCATAATCGAGTCCTTCCTTTTGTGTATAACCCTTAGCTACGAGTCTAGCCTTAAAGGTTTCGACCTTTCCATCCACTCCTCTCTTCCTCTTGTAGATCCACTTACACCCTATGGGTTTTACCCCTTCGGGAAGATCCACAAGCTCCTAGACCTGATTAGTCTCCATAGACTTCATCTCTATGTTCATGGCCTCAGTCCAGAGTCTTGAATCAACATCCTCCATAGCTTCTGCGTAAGTATAAGGATCCCTGTCATGTTCATCCGGTTTAGCCAAGAAGACCTCCCCATTGAACATATACCTCCCAGGTTGACGCCCGATCCTCCCACTACGCTGAAGCCCTTGAGATTGTTGTTCAGGTTTGTTTGGTTTTTCTACACCGATCGGTAAGGTTTCGTTTGGAACCTCTGGAGTGAACGGATCACCCCTTAACTCCTCGAGCACCACTTTGCTTTCAGGTTTAAAGTCGTCCATGTAACTCTCCTCAAGAAAAGTTGCATTTGTTGAAACCATGACTTTATTTTCCTTTGGGTTATAAAAATAACCCCCTTTAGTCCCTTTTGGATATCCTACAAACACGTAAACTTCCAAACGTGCTTCCAACTTATTCGGATCCTTAAACAGGACATAAGCTGGACATCCCCATATGCGAATATGGTTTAAGGATGTCTTCCGTCTTGTCCACAACTCGTGAGGAGTTTTAGGGACCGATTTTGAAGGCACATTGTTCAAAAGATAACATGCGATTTGTAGTGCATATCCCCAAAAGGATAAAGGTAATGATGAATAACTCGTCATGGACCAAATCATGTCCAACAAAGTCCTATTCCTTCTCTCTGCTACGCCATTCTGCTGCGGAGTCCCCGGCACAGTCAAATGGCATAAAATCCCATTCTCTAACAAGTGTCCCAAGAACTCATCAGAAAGGTATTCCCCACCTCGATCAGATCGAAGTGCCTTTATGGGTCTACCCAATTGCTTTTCCACTTCAGCCCAAAGCTCCCTGAACTTATCATAAGTTTTGCTTTTATGGTGCATTAGGTACACATACCCATATCTTGAGTGATTGTCAATAAAAGTGACGAAGTACTCATACCCTCCTCGTGTCCGGATGTTCATCGGCCCGCAAACATCACTATGCACAAGTTCTAGAACCCCATCGGCCCTATTGCCCTTAGACCCGTATGGTCTTTTGGTCATTTTGCCCTCCAAACAAGGTTCACATTGAGGTATAGATTCCACCTTTAAGTGACTTAAAGGTCCATCCCTTACCAACCTTTGAATCCTATTCAGGTTAATATGGCCAAGGCACAAATGCCAAAGATAAGTCTTATTAGAGTGAGAAGTTTTAAGTCTTTTTGAGTTATTATCATTTATCTCAGCATTAAGCAATAAGTCCATCTTAGGTTTGATAAAGTATAGATTATTTTGCATCCATCCAGAACAGATAAAAGATTTGTTTTTACAAATCACCACTTTTTCATTAAAAGATACCACGTAGGAGTCTTTAAATAAAGAAGATACAGAAATTAAATTCCTTTTGAATTTAGGAACATAAAAACAATCTCGCAAAATTAAATTCCTATAATTATCAAAATAAATATGGACATCTCCCACTGCTTCCGCTGTGACCAAGGATCCATCGCCCATCCGAAGCGTTGAGTCTTCACGTAGTAGACTTCTCATTTCTTTGAATCCCTGTAGAGAAACACAAACATGATTAGTTGCACCAGAATCTATGACCCAAATGTCATTGGATTCCTCAACCAAACAAGTTTCTAAATATAGAAGATCACACCTACCTCCCTTGGAAAGGAAGTCCTTGCAATGCTTCTTTATATGCCCGACCTTACCACAGAAGAAGCACTTAAGCTTCTTTGGGTTCTTCTTCTTCTTCTTCTTGCTCTTGGTTGCAGTAGGAATAGAAGACTTCCCACTCTTGGCCCGTTGCTTCTTTCCATTCCCAGAGTTAGGATTGGAACCAGAAGCAGCTACCATATTGGCCTCTCCACCAACAGGAGACTCCCTGATCAACAGTTCAAACTCCTGTAACTGTTTCATCAGTTCTGTCAAGGTCATATCCCGTCTATTACTTAAATTAAAAGTAGCTCAAAACAGAATAAATTCCTTAGACAGAGTCTCAAAGACCATAGTCATCTGAGTTTCAACATCGATGTCAGCTCCATTGGTTTGAGCCTCAGCGAGGTAACCCATGACCAACATCATGTGCTCCTTTACAGATGTCCCCGGTCTCTGTCTACAGTTTAAGAGTTTCTGAAGCGCCCCTTGCCGCTTTGTTATGGCATGGCCTCCAAACATGTCCTCAAGATTATCCAAGATCTACTTCACAGTCTCATAATCCTGATGTTGAGCCTGCAGCACGTTGTTCATGCTAGCCATAACATAGCAGCGGGCCTGATCATTAGCATCTTTCCAGCGGTCGTACGCTTGGAATTGCTCATTACTTGAATCTCCCATAGGCTCGGGAGGACAAGGGGTTGTCAGTATATATTTCAGTTTCTCAAAGGATAGGACGATGTCCAGGTTCCGTTTCCAATCGTTATAATTCTCACCGGTTAATTGGTTTTTGTCAAGTATCGATGATAAAGCGTTTTTAGACATTTTCAATCTACAATAAAGAATCATATACCAAACATAAGCAAACATATATAATAATTTAGTAAGATAACACAATCATGTAAAATCATACAAATGTGTTTATGTGTCAAAACGTTGAAAATATCACAACCTTACAACGATAATCCCCAACTCAGAATTCAACAAGCTCCTAGGGGAGTCGTGCCAAATTCAATCAGGAATACGGATCCCCTCCTGATTAATATATGCCATCCAGGACCCGTATGATCTAGTATATACTAATAATCGTTTCTTTGGCCATTAATTTTATTAACAGAGCTCCTAGGGGAGGTTAATAATAAAATTAACGTGAGTGTATAACCACCGTTTCAATATTTTATCCATGATTTATAATCACCACCTAGGGGTGTGCAACCATAAATCATACTAAAATACCTTATCCTTTCAGAGATCTAGTCTGGTACATGATAGAAATCCCTTCCTAGGGGTCGGGACCACCATGTTCTTCCTATAGACCAACGATGGAGGCCTTAGGCCCTCTCTTCGAAAACCTTCTCCCACTCAATCTTTTGAAGTCAAGGTTTTATTCTAAAATCATGCATGAACAATTTTAATATGAGCGGCACTCCCTATTCCATGTGACATGTTATCAATATACATGGTAAATCAAATTATAATGCAGACAAGCAAAGCAATCAAGCAAAGCTACAAGCAAAATAATAATAACCGTAATATTATGGTTCCACCCTAGAGAATAGAAAACTAAGATTACAAGAGAATAATCGAGACAGTTATCGATCCTTGAATCCTCAAGCTATATCCTTCTTCATGTAATATCCATCTTCACGTCTGAAAGGATAAGGTATTGCACCTTTATGAATCGAATACTTTATATTTTTGGTCATATCCAAATTTAATGTTTCTCAGAATTGTCCCAAAAATAAAATTAAAACTGCACCAAAAAATTGCACCTTTTCTGAACACTTGGCAGCTCTCAGTCGGCAGGCCGATCATGAAGGTTTGGCCTGCCGACAGAGTACCAAAATTTTTGCCCCACTATCGGCCTGCCAGACCACACGTCTGACCTGCCGATCTGTGACTTTCGGCTTGCCGAACTGTGAGGTCCGGGATGCCGACCGAGCAGAAAACCCTTAATCCAGAAAATAGAATTTTAATGCAATTCATCAATTTTATTTTCAACAATTCAAAACATAAAATTAAAGACTCAGGAAATACCTGGAGGCACCATCATCAATCTTCTAGATCCGTCTTCTAGATCCGTCTTCTCCGAATAATTATTTAATTACAAAATTTTACAAATTTTAAATAATAATTCCTAGACGGAGATGATAGTCTGCCATCTAATTACATGAAAAACCTAGATACACATTCTAACCTCTAAGGAACCATAACCGATATTAATTAATTAATAAATAATTAAACAACGATTTAATCGACCATAATTAATTAATAAACATTCACCACATAATCCATGACAACATATATATTATATAGAAACCTAGAGTGCCATCTCTCTATAAAATTCAATTCAAGCATAGGAGAGATTAAGATCACAAAATTTATGCATATAACATGATCACAAACTTAAAAATTTATGTAAAAACCTCGGCTCTGATACCAATTATTGGAAACAAAGTACGCAGCGGAATTTTTAAAATTTTTCATCAGAGTAATTTCCAAAACACAAGTTTGACATGTTATATGTAGAAATTAGACAAATCTTACTAACTTCAATGTGCCGAAGAACCTCTGCAACCTGTGTAGAGAAGTAACGTTCTAGAAGAGCCTCAACCAACTGGTCTTCTTTGCTATTCTCTATCAACAATCGGAGTGAGTGTGGGCTCACATGTATAGCTCTTCCACCGGTGACTCTCCTTCCAACCAATAGAGAGAACCCAAAGCTAGTGTTCGTGATTTTTGAACAAAAGCTCTCAGGGAGTTTTTAGATGCTCACCAGAAGAGTATCACTCTTAATCTTTCAAATTGATCTGAGTAAATCATGAGACTCACTCCCTTTTTATAGCTATTGGTCCTGGGGTCAGTCCATATCAGATTAGGTCTCAAAAACTTGAAACAGAATCAAGTTCGGATCAATATCTGATAAGATCCGTGTGAAAATGTGTAATCTTATCTCCCGCTGATCAGCAGGCTGAACATTCTGATCGGCAGGCCGAACAGGCCAGTTTAGCAGGCCGACCATGTCATTCGGCAGGCCGAACTTCCAAGAAAAAATCTCCACGAATCTTTTATTTTCCACCCGAGATTCTAACGGATAAAGTCTCAGTTTTGATTCAACTAACCCAATAGAGAAGTTATCTGATCCAAAACAAACTTTATCAAGATAATCTCTAAGAAAAAAAATCAATTCACAATAATTCTACAAGTTTATCTTGATCTAATTTATCCAAAATTAAATCAACCGATAAACAGACAAGAATTATTTGATCGCAATAATTCAACAAGTTTATCTTAAACTAATTTCTTACAAAATTAATTCAACCGATAAACATACATGAATTATTTGATTCTTACAAATTTTAAACCTATCTGATAAATCTGACATAAGTCACCAATTATTGGAAAAGCACGCCGTGTCGTTACAGGACTTTGTGAGCTAGCAAAGGGGACCAAAATGGACCTATAAAGTTCAAGCTCATGATAACTATGAAACCCAATATCCTAGATATACATTTCACAATTATCAACTCCAACGCTACTCCACTAAAAGCTTGGAGCTACACTCTCGAACTTTATAGAATTACGAAGCTCGTGTAGCTAAGTCTCCATGACATATCAAAGTGTATCGCATCCCCATATGATCATCCATAATCGGCTTAAGGACAAGTTCTGTCTTACCTTTCCGATTATTTTTATCTTACGTTCTATTGTCTCACCATTAGAAAACTTACCATCCAAATGGTTGAGCGCTCTAGTTTCTCAATTACAGGACAACGCATATAAGAGGATATCATTACTCCTAAAGAGGAGCTACGGATTCCATATCTATGAATAATAAGTCTACACTATCAAGAGTCATGCCTCTAACGTGCCGGCATGGATACCACTATAGAGATGTGGGAGTCACCCATTGGTACATCAAAAGACACAAGTCGAGACAACAGGCCCACTATTCATCTCAGGATTAAGATACAATACAAATGACTATCTAAAGTGAATCGATTTGCCAAGACAGAATTATTAATCCAAATCAATTCACTTTATGTCCCGATCCAACACGTCGTCACCTATGACAACGCGCCAATGTTTCTATTCACGGAGTCCAACTCCAATAGTCAAGACAAACCATCTCCTAAAAGGGATATAGACAATATAACAATCTTTACATGAATAAAGTGCCCAACTTTATTCCATCGATTGCGGTTCATATGTTTTAGACCGTCACCTTAAGAATCGTGTCTTCCGCATAATCAGTCCATCATAATCCCAATTCTTAAGGTTTAGATTGACAGTCTCAGACTACTGTTTGCTTATCATACATTCAACAAATATGAACGTAAAGAGGACAAAATTTGGTATATATAAAAGAATAAATTCTTTATTGATAAAAAATGTCTCCAAAAACGTATTACATTTTTACTCCTTAGGGCATACATGTCTAACAGTTCAGACAGTGGAAGCTTGGGAATGAAAAGTTCTCGGGTTGGTAACAATAGCTTGGCAGTTAAAACTCAAGGGTAGCGAAGCATGGCCTTAAGTGCATGTGAAAATGACAGGAAAAAAGGTCCTATTTATAGCTGCTTTAGGCGGGAAACCCAGGCCCGAAAAATGAAGAGGCGCGATGATTACGCCTATCAGGGAAGCACTCGCTCGCATTGTGACACGTGTACCTCTAGGCTTCATTGCATGACCTTTCATTTCACTCTACCTTGGGATGCCGCTTGGTCTTCTATCCTAAGCCAACCTCACCCACTCGACATAGTCCACCCGGCCGAGCACCAACCAAGTGAACTGGGGGGCTATTGTTGATGGTGAGCTCTACGCCACCGTCGAGGAGTCGTACTCTTGGTGGTCGACTAAACAGCTCAGCAAAGCTATGGGGGAGTTTACTACAGATCATGATGAGCCTGGATCTCTTGTCTGAGGTGCTTTTCAGGGTCTCTTAGGTTGCATCTCAACAGGTTGCCTCCTCGGATTGAGTACTAGCTTGGGTCGGATTCCTTTCACTTGTGTAAGTGGGCTACTACTCGCCATCACTGGCTAATAGATGGCAAACAACTCACCATCGGACGGGAAGCAATCCACCAGCGGAGGGGCATGACACTTGTCTCTTGTCACCTGACATGCCTTGACGTGACACTTAGGTCATGGGAAAAACCCACCTAACACCCAGCCTAAGTGGTAGCCTATAAATAGGATGCATTTATTGCATCCTAGCATGCATGCTCCTTCCCACCTAACAAGTTCCCATTCTTTGCTGAGCAACTCCTACCTTGAGCATCGGAGAGCCCTTGTCTGTTGGTTGTCCTATCCTTCCCTTGCCTTTGGAGCGTCCCTCCTCTTGTCAAAGGCCTAACCAATCAGGCAAAGATGAACAAGGAAGAGCCGAGCACCGTGTGCCCTTGTCTAGTAAGCATCAACAGGAATGTTGAAACATGGAAAAAAAATCAATTAGCTTTATTCTTGTGGGAGGGGGTGCTAAATAAAAAAGGAAAAGAAAAAATGTAAGTATAAACATAAATGAATAAATAAAATATAACAAGAATATTATTAAAAAATTCATGAATAGTAAAAAATTTTTACAATATAAAGGAATCCCCCCTCATTTTCATACACACATCCACGAGGGTAACCTCCTTCCCCCTTCTTTGTCTTTTGGTTGAGTTAAACTCTACAGAATCCCCTTTAGGGTGGAGATACTATTAAGGTACTCCTCCGATTCCACTAAAAATATTAAAATAATGCCTAATTAGTGTAGAGAGTTTGGTGAGGCAGAGAGATGATCTTGTATATATTGTACTCTGGTATGGTTTTATCTCTATATATGTTTTGTAATGTTTATGTTTTCTGGAATAAATTATGGTTCTAATTTTTTAATAATTATTGTTAGTGTTATTATGCTGTAAATTTTTACATAAATTAAGTCAAGCTTTCTGTATGTAATTTAATTGTGTTGCATGATTAATATTAATAATAAAGAAATAATGTTTAATTTTATGGAATGTCTTTTACTACAATCTGACTTGTTATATTGTCGATTTTAAATATTTCATAAGACAAAGTGCTGCTGAAATTAATGTAAAAATTTATAATATTGAAATATAACAATTTCGATTTGTTATTATCTTTTCTGTCTTAGAATTATGCTAGTTAGGATTGTAGTAATAGCAGTTAGAATTTTTATAATTACTGTATTAAATCATTAGTGAGAGATGATTATTTTGCTACTTTTTATAGGAAAACCCTTACTGTATTATAGCTTGCTATATGCCGCTATAGGTTGACTTATAGAAATAGTAAATGTGCTTGCTATTAATGAGAAAAGATATAATAAATCAAATACTTAGATAATTATTATTTAGAATTAAAATTTCATATCAGTTACAAAACATACAAGGGATTCTCAAAGCTTCATTGTTTTTATTTTATGTTTTAAAATCTTATTTTAAAAATTTTCAAAAAAAAAATTGTTTTCTTTTAAGTTGTGTTTTGAAAAATCCTTTATCACTTGAAACCGAAAATTTTCAATTTTTCAAAAACTCACCTCACTGTGGATATGACAACCTTTCTATGCTACAAATGTTTGCGTTTAAAGAATCATTTTTGGTGATACATCAACTATTGAGGTTGGGGACAAGTTGAAGGATAGTTCTAGCGTGCTGGCCAAGTTAAGGCTGAGTTAAAGGCGGCTAAGGAGGAGGCAAATAAGGCCCAAAAAGAAGTTCAAAGGACCTTGGGGATGAAATAAGGTAGATCTACCCACCAAGCCCTCTCCGGATTGGTGGTTTGAGCCAAACACCATTCTTTTGCTTTTCTTTATGCTTTTCCCAAACATCCCTTGACTTTGATTCCCCTGTTTCATAGATACGTTGTCCTACCAACTCTCTAAGAAAGAAAGACACTCGAGAATGATGGAGCTCTGAAGCTAGGGCAAATTCAAGGCAAGGCTAGGACAAAGAGGAAGAGATTCGAAAGGGCTAACCCACCGTCGGTAATTCCTATAGTCGACAGGCCGAGGACAACCCAGTATTCTCTATGCTCGCCTATTGTCGAGTACTTCAGTGACCTAGTTCCTTTCGAAGAGTTCTCAGCTCTTTCCAGCACAATTCCTACCGAGAATGCTATGAATCTGCCTTCCAACAATTAGTTTAGGCGGGTTCCATCTCAGACTCCAGGCTTTGTTTCCCTTTATTTAAGGTCATTTTCATTTGGTTTTACTAACATCAATCTTTGCAGGCTTATGTGGCCTTCAAGGTTGCTGTCCTCAAGGTAGAACAACAAGTCAAGGTATAGTGGGATACAGCTAACAAAACCATTGTAAATACTTCTAAGGCTAAGGTTGAGTTGAAAGACAATGCTGACAAGCTGTCCTAGGTTAAGGCTAAGTTGGAGACAGCTAAGGAGGAGGTAAACAAGGCCCAGAAAGAAGTTCAAAGGGCCCAGGCGGACCTCCTTGGGGCACAATAAATGGCCCAGGTTGCTAATGTCGAGCACTAGAGGTTCCTTAGGGAGGAGCTACCAAGTAGGCTGGCTGTGGCAACAAGCCAGGTAGTGGAGAACTTTAAAGGCATAAAGGAGTTCTCTGATAACTATTTCCATAGGATGAAGGACTTATAAGGCTACATCCTAATGAAGCATCCCTAGGTGGCCACCCTTGATTGGTCGCTTATCACTGACCCTGAGGAAGAGGGTGGAGGCAAGGAGAAAGATGAGGACAAGGAGGAGAACTTATCCCTGGCCGAGTAGGATAGCGATGGGTAGGAGTAGAACACAGCCTAAGTTGTTGTCGATTAAGACATTGAGGATGCTGAAGACAATACTCTACCCGAAGCATAAGGCTTTTCCTTTCCTAGTTGTACTTCTTCTCTTTTTTTGTTTGTGCTTGAGTATGGGAAATACTCGGTTATTGTACCTCCCCCAAACAATTATCTATATAAATTCAAATTTTCCCAAGTATTGTGTTGTTCGAATTACTTTATGTTTATTATATTTTTATTAATATTATTTTTTAAGTATGCTTTGCTCTTTTTAAACATGTTCTTCTTGAATTTGGGGTATGGTCATGATACACCTATACCCCCTAGGCTTATTTAATCCTTTAGGAATTTTACAAGCCTAGTTATGGTTGGGAGTTTTATTCCTTGGTCAATCGGGACTCGGTGTTCCTAGGTCGGGTAGTCCACAATTTCAATGGACTAGGAAAACTTTTATTTCAAGTTTGCCTGTGGTCAAGTTTTATTCTAACCAGCCTCCCAATTACGAGTTAAAATGGCATCCCCCCCAAGTTAGGAGTTAGTGGTCCCCTTAAGTTGGGAGTTAATGTGGCTCGAGCTTGAGCTGTTGGCCTATTATTGTCATCTTGGTCTGTTTTTTTGTTTTCTTTTTTGGGAGAGAATTCTTGAAAATGTATTTATTCATTGATGTCTATTCATTTACTGCCTTGGATGATAGATCTTTATAGATTCTTTACAAAAATAATAACTATCAAGACAAGAGGTCAAAAAAGGTTCTGGTTTTTGAATTAGCAGTAGAATTTCATCAAGTGTTCAACATTCCATAGGCAGGAGAGCACGCTTCCTTTAATATCAGCATTCTTGTATGTTCTTGGTTGGAAAATGCTGATCGCTCTTAATGGTCCATCCAATTTGGGCCTAAAAAATCCAAGCTGGGTCTACTGGATAATCACTTTCTTCAAAACTAAGTCTCTAACTTTGAAGCTCTTTGGTTGTACCCACTTGTTATGGAATCGAGCGAGAACTTGATTTCGAGCAATTGTTTTAATGTAAGCAGTATCTTGCTTCTCTTCCACTAAGTTGAGTTAGGCCATCATGAGCTCGGCATTCTTCTGCTCATCATACTGTTCCACTTTGTAGCTTAGTAAGCAAACCTTTGCTGAGATTACTGTTTCAGCTACGTAGATAGGGAGAAAGGAGTTTCTTCTATGTCAATTTGAACAATTGTACAATATGCCTAGAGGACCTTTAGATGCTGGTTGGCCTAAGCACCTTTGAGGTCTTCCAACTTCTTCTTTAGGTTGTCCCTTGATAGTTTTGTTGATAGCCTCAACTTGCCTGTTACTCTGGGGTTATCTCGACGTAGAAAAGACCTTCTTGATGCGAAGCTACTCAAACATCTTTAAGAGGCTCATTGCTCAAACTGCTTGGTGTTGTTGGTGACTATTATGTGCAGGATACCGTATCAGAAAATTATGTTTTTTTATATAAAGTTGGTGCACTTAACCTTAGTAATGTTTGTGTAGGGCTCAAACTCTACCCATTTTGTAAGGTAATCAATGGCCGCTATACAATACTTGAACTGTGATCGGGCTACAGGCAGAGGCCCTAGGGAATTGATGGCCCATTTGGCAAAGGGCCAAGTGCACACGATCAAGTTGAGCTCTTCTTGAGAAAACTGTAGGCACTTCACTACTACAAACTGTGGATTATAACCGTCGTGGAAAAATTTCACTATGGTCAAAAACCACCGTGAAAACTTCAGTCGTGGTACAACATGGAGCTTTCACAATGGTTTTTTACCATCGTGTAATAGGAAAATTGGTGCAAGGAGGGGTAAAATGGGGTCATTTTCCACTATGGTTTCATGAAAAACCATCATGGAAACTAAAGATTACACGATGATTTTCCATGAAACTGTCATCGAATCCTAGGTTTCCATGACAGTTTTTCATGAAACTGTCGTGGAAACTAAAGGATTCCATGATGGTTTTTCATGAAACTGTCGTGGAATTCTTAGGTTTCCACAATGGTTTTTCATGAAACCATCGTGGAAACTCAAGGATTTCACGATGGTTTCTTTAAAAACAGTCATGGAAGCCTCAAGTTTCCTCGATAGTTTCATTAAAAACTGTCGTAGAAAATTGGTATTCCCCCCAAAAAAAAATCCCCAAAAGTTTTTGATTTCCCACGGGATGGCCAGTCTTGTGTGTTATTATCCATTACAGCAAGGCCCTGATTGCATACAAAAATTAGAGTATATTGAAATTACTAGGTATTTACAAGATCATTTACATTTGAGCTATTTTGAGCAATTTTTTATCTACTATCTCCATCTATCTATCTAAAGAGCACATACCTATTTACAAATTGTACTCACTCTAATCTAACTTCATGTATATCCGTATGTATATAAAAATCCTTTTTTCCTAAGGCTTGTATAACACTTGTAATTATATCCCGCATGAAACGTAGAATAAAAAAACCACATTCTACGTTTCCTTGTTGTCTTGGACACTTACATTTGGAATATAGTGTTCCAGTCGGTCGGTTTGTGACACCGCTTCCTGCTTGAAGCTTCCAATCGTTAAGTGCCCTAACAATGTGTCATGTTTAAATGAATTAATAGACGATACAAATATGTGGGACTAAAAACATTTAATTTAAATTTATAAGAGAATATTAATACTTACAATCTCCTGACTGATACAAAATCCTCACATGGTAGGTGTTCGAGGGGGTCAAACCAATATATTTGGTCCTCCCATGGCGAAATAAGTCCCAACATCTAATGTTCTCTAACATTGTATGGCAGGAAGAATAATTTTTGCCTTGGAGCTTGAGCTAATAGGTCGATGAGTGATGTGGCGCACTCTCTACGATCACTCTATAGGTCTCTTACAGCACTTGAAATAATGGCCAGAAATATGAAGTTGAAATTGTGCCAAGCCTTGAAGTTCACAATATTTCACCAAAAAACTACAATAGAAAAAAATAGAGCCAATGCTTTGAAAGCACCTTATATCTCTACCTATATTTTAAAAATATGAAATAAGGATGAAGTTATTACCTGAGGTATACTAGGATACAGTTTGCCCTAATTTTATCAAAGTTGATGAAGTAGTAAATGACTTCATACCCCATATAGATAGGCAATTCATTGCCAGTGACATTTACTAGTATCGGCCACTGAATCATCGATCCAACGCGCATGAAAGAATGTGCGTATAGAGCCAACTGCATAAATTCCTAAGGTACTGAAGCGAAGTTAAATGCTTGCAGTTGCTCATTAGCAACGGTTTATTCTTGTTCTTGTTCTACCTCAGGTTGCGATTCTCTTATTTTTGTATAGCTTTTCTTTTTTTGGCATTTCTTTCTGCTTAGATCTTGTGGAACATGGCTAGGCGCTCGACTCGTCTTTGTCAACGCAATGACTTCAACTAACCTCTTCGGCCATGCGATGAAGCTTCTGGTTGCTTCACCTATAGTTGTTGCTTCAAGTGTTAGAATAGGCAATTCAGCTATTCTAACTCTAATGGTAGTGATGCTAGCATGCACGTTCTCTTCCCCTAAAAGTCGTCCGTGAATTGTACCAGTTGGAAGACTCTCCATCCACGCCTTCCCAAGCATAAAAAGTACACAACCACCATTAACTCTATCCTCAACGAAGAGCCTACATTGTTTGGGCTCTTGACGAGGAGGTGACAATTGGACTTCTGGAGCTACTAGAGCTTCTGCTACATTATTGGGAAGGTTACAACTAGCTTTGATGCTATTGCATTGTGAGAAGCTATCATCCATTGACTTGGCACATCCTTGGGAAATGAGCTCCGTCACAAGACCTCGTAGTTTTGCAATCTCCATCTACATCTTCGACATTTGAGAATTCAATTTTGAAGTACCTGATTGGAGGTCGAAGTATTGAGACTGCTTCACATACTTCGATTGACCGCGAACACATCCTAAATATTCTGGTTTCCTTAGTGTCCTCATCAAAATGTCATCATTACTGATCGATTGGAAGCTCCCTTGATTTTGTTGTGTAGAGTATTCATTTTGTAAAACAACACAGCCATGTTATTGAAGCAATCCTTCATCTGGTATTAAATTACAAATTAATTGTTCGTGGCAAGTAAACTTACAATCAAGTTCCCAATTTTTGCTACTTTTTGATTTTTGAACTAGCCATCGGGACCTTGACATGATTTGACCCACAACTCCTCCCGTGTTGGTAGCACACCCATCTTTGCAAACTGTGTTACGCTATGTTAGTGACATAGTAATGATAGAATAATTGATATATGTAATATGAGTAAAATATTAGCGTACCAAGGATTGCTCGAGCTCTCTATATCTGACTCAGCCAACCATAAAGCAGTATTCATTTTTTGCTTTTATTTTTCTTGCGTTTGATGATAGCAGTTGGAATTCGGTGGAACATCAACACCGCACAAAAGCTTCCCAATTGTCATCGTTTATGGAGGGGTCGTAGTGTACTACCGTAGGAGGCCATTTATATAATTTTTCATCCTCTTCTAGAATGGAAAGGTATGGCTATATGAAGGTAACGTAAGGTCGGATCTGAACCCCTTTGCTAATTCACCACAAACCTTTAAAGCCCTTTTCCTATACCAATCCTCGACTGTGAAAGCTGCATATATCTCTCTCCAAATCACATCTTTTACTTTTTCTAAATCCTTAGACCTCCAATCTTTTGTCCATATCGGAATGTGGTCTCGACTAAGGACTCCTATCTAACTGCTTAATTCATGGTCAGGTGCACCTTCCAGTTGGTCTTCTGAATCAAAAGTCACTTCAATTCATAAACCTTTCTATCTCATCCAATGAATTTTTTTCATTAATGTACCCCTTCGCTCAAATTATACCTTTGGATCAAATTCGATTCACCTTCGTGGCTTACTGCGTTGGTTTCCCTTGCTATATTGTGATGAAGATGGAGTGCAGTCTTCGTACTCATCCTGATACTGGTCACTATCGATGGGGCGAGACATTGTACCTGTGCAAAGTATTCAAAAAATAACACATACATACTAATATTAAATCACAAACTACACATCTTCACATATTCCACTTCTTACATTTTTGCACAATTTCACATATTTATTTAATTTCACATATTACACATATTCACAAATTTAGAATTTTAATTACATATATAATTTCACAAATTGCACGTATTCACATAATTTCACATATTACACATATTTACATAACCTCATATATTACACATATTCACAAATTCACAATTTCAATTACATATATAATTCCACAAATTACACATATTCAAATAATTTCACATATTACGCATACTCACATATCCTCACATATTACACATATGCACATCTTTACAAATTAAATTACACAATTTCACAAATGGGCGAGGGGCGGGTGTGGGGTGGGGTGAGGGGCAGGTGGGGGTGGAGGGGCTGGGTGAGGGGCGGGCCTCGCCGGTGGGGGGGCTGGGCTCGGTGGGGTGGGGGGGTGGGGGGGCTAGGCGAGGGGGGTTGGGGGGGCTGGGCGAGGGGCGAGGCAAGGGGCCAAGGGACGAGACGAGGGGTCGAGGGGCAGGTGGGGGTGAGGGTGGGGTCGAAGGGCAAGTGGGGGTAGCGGTGGGGGGTGGGGGTGAGGGGGAAGAGGAGAGAGAGAGGGAGGGAGAAGAGGAGAGAGAGGGAAGAGGCACTTATCGTTGGTGGAGGCGATGGCGGCGTGGTGGAGGCGATGGTGGCACCGTGGAGGCAGTTTTAGAGAGAGAGAGAGATTTTAGAGAGATAGAAAGAGGGATTTGAGAGAGGAGAGTGAGGCATCTCAATGATGGTGGGTGTGCATAGATATATATGGGTTGTTGGCACGAATTTCAAAAATTTAAAGAATCGTATCTTCTACACCGTTTTTGTGAAAAACCGTCATGGAAGACTAGGTCTTCTGTGACCTTTTTGTGAAAAACCATCGTGGAAGACCGTCTTCCACGATGGTTTTTCACAAAAAGGTCGTGGAAGTTGTGTACTAAAAATTTTTGAAATTTTTGAAAACAGTGGTGGAATCTATATCTTCCACGATGGTTTTTTTTAAAACCATCGTAGAAAATAGTTTTCCACAATGGTTTTTGCAAATGCTGTTGTAAAAAAATTGTCTTACACATAATAATATTCTCTGCTACCCAGGGTGGCCAACCCGTGTGTTAAGCATCCAAGGGCCTAGAATCATGAATACTTTATCTTCGTTTTCACCACAAATTTAACTATAGATACATATACAAAACCCGTTAAAAAAGATTGAAAAATGAAATAATTTAAAGAAAAATCTTAAAAGTAAATTAACATAAAAAGGTTAATTGATGCTCAACTTTTTAACTTTTTTTTTCATTGGTTCCTCAATACATATCCATTCCACATCTTCACGAAGCAAGTGTGAAACATCATCTTCAGAATTATGTATCTCTTCAACCAATGGCAATCGCTTTGTGAATGAAGGGATGTCTGAGCAATCCTCATCAACTTCTTCACCATCGATAACTATTCTTGGCTTTGTCGGGATGACTAGAGACAGCTCCATGTCTTGGGGATCTATAGTATAAAAACCTTGGATTGCTTGTGATGCCATAATGAAGGGATCATTCCTGTATCCCAATCTTCTAAAGTCAACCACCGTGATGCCGTCATTGTCATTCTTAACATAGTTATTGCCAGCCCACTTGCACTTAAAAAGTGCTATGTGTAACCCCCCATAATCAAGTTCCCAAATATCTTCAGTGAAACCAAAGTAGTTCATGGTCCCATATACCGGATTCTTGTCCTTGGCGGAGGCAATATGCATAGCCTCAGCACGAAGAGTCACACCGCTATTTTGCATCAAATGCTTCTCATCTTTTTCGCGAGTGTAGAAAGTGTAACCATTTATGGATATGATGTATACCTTGTAACTACCGGCAACGGTCCTCTAGCTAGGTTCTTCAACTCCTGTGACATGCCTCCATCTTGTGATGTGGAGCACTTGCCATAGATGTGTGCTCTAATCAACAACTAAAAGGTCCGATTGTATTCATCTTGCAACCACTTCTCATTTCTTGCCCTTTTTGGATATGCTTTTTTTAATTCGTTCATGTGCACCTCAATGAAAGGCTCCACTTCATTAGCATTGTGCAAGACATAAAGACAAGCTTGCTCCCACTCCTCTCGATTTACTGATGAAGGATTGCCTGTAGATAGTCCCCTAGCCTCAATGTTTATAGTTTTTGGCACTCCAATTGTGTCAGCATTAGATAGGTACTCGGAACAAAATTCAACCGATTCCTCAGCAATGTAACTTTCTACAATACATCCCTCTGGCCTATTTCGATTCTTCACATAGCCCTTCAAAACCTTCATATATCTTTCAAATGGGTACATCCATCTCAAATACACCGATCCGCATAACTTAACTTCACGTATTAAGTGCACCATTAAATGAATCATGATGTCAAAAAATGTCAGTGGAAAATACTTTTCAAGCATGCATAAGGTTTGCACCAACTTCGATTGCAGTGAATCTAGCACAAGTGGATTAATGAGCTTCGAGCATATTGAATTGAAGAACGAGCACAACTTGAAAATTGCAAATCTCACATCCTTTGTTAGAATTCCCCGCAAAGCAAGTGGCAATATTGCTGCATCAACACATGACAATCGTGTGTTTTCATGCCAATAAGTTTCAAATCCTTCACTGACACCAACTTTTTGAAGTTCAAAGAATACCCGTCCGGCACTTTTAATGAAGCAAGCCATTCACAGAGCTTTCTCTTTTTAGCTCTGGATAACGTGTGCTTTGCCGAAGGTAAGTAAGTATGGTTCCCTCTTTTCTTAGGAAACAAATTAGGCCTAATCTCCATTTCCAAGAGATCCAACTAAGCTTTTTCACCATCCTTAATCTTACCCAGAATGTCAAACAATGTGCCGAGACTACAGATTCACAAACTTTTTTCTCAATATGCATAACATCCTAACAATGACAAACAAAAAGTGTCTTCCAGTAGGGAAGATCAAAGAAGATTGATCTTTTTTTCCATGGTCCATCATTTGGTGGGTCGTCCTTACCTTGCTTTCTCTTACCGAATACGACTCTTATATCTTTTACCATTTCAAATATTTGTTCACCTGTCAAAGGACGAGGGGGGGTCTCTTTCTCCGTTGTTGCCATCAAAGGCTTTCTTTTGTTTGTGGTAGCGATGATCTCTTGGCAACCATCTCCTATGACCAAGAAAAATAGTTTTCTTTCCATTCTTCAACCATTTGTGAGATGTTTTTGTCATGCAAATAGGACAACCAATAAAACTCTTCACCGAATAACCAGATAAGTTGCCATATGCGAGGAAGTTGTTAATTGTCCATATCAATATTGCATGGAGTGTGAACGTCTCTTTTTGGTAAGCGTCTCTAACTTCAACTCCATTTTCCCACAACTTTTTTAGGTCATCGATTAATGGTGCTAAGTATACATCAATGTTATTGCCTGGTTGGTGAGGACCCGAAATCAATAAAGACAACATTAAAAACTTCTGCGTCATGCACAACTTCGGAGGGAGATTATAGTTAACAAGTATTACGGGCCAAGTGCTATGCCTACTACTCATGTTACCATGTGGGTTCATTCCATCCGTCGACAAAGCGAAATGTATGTTTCTTAGATTCGCACTAAAGTTGGGATGATCGGCTTCAAAAGTCTTCCATTGTGGTGAATCCGCTAGGTGTCTAAGCATACCATCATTCACCCGTTTTCATGATGCCATGTCAAATTCTTGGCATGTTCTGGGTTTCTGAATAAACTCCTCAAATGTGGTACCGGTAGAATGTACCATAACACTTTTTTTGGCACTCCATTCTTGTCGCCTTTTGGCTCCTTTCCTTTCTTCCACCTTGCTTGTTGACAAACTAGATAATAATTCTCGTCCTCGTACTCATGCCTATAAAGAACACAATCATTTTCACATGCATGAATTTTCTAATAATCCATTCCCAAAGTGCTCAAAGCCTTCTTAGCCTCATACATACTAGTTGCTAATTTAATACCCTATGGTAGAAGCCTTCCTAAAAATTCCAATAGCTTTGTGAAACTAGAATTTGACCACCCACCCGACACTTTCAAATTCCATAATCCAACTAAAGTAGACAATTTAGTGAAATTGGTACACCCCTCATACACAGGTGTCTCTGCATCATTCATCATTGTCTCAAATAAATCCAGACAGTGCACAAAGTGTTCTTCTAAATCATTGACCATGTCAACCATATTGTCTTGATCATCCATATTATCCTCCACAATAGCTTGCTTTTCTTTACTTAGTAAAGTTGGATTGAAATTAGACTCGCCATGAAAATGCCATATTTGATAACTACTTATAATTCCATTTCGAAATAAATGTCCTCTAACAATTGGAATTGGATGCAATCTATGGTTTCCACATTGAACACAAGGACAACAAATTTTATCACCATTGGCATGACTTTTGGCAAAATCCAAGAACTCTTCCATACTATTCACGTACTCTCTAAACAATTGAAAATCCCACATCCATTTTGCAATACCTAAATCAAAATAATAAATAGCAAATATTCAATTAAAATTAATTTCACAATCTATATATATATACCCACCTATATATATTAATTAATCATAAAATAAAAACATCACGCTTCATAAAACAAGTTACACATACTCATTATAAAACAAAGAAATCATACCCATGATCCACAATACAAATTTCACGAAATAAACAATGAAATCAACAACTATTTATTAATTTTGGATTAATTATACAACACAATCAACAATAATTTATCAATCTCTAACAAAAACTTACAATTTGGGCTGAGATTAAGTAGTATGGAGGCGGAGAGGGATGGTGGCAGCTGATTCGAATGGGTCTATGTTTGTATTTGAGAAGCGAGTTTTGAATTGTGTCTGAATGTTGAGGTGGAAAGGGGGTTTTAAGTAAGATATCACGATGATTTTGTTAAAAAACTGTCGTGGAATGTATTAGCTACCACGACAGTTTTTTAAAAAACTGTCGTGAAATACCTAAGCTTCCAAAACGGTTTTTCACAAAACCGTCGTGGTAGCTTAATATTCCACGACAGTTCAAAATTTGTCATGGAATCTAGGAGCTTCCATGACAGTTTTTCAAAAAACCGTCGTGGAAGCTTAGGTATTTCACGACGGTTTTTTAAAAAACCATCGTGGTAGCTCCCGTCCCCTTCCACAACAGTCTTCGTTTTCATCGGCGTAACTCACCGTGCTTTTCTCGCCTTACCACGACCGTTTTTAGGAAACGGTCGTTAAATAAAGGTCGTCTAATCCAAAATTTCTTGTAGTGCTTGAAGCACTTGTGGGAATATTATTTACAATCCTGATCCATGGTCGACCAGTATTACCTTTGGTGGAGGCTTAGGGGAAAAGAAATGCCCACCCACGTGATTGTCGCACAGCCCGCTATGGATTTCTTGCATGAGATACTTGGCTTCTGATGCTCTGACACATCTCTGGTAGGGGTTAAGTAGTCGCGTCGATAAAGTCTTCCCTTGATCATCAAATACTAGATTGAGTTGTCGCGAACATGCTAGGCTTCTTCTTGGTCCCTGGGTAGTTTAGTTGTGTTCAAGTATTAGATGATCGGGTCCATCTAGGTTCTAGTTTGTTTGGCAGCTTCACTCATAGATTCTATTCTTCTAATGCTCGACTAGCCTCTCAATTGGTAACCGACATCATGCTACTGTCTTTAAGGCCTGAAGCTAGCTAAGTAAGTACGTCAGCTTCTATATTCTCGACTCTAAGAATTTGTGTGATATAAAAGCTCTTGAACTGCTTGAGTAGGGCTTTAACTTTATTCAAATATGCCATCATGAATTCATTTCAAGCTTGTAAACTACCAATCACATGCTAGACCATGAGCATGGAATCGCTATGAATGTGGATGTGGTCCACTCTGAGCTTCCATGCAATTTTAAAATTGGCTATCAATGCCTCATATTCGACTTTGTTCTTGGAGGCCTTGAAATTAAGCCATAGCACATAACTGGTTTTGCAACCATCTAGGCTAACAAGGACGAGTACGTCACCTGTCCTGGTTATGCTGGATGATCTGTCTACAAATATTTTCACTCAGGCTCGTGTCCACTTGTACTACTACTGGTAGGGTCAGGGTCTTCTACAGGTGCCTTTTTAGTTGAAATAGTGGCTTAATTGCATCCCCCCCCCCCCCCCCCCCCCCCCGCCGTAAACTTGGTTATAAAGTCAGCCAAAGCTTATGCTTTAATGGCTGTCTGGTGCATGAAATAGATCTCAAATTCCCTAAGCTCAACCAACTACTTAGCCATTTGATCAAAAATTTCTAGATTTTGGAGGACTTGGTGTAAGGGGTACTTGGTCAAGATTTGGATGGTGTGCCCTTGAAAGTATGGCCGGAGCTTTTGAGTAGAAGTAACAAGGGCCAAGACAAGCTTTTCCAATAGCGGCTATTTTTCCTCAGCTCCTTGGAAGGCTTTACTAATGTAGTAGGCTGGCTTTTGAATTTTTTCTTTTTCCTAAACTAGGATTGAGCTGCCTGCCTTCTCAGATATAGCCAAAAAGGCATAAAGTAGTTCCCCCTATAAAGGTTTGGATAAGAGTGGAGGTGTCACTAGGTACCTTTTAAGGCTTTGGAACATTCCTTCACACTCTCTGATCCACTCAAACCTCCCCTTGAGTACCTAAAAAAAAGGTTGGCACTTGTCAATAAACCAAGAGACAAATCTTGAAGGGGTAGAGACCATTCCGGTGAGCTTTTGAACTTCCTTGACGTTGCGCAGGGAGTGCATATCTTGAACTACTTGGGACTTAGCTACCTTGACCTTGATGCCACAATTGTTGAATGTGAACCTGAGGAACTTCCTAGATTCCACTTCGAATGCATATTTGGTTAGATTGAGCCTTATCTTGTACTCATGAAGGATGTTCTTAGACCGACTTCACGAGCATATTATCCATGTATACCTCTATGGCTTTCCCAATCTACTGAGTAAACATCTTGTACACTAGGCACTGATAGGTGGCCTCGAATTCCTTCAACCCGAGTAGGCATAACAATATAGCAAAAGAACCCCTGATTAGTCATGAAAGTAGTTTTAACTTGGTCCTCCTTGGCCTTTCTGATCTGATTGTATCCTAAGTATGCATCCATGAAGCTCAGTAGTTCATGGCTGGTAGTCACATCTACTAACTAGTCTATCTAAGGTAGGGAAAGTAGTCTTTCAAGCAGGCCTTGTTTAAGTCCATAAAGTCAATACAAACTCGTCATTTCCTATTGGCCATCTTGAATAGGACTACATTCACTAGCCACTCAGGATAGCTGACTTCTTGAATGAACCCAGCTTCTAGCAGCATTTGGACCTCCTCATTTATAGTAGCATACCTTTTTGGGATAAAGGCTCTTCTTTTCAAAATGATAGGTTTTTGCTCCAGGTTCACATTTAAATGATGGCTGATAATGCTTGTGTCAATCCTAGGCATGTCCTCATGGGACCAAGTGAACACGTCCCGAGATTCTGTTAGCAACTTCTCTAAGTCTGCTCGGATCTCAAGCTTTAGCTGAGACCCAATCATAACCATTCAGTCAGGATGCCTGGGGTTTAGGTGATATGGGATGAGATCCCCCACAGGCGATGCTTGTACGTCTTCCCCAGGGAGCCACAGGTCCAGGTTGGACAACATCTTTGCTCCTTCCTCAGGAGGGAACTTGATCTCATCCACTTTGTAAATGGCCAAGGCATTCATTTCTCAAGCTACTGCCTCCTTCACAGCCTTAACATAATAGTCTTTAGAGTCTTTTTGCTTTGATCTTATCACTCCGACTCTGTTCTCTATGATGAACTTATGGCCAGATGGTACCACAGCTTTCAATGCATTAAGGGCTGGCCTCTCGATGATTATTTTGTGTTGGGATGATTTATCAACCACGAGGAATTTGACCAGCCGTGTGACCCGAGTGCGATCTTTGCCAAAGGTGACTGGTAAAGAGATCTTGCCCATTGCTCAAATAAACTATCCAGAGAAGCCATACAAGGGGGTTCGTATTTGAACAAGCACTACATTTCTAATCTTCAACTTTTCAAAAGCCTGTTTGAATAGTTGTTTGTCAAGCTATTGTTGTCAATCAGCACCTGTCAGATTACATATTTTGCTATTTGGATCTCGCACACTAGGGCGTCGTTGTGTGGGTGGATAAGCTTGTTTGCCTCGTCCTTAGTAAAGGTGATAGCAATGTCTTTCTACCAGCATAACTTTTTGATATGTTTGGACACATTCATCGGTCTCCCCTTTTGACCAAGTAGGCTTTGTAATGCCCCCTTATGGGCGTCACAGATATCGTTACATTTATTTTTGTTATCATTATTTAAGATAAACTATTTAAATTAAAAACATAATTTGATAAACATATCTCCAGGATCCATACATACTTTTTTTTAATAAAAACATTTATTAAAACTACTTATATATATGTACTTCTTAAATAATTTACCAACACCAAAATAATGAGATCATAATTTAAAGAAAATTTAAAACAACCTTTCAAATCATTTTAAACAGTTTGGTAGGCCAAACTTCAGACACCGACGGGCTAAACATGATCGACAGTCCAAACTTCAACCATCGGCAGTCTCTCCGAGGCTTTGCAAAATTGGAGTTTTAAAACGCTTAGATCAATAGGCCGATATAGGGTAATCCAGAGGCTGAGACCAACATTGGTAGTCCGATCAATAATGGACGGAAGACCTATCTTCTACAAACCAAATAAAACATAAAACAAGCCTTATTACATCACAGTGCAGAAATAAAAATACAAAGAAATAAAAACATAATTTATAAACTTTAAATTTTTTTGTTGGCATTCTTACTTTTTCAATCCATTATTCTTTGCCCACACGCTCATCCTTAACCCCCACCTAATCTATAGTTCTTTTACCTCTGTCTGCAACATGATAACAAACTATGTAAGCAAAAGCTTAGTAAATACACTTTTCTATCTCACAACATAAAACATTTTATGAACATCTCTATGCGACATCATATTCATAATCATCATTAACATAATAGTGCACTTGGCACAGTCTCATATAGAACATATCTTTCATTAATATTGTCCATATTAAAACTTTATTCATTTTATCTTTGAGGGCCCAAGTGATGCACCATTATCATCATCGTAGGCGCGCCGTCATGAGAGGAGAGAAGTAGCTAATCCCAAACCAAACATAACAAGTCCAACTTTAGACATCATAAACATAGACATAAACATGGGATATGCAACACTTAATTAGGTGATACATATATACATATATACTTTTAAATTTGGAATACCTCATCATCAAAACATGCAATAAACCTTCCTGTATATCAAAACTTTCATAATAAAACATTATATAAAATCATCATAGAAGTCATCACGAGCATAAATTTCAAACTTTTCATAAACCTCATCAAGTTGTAGGTGAGAATGTACTTACTTGACTCGCTTACTAAACCTTATCTTAGATGACGTCTTCGCGGTTTCGATATGCTCACTTCTTGGAGTGTTCATGTCATACATCCACATACAAATAAAAATTAATCTTTATTTTCATGAAATCATCTAATACCATAAGACATCATTCATACTTCCAACGCAAGAAACACAAGAACACAAGTATATTTGACCAACTTTCAAGTATTCATGCAATACTGAAATATTAAAATCTGCCTGACTATTAAGAAAACACAACTTAATTATTCACAATTCATATACAATTAAGGCATAAAACTTTGCAGGGACGTAATTAACATATATATAAATTACCCTAATTTTTCTATAGCCATAAAAATTCCATGAGACAAATAAAGTAAGTCACGCAATACACAACACAAGATCTGCCAGCAATAACAAATAGTGAGCAGCCCTAACTAACATTCATATAATAAATTATCTATGGTATAAAATAATTTAATAAAAATCCTACATGTAATAGACACCTATAGCTATAACATAACCAAAAATTAGCTTCAAATAAATTTAAAACAATTTAAAACATGCATTAGAATTCAGAGACCAAGTAAACTCTAAACACATAAAGCTATGAGCAATGCATGATCGTCATTCTTAAATAATTAAAATATAAGTACTTTGACCCTATAATTTTTATGAAAACCTATAAACATATAAATACAATACCACAAAAAGTTTCATTGTCAAATAAATTCATTTGGTCATGATAAAGAGTCACATAAACAAGTAATCTAGAATTCATTGATCAGATAGCCATAAACCTAATCTTAAAGAAAGTTCAATAATACATAATTTATTCATCATATCACTATGAAACTTTCCAGAGCATAACTTAACAGATACATGAGTATTTTTGGAAATTTTCATGAGAATCAACATTCGTTTGCCCTATCAGGAATTTAGACTGCATTTTTGTGCAACATTACCGATCAGGAATAATTATACCCTAAGTGGTAGAGTATAAAACTTCAATATCTTAACATAGAAAGTTGCAAAGGGTGTGAAACTTTGAGGAACATCATATAGCACATACATAAACATTATACCAAAATTTCATAGAAAAAGGAAATTCGTAGACAAAGATGCAGTAGTCGAAACATAGAGAAAAACCATTTTAGAAATAAACCTAGAGTGAATTTCTTACCTCAAAACAATTCTTCATAAACTTTCTTTGAATTCGCCCAAGAGAATACTGAATATGTCATTCAAATATTTGCAGCAAATAAGGGAAAGATGGGGAAGAAAAATGTGGAGAAAAGAAAGAGAGAGTCTGAGAGAATTTTAGAAAGAGAGGGAGAGAAAACGATATAGAGAATGCAATATACGTGAATGAGAAAAATGATAAAAGAGATAGGTCAACAATCTCTATAATAGCAGAATTTCTTTTTTTTTAATGCTGGAGTAATCACTTGTAAGTTTGAGAATGTTAAGGGGAAAGTCAAATGATTTGTTCTACTTACCCGATTTTGAATTTTCAAAATAGGAAACCTTATCCAAGAATTCAATCATCATAAAAGTCAAATATCCCATCACATAAAGTAAGGAAATAGACCAAACATATGCCAATCATACAAAATATTTCATCCAATCTCAATAATCATCAATGCCACAATTCGGGAGATTATCTACTGATTGCTCATCTACAGTCTTCGGCTTGACGATTACTTTGGATTGGTCTGTCGCAGTTGTGAGATCGGCCTGCCATTCTGAGAGAGACAATTTGGCCGCCAAACTACCACACACACTAAGATACAACAAAACATTAAATATCTACCATGTATGCATTATGAATGACATGAACACCTTGAGTACACAATTCCACGTGACCGTCGCCTATCATAATGCTCAAAATAAAATGGTCGATGCCATTATTTCATAAAAAAATTACTTAACATCATTAAATATAAAACATTAACCATGACATGAAAAATGGCGGGTGTTACAAGCTTCCTAGGCATAAACCATCTGACCACTGGCAGTATCATCAACAAGTGGCCCATCAAAGATTGTATGTACAATGCTTGGCATGTCTAGGAATTTATGCCATAATGTTCAGTATCATCGGTTGACCTTCCCTGGCCAGCTGGTCGTTACTCATACTGTTGTTTCCAGGAGTGAGAACTCATGTAATGAACTCTCGAAGGTGTCCATCTCGAATGAGTTTCTCAATTTTATCCTTTAGTTGAATGCAATCTCATGTATAGTGCCTGATGTCCCTGTGGAAGTTGCAGTACTTGCTCTAGTCTCCTTTTGCTTGGTGCCCTTTTCAAGGCAGTGGGCACACCAACAAATTACGATTGCTTACTTGGTTCAACACCTCATCTATAGTGGTGACTAGAGGTTGTAGCCTTGGATTTTCTTGGTGGGAACCCTTGGCTTATAAGTCTTTGGCTTCTTACTTTACTTGGCTCCACCCTGATTAGGCAGGACCTGCTTGTTTTTCTGTCCTTTCTTGTTGTTCCATTCTCCTTCTCAACGACTCTTCATATAGTCCACAGTGTTTGCATGTTTTTTTCACATAGGTGAGCATCTTGGAGAAGCTGCTCGGCTGTTCCAAAGCAAGGGAGTGGAGCAAGCCTTTATCTTGCAACCTTTCATGAAAAGCGTGTCTAAGGGTCTCATTCTCGACATGCCTCACCTCCAATGTTGCTTGGGTAAAGTAGTTGATATAATCCCTTACTTCTTTGTCCCCTTGCTTCACAACATAGAGGTGAATAACCTTCTTTATTCTTGACCTTGATGGGGTAAAGCTATTGAAAATGCTTTAGAGAGCTATTGAAAGGAGCTCATTACAGCTGGCTTAATGCACCTGAACCACGGCCGAGCAAAGCCTACCAAAGTCAATGAGAACTCCTTACACATTGTTGCATCATTGGCATTCTACAACATCATATGACCCTTGTAGAATTCTAGGTGCTCATCAGCATCTATCGTTCTCTCATATGCTTTGATCTGTGGCACCTTGAACTTGTTTGACATAGAAGCCCTCATGATCGCATCAATAAAGAGTGGGTCAAGCATGCCACTCTCATCAACCATATACTAGTTGTTTCTGATCTGGTCGATATGCCACTATAAGTAACGTAGCTGCTGGGTATTAGTGTCTTTGGGTAGCTCTACTCGGTACAAGGTTCCACCTTCTGCCCTATCATTCCTTGAGCTTCTTGTCGGTCTTTAGCAAGGTGACCACCTTGGTTCCCAAGCCTGTTGAAGACTAAAGCTCGGGAACCTTGTGGAGAGCAACAGCTGCCATCTTGGGCCCAGAGCCAACCTGTTGGAAAAATAATAGACAGTAGAATTTTAAAATTTTTTAAACTAGAGTGTTTTTCAAAACACAA
Source organism: Artocarpus heterophyllus (assembly GCA_025403435.1). Classification (NCBI taxonomy): domain Eukaryota; kingdom Viridiplantae; phylum Streptophyta; class Magnoliopsida; order Rosales; family Moraceae; genus Artocarpus; species Artocarpus heterophyllus. The sequence goes on along the minus strand of CM046339.1, from coordinate 7,061,279 downwards.
GTTTAATAGGCTATATGCATAAATTAGCCAGATCTTACTAACCTTGTTTACCGAAGAAGCTCCACAATCAATGAAGAGAAAAGACATTGTAGAAAGACCTAAACCAACTGGTCTTTTTTGCTATTCTTTATTTACGACTGGTGTATGTGTGGGCACACTCATACAGCTCTTCCACTAGGTGACTCTCCTTCCAACAAATTGAGAAATATCCAAAGCTATAGTTCGCGATGTGTGAACAATAGCTTACAATGAGTTTCAGAGCCTCACTCTTCATCTGTCAATTGATCTAAATAGCTTATAAGTTTCACTCCCTATTGATAGAGGTTAGGCCCAAGAGTTAGTCCTTATCAAATAAGGCCTCAAAAATTCAAATTAGGATCAATATCTAATAAAATCTATGTGAAAACATGTGATCTACTTATCGCTCGGTCGGCAGGACAAACTGGCCGATCGGCCTACTGAACTTACTCCATCGAGAAGCCGAATTTAAAGATCGGCTTACCGAACTTACGTTAAATAATCTCTATAAATCTTTTATTTTCCACCCGAGATTCTTGGGATAGAGCCTTAGTTTTAATTCAAATAACTCAATAGAAAAGTTATCCAACTAAAATAGTCATACATAGATAATCTCTAGGAAAATAAATATTCTTGATAATTCAACAAGTTTATCTTAAATTAATTCAAAATTAATCCAACCAATAAATAGATATGAAATTTTTGATCCCAATAATTCAACAAGTTTATCTTGAATTAATTTTTATAAAATTAATTCAACCAATAAATAGACATAAATTATCTGACCCTATCAAATTTTTAGCCAATCTGACAATTTGACATAAGTCACCAATTATTGGAAAAGCACGCCGTATCGTTACAAGATTTATAATGAGCTAGCAAAGGGGACTTGATGAACCTATATAGTTCAAGCTCTTGGTAATTATGAAACCTAATATCCCATATATACATTTCATAATTATCAACTCTAACGTTACTCCACTAAAAGCTTAGAGCTATACTCTCGAACTATATAGAATTACAAAGCCCCATGGCTAAGTCTCCATGACATATCATAATGTATCCTATCCCCAAAGGATTATCCATAACCGGCTTAAGGATAAATTCTGTCTTACCTTTCTGATTATTTTTTCTCTTACATTTTATTATCTCACCATCAAAAAACTTACCATCCAAAGACAATATATCATTTGGTTGCACTTATGCATTCAAATGGTTGAGCACTCCAATTTTTCAATCACGTATATAAGAGGATATCATTTACTCATAAAGAGGAGCTATGGATTTCATATTTATGAATAATAGGTCTACGCTGTCAAGAGTCATGCCTCCAACGTACCAGTATTCATATTAACATAAAATGTGGATGTCACCCTTTGGTACATCAAAAGATATAAGTCAAGACAGCAAGCCCACTATTCATCTTAGGATTAAGATACAATACATATGATTGTCTAAAGTGAATTGATTTGCTGAGGCAGAATTATTAATCCAAATCAATGCACTTTATGTCTTGATCCAACACATTGTCATCTAAGACAATGTGCCAATGTTTTTATTTGTGTCGTCCACCTTCGATGGCCAAGACAAACCATCTTCTAATAAGGATATAGACAACATAATAATCTTTACATGAATAAAGTGCCCAACTTTATCCCTTGATTGCGGATCTTATGATTTAGACTGTCACCTTAAGAATCATGTCTTTTGCATAATCTATCCATCATATGCCTAATTTTTAAAGGTTTAGATCAACAGTCTTAGACTATTGTTTGCTTATCATACATTCAACATATATGAATGTAAAGAGCACAAGATTTGGTACATAAATAATAAATAAATTCTTTATTGATAAAAATGTCTTCAAAAGCATATTACATTTTTACTTCTTAGGGCATACATGTCCAACAATCTCCCACTTGCACTAAATGAGTAAATATGACAAATCTTGTATTGCCATGGCTTCCACATGCCTCTCAAAGACTCTCACAGTGAGTGTCTTCATAAATAGATTAGCTAAATTGTCCTCTGACACGATTTTCCATAAAACGACATGCCCGCCTTCTACGAATTCCTTTATCACATGATAATTTTGATCAATATGATTACTCTTCTTGTGAAATCTTGGTTCCTTAGCATTAGCTACTGCCACATAATTATCACAGTACAACGATACTGCCTTATCCATACCAAGAACTACCTCAAGATCCCCAAGGAACTTGCGAAGCCACGCTGCTTTTTTCAAAGCATCACTAGCAGCCATATACTTAGCCTCCATTGTTGAATCTAAAGTTCAATCTTACTTCACTCTTCTCCAACCGATGGCACTACCGCTTAGAGTAAACACAAAACCAGAAGTCAATCTCCTTGAATCTAGACAGGATTAGAAATCCAAATCAATGTATCCTAGAGGAGTTAAGTCCTCGGCCGAATACATAAGCATATACCCTCAAGTCCTTTTTAGGTACTTGAAAATATGCTTGATCGTAACCCAATGGTTTGGTCCTGGATCTACCTAAAATCGACTTACAATCCTAACCACATAACAAATATCCGATCGTGTGCAAAGCATGGCATACATGAGACTACCTGCTATCGAAGCATAAGGCACCTTCTTCGTGTATTCTCTTTCTTCATCAAAGTTTAGAGAGTCTTTTGTAGAAAGAGTAATTCCAGGCCTAGATAGCTGCCCACTTTTCTTGGAATCTTGCATTACAAACCACCTGAGAATCTTACCTATGTAGCTGGCCTAGGACAAAGCTATCGTTCTATTCTTTCTATCCCAAAAGATCTAGATATCGAGAACAAAATTAGCTTCACCTAAGTCCTTCATGTTACACTACTTGGTCAACTATAATTTGAACGATGACAATCCCCTAATGTCATTGCCAATTAGCAGAATGTCATCTATATAGAGTAGTAGAAAAATCACCTTCCCTTCCTTAATGTATTTATACATATATGGTTCATCCACATTTTGTGAGAACACATAAGTCATGATCACTTGATCAAATCTTATGTTCCAAGAATAGGAAGCTTGCTTAAGTCCATATATTGACTTTAGCAGCTTACAAACCTTACTCTCCTACCCCTTGGCCTTGAACCTGCTTAGTTGTTCTATATAGATGAACTCATAAAGATAGCCATTTAGAAAAGCCATCTTGACATCCATCTGCCAAATCTTGTAGTCGAGAGTAGCAGCTATGGACAAGAGAATGCAGATGGATTTAAGCATGGCTACAGGCAAAAAGGTTTCCTTATAATTGATTCATTCCTTTTGCGTGTATCCCTTAGCTGCCGGTCTAGCCTTAAAGGTTTCAACCTTTCTATCCACTCCTCTCATCCTCTTGTAGATCCACTTACACCCTATGGGCTTTGCCCCTTCGAGAAGATCCACAAGCCCTCAGACCCGATCAGTCTCCATAGACTTCATCTCTATGTACATGGCCTCTATCCAAAGTTTAGAATCAACATCCTCTATAACCTCTACGTAAGTGTAAGGATCCCTATTATGTTTATCCGGTTTAGCCAAAAAGGCTTCACCATTGAGCATATACCTCTTAGGTTGATGTTCGATCCTCCTACTGCGCCGAAGCCCCTTAGGTTGTTGTTCAGGTTTGTTTGGTTTTTCTACATTGATTGCATCAGTTTAATTCAAAAGGCCTAGAATGATCGAATCACTCCTCAACTCCTCAAGCACTACTTTGCTTCGAGGCTTAAAGTCGTCCATGTAACTCTCCTCAAGGAAAGTTGTATTAGTTGAAACCACAACTTTATTTTCCTTTGGGTTATAGAGATAACCCTCTTTAGTCCCTTTTGGATATCCTACAAACAAACAAATTCTGAGCATGCTTCCAACTTATTCGCATCCCTAAATAGGACATGAGCTGGACATCCCATGTATGAATATGGTTTAAGGAAGTCCTCTTCCCCGTCCACAGCTCATTAGGAGCTTTAGGAACCAATTTTGAAGGCACATTGTTCAAAATATAACATACGGTTTTTAGTGCATGTCCCCAAAAAGACAAAGGCAATGATGAATAACTCATTATGGACCTGACCAGGTCCAACAAAGTTCTACTTCTTTTCTCTGCTATGCCATTCTACTACGGAGTGCCCAACGCAGGAAAATGAGATAAATCCCATTCTCTAATAAATGCCATAAGAACTCATCAAAAAGGTATTCATCACCTTGATTAGATTGAAGTGCCTTTATGGGTCTACCTAATTGCTTTTCCACTTCAACTTGAAACTCCTTGAACTTCTCATAAGTTTCGCTTTTATGGTGCATCAGGTACACAAACCCAAACCTTGAGTAATCATCAATAAAAGTGACAAAGGACTCATACCCTCCTCATGCCTGGATGTTCATCGATCCACAAAAATCACTATGCACAAGTTCTTAAACTCCATCGGCCCTATTGCCTTTAGACCCAAATGGTCTTTTGGTCATTTTACCCTCAAAACCAGATTCACATTGTGGTATAGATTCCCCCTTTAAGTGACTCAAAGGTTCATCCCTTACTAACCTTTGAATCTTATTTAGGTTAATATGACCAAGTCACAAATGCCAAAGATAAGTCTTATTAGAGTGAGAAGATTTAAGCCTTTTAGAGTTATTATCATTCATCTCAGCATTAAGTAGTAAGTCCATCTTAGGTTTGATAAAAAATAGATTATTTTGCATCCATCTAGAACAAATAAAAGATTTATTTTTACGAATCACCACTTTATTATTAAAAGAAACTAAATAGAATTCTTTAAATAAATAAGCCATAAAAATGAAATTCCTTTTAAATTTAGGAACATAAAAATAATCTCGCAAAATTAAAATCCTATTAATTATCAAAATGAAGATGGACGTCTCTCACTGCTTCAGCAAAGACCAAGGATCCATCGCCCATCCAAAGCATGAAGTCTTCATGTAGTAGACTTTTTGTTTCTTTGAACCCTTGTAGAGAAACACAAACATAATTAGTTGCTTTGGAATCTATGACCCAGATGTCACTGGATTTCTCAACCAAATAAGTTTCAAAATATAGAAGATCGCACCTATCTCCTCAAGAAAAGAAGTTCTTGCAATTCTTCTTTATTTGTCCGACCTTCCTACAAAATAAGCACTTTAGCTTCTTTGAATTCTTCTTCTTCTTCTTCTTGTCCTTGCCGTTTGCAGGAATAGAAGACTTCCCATTCTTGGCCCATTGCTTTTTTCCATTCCCTGGGTTAGGATTGGAACCAAAGGTAGCTGCCAAGTTGGTCTCTCCACCAACAGGACACCCCCTGATCATATCCAGTCTATTACTTAAATTAAAAGTAGCTCTAAATAGGATAAATTCCTTAGATAGAGTCTCAAAGACCATAGCCATTTGAGTTTCAACATCGATGTTAGCTGTTAGACATGTATGCCCTAAGGAGTAAAAATGTAATAAATTTTGGGAGACATTTTTATCAATAAAGAATTTATTTATTGTTTATATACCAAATCTTATCCTCTTTATGTTCATATTTGTTGAATGTATGTTAAGCAAACAAAAGTCTGAGACTGTCGGTCTAAACCTTTAAGAATTGGGCATACGATGGACAGATTATATGGAAGACACGATTCTTAAGGTGACGGTCTAAATCATAAGATCTGTAATCGAGAGAATAAAGTTGGGCACTCTATTCATGTAAAAATTATTATGTTGTCTATATCCCTATTGGGAGATGGTTTGTCTTGCCCATCGGAGGTGGACTCTATGAATAGAAACATTAGCACGTTGTCATAGGTGACGATGTGTTGGATCAGGACATAAAGTGAATAGATTTGGATTAATAATTCTATCTCGGCAAATCGATTCACTTTAGACAATCATTTGTATTGTATCTTGATCTTGAGATGAATAGTGGGCTCGCTGTCCTAACTTGTGTCTTTTAATGTGCCAAAGGGTGACACCCACATCTTAATAGTGGTATGCATGCCGGTGTGTTAGAGGTATGACTCTTGATGGTGTAGACCTATTATTTATAGATGTGGAATCCATAGCTCCTCTTTAGGAGTAGTGACATCCTCTTATATGCTTTATCCTGTAATTGGAAAACTAGACCGTTCAACCATTTGAATACATAAGTGTAACCGAATGGTATACTATCTTTGGATGGTAAGTTTTTTGATGATGAGATAATGGAACGTAAGATAAAAATAATCAGGAAGGGAAGACAGAACTTGTCCTTAAGCTGGTTATGGATAATCCTACAGGGATACGATATATTATGATATGTCATGGAGACTTAGCTACACGGGCTTCGTAATTCTATGTAATTCAAGAGTGCAGCTCCAAGCTTTTAGTGGAGTAGCGTTGGAGTTGATAATTATGAAATGTATGTCTAGGATATTGGGTTTTGTAATCATTAAGAGCTTGAACTATATAGGTCCATTTGGTCCCCTTTGCTAGCTCACAACATCCTATAACGATACGGCATATTTTTCCAATAATTGATGACTTATGTTAGATTTATTAGATTGGTTGAAATTTGGAAGAATTAAATAATTCATGCCTGTTTATCAGTTGAATGAATTTTGTGATAAAATTAATTCAAGATAAACTTGTTGAATTATTGGGATTAAATAATTCTTGTTTGTTTATTAGTTGATTTAATTTTGAATAAATTAAATCAAGATAAACTTGTAGAATTATTAGAAATCTATTTATTTTCCTAGAGATTATCTGGATAAAGTTGTTTTAATTCGATAACTTCTCTATTGGGTTATTTGAATTAAAACTAAGACTTTATCCTATAAAATCTAGGGTGGAAAATAAAGATTCATTGAGATCTTTTTTCGGCAATTTGGCATGCTGATCCTTAAGTTTGGCATGCCGATGGGGCAAGTTTGGCCTGTCGATGCACGAAAAAATGATTACGTATTTTCACGTGGATTTTATCAGATATTGATCTGAATTTTATTTTGATTCAAAGTTTTAAAACGTAATATGATAAAGACTGACCCTAGACCCAACCTCTATAAATATGGATTAAGTCACATAAGTTAATTAGATCAATTGAGAGATTAAGAGAGATACTCTACTGGTGAGAACCTAAAACTCCCTGAGAGCTCTTGTTCACAAATCACGAACACTGGCTTTGGGTTCTCTCAATTGGTTGGAATGAGAGTTACCTGGTGGAAGAGCTGTACGTGTGAGCCCACACTCATTTCAATCGTGGATAGAGAATAGCAAAAAAGACCTGTTGGTTGAGGCTTTTCTGGAACATTACTTCTCTTCACTGATTACAGGAGCTTTTCGGCACACAAAGGTGAGTCAGATCTGGTTAATTTAAACATATAGCATGTAGAACTTGTGTTTTGGAAAATACTCTGATATAAAATTTTTAAAATTCCACTGCGTACTATTGGCCTGCCGATGAGCGAAGGATAAGATCATGCGTTTTTACACAAATCTTATCAGATATTGATTTGAATTTGATTCTGATTTGAATTTTGAAACGTAATCTGATAAGGACTGACCCTCTATAAATAGGGAGTAAGTGTTAAGAGTTACTTAGATCAATTGAGAGATTAAAAGTGATACTCTACTGGTGAGAATTTAGAAACTCCCTGAGAGCTCTTGTTCACAAATCACGAACACTTGCTTTGGGTTCTCTCAATTGGTTGGAAGGAGAGTCACTTGGTGGAAGAGCTGTATATGTGAGCCCACACTCACTCCTATCGTGGATAGAGAATAGCAAAGAAAACCAGTTTGGTTGAGGCTCTTCTGGAACGTTACTTCTTTTCATATATTGCAGGAGTTCTTCGACATTCAAAGGTTAGTAAGATCTGGTTAATTTATGCATATAGCATGTCAAACTTGTGTTTTGAAAAATGCTTTGATATAAAATTTTTTTAAAATTCTGTTGCGTACTAATTTTCCAACAATTGATATCAGGGCCATGGTTTTTACATAAATTTATGAGTTTATGATCATGATATATGTATAAATTTTGTGTTCTTAATCCCTCATATGCTTGAATTTAATTTTATAGAGAGTTAGCACTCTAGGTTTCTATATATTTTATATGTTGTCATGGATTATATGGTGAATGTTTATTAATTAATTATGGTTGATTAAATTATTATTTAATTTTTAATTAATTAATTAATTTATACCAGTTATGGTTCCTTAGAGGTTAGAATGTGTATCTAGGTTTTTCATGTAATTAGATGGCATACAATTATCTCCGTCTATGAATTATTATTTAATTTTAAATTTGTAAAAATTTTGTAATTAAATAATCATTCGGAGAAGATGGATCTAGAAGACGGATCTAGAAAATAGATGACGACGCTCCTAGGTATTTTCTGAGTCTCTAATTTTATGTTTTTGAATTGTTGAAAATAAAATTGATGAATTGCATTAAAAATTGTATTTTTTAGAAAGGGTGATTTCTGCTCGATCGACATGCCAAACCATCTAGTTTGGCAGGCCGATGGTCGCAGATCGGCAGGTCGGACGTGAAGTTCAACAGGCCGATAGTAGGGCAAAAATCAACTGGCGCTGGCAGCAGGCTGAACTTCTAGTTTGGTAGGCCGATCTGTCATGAATCGACAGGCCGATCTATGAAGATTGGCAGGCCGATGGGTCATGACCGACAGGCCGTTCACCCATATCGGCTTACCGACAAAGAGCTGGAAATTTCTCCAGAAAAGGTGCAATTTTTCAATGCAATTTTAATTTTATTTTTAGAACAATTCTGAGAAACATTAAATTTGGATATGATCAAAAATATGAAGTATTCGATTTGTACAAGGTTGAAGATTGAAGATGGACATTGCATGAAGAAGGATACAACCTGAGAATTCAAGGATGAAGAGTCGATAATATGTTTTGATTATTCTTTTGTAATCTTTGTTTTCTATTTTCTAGGGTGGAACCATAATATTACGGTTATTATTATTTTGCCTGTAGCTTTGCTTAAATGCTTTGCTTGTCTGCATTATAATATGATTTGCCATGTATTTGATAACATGTCATATAGAATAAGGAGTGCCGCTCATATTAAAATTGTTCATGCATATTCTTAAAATAAAACCTTGATTTCAAAAGATTGAGTAGGAGAAGGTTTTCGAAGAGAGGACCTACGACCTCCATCGTTGGTCCATAGGAAGAACATGGTGATCCCAACCCTTAGGAAAGGATTTCCATCATGTACTAGATTGGATCTTTGAGAGGATAAGGTATTTTAGCATGATTTATGGTTGCACACCCCTAGGTGGTGATTATAAATCATGGATAAAATATTAAAACGACGGTTATACACTCATGTTAATTTTCTTATTAACCTCCCCTAAGAGCTCTGTTAATATAATTAATGGCCAAAGAAATGATTATTAATATATGTTGGATCATACGGGTCCTAGATGGCATATATTAATCGGGAGAGGACCCATGTTCCTAATTGAATTTGGTATGACTCTCCTAGGAGCTTGTTGAATTCTGAGTTAGGAATTATCATTGTAAGGTTGTGATATTTTCAAGGTTTTGACACATAAACGTATTTGTATGTTTTTACATGATTGTGTTATCTTACTAAATTATTATGATATGTTTGCTTATGTTTGGTATGTGATTCTTTATTGTAGATTAAAAATGTCTAAAAACATTTTATCTTCGATACTTGAAAAAAACCTATTGATCGGAGAGAATTATAATGATTAGAAACGGAACATGGATATTGTCCTTTCCTTTGAGAAACTAAAATTTATGGTGACAACCCCTTGCCCTCCCGAGCCTACGGGAGATTCCACTAATGAGCAATTCCAAGCGTACGATTGTTGGAAAGATGCAAATGATCAGGCCCGCTGCTATGTTATGGCCAGCATGAATAACGTGTTGTAGGATCAACATGAAGATTATGAGACTGAGAAGCAGATCTTGGATAATCTTAAAGATACGTTTGGAGGCCAGGCAATAACAAAGCGGTAAGGGGAACTTTGAAAACTTCTTAACTATAAGCAGAGTCCGGGGCCATCTGTAAAGGAGCACATGATATTGGTCATGGGTTACCTCACTGAGGCTTTAACCAATGGAGCCGACATCGATGTTGAAACTTGATGACTATGGTCTTTGAGACTCTATCAAAGGAATTTATTTCGTTTAGAGCTACTTTTAATTTAAGCAATATGTGGGATATGACCTTAACAAAATTAATGAAATAGTTACAGGAGTTTGAACTGCTAATCAGGGAGTCTCTACGGCTGGAGAGGCCAATTTGGTAGCTGCTTCTGGTTCCAATCCCAACTCTGAGAATGGAAAGAAGCAACGGGCCAAGAATGGGAAGTCTTCTATTCCTGCTAGCACCAAGAGCAAGAAAAAGAAGAAGAAGAACCCGAAGAAGCTTAAGTGCTTTCTCTGCGAGAAGGTCGGGCACATAAAGAAGTATTGCAAGGACTTCCTTTCCAAAGGAGGTAGGTGTGATCTTCTGTATTTAGAAACTTGTTTGGTTGAGGAATCCAGTGCCATTTGGGTCATAGATTCTAGTGCCACAAATCATGTTTGTGTTTCTCTGTAGGGGTTCAAAGAAACGAGAAGTTTGCTACATGAAGGCTTCACGCTTTAGATGGGCGATGGATCCTTGGTCTTAGCGAAAGTAGTGGGAGATGTCCATCTTTACTTTGATAATTATAGGAATTTAATTTTGTGAGATTATTTATATGTTCCTAAATTTAAAAGGAATTTAATTTCTATAGCTTGTTTATTTATAGACTCCTATTTAGTTTCTTTTAATGATAAAGTGGTGATTCGTAGAAACAAATCTTTTATCTGTTCTGGATGGATGCAAAATAATCTATATTTTATAAATCCAAATATAGACTTACTAATATTGAGATGAATGATAATAACTCTAAAAGACTTAAAACTTCTCACTCTAATAAGACTTATCTTTGGCATTTGCGCCTTGGTCATATTAACCTAAATAGGATTCAAAAGTTAGTAAGGGATGGACCTTGAAGTCAGTTAAAGGTGGAATCTATACCTCAATGTGAATCTTGTTTGGAGGGTAAATTGACCATATAGGTATAAGGTCAATAGGGCCGAAGGGGTTCTAGAACTTGTGCATAGTGATGTATGCGGACCAATGAACATCCGGGCATGAGGAGGGTATGAGTATTTCATCACTTTTATTGACGATTACTTAAGATATGGGTATGTGTACCTAATGCACCACAAAAGTGAAACTTTTGACAAGTTTAGGGAATTTCAGGCTGAAGTGGAAAAGCAATTGGGTAGACCCATAAAGGCACTTCGATCCGATCGAGGTGGAGAATACCTTTCTGATGAGTTCTTAGGACACTTATTAGAGAATGGGATTTTATCCTATTTAACTATGCTGGGAACTTTGCAGTAGAATGGAATAGCAAAGAGAAGAAGTAGGACTTTATTGGACATGGTCAGGTCCATGATGAGTTATTCATCATTGCCTTTATCCTTTTGGGGATATGCACTACAAACCGCATGTTATCTTTTGAATAATGCGCCTTCAAATTCGGTCCCTAAAACTCCTCATGAGTTGTGTACAAGTAGGAAGGCATCCTTAAACCATATTCGTATATGGAGATGTCTAGTTCATGTCTTGTTGAAGGATGCAAATAAGTTGGAAGCACGTTTGAAAGTTTGCATGTTTGTAGGATATTCAAAAGGTTCTAAAGGGGGTTATTTCTATAACCCAAAGGAAAATAAAGTCATGGTTTCAACTAATACAACTTTCCTTGAGGGAAGTTACATGGAAAAATTTAAGCCTCGAAGTAAAGTGGTGCTTGATGAGTTAAGGAGTGATCTAATCACTCCGCAGGTTCCAAATGAAACCATTTCGATTAGTGTAGAAAAACCAAACGAACCTGAGCAACAACCAAAGTGGCTTTTGCATAGTGGGAGGATTGAGCGTCAACCTGAGAGGTATATGTTCAATGGGGAGGTCTTCTTGGCTAAACCGGATGAACATGATAGGGATCCTTATACTTACATAGAGGCTATGGAGGATGTTTATTCAAAACTCTGGACAGAGGCCATGAACACAGATATGAAGTCTATGGAGACTAATCAGGTCTGGGAACTTGTGGATCTTCTCGAAGGGATAAAACCCATAAAGTGTAAGTGGATCTACAAAAGGGAAAGAGGAGTGGATGAAAAGGTCGAAACCTTTAAGGCTAGACTAGTAGCTAAGGGGTTATACGCAAAAGGAAAGAATCGATTATGAGGAAACCTTTTCGCCTATAGCCATGCTCAAGTCTATCTAGATTCTCTTGTCCATAGCTGCCGCTCTCGACTACGAGATTTGACAGATGGATGTCAAGACGGCTTTTGTAAATAGCTATCTTGATGAGTCCATTTATATGGAACAACCGGATGGGTTCAAGGTCAAGGGTCAAGAGGGTAAGGTTCGTAAGCTGCTAAAGTCAATTTATGGACTTAAGTAGGCTTCTCATTCTTGGAACATAAGATTTGATCAGGTGATCAAGACTTATGGGTTCTCACAAAATGTGGATGAGTCATGTGTTTATAAACACATTAAGAATAGGAAGGTGGTTTTTCTACTACTCTATGTAGATGACATTTTGCTAATTGGCAATGACATTGGGGCGTTGTCATCGGTCAAATTATGGTTGACTAAGCAATTTGACATGAAGGACTTGCGTGAGGCTAAATGATAGCTTTGTCTTAGGCCGGTTACATAGATAAAATTCTCAAGAGGTTTGAAATATAGGATTCCAAGAAAGGTGGGCAACCATCTAGGTCTGGAATTACTCTTCTAAGAAAGACTCTCCAAAGTCTGAGGAAGAAAGAGGATACATGAAAAAGGTGCCTTATGCTTCGGCAGTGGGTAGTCTCATGTATGCCACACTTTGCACAAGACTAGATATTTGTTATGTGGTTGGGATTGTAAATCGATTTTAGGTGGATCGAGGGCTGAACTATTGGGTTGCGGTAAAGCCTATTTTCAAGTACCTGAGAAGGACTCGAGGGTATATGCTTGTATATTCGGGTGAGGACTTGACTCCTCTAGGATATATTGACTAAGATTTTCAATCTTGTCTGGATTCTAGGAAATCGACTTTGGGTTTTGTGTTTACTCTGCGAGGCGGTGCCATCAGTTGGAGAAATGTAAAGTAAGATTGCACTTTGGATTCAATGATGGAGGCCGAGTATGTGGCAGCTAGTGATGCTTCGAAAGAAGTAGTATGGCTCCGCATGTTCCTTGGGGATCTTGAGGTAGTTCCTGGTATGGATAAGGCATTATCACTGTACTGTGATAACAGTGAGGCTGTAGCTAATGCTAAGGAACCAAGATTTTACAAGAAGAGTAAGCATATTGATCAGAAGTATCATGTGATAAAGGACTTCGTTGGGGACGGGCATGTCACGGTGTGCAAGATCGCGTCAGAGGACAATTTAGCAAATCCATTTACGAAGACACTTACTGGGAGAGTCTTCGAGAGGCATGTGGAAGCTATGGGGATGCGAGATTGTCATATTTACTCACTTAGTGCAAGTGGGAGATTATTAGACATGTATGTCCTAAGGAGTAAAAATGTAATAAATTTTTGGAGACATTTTTATTAATAAAGAATTTATTTATTGTTTATATACCAAATCTTGTCCTCTTTATGTTCATATTTGTTGAATGCATGTTACGCAAACAAAAGTCTAAGACTGTCGGTCTAAACCTTTAAGAATTAGGCATATCATGGATAGATTATGCGAAAGACACGATTCTTAAGGTGACAGTATAAATCATAAGATCCACAATTAAAGAAATAAAGTTGGGCACTTTATTCATGTAAAGATTGTTATGTTGTCTATATCCCCATTGGGAGATGGTTTGTCTTGGCCATCGGAGGTGGACTCTGTGAATAGAAACAATAGTACGGTGTCATAGGTAACGATGTGTTGGATCGGGACATAAAATGAATAGATCTAAATTAATAATTCTGTCTCGGCAAATCGATACACTTTAGACAATCATTTGTATTGTATCTTAATCCTGAGATGAATAGTGGGCCCGTTGTTTTGACTTGTGTCTTTTGATGTACCAAAGGGTGACACCCACATCTTAATAGTGGTATGTATGCTGGTACATTGAAGGCATGACTCTTGATGGCGTAGACATGTTATTCAGAGATATGAAATCCATAGCTCCTTTTTAGGAGTAGTGATATTCTCTTATATACGTTATCCTATAATTGGAAAACTAGAGTGCTCAACCATTTGGATACATAGGTTTAACCGAATGGTATACTGTCTTTGGATGGTAAGTTTTTTGATGGTGAGATAATGGAATGTAAGATAAAAATAATCGGGAAGGTAAGACAGAACTTGTCCTTAAGCTGGTTATGGATAATCCTATAGGGATACGATACACTATGATATGTCATAGAGACTTAGCTACACAGGCCTCGTAATTCTATGTAATTCGAGAGTGCAACTCCAAGCTTTTAGTGGAGTAGCATTGGAGTTGATAATTATGAAATGTATATATGGGATATTGGGTTTCGTAATTATCGGGAGCTTGAACTATATAGGTCAATTAAGTCCCCTTTGCTAACTCACAACATCCCGTAACGATACGGCGTGCTTTTCCAATAATTGATGACTTATGTCAGATTTATTAGATTGGTTGAAATTTGAAAGAATTGAATAATTCATGTCTGTTTATCGATTGAATTAATTTTATGATAAAATTAATTCAAGATAAACTTGTTTTATTATTGGGATCGGATAATTCTTGTCTGTTTATCAGTTGATTTAATTTTGAATAAATTAAATCAAGATAAACTTGTAGAATTATTAGGAATCCATTTATTTTCTTAGAGATTATCTAGATAAAGTTGTTTTAATTTGATAACTTCTCTAGTGGGTTATTTGAATTAAAACAGAGACTTTATCCTATAGAATCACGGGTGGAGAATAAAAGATTCGTTGAGATCTTTTTTCAACAGTTTGGCATGCCGATCCTCAAGTTCGGCCTGTCAATGTGGCAAGTTCAGCCTGCTGATTAGGCAGATCGGCCTACCAATGCGCGAAAAAAAGATTACGCGTTTTCATGCTGATTTTATCAGATATTGATCCAAATTTTATTTTGATTCAAATTTTTGAGACCTAATCTGATAAGGACTGACCCGATACCCAACCTCTATAAATAGGGGTGAGTCACATAAATTATTCAGATCAATTGATAGATTAAGAGAGATACTCTACTGGTGAGAATCTAAAACTCCCTGAGGGCTCTTGTTCATAAATCACGAACACTAGCTTTGGGTTCTCTCAATTGGTTAGAAGGAGAGTCACCTAGTGGAAGAACTGTACGTGTGAGCCCACATTCACTCCGATCATGGATAGAGAATAGCAAAGAAGACCAATTTGGTTGAGGCTCTTCTAGAACATTACTTCTCTTCACATTTTGCGGGAGTTCTTCGGCATTCAAAGATTAGTAGGATCTGGTTAATTTATGCATATAGCATGTCAAACTTGTGTTTTGGAAAATACTTTGATATAAAAATTTTTTAAAATTCTGTTGCGTACTATTTTTCCAACATTAGCTCCACTGGTTTAAGCCTCAGCAAGGTAACCCATGACTAACATCATATCCTCCTTTACAAATATCCTTAGTCTCTACTTGTAATTCAAGAGTTTTTGAAGCGCCCCTTGCCGCTTTGTTTGGGCTTAGCCTCCAAACATGTCTTCCAGGTTATCCAAGACCTACCTAGTAGTCTCATAATCCTCATGTTGAGCCTGCAACATATTATTCATGCTGGCCATAACATGGCAGTGGGCCTGATCATTGGCATCTTTCCAGCGATCATACGCTTAAATTTACTCATTAGTGGAATCTCCTGTAGGCTCAGGAGGACGCGGATTTGTTAGCACAAATTTAAGTTGCTCGAAGGAAAGGACGATGTTTAGGTTTTGTTTTCAATCATTATGATTTTCTCTGATTAATTGGTTTTTGCCAAGTATCGATGATAAAGTGTTTTTCTACTTTTTTAATCCACAATAAAGAATCATATACCAAACATAAGCAAACATATCATAATAATTTAGCAAGATAACACAACCATGTCTAGCATACGAATGTGTTTATGTGTCAAAACCTTGAAAATATCATAACCTTACAACGATAATTCTTAGCTCAAAATTCAACAAGCTCCTAGTGGAGTCTTGCCAAATTCAACCAGGAACACAGATCCCCTCTTGATTAATATATGCCATCCAAGACCCGTATGATCCAGCATATATTAATAATCGTTTCTTTGGCTATTAATTTTATTAACAATGGTCCTAGGGGAGGTTAATAACAAAATTAACATGAGTGTATAACCATCATTTAATATTTTATCCATGATTTATAATCACCACCTAGGGGTGTGCAACTATAAATCATGCTAAAATACCTTATCATCTCAAAAATCCAACCCGATACATGATGAAGTTCCTTCTTAGGGGTCGAAACCACCATGTGCTACTTATGGACCAACGATGGAGGCCGTAGGTCCTTTCTTTTAAAACCTTGTCCCACTCAATCTTTTGAAATCAAGGTTTTATTTTATAAACATGCATGAAAATTTTTTAATAAGCGGCACACCATATTCTATACGACATGTTATCAATATACATAGCAAATCATATTATAATGCAGACAAGCAAAGCAATCATGCAAAGCCACGAGCAAAATAATAATAAATAATGTAATATTATGGTTCCATCCTAGAGAATAAAAAAAATTACAAGAAATATATCGAAACATATTATTGATTCTTCATCCTTGAATCTTCAAATTGTATTATTCTTCATGTAACTTCTATCTCACATCTTCAATCCCACATAGATCAAAAACTTCATCTTTCCGATCATATCCAAATTTTATGTTACTCAAAATTTTTGAAAAATAAAATCAAAGTTGCACCGTAAAACGTGCCTTTTTTGAAAAATTTATAGCTCTCTGCCGACATGTCGATCTGTATGATCAGCCTGCCAATCTTTTCAAGTCAACCTACCGATCATGATTGATCTACCTGCCAAACTGAAAAGTTCGACTGCTGCTAGAGCCACTATATTTCTGCCCCACTAACGGCCTGCCGAACTGGAGGGTTTTACATGCTAACGGAGCAAAAATCACATTTTTCTAGAAAATACAGTTTTACGTAGTTTTTTAATTTTATTTTCAACAATTCAAAAAACATAAAATTTTAAAGACTCAGGAAATAACTGTGGAATGCAATCATCCATCTTCAATATCTGTCTTCTAGATTCGTCTTCTCCGAATGATTATTTAATTATAAAATTTTGATAAATTTAAAATTAAATAATAATTCCTAGGTGGAGATGATAATCCATCATCTAATTACATAAAAAACCTTGATATATATTCTAAACTATAAAGAACCATAACCGATATAAATTAATTAATTAATAACTAAATAATAATTTAATCAACCATAATTAATTAATAAACATTCACTATAAAATCCATGACAACATAAAAATATACAAAAACCTATAGTGCCAACTCTCTAAAAAAATAAATTCAAGCATAAGAGAGATTAAGATTACATAATTTATACAAATAGCAAGATCACAAACTTGTAAATTTATGTAAAAACCATGGCCCTGATACCATTGTTGGAAAAATAATACACAGTAGAATTTTAAAATTTTTTATACCAAAGTATTTTTCAAAACACAAGTTTGACAGGCTATATGCATAAATTAGCCAGATCTTACTAACCTTGTTTGCCGAAGAAGCTCCGCAATAGATGAAGAGAAAATATGTTGTAGAGGGACCTGAACCAACTAGTCTTTTTTGCTATTCTCTATTTACGATCGGTTTGTGTATGGGCATACTCGTACAGCTCTTCCACTAGGCGACTCCCCTTCCAACCAATTGAGAAATATCTAAAGCTATAGTTCATGATGTGTGAACAATAGCTTATAGGGATTTTCAAAGTTTCATCAACAGAGTCTCACTCTTAACTGCCAATTGATCTAAATAACTTATGAGTCTTACACCCTATTAATAGAGGTTGGGCCCAGGAGTTGGTCCTTATCAAATAAGGCCTCAAAATTTTGAATTAGGATCAATATCTAATAAAATCTACATAAAAACGCATGATCTACTTATCGATTGGTCGGCAGGACGAACTAGTAGATCGGCCTCCTGAACTTACTCCATCAATAGGTCAAATCGGCCTGCCAAATTTACGATCATTGATCCCTACAAATCTTTTATTTTCCACCTGAGATTATTAGGATAGAGTCTTAGTTTTAATTCCAATAACCCAATAGAAAAGTTAGCTAATTAAAATAGTCATATGTAGATAATCTCTAGGAAAATAAATATTCCTGATAATTCAACAAGTTTATCTTGAATTAATTCAAAATTAATCCAATCGATAAACAAACATGAATTACCTAACCCCGATAATTCAACAAGTTCATTTTGAATTAAATTTTCACAAAATTAATTCAACCAATAAACAGACATGAATTATCTGACCCTATCGAATTTTCAGCCAATTTGATAATTTGACATAAGTCACCAATTATTAGAAAAGCACGTTGTATATTTACAAGATTTATAATGAGTTAGAAAAGGGGATTTGATGGACCTATATAGTTCAAGCTCCAGATAATTATGAAACCCAATATCCCATATATACATTTCATAATTATCAACTCTAATGCTATTCCACTTAAAGCTTAGAGCTGCACTCTTGAACTATATAGACTTACGAAGCCCGTATGGCTAAGTCTCTATGACATATCATAATGTATCATATCCCCATAGGATTATCCATAATCAGCTTAAGGATAAATTCTGTCTTACCTTCTCGATTATTTTTCTTTTACGTTCCATTATTTCACCATCGAAAAACTTACCATCCAATGGCAGTATACCATTCGGTTACACCTATGCATCCAAATGTTTGAGTGCTTTAATTTTTCAATTATAGGATAACGCATATAAGAGGATATCATTTACTCCTAAAGAGGAGCTATGGATTCCATATCTATGAATAACAAGTCTACGCTATCAAGAGTCATGCCTCCAACATACCGGCATACATACTAACATAAAATGTGGATGTCACCTTTTGGTATATCAAAAGACATAAATCAAGACAATGGGCCTACTATTCATCTCAGGATTAAGATACAATACATGAGACTATCTAAAGTGAATTGATTTGCTGAGACAAAATTATAAATCAATTTACTTTATGTCTCGATCCAACACATCGTCACCTATGAGAATTCGCCAATGTTTCTATTTGCGGAGTCCACTATGATGGCCAAGCAAACCATCTCCTAATAGGGATATAGACAATATAGCAATCTTTGCATAAATAAAGCACCCAACTTTATTCCCTCAATTACAAATCTTATGATTTAAACCATCACCTTAAGAATAGTGCCTTCTGTATAATCTGTCCATCATATGCCCAATTCTTAAAGGTTTAGACCAATAGTCTCAGACTATTGTTTGCTTATCATACATTCAACAAATATGAACGTAAAGAGGACAAAATTTGGTATATAAATTATAAATAAATTCTTTATTGATAAAAATGTCTCCAAAAACATATTATATTTTTACTCCTTAGGGCATACATGTCCAACGAAACCATCACAAATTAAGCGGTTGCTTCAGGAGGCACTCTCCAAAGCTTAAGTTCTGCTATGCTCAGAGTCTCCTTCACTATGGGACCTGTCCTTCGACCTTGCTCGACCATCTACCTGGTCTTCTCGAGCTGAAAGAAGGAGCACTAGGGGTGGGTGTTGTCGTACTTGTTACTGTGCCATTTTCTTCGAAAAAAGATGAACTTCCAGGTTAGTCCTTGAGTTGGGTCCTCTGCACCTAGAGCTACTCTACCTGCGCTGGCGTGCCCACCTAATCAGGACCAGGCTGCATGAGGTCTACCTGCGTTTCGATTTTGGCCATTCCCCCTTCTCGCCGGGGTACTTCGTCCTGAGTGTGTCCTCTTGTGGCCATGTTAAATGGAAATGCTATTAGGGCATAGGGCCCTAATTCTAGCGTCAAATGTTGATGCCTAGCTATCGATCAACACCACGTGCAGCTACACATGATGGTCGGACTACCTGCCTTGCTCATATCGACTTTTTAGGGGGAATCTACAATAAGAAAAAGGAGTGCTTTAGAGGTCAACGGGACACCAGTGTGGTGCCGACCAAGGGCTCTCTTACACTCAAGTCAAGTACTTGTTTGGTTGAGAGTGAGAGTAGGTTAGGTATGAGAGTCCACTTACCTTGGTGATGGAGTAAATGTTCCTATTAATACGTCACTACTTGGATTGAGTGTAAAGCGGCTTTGATCCTTGAGCCGGGTGCTCCATATGGTGGTGTGAAGGGGTAGGTGACTAGCATCAAAATCTTAGAATGTGGACATCCCTTCATCAAAGGGTTGTGATGACGCCATATAGCGGTCTTGGAAGTGATTGTTACCTAGCTTTAGGTTGTATTCATTTGTCTCGAGCACACGTTCTTCACGAAAAGGCGAAATATTGAGTGGTGATCGAAGGAGGTCCTGGAGACCACCGTAGGAAAGTGCACCGATCAACAGGAAGTTGTGTAAGTTCCAAAAATGCCTTCTGTCTGAGCAAGCTGGTCGTACAGCCGATGTGAGTTCTTCAGAAAAGGGTGCCAAGCATACCCGCAACAAAGATAATTATGGCATAATTTAGCATGTAATATGAATGACAGTGTAGTATAATTTTTCTAACTATGACATAAAAAAACATAGCTTTTAAAAGTGTGGCATAACATGTAATTTCTCTACTTAAAATACCCATCGCACCCACTTTTGGTTTGACATAAATTCAGTCCACAACCTTAGAGTAACTTGGCCCACAACAAATTTTTATCGGGCTTCTTTCTCAATCCCTTCTTCGCGGCAGTCTTAGGCCGCATTCAGCATACATCTCTGTTGATATCATGTTATCCTAATTGTCACTTCATTTTTCCAATTTCATTCAGAAAATCCAGACAAATGCCTCTTTAGGGAAGAGTATAAAAATTTATGGCCTCTGTTGAACACTAACACTATAAGATTTTTGTTCTTATTTTCTCACTTTAGATGTTAAACCGAGAGTGGCTTAATTTTGAGACTAAAGTAGCAGGTTAGAATGGGCACATCCACTGGTTCTCTCCTTTCATTTTGCCTTTTCCCTTTTCCTTTTTTTTTTTTTTTTTTTTTTGGTTATTGAAGGTCAGCAATCTACTGCAACACTAGGCAAAACGTTTGTAAAGTACGATTTCATCCAATTGAGTTGGACATGTTTGAGTGGCACTGACAGGCAATGACGTAGGCTCTTGAAAATCCCATGTGATTGTGGTTCGGTTGTTATTGAAATATATATATATATATATATATATATATATTACAAAACCCTCATTAAAACCCAAAAAAATACAAATCCTATTTCCTCTTTTTTTTACAAAAAAAAAGGAAAAATAATTTTTTAATTTATATATAATTGCGGTCTTGGTAGCACCACGTCCATGGTCGCTCATTATCTTCTTTGGATTATATTCAGTTAATTGCACGGGTCTAACACCTGACTCAATCAGTGTATATGTGCTTCATGTGGTCTTACGTTTAGACTACATTTATCATGCTGCCTCTAAAACTGACTTTGCGTCACAGCTCGTAAATATCTTAACCAATATTATATAATTTTCGTTTGGCTTACAATTCAAACCGTCCACGGACAGTATTTTAAACTTAAATGGTTTGAACCAACAACTCTAATAATTAACATATATACCCAGGCTAAAAATATAACTATTTTTTTCCCTTTATTTATTTAATTAAATTTTTAACTCATGGGTGCAGAATCCACACTTTCTTATGGTCAATAATAAGCTATAACTTTTTTTTCCCCTATTGCTGACATATACAAGCTAAGATCTTAGCACTTTTGCTTCAAAATAATGAATTCTTGCTCAAACTTGAAAATAATGAATTAAGAAGAAGAAATAAAGAAAATGCAAAAATAAAAAAAGGTTAAATATTAACTGATGTCTGCATATGCATGTTATGCATGTGAGTTTCCTTTGTCCACATCAGAGAAAAAGGTGTTGGGTTTGGTGCCTTAAAAGCTGTGATATTGTACATATTGTTAATAAATAAATAAAATTTATTATTATTTTGGTTGATTATATGTATTATGAATACATTTATAAACATCAAGAAAATTCCATGATTATTTATGTGACTATAAATTTAGCATATAAGTGTTATTTGCTTAGGGATAAAATTTATAGATAATAATCTAAATAGTCCGTAATAATTAATTAAAGTTTGGGATCTTTAATTAAAAATTACAAGTACGGTCCAATCTCATCTAAAATGAAATAGTCATTATCCGGACTATTAATGTAGAGACATTGGGTTGGAGGTACTTTATATAATGAGATTATATAGGACTGGACCAGCTAAATTATGAATCTCTAATAATCATCCGTTACAAATAGAGTATTCAAATTTATCACTATGATGATCATATATTTGGCAGTCTTAATCCTGAGTATTTATTAGACTCCTATTTATTACATTATGTTTTTTGACTTGCATGGTAAGATTTGTCTAAGCACAGATTATAACTTAGCATCTTGGAAACATAAAGTAATAAATGGCTGGGAATAATATTATACAGATATGGAATCCATTCCTTCCCTATGGAAGTTAGAAAAATAGTTCTCTTGAGTGATAATTCAATGTTTGAACAGTATAGCGCTCGTTCATAATTAATTGTTCATTAGAGAATTATTGGAACTCAATGATAAAGATGTAATAAGAGAGGTGAACGAAAATTGAACCTAGCTCTTATTATGAACTATTTATGGAGGACTGACTTATATGTAATGATTATATCAATGGACTACTCGTTAATTTTCTTTGAGTAATTTCACTGTAATCTCAAGAGTTCAGTTTCAGGTTTTTAGTGGAGTAACACTGAAACTAATAAATTTGGCACATTAATTAAAGAGTTTGATTAAATGTCAAATTTATTGGAGCTTGGGTTATAGGTCCATAGGTCCCTAATACCACCTCTGTAACACTATATTGGATTTTGCATAGAATGAATCATACATGTTTAATTCAGAATTTTTGAATTCTGAATTAATTTTTCACACTTGAATTATTAACGTGACACAGAAAATGTTCTCTGTGACACGTAATGTAAAGTGATAAATGTTATCACATTTAACTAAGCATTAGTTAATTAATTGATTATTGTTAAAATCTATTCTTAAATAAATGTGATTTATTTTTGAATTGAGATTTATATATATATATGGTTTTGAACCAAATCTTTTTATATATATAAGATTTTATAATATATTAATATATATATATATATTAATATATATATATTAATATAATATTATAAAAAAAAAGGAGTGCAGGAGGCGTGAAACTTTCACGTTTCACTCTTCTTACTATATATATATATATATATATAAAAACCGAATCACAACATGTGATTCGGTCAAAGTCAAAAAAAAAAAAAACTTTATGAAAACTTTACTTTTATATATATATATATATATATATGTTAACGGATAAGGATTCGGAAACAAAACAAAAAGTAAGAAGAAAACGGAAAAGGAAACAAGAAAAAGGAAAGTAAAATTATTAATGGTTCAGTTATAAATAGGGAGAGATAACAGTTATCTCAGAAATTTTGATTCACATAATTTTTAGAGAGAAAAACTGAGAGTTCTTCTCTAAAGAAAAAAGGCCTGCTATCTCATGTGTTGAGTACATAGCAGATTCAAAAAAGTGTGAGGAAAATTCATTCTTGCAGTTTGACGCCCACTCGTCTTTCCATTGGTGTGGAGGCCTAGTTTGGAAGATCGTGGTGTCAAAGAGGAAAGCTAGGATACCCTGATAGTCTTCAAAAGGTTAGTAAAAATCCCTAAAGCTTTCTGTAATTAAAATTATATATCTATTCCCGATCAACAAAGTTTTCAGAAAATTTTTGTTTGTCAACGATCCGTTCCTTCTGCTGCGTTTCATGTTTTAATTCCAACAAATGGTATCAGAGCGGGTTATAGCATATATAATTTTAATTAAACATGATTTTATTTTGATGATATCATGTTTTTGATGCATGTTTGTGAGCACTTTGCATCTTTGTTAATTTTTATTCATGTGATGAATGGTTGTTTAATGAAAGGATTTTTGGTCGTTAATTATATGGTCCTTTTGGATTAATAATTTTATTTTCTGTTTGATTAGATCAATCTGTGTAAACCCATAAAGGGGTATAGGCTTTTTGTAATTTATTATTATTATTTTTTCTTCTCTCCTCTCTTTCACTTGCTACACGTGGAGCGATGAAGAAAAAGATGTCCATTGGATTTTTTGGCCCAGTTGAGAACTGTGGGCCTATCAGATTTCAAAGGTAATCCAGCAAATTGTTGCACAATAAACCTCTTGATGAAGACTGCAAAATTGGAGCAGGGAATTATGTATAAATTACAAGAAGACCCCTGTAATTTTATTTTTTTTATTTTTTATTTTTTGGGTTGTAATTTTAATTATCCAAAAGGACCCGGTCAAAAATTCATTGTTTATTTTTATTTTTATTTTCATGTGATGATTGTGATAACATGTTCATGCATAATAACATGTCATCTAGGAAAGTGCTCACTTATAGTTATTGTTACATGACATGCATACACTTAGCATATTATTTTTATAAAGGAGTTTATAAAATGATTTAATATGTGTTAGCATTAATTTAATGAGATTAAATTAATTGGGTTGGTTTTATAGAATCTTAATTTATTAATCAACCAAATAATGTGAATTTAGTTTTAACAGTTAAGACTTGGTAAAATTCACATTAATTCTAAGTTATCTAATTTTAAATTGTTTAATTTTTGGTAACTTAGACAATTCATAATAAATTTAGATTTTTAGAAAATCTGGTAATTTATTTGAGTGTAAATAGAATGAGATTCTATTAACACATAATATAATCTAGTAATTAAAAATTGTTTTTTATCTACTAGAATTATGAAACATATGATGTTTTATAAGATAAAACACATCTTTTAAAATAATGAGTGGGAGAAGGTAATATGACAATATAACCTGCGGTCTCCACTATTAGTACAACACTGTGAGATTTAGGTGGCGCCTCGCGACGCTTTGATTTCGTCCTCCCTACGGAGGGTGTCCATTTAAATCAATATCAAGGTTGGCTTCCTTGAGATAGGATTTTATAACGTATTTCAAAATTGACCTACCCTATGGCGGCAATTTTGAGTTAAGTTGTTAAAATCCAAAATAGTAGTTTACACTCATAAAGACATAATTAAATTTTTAATTATATCTTGACCAAAATAAACGGTTATTAATAAATATAGAAAATATGAGATATTTTGAATATATTTATTAATTGAGAATGTCTCAATTCAATTCATAAATAATTTGACTTACCCTACGGCGGCACTTTATTTATTAAAATTGAATAATCCTGGAATTAGTAAAATATTTTTTGTGTTTTTTCATATGCATCATGCATCACGTTTACTATTCCAAAACATATATTTATGATGTTTATGCAACCATTTTAATTTATGCTATTTTATTTATTTATTACAGCAACAATGTCTAATCCAATCATCTTAATTCTCTCAAATGAAAAATTAACCGGAGATAATTTTGTCAAGTGGAAGAGTAACATGAACATTGTACTAATTTGCGAAAGTTACAAGTTTGTCCTGACGGAGGAATGTCCTCCAGAGCCTGCTACAAATGCTCCTCGTAATGTACGGGAAGCATATGATCGTTGGATCGAGACGAATAATAAGGCCCGCTGTTTTCTTTTGGCTGAGATGTCTGACGTGCTTAGGATGAAGCACGAAAGCATGGAGACCGCTTATGAGATAATGCAGTCTCTGCAAGACATGTTTGGTAAACCTTCTAAAAAGGCACGCCACGAAGCCGTTAACGCTGTAATGAATGCAAAAATGAAGGCAGGGATTTCGGTCAGAGAACATGTTCTCAACATGGTTAACTATCTCTATGAGGCCGAGGTCAACGGGGCTATGATAGATGAAGCCACACAGGTGGGGATGATTTTAGAAACCCTCTCCCCTGCGTTCCTTCAGTTCAAAAGCAACTATTTCATGAACAAGTTGAAATATAACATGACTGAGTTGCTTAATGAGCTTCAAACCTTCGAGTCTATTTCCAAAGAAAAGACTAAAGAAGCTGAGGCAAATGTTGCAGAAGCTCAACCCTCCTCTTCTGCCCAAAAGAATAAGAAGAGGAAGGGGACTGAAGGAAGTGGTAAGTCCAAGAATGGAGGGCAACCTAAGAAGAACAAAAGCAACAACAACAAAAAGAGCTCCAACCAAAAGAAGCCTAAAGGAAAATGTTTCCACTGCGGCGTAGTTGGGCACTGGAAGAGAAACTGCAAGAAGTATCTTCAGGAGCTCAAAGAAAAGAAGAACAACGCTAAATCAGATTTACTCATTTTAGAAGCTTGTTTAGTTGAAGATGATACTTCACCTTGGATAATTGATTCAGGGGAAACTAACCATGTTTGTTCTTCTTTGTAGATGCTTAGTTCTTCAAGGGAGCTTGCCGACGGGGAACAAACGATGAGAGTGGGAACGGGATAGGTTGTTTCGGCAAGAGCAGTGGGAGTTTTTAAACTTTATTTTAGAAATAAGTTTTTAATTTTAGACAATGTTTATTACATTCCTTGTTTTCGTAGAAATTTGATTTCTGTTTCCAGGTTGTTTGAACAAAATGTTTAATGTTTCTTTTAATAATAATTATGTTAATATTTCTAGAAATGGTTTGGATATTTGTTCTGCGCATCTAGAAAATGGGCTTTACACCTTAAGGCCCAACGAAAAAGCACTGCTCAATACCGAAATGTTCAAAGTTGAACAACCTAAACCCAAGAAGCAAAAGATTTCTTCTAATAATGAAACATACCTATGGCACCTTAGATTAGGTCACGTCAACCTTGACAGAATTAACAGACTAGTAAAGGAAGGTCCTTTAAAAGAGCTAAAAGTTAGTTTTCTACCAGTTTGTGAATCTTGTCTTGAAGGTAAAATGACTAAGAGGCCTTTCTCTGCAAAAGGCGAAAGGGCCAAGGAACCACTTGAGCTAATACATTCAGACGTCTGTGGTCCAATGAATGTACAAGCCCGTGGTGGTTACGAATATTTCGTCACATTTATTGACGATTATTCAAGGTATGGTTACATATACCTAATGCAAAGGAAATCTGAAACTTTTGGAAAGTTCAAAGAATTCCAAGCGGAAGCTGAAAAGCAATTAGGAAAGACGGTGAAGAGTCTTCGATCTGATCGAGGAGGAGAATACCTTGATACTGAATTCAAGGATTATATAATAGAACATGGTATTCTATCACAACTCACTGCACCTGGAACACCACAACAAAATGGTGTTGCAGAGAAAAGAAATAGAATGTTGCTTGATATGGTGAGATCCATGCTTAGCTACTCATCATTACCCACTTCATTTTAGGGATATGCACTACAAACTGCAGTATATCTTCCAAACATAGTTCCATCTAAGTCTATTTCAAAAACACCTCTAGAGTTATGGAATGGTCGCAAACCTAGTATGCGACATATCCGTATATGGGGGTGTCTAGCACATGTGCTGAAAGGTAAGATTGGGAAGTTGGAACCACGTTCTGAAGTATGCTTATTTGTGGGATACCCAAAGGGAACGAGGGGAGGTTTGTTTTATAGTCCACAGGATAAGAAAGTATTTGTATCGACAAATGCCACTTTTCTCGAGAATGATTATATGAAAAACTATAAACCTCATAGCAAAATTGTACTTGAAGAGTTACTTTCTGATCAGATCAGACCGCAACCGACAACTGTTGTCGAAGGACAAAATGAGGAGGCCACATCTTCCTATCAGAATGTCATACCACCTCGACGTAGTGGGAGGGTTGTGAGACCACCTGCTCGCTACAGGGAACTTGGAGAAGCAAATGTTGCTATCTCTGATAATGGTGAAGATGATCCATTGACATATCGTGATGCAATGGAAGTTTCTGAGAAGGAAAAATGGTTGGAGGCTATGAACCTTGAAATGGAGTCCATGTACTCCAATTCAGTCTGGGATCTTGTAGACCTACCTAAAGGGATAAAACCCATAGGGTGCAAATGGATTTACAAGAAAAAAAGAGGAGTGGATGGGAAAGTTGAGACTTTCAAAGCTAGGCTTGTGGCAAAGGGTTATACCCAAAAGGAGGGAGTTGACTATGAAGAAACTTTCTCGCCTGTAGCTATGCTTAAATCCATTCGGATTCTTTTATCCATTGCTGCTTGTCTTGATTATGAGATATGGCAAATGGATGTCAAGATTACCTTTTTGAATGGCTATCTTGAGGAAAGCATCTATATGGTGCAACTAGAAGGGTTTGTAGTCAAAGGTCAAGAGCAAAAAGTGTGCAAGTTGCAGAGGTCCATCTATGGACTCAAGCAAGCTTCAAGATCTTGGAACTTGAGATTTGATGAAGTGATCAAATCTTATGGTTTCGATCAAAATATTGATGAACCTTGTGTTTACAAGTACATCAAAGATAAGAAGGTGGTCTTCTTGGTTCTTTATGTAGATGATATCCTACTCATTGGGAATGATGTAGGCGTATTATCTGATGTAAAGAAATGGCTCGCCAGCAATTTCCAAATGAAAGATTTAGGAGAAGCAAGTTATGTTCTTGGAATCCTACTCATAAGAGATTGTAAGAACAAACTGTTGGCGCTGTCTCAGGCATCGTATGTCGATAAGGTGCTTATTAGATTTTCGATGCAAAACTCCAAGAAAGGTAATTTGCCTACACGCCATGGAGTTTATCTTTCAAAAGAGTAGTTTCCTAAGACACCTCAAGAGGAAGAAAATATGAGACGGGTACCTTATGCATCTGCAGTAGGAAGTCTAATGTATGCCATGTTGTGTACAAGACCTCACATTTGCTATGCGGTGGGTATAGTCAGTCGGTATCAATCCAACCCAGGATTAGATCATTGGGTAGCGGTTAAACATATTCTCAAGTATCTTAGGAGAACGAGAAACTATATGCTAGTTTATTCTGGTGAGAATTTGATTCCCATTGGATACACTAATTCTGATTTTAAATCAGGCAAAGAGCTCTGAGGGACACTTGGAAGGCTTAGGTCTTAGAGACATGTCTCACCTGCTTTAGGGCAAGTGGGAGATTGTTGGGTTTGGTGCCCTAAAAGCTATGACATTGTACATATTGTTAATAAATAAATAAAATTTATTATTATTTTGGTTGATTTTATGTATTATGAATTCATTTATAAACATCAAGAAAATTCCATGATTATTTATGTGACTATAAATTTAGCATATAAGTGTTATTTGATTAGGGATAAAATTTATAGATAATAATCTAAATAGTCCGTAATAATTAATTAAAGTTTGGGATCTTTAATTAAAAATTACAAGTACGGTCCAATCTCATCTAAAATGAAATAGTCATTATCCGGACTATTAATGTAGAGACATTGGGTTGGAGGTACTTTATATAATGAGATTATATAGGACTGGACCAGATAAATTATGAATCTCAAATAATCATCCGTTACAAATAGAGTATTCAAATTTATCACTATGATGATCATATATTTGGCAGTCTTAATCCTTAGTATTTATTAGACTCCTATTTATTACATTATGTTTTTTGACTTGCATGGTAAGATTTGTCTAAGCACAGATTATAACTTAGCATCTTGGAAACATAAAGTAATAAATGGCTGGGAATAATATTATACAGATATGGAATCCATTCCTTCCCTATGGAAGTTAGAAAAATAGTTCTCTTGAGTGATAATTCAAGGTTTGAACAGTAGAGCGCTTGTTCATAATAAGATTATGAATTAATTGTTCATTAGAGAATTATTGGGACTCAAGGATAAAGATGTAATAAGAGAGGTGAACGGAAATTGAACCTAGCTCTTATTATGAACTATTTATGGAGGACTAACTTATATGTAATGATTATATCAATGGAGTACTCGCTAATTTTCTTTGAGTAATTTCACTGTAATCTCAAGAGTTCAGTTTCAGGTTTTTAGTGGAGTAACACTGAAACTAATAAATTTGGCACATTAATTAAAGAGTTTGATTAAATGTCAAATTTATTGGAGCTTGGGTTATAGGTCCATAGGTCCCCAATACCACATCTGTAATACTATATTGGATTTTGCATAGAATAAATCATACATGTTTAATTCAGAATTTTTGAATTCTGAATTAATTTTTCACACTTGAATTATTAACGTGACACAGAAAAATGTTCTCTGTGACACGTAATGTAATGTGATAAATGTTATCACATTTAACTGAGCATTAGTTAATTAATTGATTATTGTTAAAATCTATTCTTAAATAAGTGTGATTTATTTTTGAATTGAGATTTATATATATATATGGTTTTGAACCAAATCTTTTTATATATATAAGATTTTATAATATATTAATATATATATATTAATATAATATTATAAAAAAAAAAGGAGTGCAAGAGGCGTGAAACTTTCACGTTTCACTCTTCTTACTATATATATATATATATATATATATATATATATATATATATATATAAACCGAATCACAACATGTGATTCGGTCAAAGTCAAAAAAAAAAAAAAAAAAAAAAACTTTATGAAAACTTTACTTTTATATATATATATATATATATATATATATATATGTTAACGGATAAGGATTCGGAAACAAAACAAAAAGTAAGAAGAAAACGGAAAAGGAAAGAAGAAAAAGGAAAGGAAAAGAAAAAGGAAAGTAAAATTATGAATTGGTCAGTTATAAATAAAGAGAGATAACAGTTATCTCATAAATTTTGATTCACATAATTTTTAGAGAGAAAAACTGAGAGTTCTTCTCTAAAGAAAAAAGGTCTGCTATCTCATGTGTTGAGTACATAGCAGATTCAGAA
This sequence comes from Artocarpus heterophyllus, assembly GCA_025403435.1. NCBI lineage: Eukaryota > Viridiplantae > Streptophyta > Magnoliopsida > Rosales > Moraceae > Artocarpus > Artocarpus heterophyllus. The sequence continues at coordinate 7,030,210 of CM046339.1, read as the reverse complement.
AAGTGTGAGGAAAATTCATTCTTGCAGTTTGACGCCCACTCGTCTTTCCATTGGTGTGGAGGCCTGGTTTGGAAGATCATGGTGTCAAAGAGGAAAGCTAGGATACCCTGATAGTCTTCAAAAGGTTAGTAAAAATTCCTAAAGCTTTCTGTAATTAAAATTATATATCTATTACCGATGAACAAAGTTTTCAAACAATTTTTATTTGTCAACAATCCGTTCCTTCCGCTGCGTTTCATGTTTTAATTCCAACAAAAGGTTGGTCCGACGGCATCCTGGAAAAATGATCTTTGCATTATCATGCAGGCCTCAAAACTTATCCATAAAAATCTGCATTGGACCGGCTGCACTAGTGCTCCTGATTCAGTCCTTGGTCATCGCTGTTTTTCTTTCCTTTTCTTCTTTTTTTTTTAAGCTAATGTCGTATCATATATATATATATATATATATATATATATATATACATACCTACAGATCAATAAAAATGGTCAAAATTTGTAACACAGCATCTCGTGGGCGGCAGTTCAGCCCCTGCCCTAGTATGTCATAATCATAATAGAGGGCTGTAAGACAAAAACTGGCAGGTGATGGAAGTGTTTTTATTTTGCAAACGCATAACTTATTGTGTTTATCCCTTTCTATTTTCTTTATAATATTATATTCATGGTCTTCATGTTTTTCTTCTCTTTTCTTTTCTTTTAATTTTTTTTCTTTTTTCCTTTTGTAATTATTCTAACTATGTCACATGTTTAACACATGAAATGTGCTTCAAGAGCTCGTCACTTGACAGCTGATTTCTTAAAAACGAAATATAAAAGGGTGGGAAAGAGGCCCATATATTGTTGATGTTATAGTGTAGGTCAATTTTGCGTTTTTATGAAACACAAAACAGATAACACAAAATCTACAGACAAATCGTTGATTTTTATATATAATATAAACGTATATACAAGCATTATGCTCCTGTAATTGCATAGAACTTTATGGTTTCTTCTATGTTGGTTGGGTGAACGATGACATAAGGGATTCTTGGGTATATTATGTTGTTGCTGAGCCTGTGAAACTTTGCTTTTTGGGCCAGGATTTATGGCATTACAAGAGATGAGGGCAACAAAGAGGACAACATGTTTGCATTTTAGTACCCTATTATACCTTAGCTTAAATGAGCTCCTTTAGGACAAATCAGCGTTGGGCCGAATGTTGTAAAACAAAACTGTGGGATATTATATTACCAAGACTCTTCTTCAAGTTCAAGCACACCAAAAAGGAGAAATTTTATTTGCAGAGAAGGGATCAAATTTGTCAGTTTTGTAAAAAAAAAAGAAAAAAAGAAAGAAAAGAAAAAGATCGACAATTTTTTCCTATTGATTTCGCCCAGTTTTACTATAAATTAGAAATTTATTATTAATCAAATCAGATAAAGCATTGGCTTACTCTTGCTAAAGCCTTTAGCATCCTCAATTGCGCTAATAAAAGAAGACGTTCTAAAATAGTTGAAACAAATTCCGGCAAGAAAAAAGAGAGAGATTAGGGGAAAAAAAAAAGATGTTGATTTCTACATCGCTTTGAGGGTCCTGTCACAGCCCACTGTTGGGGTTAATGATAAAAGTTTAATGATACGTGAACACGGAGTTTTAGTAAAAACTCTTTCTTCATTCATTTTCTCTTTTTTTTTTCGTCATCATTTTTTTTCTTCTCTTTTTTCTTAGTTCCTAAACCCAAAGTAATGCATCCACTGTCAAACATGTATAGAGTAGACATATTTATCATAAAATATAACGTTCATCAAGGGTCCATCATGCATCACCCATCTAGTACATAGCACTTAGCGTACATTAATTACAAGTAAAGTTCATGAATTGCAATCCCATACTATTCTAGATAATCAAGTTTTCAAATGATACATAAATTTATGAAATAAAAATTCCTCCAGAGGCATTAACCAAAAGTTTCTTTTTTCCTTTTTTTTTTCACCAGCTCCTCGGCGCTCTACCTACTCTGGCGATCTAGCTTGCACTGTACAGCATCCGGGGAAAAGAGGGGTGAGCTAAAGCCCAATAGAATACCAACTACTCCCTATATATATATATATAAGAAAGAGTATGATAAATAAATAAATAAATAAAAAGCAAGCAAAATGAGTGAATAAATGAATAAAAAAATAAATAAATAAGTAAACAAAATGAATAAATAAATAAATATGAAAGAACATTCTAATCCCGTATAAAGTCAAAAATTCGTTGTTAAGTTTAACATTCCAATTTCGGTTGTTAGTGAAAAAACAAGGAAGGGAAGAACTACAAAAATGTCCGTTGTGCTCCAAATGAGCACCACGTGTCCGTTGCACCACAAATGAGCACCCCGTGAGTCATGTAAATGTTAACAATCCTTGAGGAATTTTTCCAATGGCCATAATCTATTCCAACAGTGCTGCATACGTCACAACCACAAGGAAAAAAAAGAGGTCCAATCACTCATGCTCTCACGAATTAATTTATTAGTCAGTTAGTTCTAACAAAATTTTTTAAACCAAATTTTTTTAAACCAAATTTCAGTTAGTTCACAAAAAAGTTGTGGCATGCCATAACTTCAAGACGTGCCACTCAAAGTATTTTTATAATAAAAATGAATAAACCAAAACAATTAATTTATCCAATAACCAATCCTAGAAATCAACCAAGCAATTCTAATTATTCATTTTAACCATTCCAAACAATGAAACTAAATTATATCACAATTTCACATAAATACTTCTGAAAACTTTAAAAAGGTTTAGATAGTCGAAATTCCTACCGAAAAGTTCGTTGAGACGCAAAAAGCTCCAGTTGCAAAAATTGGAACCATTATGCTCGAATTTTTGAAAATTTGCTTGTTATTTTTGCCTTTCAAAATTTCGTCTCACAATTTTGACGTTGTGAACAGTTCAGGGCATCAAATATAGGCAAAGTATGCACCTCTGTCGGTTTTGGGGTCGGGGTCATGAGTTGACCGGCATTTGTTGGAAACAAAGTGCGCAGCGGAATTTTAAAAATTTTTTGTCAGAGTATTTTCCAAAACACAAGTTTGACATGTTATATGTATAAATTAAACAGATCTTACTAACCTCAGTGTGCCGAAGAACTTCCGCGACCTGTGTAGAGAAGTAACGTTCCAGAAAAGCCTCAACCAACTGGTCTTCTTTGCTATTCTCTATCCACAACTGGAGTGAGTGTGGGCTCACACGTACAGCTCTTCCACCGGTGACTCTCCTTACAACCAATAGAGAGAACCCAAAGCTAGTGTTCATGATTTTTGAACAAAAGCTCTCAGGGAGTTTTCAGATGCTCACTAGAAGAGTATCACTCTTAATCTCTCATATTGATCTGAGTAAATCATTAGACTCATTCCCTTTTTATACCTATTGGTCCTAGGGTAAGTCCATATCAGATTAGGTCTCAAAAAATCAAAACAGAATCAAGTTCGGATCAATATCTGATAAGATCCGCGTGAAAATGCATAATCTTAACTGTCGTCGGTCGGCAGGCCGAACTTTCTGATAGCAGGCCGAACAGGCCAGTTTGGCAGGCCGAACACGTCATCCGGCAGGCCGAACTGCCGAGAAAAAATCTCCGCGAATCTTTTATTTTCCATCCGAGATTCTAAAGGATAAAGTCTCAGTTTTGATTCAAATAGCCCAATAGAAAAGATATCTGATCAAAACAAACTTTATCAAGATAATCTCTAAGAAAATAAATTAATTCACAATAATTCTACAAGTTTATCTTGTTCTAATTGTCCAAAATTAAAACAACCGATAAACAGACAAGAATTACCCGAACGCAATAATTCAACAAGTTCATCTTGAACTAATTTTCTTACATAATTAATTCAACCGATAAACAGACATGAATTATTTGATTCTTATAAATTTTAAACCAATCTGATAAATCTGACATAAGTCACTAATTATTGGAAAAGCACGCCGTGTCGTTACAGGATTTTGTGAGCTAGCAAAGGGGACCAAAATGGACCTATGAAGTTCAAGCTCATGATAATTATGAAACCCAATATCCCAGATATACATTTCACAATTATCAACTCCAACGCTACTCCACTAAAAGCTTGGAGCTGCACTCTCAAACTTTATAGAATTACGAAGCTCGTGTAGCTAAGTCTCCATGACATATCATAGTGTATCGCATCCCCATATGATCATCCATAATCGGCTTAAGGACAAGTTCTGTCTTACCTTCCCGATTATTTTTATCTTACGTTCCATTGTCTCACCATTAGAAAACTTACCATCCAAAGATAGTATACCATTCGGTTACACCTATGTATCCAAATGGTTGAGCGCTCCAGTTTTCCAATTACAGGACAACGCATATAAGAGGATATCATTACTCCTAAAGAGGAGCTATGGATTCCATATCTATGAATAACAAGTCTATGCTATCAAGAGTCATGCCTCCAACGTACCGGCATGCATGCCACTATAGAAATGTGGGAGTCACCCATTGGTACATCAAAAGACACAAGTCGAGACAACGGGCCCATTGTTCATCTCAAGATTAAGATACAATACAAATGATTGTCTAAAGTGAATCGATTTGCCAAGACAGAATTATTAATCCAAATCAATTCACTTTATGTCCCGATCCAACACATCGTCACCTTTGACAACATGCCAATGTTTCTATTCATGGAGTCCAACTCCGATGGTCAAGACAAACCATCTCCCAAAAAGGGATATAGACAACATAACAATCTTTACATGAATAAAGCGCCCAACTTTATTCCCTCGATTGCGGATCATATGTTTTAGACCGTCACCCTAAGAATTGTGTCTTCCGCATAATCATCCCATCATATGCCCAATTCTTAGGGTTTAGACTGACAGTCTCAGACTACTGTTTGCTTATCATACATTCAACAAATATGAACGTAAAGAGGACAATATTTGGTATATATAAATGAATAAATTCTTTATTGATAAAAATGTCTCCAAAAACGTATTACATTTTTACTCCTTAGGGCATACATGTCTAACAATCTCCCACATGCACTAAGTGAGTAAATACAACAAATTTCGCATCCCCATAGCTTCCACATGCCTTTTGAAGACTCTCCCAGTAAGTGTCTTCGTAAATGGATCAGCTAAATTGTCCTCTGACGCGATCTTGCACACCGTGACATGCCTGCTCTCAACGAAGTCCTTTATCACATGATACTTCCGATCAATATGCTTACTCTTCTTGTGAAATCTTGGTTCCTTAGCATTAGCTACCGCCACACTGTTATCACAGTACAGTGATACCGCCTTATCCATACCAGGAACTACCTCAAGATCCCCAAGGAACTTGCAGAGCCACACTGCTTCTTTCGAAGCATCACTAGCCGCCACATACTCGGCCTCCATCGTTGAATCCGAAGTGCAATCTTGCTTCACACTTCTCCAACTGATGGCACCGCCACCTAGAGTAAACACAAACCCCGAAGTCGATTTCCTAGAATCCAGGCAGGATTGAAAATCCGAATCAGTGTATCCTAGAGGAGTTAAATCCTTACCCGAATACACAAGCATATACCCTCGAGTCCTTCTCAGGTACTTGAAAATATGCTTTACCGCAACCCAATGGTTCGGTCCTGGATCCGCCTGAAATCGACTCACAATCCCGACCGCATAGCTAATATCCGGTCGAGTGCAAAGCATGGCATACAAGAGACTACCCACTGCAGAAGCATAAGGTACCTTCTTCATGTATTCTCTTTCTTCATAAGACTTTGGAGAGTCTTTCTTAGAAAGAGTAATTCCAGACCTAGATGGTTGCCCACCTTTCTTGGAATCCTGCATTGCAAACCTCCTGAGAATTTTATCTATGTAGCCGGCCTGTGACAAAGCTATCATTTTGTTCTTCCTATCCCGAAAGATCTGGATACCGAGAACAAAATTAGCCTCACCTAAGTCCTTCATGTCAAACTGCTTGGTCAACCATAATTTGACCGATGACAATGCCCCAACGTCATTGCCAATTAGTAGAATGTCATCTACATAGAGTAGTAGAAAAACCACCTTCCCATTCTTAATGTGTTTGTAAACACATGGTTCATCCACATTTTGTGAGAACCCATAAGTCTTGATCACTTGATCAAATCTTATGTTCCAAGAACGAGAAGCCTGCTTATGTCCATAAATTGACTTTCGCAGCTTACAAACCTTACCCTCCTGACCCGCGACCTTAAACCCGTCTGGTTGTTCCATATTAATGGACTCATCAAGATAGCCATTCAGAAAAGCCGTCTTGACATCAATCTGCCAAATCTCGTAGTCGAGAGCGACAGCTATGGACAAGAGAATCCGGATGGACTTAAGCATGGCTACAGGCGAAAAGGTTTCCTCATAATAGATTCCTTCCTTTTGCGTATAACCCTTAGCTACCAGTCTAGCCTTAAAGGTTTCGACCTTTCCATCCACTCCTCTTTTCCTCTTGTAGATCCACTTACATCCTATGGGTTTTACCCCTTCGGGAAGATCCACAAGCTCCCAGACCCGATTAGTCTCCATAGACTTCATCTCTATGTTCATTGCCTCTGTCCAGAGTCTTGAATCAACATCCTCCATAGCTTCTGCGTAAGTATAAGGATCCCTGTCATGTTCATCCGGTTCAGCCAAAAAGACTTCCCCATTGAACATATACCTCTCAGGTTGACGCCCGATCCTCCCACTACGCCGAAGCCCCTGAGGTTGTTGTTCAGGTTTGTTTGGTTTTTCTACACTGATCGGAATGGTTTCTTTCAGAACCTCCAGAGTAAACGGATCACCCCTCAACTCCTCAAGCACCACTTTGCTTCGAGGTTTAAAGTCGTTCATGTAACTCTCCTCAAGGAAAGTTGCATTAGTTGAAACCACGACTTTATATTCCTTTGGGTTATAAAAATAACCCCCTTTAGTCCCTTTTGGATATCCTACAAACACTCAAACTTCTGAACGTGCTTCCAACTTATTCGGATCCTTAAACAGGACATGAGCTGGACATCCCCATATGCAAATATGGTTTAAGGATGTCTTCCGTCTTGTCCACAACTCGTGAGGAGTTTTAGGGACCGATTTTGAAGGCACATTGTTCAAAAGATAACATGCGGTTTGTAGTGCATATCCCCAAAAGGATAAAGGCAGTGATGAATAACTCATCATGGACCGAATCATGTCCAACAAAGTCCTATTCCTTCTCTCCGCTACGCCATTCTGCTGCGGAGTGCCTAGCGCAGTCAAATGGGATAAAATCCCATTCTCTAACAAGTGTCCTAAGAACTCTTCAGAAAGGTATTCCCCACCTCGATCAGATCGAAGTGCCTTTATGGGTTTACCCAATTGCTTTTCCACTTCAGCCCGAAACTCCTTGAACTTATCATAAGTTTTGCTTTTGTGGTGCATCAGGTACACATACCCATATCTTGAGTAATCGTCAATAAAAGTGACGAAGTACTCATACCCTCCTCGTGCCCGGATGTTCATCGGTCCGCAAACATCACTATGCACAAGTTCTAGAACCCCTTTGGCCCTATTGCCCTTAGACCTGTATGGTCTTTTGGTCATTTTACCCTCCAAACAAGACTCACATTGAGGTATAGATTCCACCTTTAAGTGACTTAAAGTTCCATCCCTTACCAACCTTTGAATCCTATTCAGGTTAATATGGCCAAGGCGCAAATGCCAAAGATAAGTCTTATTAGAGTGAGAAGTTTTAAGTCTTTTTGAGTCATTATCATTTATCTCAGCATTAAGCAATAGGTCCATCTTAGGTTTGATAAAATATAGATTATTTTGCATCCATCCAGAACAGATAAAAGATTTGTTTTTATGAATCACCACTTTTTCATTAAAAGATACCACGTAGGAGTCTTTAAATAAAGAAGATACAGAAATTAAATTCCTTCTAAATTTAGTAACATAAAAACAATCTCGCAAAATTAAATTCCTATAATTATCAAAGTAAAGATGGACATCTCCCACTGCTTCCGCTGAGACCAAGGATCCATCGCCCATCCGAAGCATTAAGTCTTCACGAAGTAGACTTCTCGTTTCTTTGAATCCCTGCAGAGAAACACAAACATGATTAGTTGCACCGGAATCTATGACCCAGATGTCCCTGGATTCCTCAACCAAACAAGTTTCTAAATATAGAAGATCACACCTACCTCCCTTGGAAAGGAAGTCCTTGCAATGCTTCTTTATATGCCCGACCTTACCACAGAAGAAGCACTTAAGCTTCTTTGGGTTCTTCTTCTTCTTCTTCTTGCTCTTGGTAGCAACAGGAATAGAAGACTTCCCATTTTTGGCCCGTTGCTTCTTTCCATTCCCAGAGTTAGAATTGGAAACAAAAGCAGCTACCATGTTGGCCTCTCCACCAGCAGGAGACTCCCTGATCAGCAGTTCAAACTCCTGTAACTGTTTCATCAGTTCTGTCAAGGTCATATCCCGTCTATTGCTCAGATTAAAAGTAGCTCTAAACGGAATAAATTCCTTAGACAGAGTCTCAAAGACCATAGTCATCTGAGTTTCAGCATCGATGTCGGCTCCATTGGTTTGAGCCTCAGCGAGGTAACCCATGACCAACATCATATGCTCCTTTACAGATGTCCCCGGTCTTTGTCGACAGTTTAAGAGTTTTCAAAGTGCCCCTTGCCGCTTTGTTATGGCTTGGCCTCCAAACATGTCCTCAAGATTATCCAAGATCTGCTTCGCAGTCTCATAATCTTGATGTTGAGCTTGCAGCACGTTGTTCATGCTAGCCATAACATAGCAGCGGGCCTGATCATTAGCATCTTTCCAGCGGTCGTACGCTTGGAATTGCTCATTACTTGAGACTCCCATAGGCTCAGGAGGACAAGGAGTTGTCAGAACATATTTCAGTTTCTCAAAGGAAAGGACGATGTCCAGGTTTCGTTTCCAATTGTTATAGTTCTCACCGGTTAATTGGTTTTTGTCAAGTATCAATGATAAAGCGTTTTTAGACATTTTCAATCTACAATAAAGAATCATATACCAAACATAAGCAAACATATATAATAATTTAGTAAGATAACACAATCATGTAAAATCATACAAATGTTTTTATGTGTCAAAACCTTGAAAATATCACAACCTTACAACGATAATTCCCAACTCAGAATTCAACAAGCTCCTAGGGGAGTCATGCCAAATTCAATCAGGAACATGGATCCCCTCCTGATTAATATATGCCATCCAGGACCCGTATGATCCAGCATATACTAATAATCGTTTCTTTGGCCATTAATTTTATTAACAGAGCTCCTAGGGGAGGTTAATAATAAAATTAACGTGAGTGTATAACCACTGTTTCAATATTTTATCCACGATTTATAATCACCACCTAGGGGTATGCAACCATAAATCATACTAAAATACCTTATCCTTTCAGAGATCCAATCTGGTACATGATAGAAATCCCTTCCTAGGGGTCAGGACCACCATGTTCTTCCTATGGACCAACGATGGAGGCCTTAGGTTCTCTCTTCGAAAACCTTCTCCCACTCAATCTTTGAAGTCAAGGTTTTATTTTTAAAATTATGCATGAACAATTTTAATATGAGCGGCACTCCCTATTCTATATGGCATGTTATCAATATACATGGTAAATCAAATTATAATGCAGACAAGCAAAGCTACAAGCATAATAATAATAATAACCGTAATATTATGGTTCCACCCTAGAGAATAGAAAAATAAGATTACAAGAGAATAATCGAGACATTTATCGATTCTTCATCCTTGAATCCTCAAGCTATATCCTTCTTCATGTAATATCCATCTTCAAGTCCTCAATCCCGTATGAATCGAACACTTCATATTTTCGGTCATATCCAAATTTAATGTTTCTCAAAATTGTCCCAAAAATAAAATTAAAACTGCAACGAAAAAAAAACTGCACCTTTTCTGGACATTTGGTAGCTCTCGGTCGGCAGGCCGATCTAGGTGATCGGCCTACCAATCATGGAATTTCGGCCTGACGAACATGAAGGTTCGGCCTGCCGGCAAAGCACCAAAATTTCTACCTCACTGTCGACTTGCCGAACTGTGAGGTCTGGCATGCCGACCGAGCAGAAAATGCACATTCTAGAAAATACAATTTTAATGCAATTCATCAATTTTATTTTCAACAATTCAAAAACATAAAATTAGAGACTCAGGAAATACTTCGAGGCGCCATCATCAATCTTTAAGATCCGACTTCTCGTTCCGTCTTCTCCGAATAATTATTTAATTACAAAATTCTTACAAATTAAAAATTAAATAACAATTCCTAGACGGAGATGATAGTCCGCCATCTAATTACATGAAAAACCTAGATACACATTCTAACCTCTAAGGAACCATAACCGGTATTACTTAATTAATAAATAATTAAACAATCATTTAATCAACCATAATTAATTAATAAATATTCACCACATAATCCACGACAACATTTATATATTATATAGAAACCTAGAGTGTCATCTCTCTATAAAATTCAATTCAACCATAGGAGAGACTAAGATCACAAAATTTATGCATATAACATGATCACAAACTTGCAAATTTATGTAAAAACCTTGTCTCTGATACCAATTGTTGGAAACAAAGTGCGCAGCGGAATTTTAAAAATTTTTTGTCAGAGTATTTTCCAAAACACAAGTTTGACATGTTATATGTATAAATTAAACAGATCTTACTAACCTCAGTGTACCGAAGAACTTCTGCGACTTGTGTAGAGAAGTAACGTTCCAGAAAAGCCTCAACCAACTGGTCTTCTTTGCTATTCTCTATCCACAACCGGAGTGAGTGTGGGCTCACACGTACAGCTCTTCCACCGGTGACTCTCCTTACAACCAATAGAGAGAACCCAAAGCTAGTGTTCGTGATTTTTGAACAAAAGCTCTTAGGGAGTTTTCATATGCTCACAAGAAGAGTATCACTATTAATCTCTCAAATTGATATGAGTAAATCATTAGACTCACTCCCTTTTTATACCTATTGGTCCTAGGGTCAGTCCATATCAGATTAGGTCTCAAAAAATCGAAACAGAATCAAGTTCGGATCAATATCTGATAAGATCCGCGTGAAAACGCGTAATCTTAACTGTCGTCGGTCGGCAGGCCGAACTTTCTGATAGGCAGGCCGAACAGGCCAGTTCGGCAGGCCGAACACGTCATCCGACAGGCCGAACTGCCGAGAAAAAATCTCCGCGAATCTTTTATTTTCCACCCGAGATTCTAAAGGATAAAGTCTCAGTTTTGATTCAAATAGCCCAATAGAAAAGATATCTGATCAAAACAAACTTTATCAAGATAATCTCCAAGAAAATAAATTAATTCACAATAATTCTACAAGTTTATCTTGTTCTAATTGTCCAAAATTAAAACAACCGATAAACAGACAAGAATTACCCGAACGCAATAATTCAACAAGTTCATCTTGAACTAATTTTCTTACATAATTAATTCAACCGATAAACAGACATGAATTATTTGATTCTTATAAATTTTAAACCAATCTGATAAATCTGACATAAGTCACTAATTATTGGAAAAGCACGCCGTGTCGTTACAGGATTTTGTGAGCTAGCAAAGGGGACCAAAATGGACCTATAAAGTTCAAGCTCATGATAATTATGAAACCCAATATCCCAGATATACATTTCACAATTATCAACTCCAACGCTACTCCACTAAAAGCTTAGAGCTGTACTCTCAAACTTTATAGAATTACGAAGCTCGTGTAGCTAAGTCTCCATGACATATCATAGTGTATCGCATCCCCATATGATCATCCATAATCGGCTTAAGGACAAGTTCTGTCTTACCTTCCCGATTATTTTTATCTTACGTTCCATTGTCTCACCATTAGAAAACTTACCATCCAAAGATAGTATACCATTCGGTTACACCTATGTATCCAAATGGTTGAGCGCTCCAGTTTTCCAATTACAGGACAACGCATATAAGAGGATATCATTACTCCTAAAGAGGAGCTATGGATTCCATATCTATGAATAACAAGTCTACGCTATCAAGATTCATGCCTCCAACGTACCGGCATGCATGCCACTATAGAAATGTGGGAGTCACCCATTGGTACATCAAAAGACACAAGTCGAGACAACGGGCCCATTATTCATCTCAGGATTAAGATACAATACAAATGATTGTCTAAAGTGAATCGATTTGCTAAGACAGAATTATTAATCCAAATCAATTCACTTTATGTCCCGATCCAACACATCGTCACCTTTGACAACATGCCAATGTTTCTATTCATGGAGTCCAACTCCGATGGTCAAGACAAACCATCTCCCAAAAAGGGATATAGACAACATAACAATCTTTACATGAATAAAGCGCCCAACTTTATTCCCTCGATTGTGGATCATATGTTTTAGACCGTCACCCTAAGAATTGTATCTTCCGTATAATCATCCCATCATATGCCCAATTCTTAGGGTTTAGACTGACAGTCTCAGACTACTATTTGCTTATCATACATTCAACAAATATGAACGTAAAGAGGACAATATTTGGTATATATAAATGAATAAATTCTTTATTGATAAAAATGTCTCCAAAAACGTATTACATTTTTACTCCTTAGGGCATACCTGTCTAATAGCATTGACCGAAGAAGATGGTGGTCAGGGGAGGTATTGAAAGAATGCTCCAGGTGAGGAGAATGTGTTTCCTGTGGTGGCTTCCGAAAATGACATCCGGTTCACCTGAAAATTTGAAAAATATACCAAAGGGAGGTATTGTGGCCCAACAGAATCTGGTGATGATCGGACCAACAAGGGATGGTTATGGCTCCTTTCGACGTAGGTAGCATGAGAGTGAGGTCAACCCAAAGTGGCAAAGCTGAATGGTGCTAGAATCATGAAGAGGAGCTTTGGGATCACTGAATTCACACTATTCTACATAGCGGCAGACAACGAGTGAGCCGAAGCTACTTTGGTGGTGGGATGCTTGGACAGCGGCAAGCACCCCTAGGTGGCACATGCATGGAGGCTGTAAGCGAAAGTGGGCTAACAAGGAGTGGTAGAGGGGCTATTTTTTCTCTATTTTTGGGGTGTTGTTCATGAGAAAATAAAGGGAAAAGAAAGAAAAAGAGAGTTGGGGATGATCTGATGTTGGGGGGGTCTTTTTAGTTTATTGGGCCTAGGTTAAGTTTTGAATAACTCTATTAAAAGTATTTCATTTATTTATTTTCTTTCCACAAGTCTTTTTAAAATCTTAGAATGGCCCAAGTTTAAAATTCTTTACCAATTAAAATCAAGGTTTCCACAATTTGCCCACCTTAAGAAATTTTGTCCTTGAAATTTCTGAGAACCACTTCGAGTTGGATGTTAAACAAATGAGGGTACATTTCATACATTTCAGATTCCAACTCCCAAGTACCTTCCTCTTCTTCATGGTGTTGCCATAATACCCTAACAAGGGGGATCTCCCTATTCTGTAGTACCCGAGTTCTCAAGCCAAAATTTGCACCGGTTATTCTTCATAAGTCACATCCTCTTGGATAGGTACTTCGCTCCATTGGACAATTTGGGAGGGGTCTGTCGTATGTCATCTTAACATTGAGACATGAAAAACATTGTAAACACGACCCACCTAAGGGGGGCAATTCCAAGCGATATGCAACATTCCAATCCTTTCAATAATGACAAAAGGCCTAATGAATCGCGGAGCTAATTTTCCTTTAACCCTAAAACAAGTAAACCCACACCTAAGAGTGACTCTCAAAAACACCAAGTCCCTAACTTCAAATTCGATTTCACGCCTTCTTGAGTCTGTATAGCAATTCTTACGACTTTGAATAGCCTGAAGTCTCTTTTGGATTTTCTTAACATTCTCCAAGGTTTATCATACTTTAGTCGGTCCAAGGACAAGAACTTCCTCCACATTAGCCCAACACAAAGGTGATCTACATGGTCTCCCATATAAGACCTCGTATGGTGCTGTTAGACATGTATGCCCTAAGGAGTAAAAATGTAATACGTTTTTGGAGACATTTTTATCAATAAAGAATTTATTCATTTATCTATATACCAAATCTTGTCCTCTTTACGTTCATATTTGTTGAATGTATGATAAGCAAACAGTAGTCTGAGACTGTCAGTCTAAACCTTAAGAATTGGGCATATGATGGGATGATTATGCGATAGACACGATTCTTAAGGTGACGGTCTAAAACGTATGATCCACAATCGAGGGAATAAAGTTGGGCGCTTTATTCATGTAAAGATTGTTATGTTGTCTATATCCCTTTTGGGAGATGGTTTGTCTTGGCTATCGGAGTTGGACTCCGTGAATAGAAACATTGGCACGTTGTCATAGGTGATGATGTGTTGGATCGGGAGATAAAGTGAATTGATTTGGATTAATAATTCTGTCTTGGCAAATCGATTCACTTTAGACAGTCATTTGTATTGTATCTTAATCTTGAGATGAATAGTGGGCCCGTTATCTCGACTTGTGTCTTTTGATGTACCAATGGGTGACTCCCACATCTCTATAGTGGTATGCATGCCGGTACATTGGAGGCATGACTCTTGATACGTAGACTTGTTATTCATAGATATGGAATCTATAGCTCCTCTTTAGGAGTAATGATATCCTCTTATATGCGTTGTCCTGTAATTGAAAAACTGGAGCGCTCAACCATTTGGATACATAGGTGTTACTGAATGGTATACTATCTTTGGATGGTAAGTTTTCTAATGGTGAGACAATGGAACGTAAGATAAAAATAATCGGGAAGGTAAGACAGAACTTGTCCTTAAGCCGATTATGGATTATCATATGGGGATACGATGCACTATGATATGTCATGGAGACTTACCTACATGAGCTTTGTAATTCTATAAAGTTCAAGAGTGCAGCTCTAAGCTTTTAGTGGAGTTGCGTTGGAGTTGATAATTATGAAATGTATATCTGGGATATTGGGTTTCATAATTATCATGAGCTTGAACTTTATAGGTCCATTTTGGTCCCCTTTGCTAGCTCACAAAATCCTGTAACGACACGGCGTGCTTTTCCAATAACTGGTGACTTATGTCAGATTTATTAGATTGGTTTAAAATTTGTAAGAATCAAATAATTCATGTCTGTTTATTTGTTGAATTAATTTTTGTAAGAAATTAGTTCAAGATAAACTTGTTGAATTATTGCGATCAAATAATTCTTGTCTGTTTATCGGTTGTTTTAATTTTGGACAAATTAGAACAAGATAAACTTGTAGAATTATTGTGAATTGATTTATTTTCTTAGAGATTATCTTGATAGAGTTTGTTTTGATAAAATAACTTCTCTATTGGGTTATTTGACTCAAAATTGAGACTTTATCCTTTAGAATCTCGGGTGGAAAATAAAAGATTCACGGAGATTTTTTCTCAGTAGTTTGGCCTGCCGGATGACGTGTTCGGCCTGCCGATTAGAATGTTTGGCCTGTCGATCAACGAAGATAAGATTACGCGTTTTTACGCGGATCTTATCAGATATTGATCCGAACTTGATTCTGTTTCGAGTTTTTGAGACCTAATCTGATATTGATTGACCCCAGGACCAATAGGTATAAAAAGGGAGTGAGTCTCATGATTTACTCAGATCAATTTGAGAGATTAAGAGTGATACTCTTCTAGTGAGCATTTGAAAACTCCCTGAGAGCTTTTGTTCACAAAGCACGAGCACTAGCTTTGGGTTCTCTCTGTTGGTTGGAAAGAGAGTCACCGGTGGAAGAGCTGTACGTGTGAGCCCACACTCACTCTGGTTGTGGATAGAGAATAGCAAAGAAGACCAGTTGATTGAGGCTATTCTGGAAAGTTACTTCTCTACACAGGTTGCGGAGGTTCTTCGGCACACTGAGGCTAGTAAGATCTGTTTAATTTATACATATAACATGTCAAACTTGTGTTTTGGAAATTACTCTGATGAAAAATTTTTAAAAATTCCACTGCACACTTTGTTTCCAACAATTGGTATCAGAGCCGAGGTTTTTACATAAATTTGCAAGTTTGTGATCATGTTATATGTATAAATTTTGTGATCTTAATCTCTCCTATGCTTGAATTGAATTTTATAGAGAGATGGCACTCTAGGTTTCTATATAATATATATGTTGTCATGGATTATGTGGTGAATGTTTATTAATTAATTATGATTGATTAAATCATTGTTTAATTATTTATTAATTAATTAATACTGGTTATGGTTCCTTAGAGGTTAGAATGTGTATCTAGGTTTTTCATGTAATTAGATGGTGGACTATCATCTCCTTCTAAGAATTGTTACTTAATTTTTAATTTGTAAGAATTTGTAATTAAATAATTATTCAGAGAAGACGGATCGAGAAGTCGGATCTTAAAGATTGATGATGGCGCCTCCAGGTATTTCCTGAGTCTCTAATTTTATGTTTTTTAATTGTTGAAAATAAAATTGATGAATTGCATTAAAATTGTATTTTATGGATTGAGGGTTTTCTGCTCGGTCGGCATGCCGGACCTTATAGTTCGGTAGGCCGGAGGTCACGGATCGGCAGGCTGGAAGTATGGTCCAGCAGGCCGACAGTGGGGCATAAATTTTGGTGCTCTACCGGTAGGCCAAACCATCATGTTCGGCAGGCCGAACCTTCATAATCATCAGGCCGATCACCCTGACTGGCCTGTCGACTGAGAGCTGCCAGGTGTCCAGAAAAGGTGCAATTTTTCCAATACAGTTTTAATTTTATTTTTGGGACGATTTTGAGAAACATTAAATTTGGATATGACCAGAGATATGAAGTATTCGATTCATACGAGATTGAAGACTTGAAGATGGATATTACATGAAGAAGGATATAGCTTGAGGATTCAAGGATGAAGAATCGATAAATGTCTCGATTATTCTCTTGTAATCTTATTTTTCTATTCTCTAGGGTGGAACCATAATATTACGGTTATTATTATTTTGCTAGGGAGTGCCGCTCATATTAAAATTGTTCATGCATAATTTTAAAATAAAACCTTGACTTCAAAAAGATTGAGTGGGAGAAGGTTTTCGAAGAGAGGACCTAAGGCCTCCATCGTTGGTCCATAGGAAGAACATGGTGGTCCCGACCCCTAGGAAGGGATTTCTATCATGTACTAGATTGGATCTCTAAAAGAATAAGGTATTTTAGTATGATTTATGGTTGCACACCCCTAGGTAGTGATTATAAATCATGGATAAAATATTGAAACGGTGGTTATACACTCACGTTGATTTTATTATTAACCTCCCCTAGTGGCTCTGTTAATAAAATTAATGGCCAAAGAAACAATTATTAGTATATGCTGGATCATACGGGTCCTGGATGGCATATATTAATCAGGAAGGGATCCGTGTTCCTGATTGAATTTGGCATGACTCCCCTAGGAGCTTGTTAAATTTTGAGTTGGGAATTATTGTTGTAAGGTTGTGATTTTTTCAAGGTTTTGACACATAAACACATTTGTATGATTTTACATGATTGTGTTATCTTACTGAATTATTATATATTTTGCTTATGTTTGGTATATGATTCTTTATTGTAGATTGAAAATGTCTAAAAACGCTTTATCATCGATACTTGACAAAAACCAATTAACCGGTGAGAACTATAACGATTGGAAACAGAACCTGGACATCGTCCTTTCCTTTGAGAAACTGAAATATGTTCTGACAACTCCTTGTCCTCTCGAGCCTACGGGAGACTCAAGTAATGAGCAATTCCAAGCGTACGACCGCTGGAAAGATGCTAATGATCAATCCCGCTGCTATGTTATGGCTAGCATGAACAACGTGCTGCAGGCTCAACATCAAGATTATGAGACTGCGAAGCAGATCTTGGATAATCTTGAGGATATGTTTGGAGGCCAGGCCATAACAAAGCGGCAAGGGGCGCTTCGAAAACTCTTAAACTGTAGACAGAGACTACGGACATCTGTAAAGGAGCACATGATGTTGGTCATGGGTTACCTCGCTGAGGCTCAAACCAATGGAGCCGACATCGATGCTGAAACTCAGATGACTATGGTCTTTGAGACTCTGTCTAAGGAATTTATTCCGTTTAGAGCTACTTTTAATTTAAGCAATAGACGGGATATGACCTTGACAAAACTGATAAAACAGTTACAGTAGTTTGAACTACTGATCAGGGAGTCTCCTGCTGGTGGAGAGGCCAATATGGTAGCTGCTTCTGGTTCCAATCCTAACTCTGGGAATGGAAAGAAGCAACGGGCCAA
This sequence comes from Artocarpus heterophyllus, assembly GCA_025403435.1. Classification (NCBI taxonomy): domain Eukaryota; kingdom Viridiplantae; phylum Streptophyta; class Magnoliopsida; order Rosales; family Moraceae; genus Artocarpus; species Artocarpus heterophyllus. The sequence continues at coordinate 7,011,941 of CM046339.1, read as the reverse complement.
GAGTGGCAAGTCTTCTATTCCTACTGCAACCAAGAGCAAGAAGAAGAAGAAGAAGAACCCAAAGAAGCTTAAGTGCTTCTTCTGTGGTAAGGTCGGGCATATAAAGAAGTATTGCAAGGACTTCCTTTCCAAAGGAGGTAGGTGTGATCTTCTATATTTAGAAACTTGTTTGGTTGAGGAATCCAGTGACATCTGGGTCATAGATTCTGGTGCAACTAATCATGTTTGTGTTTCTCTGCAAGGATTCAAAGAAACGAGAAGTCTACTTCGTGAAGACTTAACGATTCGAATGGGCGATGGATCCTTCGTCTCAGCGAAAGCAGTGCGAGATGTCCATCTTTATTTTGATAATTATAGGAATTTAATTTTGCGAGATTGTTTTTATGTTCCTAAATTTAAAAGGAATTTAATTTCTGTATCTTCTTTATTTAAAGACTCCTACGTGGTATCTTTTAATGAAAAAGTGGTGATTCGTAAAAATAAATCTTTTATCTGTTCTGGATGGATGCAAAATAATCTATATTTTATCAAACCTAAGATGGACTTATTGCTTAATGCTGAAATAAATGATAATAACTCAAAAGGACCTAAAACTTCTCACTCTAATAAGACTTATCTTTGGCATTTGCGCCTTGGCCATATTAACCTGAAAAGGATTCAAAGGTTGGTACGGGATGGACCTTTAACTCACTTAAAGGTGGAATCTATACCTCAATGTGAATCTTGTTTGGAGGATAAAATGACCAAAAGACCATACGGGTCTAAGGGCAATAGGGTAGAAGGGGTTCTAGAACTTGTGCATAGTGATGTTTGCAGACCGATGAACATCCGGGCATGAGGAGGGTATGAGTACTTCGTCACTTTTATTGACGATTACTCAAGATATGGGTATGTGTACCTAATGCACCACAAAAGCGAAACTTATGATAAGTTTAGGGAGTTTTGGGCTGAAGTGGAAAAGCAATTGGGTAGACCCATAAAGGCACTTTGATCTGATCGAGGTGGGGAATACCTTTCTGATGAGTTCTTGGGACACTTGTTAGAAAATGGCATTTTATCCCATTTGACTACGCCGGGCACTCTGCAGCAGAATGGCGTAGCGGAGAGAAGGAATAGGACTTTGTTGGACATGATTCGGTCCATGATGAGTTATTCATCATTGCCTTTATCCTTTTGGGGATATGCACTACAAACCGCATGTTATCTTTTGAACAATGTCCCTTCAAAATCGGTCCCTAAAACTCCTCACGAGTTGTGGACAAGACGGAAGACATCCTTAAACCATATTCGAATATGGCGATGTCCAGCTCATGTCCTGTTTAAGGATCCGAACAAGTTGGAAGCACGTTCAGAAGTTTGCGTGTTTGTAGGATATCCAAAAGGGACTAAAGGGGGTTATTTTTATAACCCTAAGGAAAATAAAGTCGTGGTTTAAACAAATGCAACTTTCCTTGAGGAGAGTTACATGGACGACTTTAAACCTCGAAGCAAAGTGGTGCTTGAAGAGTTAAGGGGTGATTCGTTCACTCCGGAGGTTCCAAACGAAACCATTCCGATCGGTGTAGAAAAACCAAATGAACCTGAACAAAAACCTCAGGGGCTTCGGCGTAGTGGGAGGATCGGGCGTCAACCTGAAAGGTATATGTTCAATGGGGAGGTCTTTTCGGCTGAACCGGATGAACATGACAGGGATCCTTATACTTACGCAGAAGCTATGGAGGAGGTTGATTCAAAACTCTAGACAGAGGCCACGAACATAGAGATGAAGTCTATGGAGACTAATCCGATCTGGGAGCTTGTGGATCTTCCCGAAGGGGTAAAAACCATAGGGTGTAAGTGGATCTACAAGAGGAAAAGAGGAGTGGATGGAAAGGTTGAAACCTTTAAGGCTAGACTGGTAGCTAAGGGTTATACGCAAAAGGAAGGAATTGATTATGAGGAAACCTTTTCGCCTGTAGCCATGCTTAAGTCCATCCGGATTCTCTTGTCCATAGCTGCCGCTCTCGATTACGAGATTTGGCAGATGGATGTCAAGATGGCTTTTCTGAATGGCTATCTTAATGAGTCCATTTATATGGAACAACCAGACGGGTTCAAGGTCGCGGGACAAGAGGGGAAGGTTTGTAAGCTGCTAAAGTCAATTTATGGACTTAAGCAAGCATCCCGTTCTTGGAACATAAGATTTGATCAAGTGATCAAGACTTATGGGTTCTCACAAAATGTGGATGAACCAAGTGTTTACAAACACATAAAGGATGGGAAGGTGGTTTTTCTACTGCTCTATGTAGATGACATTCTGCTAATTGGCAATGACATTGGGGTGTTGTCATCGGTCAAATTATGGTTGACCAAGCAGTTTGACATGAAGGACTTAGGTGAGGCTAATTTTGTTCTCGGTATCCAGATCATTCGGGATAGGAAGAACAAAATGATAGCTTTGTCTCAGGCCGGATACATAGATAAAATTCTCAGGAGGTTTGCAATGCAGGATTTCAAGAAAGGTGGGCAACCATCTAGGTCTGGAATTACTCTTTCTAAGAAAGACTCACCAAAGTCTTATGAAGAAAGAGAATACATGAAGAAGGTACTTTATGCTTCGGCACTGGGTAGTCTCATGTATGCCATGCTTTGCACTCGACCGGATATTAGCTATGCGATCGGGATTGTAAGTCGATTTCAGGCGGATCTAGGACTGAACCATTGGGTTGCGGTGAAGCATATTTTCAAGTACCTGAGAAGGACTCGAGGGTATATGCTTGTGTATTCGGGTGAGGACTTGACTCCTCTAGGATACACTGATTCAGATTTTCAATCCTGTCTGGATTCTAGGAAATCGACTTCGGGGTTTGTGCTTACTCTGGGTGGCGGTGCCATCAGTTGGAGAAGTGCGAAGCAAGATTGCACTTCGGATTCAACGATGGAGGCTGAGTATGTGGCGGCTAGTGATGCTTCAAAAGAAGCAGTGTGGCTCCGGAAGTTCCTTGGGGATCTTGAGGTAGTTCCTGGTATGGATAAAGAAGTATCACTGTACTGTGATAACAGTGTGACAGTAGCTAATGCTAAGGAACCAAGATTTCACAAGAAGAGTAAGCATATTGATCGGAAGTACCATGTGATAAAGGACTTCGTTGAGGGTGGGCATGTCATGGTGTGCAAGATCGCGCCAGAGGACAATTTAGCTGATCCATTTACGAAGACACTTACTGCGAGAGTCTTCGAGAGGCATGTGGAAGCTATGGGGATGCGAAATTTGTTGTATTTACTCACTTAGTTCAAGTGGGAGATTGCTAGACATGTATGCCCTAAGGAGTAATAATGTAATACGTTTTTGGAGACAGTTTTATCAATAAAGAATTTATTCATTTATCTATATACCAAATCTTTTCCTCTTTACGTTCATATTTTTTGAATGTATGATAAGCAAACAGTAGTCTGAGACTGTCAGTCTAAACCTTAAGAATTGGGTATACGATGGGATGATTACGTGGTAGACACGATTCTTAAGGTGATGGTCTAAAACGTATGATCCACAATCGAGGGAATAAAGGTGGGCACTTTATTCATGTAAAGATTGTTATGTTGTCTATATCCCTTTTGGGACATGGTTTCTCTTGGCCATCGAAGTTGGACTCCATGAATTGAAACATTGGCACGTTGTCATAGGTGACGATGTGTTGGATCGGGACATAAAGTGAATTGATTTGGATTAATAATTCTGTCTTGGCAAATCGATTCACTTTAGACAGTCATTTGTATTGTATCTTAATCTTGAGATGAATAGTGGGCCCGTTATCTCGACTTGTGTCTTTTGATGTACCAATGGGTGACTCCCACATCTCTATAGTGGTATGCATGCCGGTACGTTGGAGGCATGACTCTTGATAGCGTAGACTTGTTATTCATAGATATGGAATCCATAGCTCCTCTTTAGGAGTAATGATATCCTCTTATATGCGTTGTCTTGTAATTGGAAAACTGGAGCGCTCAACCATTTGGATACATAGGTGTAACTGAATGGTATACTATCTTCGGATGGTAAGTTTTCTAATGGTGAGACAATGGAACGTAAGATAAAAATAATCGGGAAGGTAAGACAGAACTTGTCCTTAAGCCGATTATAGATTATCATATGGGGATATGATGCACTATGATATGTCATGGAGACTTAGCTACACGAGCTTCGTAATTCTATAAAGTTTGAGAGTACAGCTCCAAGCTTTTAGTGGAGTAGCGTTGGAGTTGATAATTGTGAAATGTATATCTGGGAAATTGGGTTTCATAATTATCATGAGCTTGAACTTTATAGGTCCATTTTGGTCCCCTTTGCTAGCTCACAAAATCTTGTAACGACACGGCGTGCTTTTCCAATAATTGGTGACTTATGTCGGATTTATTAGATTGGTTTAAAATTTATAAGAATCAAATAATTCATGTCTATTTATTGGTTGAATTAATTTTTGTAAGAAATTAGTTCAAGATAAACTTGTTGAATTATTGCGATCAGATAATTCTTGTCTGTTTATCGGTTGTTTTAATTTTGGACAAATTAGAATAAGATAAACTTGTAGAATTATTGTGAATTGATTTATTTTCTTAGAGATTATCTTGATAGAGTTTGTTTTGATCAGATAACTTCTCTATTGGGTTATTTGAATCAAAACTGAGACTTTATCCTCTAGAATCTCGGGTGGAAAATAAAAGATTTGTGAAGATTTTTTCTCGGTAGTTCGGCCTGCGGGATGACGTGTTCGGCCTGCCGAACTGGCCTGTTCGGCCTACCGATCAGCAGAGATAAGATTACGCATTTTTACGCGGATCTTATCAGATATTGATCCAAACTTGTTTCTGTTTCGAGTTTTTGAGACCTAATCTGATGTAGACTGACCCCAGGACCAATAGGTATAAAAAGGGAGTGAGTCTCATGATTTACTCAGATCAATTTGAGAGATTAAGAGTGATACTCTTCTAGTGAGCATCTGAAAACTCCCTGAGAGCTTTTGTTCACAAATCACGAGCACTAGCTTTGGGTTCTCTCTGTTGGTTGGAAGGAGAGTCACCAGTGGAAAAGCTGTACGTGTGAGCCCACACTCACTCCGGTTGTGGATAGAGAATAGCAAAGAAGACCAGTTGGTTGAGGCTCTTCTGGAACGTTACTTCTCTACACAGGTTGCGGAGGTTCTTCGGCATACTGAGGTTAGTAAGATCTGTTTAATTTATACATATAACATGTCAAACTTGTGTTTTGGAAATTACTCTGATGAAAAATTTTTAAAAATTCCGCTGTGCACTTTGTTTCCAACAGGTGCCATGCCAATGCTAGCTTGGTAGCTATTATTATAAACAAACTTAACCAAGGGAAAATGGGTAAGCCAACTACCTCCAAAGTCCAAGATACATGCATGAAGCATATATTCCAAGGTTTGTATGATTCTTTTAGATTGACCTCTTGTTTATAGGTGGTGGGCAATACTAAGGTTCATTTCTATGCCCAAAGCCTTTTGTAACGCCTTCCAAAACCTTGAAGTAAATTAGGGGTTTTTATCATAAACTATTCTACTGGTACTTCGTGCAAGTGAACAATGTTCTCAATATAGAGGTAGCTAAGTTTTGAGAGTGAATAGTCCATCCTTACGCCGACTTTCTTAATTGATCAATTGCTACCCAAATCATATTGTGTCCTTTAGGTGTGGTGGGTAACCCCATCACAAAATCCATGTTTATCTTATCCCACTTCCAATTTGGAATTGGCAAGGGCTAAAGCAGTCCATGCGGGTGTCGATGATCGGCCTTCACTTGTTGACAAGTCATGCACTTCTCAACAAACTCAGGTATATCATGCTTCACCCCTTTCCACCAATACTGCCTTTTAAGATCATGGTACATTTTGGTGCTACCAAGGTGTATAACAAACTTAGACTTGTGGGCTTCACTTAAAATAGCTTGTCGAAGGTTAGCATCCTCCGGTATTACAAGCCTTCTATTGAACAATAAAAAACCTTCTAGCTTTATCTTCCATCCCCTAACTATTTTCCATTTTGTAATTGATTCCAAATATCACTTAGCTTTTCATCTTGCCATTGACCTTGCTGTAATTGATGGAGAAGAGTAGTGGTGGCCACAAGTTATAAACATAAGCGATATTTGCATCCTTATAATATTGTAAGTCATACCCACAAGTAGCTTTTGACCTTTTCCAATCTTCACAGGCTAACGAGGCTATGACAACACAAGGTTTTGCCACTTAAAGCATCTACCATAACATTCACCTTACACGAATGGTACTGTAGGGAAAAATCATAATCCTCCATGTGTTCGTGTTAGATGTGCATGCCCTAAGGAGTAAAAATATAATATGTTTTTTGGAGACTTTTTTATCAATAAAGAATTTGTTTATTATTTATATATCAAATCTTGTCCTCTTTATGTTCATATTTGTTGAATGTATGTTAAGCAAATAATAGTCTGAGACTGTCGGTCTAAACCTTTAAGAATTGGGCATATGATGGACAAATTATGCAGAGACATGATTCTTAAGGTGACAGTCTAAATCATAAGATCCACAATCGAGGGAATAAAGTTGGGCATTTTATTCATGTAAAGATTGTTATGTTGTCTATGTCCCTATTGGGAGATGGTCTGTTTTGGCCATCAGAGGTGGACTCCATGAATAGAAACATTGACACATTATCATAGGTGACGATGTGTTGGATCAGGACATAAAGTGAATTGATTTGGATTAATAATTCTATCTGAGCAAAATGATTCACTTTAGGCAATCATTTGTATTGCATCTTAATCCTGAGATAAATAGTGGGCCCGTTGTCTTGACTTATGTCTTTTGATGTACCAAAGGGTGACACCCATATTTTAATTGTGGTGCACATGCCGATACGTTGGAGACATGACTCTTGATAGCGTAGACCTGTTATTTATAGATATGGAATCCATAGCTTCTCTTTAAGAGTAGTGATATCCTCTTATATGTGTTATCCTGTAATTGAAAAATTAGAGCGCTCAACCATTTGGATACATAGGTGTAACTGAATGGTATACCGTCTTTAGATGGAAAGTTTTCCGATGGTGAGATAATGGAACGTAAGATAAAAATAATTGCAAAGGTAAGACAGAACTTGTCCTTAAGCCAGTTATGGATAATCCTATGGGAATATGATACACTATGATATGTCATGGAGACTTAGCTATATGGGCTTTGTAATTCTATACAGTTCAAGAGTGTAGCTCCAAGCTTTTAGTGGAGTAGCATTGGAGTTGATAATTATGAAATATATATCTGGGATATTGGGTTTTATAATTATCGGGAGCTTAACTATATAGGCCCATCAGGTCCCCTTTGGCAGCTCACAAATCCTGTAACGATACATCGTATTTTTCCAATAATTGGTGACTTATGTCAGATTTATTAGATAGGCTAAAATTTGAAAGAATCAAATAATTCATGTCTGTTTATCGGTTGAATTATTAGGATCGGATAATTCAAGATAAATTTGTTGAATTATCAAGAATTCATTTATTTTCCTAGAGACTATCTAGATAAAGTTGTTTTGATTAGATAACTTTTCTATTAGGTTATTTGAATTAAAATTGAGACTTTATCCTATAGAATCTCGAGTAGAAAATAAAAGATTCGCTAAGATTTTTTATCAACAGTTCAACATGCCGATCCTCAGGTTCGGCCTACCGATGGGGCAAGTTTGGCATGTCGATTAGACAGATCTGCTTGCCTATGCGCGATAAAAAGATCATGCGTTTTCATGCGGATTTAATCAGATATTGATCCAAAGTTGATTCTGATTCGAATTTTGAGGCATTATCTGATAAGGACTGACTCCTGGACCCAACCTCTATAAAAAGGGAGTGAGTCTCATTATTATTTAGATAAATTGAGAGATTAAGAATGATACTCTACTAGTAAGAATCTAGAAACTCTCTAAGGGCTCTTGTTCACAAATCACAAACACTAGCTTTAGGTTTTGTCAATTGGTTGGAAAGAGAGTCACTTGGAGGAAGAGCTGTATGTGTAAGCCCACACTCACTCCGATTGTGGATAGAGAATAGCAAAGAAGGCTAGTTGGTTGAGGTCCTTCTAGAACGTTACTTTTCTTCACTGATTGTTGGAGCTTTTCGGCATACAGAGGTTAGTAAGATCCGGTTAATTTATGCATATAGTATGTCAAACTTGTGTTTTGGAAAATACTCTGATATAAAATTTTAAAATTTCTGCTGCATACTATTTTTCCAACAATTCAACCCATCGTTGTTGCCTCAAGTTTAAGTCCCACTAGGTGAAAAGATATTTCAAACTCATATTGTCCAAGTTAATCTCAAACTTGGCCCCATATAAGTAACACCTCCATAGCTTCAAAGCATAGACCATAGCTGCTAGTTCTAAGTCATGGGTGGGGTAGTTCCTTTCATGTATTTTAATTAACGAGAACCATACACTACAACCCTACTGTGTTGCATCAAGACACGTCCCAAAGCTGTACCTGAAGCATCTGTGTATACCACTTAAGGCTCTTTAACATCTACGAGGATATGATCTGGTGCTGTGATGAATCTCTTTTTAAGCTCCACAAAAGCCTCTTCACATTGATCATTCCAGTCAAACTTGACACCCTTTCAAGTCAATCTCGACAATGGCATAACAATAGAGAGAAATTCTAAACAAACCTATGATAGTACCCTATTAGACCAAGAAAGCTCCATACTTCTATCACATTCTTAGGCCTTTCCCATTGTAACATAGCATTTACCTTTGTAGGATCTACTGAGATGCCTTCATGAGAAATTACATGTCCTAAAAATTTAACCTTTGTCATCTAGAAATCACACGTTTCTCTCTTTGCATAAAGCTAATGATCTCTTAAAGTTTGCAACACTATCCTTAGGTTTTCAGCATGTGCATCACAAGTCTTGGAATACACTAAAATATCATCAATAAAAATGACCATAAACTAATCCAAGTAGGGCAGTCTTTGGAATGTCTGCTTCTCAAATCCTCGATTCGTGGTAATCGAACCTCAAATCAATCTTGGAAAATAATCTTGATCCTCCCAGCTAGTCAAACAAGTCGTCAATTCTTAGTAGCAGGTATTTGTTCTCAATAGTCATTTGGTTTAGCTTCCTATAATCCACACAAAGTCTTAAGGACCCATTTTCTTTCTTGGCAAAAATAACTGGAGCACCCTAAGGTGAGGTACTTCTTCGAATAAGCCCTTTACTCAAAAGCTCATCCAACTGCTTTTGTAACTCCTCAAGCTTGACAGGTGCCGTATAGTAAGGAGGAATGGAATAGGTTGGGCTACTAGGACTAAATCAATGCAAAATTCAATCTCCTTAATTGGTGGTAATCTTGGCAACTCATTAGGAAAAACATCTGGATATTCACTCACCACAGACACCCAAGGGTATTGATCAGCGATTCCTATTCACCATCAATGGCAAATAAATTCCCATAACTAAACAGTCTTCATCTACCACCAATGCATGCTTTAAGAATGGGACTAGGTGCAATTGCTTCTAAAAGACCACGATAAATGACCCATTGTCCCTTTTTTGATAAGAGAATCGCTTTCTTCCTATGACATTCCACTATAGCCTAGTACTTGGATAGCCAATCCATACCCAAAATCACATAAAATTGGTGGCCCATAGGTAAAACTGTTAAATCAATAGAAAACTTATGATTATCAACTACAACACAACAAGATCTACATATCATAGACTCCTTAGAAATTTCTCTGACCAAAGTGTTCAAAATTAATGGAGGACTAAAGGCCTCAAAGTTAATCCTAACAAACTAACAAATGATGTAGAAATAAAGGAATGGGAAGATTCAGTATCAAACAATGCATGGGCCCATGAATGAAAAATTAGAACCATACCATCAACGACACCATGGGTAGGCTACTCAAAATTCTCCTTCATCCCCATCATGGTTGCTTGGACCTTTCCTTTCCCCTTATTCTTTTATCCTTGTCCTAGGCGATTGCTACTCACCCCATGTCCTCCTATAGACTACCCCCTGCCCCCTTAAGTTCCTAAAAGTTGAAAGGTTTGATATCCTATTCTCAATCTAAATCCTTGAGGCCAAAACTACATTTGATATTGCAATTTGTACTAAGGCTGTTGAAATAGAGAGTTATATGTCTAGGAAGGACCTTGAGACTAGGCAGTCATAGCTTGATTACTTTGAAACGACACAAAACCTGTATGGCTACCCTATGGCCCTTTAGGAGAGAGTAGAGAATTCTACAGACTTAGCACACAAATTGGACAATTCCTCCTAAAATGGCCTGCTTGACCACAATGGTGGCAACTATAGGGGGCATAACGTTCACTTCCTGAAAAGTCACTACCGTTGCTACTGCTTCCACTACTTTGGGATCCCTACCTCTGGTTCTGGTTCCTCCTAGTCATTTTGCGATCATTTCCTTTACCTCTATTTCTTCTTTTCTAGTTTTCCACCATGACTGCCTCGGCACTCTAAGCAGTGGTGATAACATCCACTAGAGAGTGTTTCTAATTGTTGCCACTTTTTCCTTGATATCAGGTCTCAAACCATTCTTAAACTGTACTACCTAAGCATCAGATCCTCTGTAGGCTCATAAGTGTACTATGTCAACCTAACAAATTGTTCGTAGTACTCATCTATCGTCGAGCTTTGTTGTCTTAGTTGGGTGAGTTGCATCATCATCTCAGCCCCTACTGCTCATTTACATAGTTCTATCGAAAAAGATCCCTAAATTTCTCCCACGTCATATTCTCTACATCCTGTGTCTGCTCAACAACTATCCACCAGTTTTTCACTGCACTAATTAAATAATTACTAGCAAAAGTGGCCCTATATTCCATAGGGACTCCATTTGTTCAAAACTTTCTTTTCATCTCACTGATCCAACTATCAACCACTTGCGGTGCATCAACATCTTTGAATTTAGGTAGATTTAATCTACCAAAATCACAGAAACTCGCAGCCTTCCTAGCCATTGGGGTTGTCTTACTAAATCCTAGCATCCCTTTAAGAGCTTCAAACATTGCCATGAGTGGGTTCAAAATATTCCACTGAGGTGGCACAGCTTGTGGGTTCAGAACATCTTCTTAAGGTGGTGCGGTTGGTTGATCTTTAGGGTTATTCCTTCCAATTGGATTTCTTCTTTTTTCTCTTCTTGGAGGCATCTTGGAAATCTGTATTTGATAGCAAAAGTGTCAGCAAAAATGAGGATGCATTATAGGGTATAAGATATAAAAATGTTTATCCAATTTGAAGGGTGGCACATTCTGAGTTTTCAAACTTGGCCTTTGATACCTTTTGTCACATCCCACAATTGAGGCTAATGAAAAAAGTTTAATGATTTGTGAAAACGAGGTTTTAGTAAAAATTCTCTCTTCATTCATTTTTCATTTTCTCTTTTTTTTCATCATCATTTTTTTCCTCTCTTTTTTTTTAGTTCCTAAACCCATTATCATAAAGGATAACATACATCAAGAGTCCATCATGCATCACCCATTTAGGACATAACACTTAGCGTACATTAATTACAAATGAAGTTCATGAGTCGCAATCCAATACTGTTCTAGATAATCAAGGTTTCAAATAATGCAAAAGTTTATGAAACAAAAATCCCTCCAAAGGCATTACCTAGAAGTTTCTTTTTCCCTTTTTTTTCCACCAACTCCTCGACGTTCTAACTACTTTGCCGGTCTAGCTCACATTGTACACCACTTGGGGAAAAGAGGGGTGAGCTAAAGCCCAACAGGATACCAATTACTCCCGTTTTTATAAATATATATAAGAGTATGATAAATAAATGAATAAATAAACAAAAGAAATAAATAAATAAGTAAGCAAACAAAATAAATGAATAAATAAATATGAAAGAACATCTATCTAATCCTATATAAAGTTACAAATTTGCTGTTAAGTTTAACATTCTAGTTTCGATTGTTAGTGAAGAAACAAGGAAGGGAAGAACTATAAAAATGTCAGTTGTGCTGTAAATGAGCACCCCATGTTCGTTGTGTCCCAAATGAGTACCCTGTGAGTAATGTAAATTTTAACAATCCCCAAGGAATTTTTTCGATGACCATAATCTATTCTAGCGACGTTGCATACGTCACAACCACGAGGAAAAAAAAAGGGGGTCCAATCACTCATGTTTTCATGGATTAATTTTTTAGTCAATTAGTTCTAATGAAATTTCGGTAGCATAACTGTTGTTTTTTGATTAAACCAAATTTTTTAAACCTATAGAGAATAGTTCACAGAAAAGTCGTGGCATGCCATAACTTTAAGGCATGCCACTCAGAGCATTTTTTTAACAAAATTAAATAAATCAACACAATTAATTTATCCAATAATCAATCCTAGAAATCAACCAAGCAATTCTAATTATTCATTTTAACCATTCCAAATGATAAGACTAAATTATATCACAATTTCATAGAAATACTTTTGAAAACTTTAAAAAGGTTTGGATAGTCAAAATTCCTATTGAAAAGTCCATTGAGGAGCAAAAATGCTCTAGTTGGAAAAATTGGAACTGTTAAGCCCAAATTTTTGAAGCTTTGCTTGTTGTTTTTGCCTTTTGAAATTCTGTCTCACAATTTCGATGTCATGAACACATTCGCGATGTCAAATATAGGCTGATAAGCATCTCTGTTGGTTTTGGTGTTAGCGTCATGAGTTCACTGGCTTTGACCAGCATGGACCAACGTTGACTGGTGAAGGTGGTGGTCAGGGGAGGTATTGAAAGAAAACTCTCAGTAAGGGGAGTTTGTTTCTGACGGTGGCTTCCCAAAACGTGTAACGCCCCGAGATTTATTTAATGTTATTGTAATGTAAAATAATGAATTAGTGTGCCATAATTAATGTTTCAACATTAATTTGATTATTTGGTTGAATTTTGAATTTTTGGTAGTTTTGTTAATTGATAAATTCAAATGATTTCTTATTGTCTTGAAACGTTGTTTTGAGTTTTAAAACACAACCGTTTGTAAAATGTTAAAAATATTCCATTTTGCAAAACCATGTGTGGCATTTGGTTTTCGCACAGTAAAATCGCCCATCGTTTCTCTCTATTTATTCTCTCTCCTCTCCCTCTCTCTTCACTCTCAGCTCTCACTCTCTCTCTCCTCTCTCTCTTGCCCGTGAGCCCCCTCTCTCCTTCTCTCTCGGCTTCTCTCGTTCTCTCTCAATTCTCTCTCAAATTTTTGAAACAAAATTCAAGTCCAAGCTTCGGGTAAGCTAGAAGGAAGCTCGAGAACATGATTTAGCAACCGAGAACGCGGATTGAAGCTTCGATTTGAGGTTAGTTTTGAAATTTCTAAACTTTTTCCAAAATTTTCAATTTTGTGCATTTTTGAAATTTAAGTTCGTTTGAGCTTAGAAAACTCTTGGTTTGAGTTAAATGAACTTAGAACAACTAGAATCTAAGCTTAGATTGAAGAAAAATGGATTGGATTCAAGATTTTTCATTTTTCTCCTCATTTTCCCATTTTCAGATTTTTGAGATTTTTGAGTTTAAATCTTGTTTAAATGAGTTCAAAAGTGTTCTAGCATGTTTTTCTATCATCTATGATTGTTTTCCATGCTTGAGATTTGAGAAAAATAGGTTAAAATCAAGATTTGGATTTTAGGAGATCGAAAACCCGTGGCTGGGATTTCTGGGTTTTCCCAGTTCAGCAGGCCGAACTACATGTTCGGCAAGCCGGATTCAAAGGATCGGTAGGCCAAAGTTCATCTGTCTGGTAGACCAAACCTGGGAATGTCTAGCCGACCGAACCTGATTTTCGGCAAGCCAAACTGCGCAGTTCGGCCGGCCGAAGCAGGGAGTCCGACAGGCCGGTCGGGCATGGGAAATTTTGTGATTTTTCACCCGTTTTCACTGTTTTGAACCCCGATTTAAATTCCAACCTTGTAGAATGATTTTATAGATACAAATGGCTCCCTAGGACATCATAAAATGATTTAGTAACATAGAATGTCTCGAACTAGATATTGATTGACTTAGTGTGTATCTAGGATCATTCGTGGTTCCGCGAAGCTAACGAATAGCGGACCGGGATTATGGTGTGGGGCATCAGCATGAGTATCGAGGTAGGACTTCTACCCCATTCCTTGGTAGCCTAGTTTCAAAATGATTTGGTTTTGAAAAGGATTTCTATAGATATGTTTTCAACAGTTGATTGAAAATGAATTTATCGGTTATATGTTAACAAACCGTGAACTGAAATGAATTCCATAATAAATGTAAATGATAAGACTTGGTAATTGGGTGTTGAATAATGATGAAAATAAACATAAGGGCATGATGCCATATTAGAGATCGGGTTGTGTAGCGATCGACCTTGGGGGTAGGTCCTGAAACCCAGTTGGGCCACTACGGTGGTGATATCCTTATGGTTTGCCTAGGAAAAAGAAAATGATGATGTTTCTGGTCGACCTAATAAACTGTTTTGGGTAAGAATGATTTTATTTAAATTTATTTATTTATTTATTCAATGTTTCTTTTAAATAATTCCTTCAATAATGAGATTCTCCTTTAAATTAAATAATTTATTAAAATATAGTCCTACTGAGCCTTCCGCTCACGTTTTATTTGTTTTAAACTTCCCTCTCTAGGTGGAATCCCATTTAGGTTCGAAGAGGATTCAACGGACCGAACCCAGGAGCAGTAGAAGGATTAGTATATCATTTGTATTATTTGAACAAGGCATGTAATATTCTAAACTTTCCTTGTGTTTGGACTGTAGTTGTATTATTATATTGTCAGTACTATGTGTGTGCACAAGTTGTGGGTCAGTGGGACTCATACTCACTACATTTATTATTTATTTTTCATACAATGGTTGTTCTGAAACTTTTATGTTATATTATTTAATTGAACCCCTAAAACTCTTAATTTTAGTTAAATTCTCCTTTAATTAATTCAAATAATCTTCCATGTCACCTGTCGTACTCTAGGGCGTGACAGAATGGTATCAGAGCTCAAGGTTATGAACCTTGGGAATTGTGCACACATAGGTTTGACAATGAAATACCTCTGATAGTCCAAATTTTGTTTTCAAAAGTGAGAGAATGGCACCTAGACGTCATTCGATAGCTGACGCCGAGTTCGAAAACGATGAGGGTATGATGAGGTCTATGTTTGTGGCTTTCCGGCAGATGGCAGCTAGGGCTAGACCGGAGGATTCTGATATTGGTCATCGGCATACGTACTTTAAGGAATTTTGGCGTGCATCTATTCTGACTTTTGATGGTAATGGGGATCCGCAGTTGGCAGAATATTGGCTAGATTTGGTAGTGAAGCATTTTGATACCCTTGGTGTGCCTGATGAGTATCGTGTGGAGTTTGTTGCATATAAGCTCGAGGGTGGCACTAACACTTGGTGGAAACAGGCTAAGCGTTTGGAGCGCGGTAGTGAAATTAGTTGGGACAGATTCGAGGAGCTGTTCTATGATCGATATTTTTCGCAGGGGTATAGAGATCAGAAGGCAGCTAAGTTTTATAGGTTGCAGCAGGGTGATTTGTCAGTTCGGGAATATGAGGCAAGATTTAATGAGTTGGCCAGGTTTGCTCCATCAGTTGTGGCATCGGAGTGTGAGAAGTGCATTAAGTTTCAGGAAGGACTCAAGGCTCCTATTCGACGACAGGTGGTTGCTCTACGACTTAACAGTTTTGGAGAGCTTGTGTCGTCAGCAATATCAGTGGAAAATGATTATGTGCAGTATTGTGAGGATCGAGCAAAAGCTTTAGGAGGATTGCAGAGGAGCGATAGGAAGAGCACTAGTAGTCATCCGACTTCGGGGAAGAGCAAGCAAGGTGGCATGAACAGTGGTAGCAGCAGTTCATCTGGTAGAGGGCGCAGCAATCCCTACAGCTTCCATTGTCATTTCTGTCAGCAGCCCGGACACATCAAGAGGAATTGCCTGATCAAGAATGCCCATCTTGATCTCAAACCAGAGAGGATGCCAATCGTCAGTCTCAGCCTCAGACCCTATCTCCACCTCAGCAGTATCTGTAGTTGCGGTATCCTTAGTTTTCCCCTCAGCAGTTTTTGTATCCGGCACGAGGGCAGCAGTCGCAGCATTTCCAGCGTAGCATCCCTCAGTATCGAGCGCCGAGTGCAGCTAGTGTGCAGTCATCACCGTCTCAGCAGTATCAGTAGAATAATCCCGGACCTAGCAATGTTGGTAGAGGAAAAGGAAAGGCACCAGTGTAGGTTCATGCAATGGCATCTGGAGGTTCAGATTCTCAGACTAGTAATGCGGTTGTCAATGGTACAATCTTAGTTTTTAGATCTTTAGCTCACGTTTTATTTGATACCGGTGCCTCTCATTCTCTCATTTCGAGTTCTTTTGTACACGCCTTGGGATTAGAGGTAGAAGAGTTTAATGAACACCTAGTTATAACCTTTCACTTGGGACGGGTGTGTGTGAATTGTGTATGTAAATCCTGTAAAATAAAGATTGGTGATGAGATTTTAAAAAGTGATTTGATTATACTCCCCATGAGCTTATATGATGTAATTCTAGGAATAGACTGGTTGTCCAGATATAATGCAGTTGTAGACTGCCAACTTAGAAAAGTAACCCTAGTGTCTGATAGGGGGACGATAATCACTTACCAGGGTGGCGGTGATTGGTTAATTAGTGAGCGTCTCATGAAGTGGTGTCTAGGAGGGCGAAGAAATCTGGGTTGTTGTGCTTTTCTTGCGAATCTAGATTGCGAGCCTTATGCTTTGGGAGGAAGTGTAGCGATTTTGGTAGTTGATGAGTTCGAGGATGTCTTTCCCGACAGTTGCCAGGATTACCACTGCATCGGGAAATCGAGTTTGGTATTGAGTTGTTTCCAGGGATAGCACCGATTTCTATGGCACCTTATCGAATGGCGTCGGTAGAAATGAAAGAATTGAGGAAGCAACTTCAGGAGCTTGCTGATAAAGGGTACATTTGTAATAGTACATCTCTGTGGGGAGCACCGATTTTGTTTACTAAGAAACATGATGGGACTCTCAAGTTGTGTGTAGATTATCGGCAACTGAATCGTGTCACAGTGAAGAATAAGTATCCCTTGCCTAGGATTGATGAGTTGTTTGATCAGTTGGGAGGTTCACAGTACTTCTCAAAGATTGATTTGCATTCAGGGTACCATCAACTCAGGATTAAGGAAAAGGATATTCCCAAGGCATCTTTTAGGACTCGGTACGGGCATTTTGAGTTTCTGGTTATGTCGTTTGGGTTGACAAATGCTCCGGTAGCTTTCATGGATTTGATGAACATGATATTTAGGCTGTATTTGGATCAGTTCGTGATCGTGTTCATCGATGACATTCTTGTGTATTCTAAGACTTGGGAGGAGCATGAGCAGCATCTCTGGATCGTGCTTCAAACTTTGCGGGAGCACCAGTTGTATGCTAAGAGGGAAAAGTGCGAGTTTTGGTTGACTAAGGTCAAGTTTCTGGGTCATGTCATCTTGGAGCATGGTATTTCTGTGGATCCGTCCAAGATTGAAGCTATAGTGGATTGGGAACGACCAAAGAATGTGGCAGAGATTTGCAGCTTCTTAGGTCTTGCTAGTTATTACAGGAAATTTTAAAAGATTTTTTGAAGATTGCAGCTCCATTGACGAGATTGGTCAAGAACAATGTCAGGTTTGAGTGGGATGAAGAATGTTTGCTTGCTTTTCAGGAATTAAAGAACCGGTTGACTTCAACTCCAGTGTTGGTTATTCTTAGTAGTGACGAGCCGTATGAAGCAGATGCTTCAGGACGCAGGCTTGGGTGCATGTTGATGCAGCATGGACGTGTAGTAGCATACGGATCGAGACAGCTACGACCTCACGAGTGGAATTATCCTACTCATGACTTGGAGCTCGCGGCAGTGATTCATGCATTGAAGATTTGGAGATGTTATTTGTATGGAGCGTCATTTTAGGTCTTCTCCGATCACAAGAGTTTGAGGTATCTGTTCACTCAGAGGGATCGTAATTTGAGGCAGCGTAGATGGATAGAGTATAGGGAGGATTATGATTTTGCATTGCAGCATCATCCCGGGAAAGCTAATGTGGTTGCGGATGCGCTTATCATGAAGTCTTTAGGGATTCTCACTTGTCTGGCTTTTGAGGACTGGAGCAGGGATGCGACAATGAGCGAGTATGGGCTACAGTATCATGAAGACTATGATCGAGTTTCGGTATATCATGTGGAGGCGACCCCAGCTCTTATTCAGATGGTGAACCAAAATCAGTGGCAGGATCAGCATTTGTAGGGGATTTGGTAGCGAATTCAGAACGGGGAGTAGTTTGAAGAATGGAGCGTGCATGTAGATGGATCGTTGTATTTCCGGGAGCGTCTTGCAGTTCCAGCTATCGCCGAGGTGACGAAAGCCGTTTTGGACAAAGCTCATAGGTCTCAGTTTGCTATTCATCCGGGGAGCACAAAGATGTATCGCGATTTGAAGAGGCAATATTGGTGGAGAGGCATGAAGAAAGATGTTCGAGAGTACGTGGCCAAGTGTATGACATGTCTTTAGGTGAAAGTCGAGCATCAGAAGCCGACAGGTCAGCTTCAGCCGCTTCCTATTCCAGGGTGGAAATGGGAGCATGTGACGGTGGATTTTCTCACAGGTTTGCTGAGGACGGAGCAGCGGCATGACGCAGTTTGGGTCGTGGTCGACAGGTTGACAAAATCGGCGCATTTCATTCCGTTCAGGTCGACATGTTTGAGGAGGATCCTCGGGACACCAGGTTGCATGGAGTTCCTTTATCCATCACTTCTGATTGAGACACCAGGTTTAATGCTAAGTACTGGAGGAGTTTTCAGGAGGCTTTAGGTACGGATTTGAACTTCAGTACGGCGTTTCATCCTCAGACTGATGGGCAGTCTAAGTGGGTTATTCATATTCTTGAGGATATGTTGCATGCCTGTGTGTTAGACTTCGGCGGGAATTGGAAGAAATATTTGCATCTGGCGGAGTTCACGTACAATAATAGCTATTAGGCGAGTGTTGGTATGGCACCGTTTGAGGCATTGTATGGGCGACCGTGTCAGTCACCGGTGTGTTGGGCAGTGCCAGAAGACAGGGTTATTCTTGGTCCGGATGAGATCCGTGATAGCAACGAGAAAGTCGCTATGATTTGAGGTCGATTGAGGGCAGCTCAGAGTCGACAGAAGAGTTACGCGGATAGGAGACGTAGACCCTTAGAGTTCGCGGTTGGAGATTTTGTTCACTTGAAGGTTTCGCCTCGTAAAGGAACTATGTGGTTCGAAGTGAGTGGAAAGCTTGCACCGTGGTATATTGGACGGTTCGAGATCACTCAGCGTATTGGCGTGGTTGCTTATCGGCTTGATCTTCTGCCCAAACTTTCTCATGTTCACGATGTGTTTCATGTGTCGATGCTTAGGCAATGTCCACCTGAGCAGGGTAAGATAGTTTCATTTCGTGATGTGTAGGTTCGGGAAGATACGACATACGAGGAAGTGCCGATTCAGATCGTCGATCGAAAAGTGGTCAGTTTGCGTCATCATGAAGCCACCAGAGAACTAGAGTCGAGTATGCAGGAATTGTATCCGCATTTGTTTTGTTTCTGAATTGAGTTGTAAATTTCGAGGGCAAAATTTCTTTTAGGGGTAGAGAGTTGTAACACCCCGAGATTTATTTAATGTTATTGTAATGTAAAATGATGAATTAGTGTGTCATAATTAATGTTTCAACATTAATTTGATTATTTGGTTGAATTTTGAATTTTTGGTTGTTTTGTTAATTTGATAAATTCAAATGATTTCTTATTGTCTTAAAACGTTGTTTTGAGTTTTAAAACACAACCGTTTGTAAAATGTTAAAAATATTCCGTTTTACAAAACCGTGGGTGGCATTTGGTTTTCGTATAGCAAAATCACCCACTATTTCTCTCTATGTATTCTCTCTCCTCTCCCTCTTTCTTCATTCTCAGCTCTCACTCTCTCTCTCCTCTCTCTCTTGCCCGTGAGCCCCCTCTTTCCTTCTCTCTCGGCTTCTCTCATTCTCTCTCAATTCTCTCTTAAATTTTTGAAACAAAATTCAAGTCCAAGCTTCGGGTTAGCTAGAAGGAAGCTCAGGAACGTGATTTGGCAACTGAGAACGCGGATTGAAGCTTCGATTCGAGATTAGTTTTGAATTTCTAAACTTTTTCCAAAATTTTCAATTTTGTGCATTTTTAAAATTTAAGTTCGTTTGAGCTTAGAAAACTCTTGGTTTGAGTTAAATGAACTTAGAACAACTAGAATCTAAGCTTAGATTGAAGAAAAAAGGATTGGATTCAAGATTTTTCATTTTTCTCCTCATTTTCCCATTTTCGGATTTTTGAGATTTTTGAGTTTAAATCTTGTTTAAATGAGTTCAAAAGTGTTCTAGCATGTTTTTCTATCATCTATGATTGTTTTCCATGCCTGAGGTTTGAGAAAAATAGGTTAAAATCAAGATTTGGATTTTGGGCGATTGAAAACCCGTGGCTGGGATTTTTGGGTTTTCCCAGTTCGATAGGTTGAACTACGTGTTCGGCAGGCCGGATTCAAAGGATCGGCTGGCCGGAGTTCATCTGTCCGGCAGGCCGAACCTGGGAATGTCCGGCCGACCGGACTTGATTTTCGACAGGCCGAGCAGTTCGGTTGGCCAAAGCAGGGAGTCCGACAGGCCGGCCGGGCATGGGAAATTTTGTGATTTTTCACCCGTTTTCACTATTTTGAACCCCGATTTAAATTCCAACCTTGTAGAATGATTTTATAGATACAAATGGCACACTATGACATCATGAAATGGTTTAGTAACATAGAATGTCTCGAACTAGATATTGATCGACTTAATTTGTATCTAGGATCGTTCGTGGTTTCACGAAGCTAACATATAGTAGACCGGGATTTACGGTGTGGGGCACTAGCACGAGTATCGAGGTAGGACTTCTACCCCATTCCTTGGTAGCCTAGTTTCAAAATGATTTGGTTTTGAAAAGGATGTCTATAGAAATGTTTTCAACAGTTGATTGAAAATGAATTTATCAGTTATATATTAACAAACTGTGAACTGAAATGAACTCCATAATAAATATAAATGATAATACTCGGTAATTGGGTGTTGAATAATGATGAAAATAAACATAAGGGCATGATGCCATATCAGAGATCGGGTCGTGTAGTGATCGACCTTGGGGGCAGGTCCCGGAACCAAGCTAGGCCACTACGGTGGTGATATCCTTATGGTTTGTCTAAGAGAAAGAAAATGATGATGTTTCTGGTCGACCTAATAAACTATTTTGGGTAAGAACATTTTTATTTAAATTTATTTATTTATTCAATGTTTCTTTTAAAAAATTCCTTTGATAATGAGATTCTCCTTTAAATTAAATAATTTATTAAAATATAGTCCTACTGAGCCTTCCGCTCACGTTTTATTTGTTTTAAACTTCCCTCTCTAGGTGGAATCCCATTTAGGTTCGGAGAGGATTCAACGGACCGAACCCAAGAGCAGTAGAAGGATTAGTATATCATTTGTATTATTTGAACAAGGCATGTAATATTCTAAACTTTCCTTGTGTTTGGACTGTAATTGTATTATTATATTGTTAGTACCATGTGTGTGCACAAGTTGTGGGTCAGTGGGACCCATACTCACTATATTTACTATTTATTTTTCATGCAATGGTTTTCCTGAAACTTTCACGTTATATTATTTGATTGAACCCCTAAAACTCTTGATTTTAATTAAATTCTCCTTTAATTAATTCAAATAATCCGCCACGTCACCTCCCGTACTTCAGGACGTGACAAAACGGCGTCTAGTTCACCGAAAAAATTGAAAAATCCATCAAGGGAAGGTACCTCAGCCCAATGGAATTTGGTAATGATCGGACCGGCGAGGGGATGGTTATGTAACACCGATTTTGAAGGCACATTGTTCAAAAGATAACATGCGGTTTGTAGTGCATATCCCCAAAAGGATAAAGGCAATGATGAATAACTCATCATGGACCGAATCATGTCCAACAAAGTCATATTTCTTCTCTCCGCTACGCTATTCTTCTATGAAGTGCCCGACACAGTCAAATGGTATAAAATCCCATTCTCTAATAAGTGTTCCAAGAACTCATTAGAAAGGTATTCCCCACCTCGATCAGATCGAAGTGTTTTTATGGGTCAACCCAAAAGCTTTTTCACTTCAGCCCGAAACTCCCTGAACTTGTCAAAAGTTTCACTTTTGTGGGGCATCTGGTACACATACCCATATCTTGAGTAATCGTCAATAAAAGTAATGAAATACTCATACTCTCCTCGTGCCTAGATGTTCATCGGTTTGCAAACATCACTATGCACAAGTTCTAGAACCCCTTCAGCCCTATTGCCCTTAGACCCGAATGGTCTTTTGGTCATTTTATCCTTCAAACAAGATTCACATTGAGGTATAGATTCCATCTTTAAGTGACTTTAAGGTCCATCCCTTACCAACCTTTGAATCCTATTCAGGTTAATATGACCAAGGCGCAAATGCCAAAGATAAGTCTTATTGGAGTGAGAAGTTTTAAGTCTTTTAGAGTTATTATCATTTATCTCAGCATTAAGCAATAAGTCCATCTTAGGTTTGATAAAATATAGATTATTTTGCATCCATCCAGAACAGATAAAAGATTTATTTTTACGAATCACCACTTTATCATTAAAAGAAACCAAGTTGGAGTCTTTAAAAAAACAAGCTACTAAAATTAAATTCCTTTTAAATTTTGGAACATAAAAACAATCTCGCAAAAATAAATTCCTATAATTATCAAAATAAAGATGGACGTCTCCCACTGCTTCCACTGAGACCAAGGATCCATCGCCCATCTGAAGCGTGAAGTTCTCATGCAGTAGACTTCTCATTTCTTTGAACCCCTATAGAGAAACACAAACATGATTAGCTGCACTAGAATCTATGACCTAAATGTCACTTGATTCCTCAACCAAACAAGTTTCTAAATACAGAAGTCACACCTGCCTCCTTTGGAAAGGAAGTCCTTGCAATACTTCTTGATATGCCCTACCTTTCCACAGAAGAAGCATTTAAGCTTCTTTGGGTTCTTCTTCTTCTTCTTCTTGCTCTTAGTGGTAGCAGGAATAGAAGACTTCCCGTTCTTGGCTCGTTGCTTCTTTCCATTCCTAGAGTTAGGATTGGAACCAGAAGCAGCTACCATGTTGGCCTCACCACCCGCAGGAGACTCCCTGATCAGGAGTTTGAACTCCTGTAACTGTTTCATCAATTCCGTCAAGGTCATATCCCGTCTATTGCCCAAATTAAAAGTAGCTCTAAACGGAATAAATTCCTTAGATAGAGTCTCAAAGACCATAGTCATCTGAGTTTCAGCATCGATGTCGGCTCCATTGGTTTGAGCCTCAGCGAGGTAACCCATGACCAACATCATACGCTCCTTTACAGATGTCCCTGGCCTCTATCTACAGTTTAGAAGTTTTTGAAGCACCCTTTGACTCTTTTTTATGGTCTAGCCTCCAAACATATCTTCAAGATTATCCAAGATCTACTTTGCAGTCTCATAATCCTGATGTTGAGCCTGTAGCATGTTACTCATGCTAGCCATAACATAGCAGCGGGTTTGATCATTAGCATCTTTCCAGCGATCATACGCTTGGAATTGCTTATTAGTTGAGTCTCCCGTAGGCTCGAGAGGACAAGGGGTTGTCAGTACATATTTCAGTTTCTCAAAGGATAGGACGATATCCAAGTTTCATTTCCAATCATTATAATTCTCTCCAATTAATAGGTTTTTGTCAAGTATCGATGATAAAGTGTTTTTAGACATTTTTAATCTACAATAAAGAATCATATACCAAACATAAGCAAACATATAATAATAATTTAGTAACACAATCATGTAAAAAAAGAATACAAATGTGTTTATGTGTCAAAACTTTGAAAATATCACAACCTTACAATGACAATTCCCAACTCAGAATTCAACAAGCTCCTAGGGGAGTCATGCCAAATTCAATCAGGAACACAGATCTTCTCCTGATTAATATATGCCATCCAGGACCTGTATAATCCAACATATATTAATAATCGGTTCTTTGGCCATTAATTTTATTAACAGAGCTCCTAGGGGAGGTTAATAATAAAATTAACGTGAGTGTATAACCATCGTTTCAATATTTTATCCATGATTTATAATCACCACCTAGGGGTGTGCAATCATAAATCATGCTAAAATACCTTATCTTTTCACAGATCTAATCTGGTACATGATAGAAATCCCTTCCTAGGGGTTGGGACCACCATGTTCTGCCTATGGACCAACGATGGAGGCCTTAGGTTCTCTCTTCGAAAACCTTTTCCTACTCAATCTTTTGAAATCAAGGTTTTATTTTAAGAATATGCATGAACAATTTTAATATGAGCGGCATTTCCTATTCTATATGACATGTTATCAATATACATGGCAAATCATATTATAATGCAGACAAGCAAAGCAATCAAGCAAAGCTACAAGCAAAATAATAAATAACCGTAATATTATGGCTCCACCCTAGAGAATAGAAAAAAGATTACAAGAGAATAATTGAGACATATTATCGATTCTTCATCCTTGAATCCTCAAGCTATATCCTTCTATATGTAATACCCATCTTCAAGTCTTCAATCCTATATGAATCGAATACTTCATATTTCTGGTCATATCTAAATTTAATGTTTCTTAGAATTCTCCCAAAAATAAAATTAAAACTGCAACGAAAATACACCTTTTTTGGAAATTTTCCAACTCTCGGTAGATAGGCGAATCTAGGTGATCGGCCTACCGAACTGGAAGTTCGGCCTATCGTCAGAGCCTCTTGATTTTTGCCCCACTAATGGCCTACCGAACTTCACGTCCGGCCTACCCCACTGGTGAGTTCGGCATGACGACTGAGCAGAAATCTCTCATTCCAGAAAATACAATTTTTAATGTAATTCATCAATTTTATTTTTAACAATTCAAAAACATAAAATTAGAGACTCAAGAAATACCTGGGAACGCCATCATCCATCTTCTAGATTTGCCATCTAGATCTGTCTTCTCCAAATAATTATTTAATTACAAAATTCTTACAAATTTAAAAAATTAAAGAACAATTCCTAGACGGAAATGATAGTCCACCATCTAATTACATGAAAAACCTAGATACGCATTCTAACCTCTAAGGAACCATAACCAGTCTAAATTAATTAATTAATAATTAATTAAATAACCATTTAATCAACCATAATTAATTAATGAACATTCACCATATAATCCATGACAACATATATAATATATAAAAACCTAGAGTGCCAACTCTCTATAAAATTAAATTCAAGCATAGGAGAGATTAAGATCATAAAATTTATACATATAACATAATCACAAACTCGTAAATTTATGTAAAAACCATGGCTTTGATACCAATTGTTGAAAAAATAATATGCAGCAGAATTTAAAAATTTCTACATCAGAGTAATTTTCAAAACACAAGTTTGACATGCTATATGTATAAACCAGATCTTACTAACCTTTGTATGCCAAAGAACTCTCGTAAAACGTGAAGAGAAGTAACGTTCTAGAAAGAGAAGTAACATTTTAGAAGAGCCTCAACAAACTAGTCTTCTTTGCTATTCTCTATCCATGGCCGGAGTGAGTGTGGGCTCACACGTACAGCTCTTCCACTAGGTGACTCTCCTTCCAACCAATCGAGAGAACCCAAAGCAAGTGTTCGTGATTTGTGAACAAAAGCTCTCAGGAAGTTTTTAGATTCTCACTAGCAGAGTATCACTCTTAATCTCTCAATTGATCTAAGTAACTCTTAAGACTTACTCCCTTTATATAGAGATTGGTCCAGGGGTCAGTCCTTATCAAATTAGGTCTCAAAAACTCAAAACAGAATCAAGTTCAGATCAATATCTGATAAGATCCACATGGAAATGTGAGATCTTATCCTTCGTCAATCTGTAGGCCGAACCACCTGATCGGTAGGCCAAATAGACCCCATCGGTTGGCCAAACATGTCCATCGGCAGGTTGAACTGTTGAATAAAAATCTCGTGAATCTTTTATTTTTCACCTGAGATTCTATAGGATAAAGTCTCAGTTTTAATTCAAATAATGCAATAGAGAAGTTATCTGATCAAAACAACTTTATCTAGATAATCTCTAGGAAAATAAATCAATTTCCAATAATTCTACAAGTTCATCTTCATCTAATTTATCCAAAAAATTAAATCTGCCGATAAACAGAAAAGAATTATCTGATCCTTACAATTCAACAAGTTTATCTTGAATTAATTTTTATCACAAATTTAATTCAACCAATATACAGACATGAATTATTTGATTCTTTTGAATTTCAACCAATCTAATAAATCCGACATAAGTTACCAATTATTGGAAAAGCATGCCGTATCGTTACATGATGTTATGAACTAGCGAAGGGGACCAAATGGACCTATATAGTTCAGGCTCTTGATAATTATGAAACCCAAAATCCCAGATATACATTTCATAATTATCAACTCCAACGCTACTCTACTAAAAGCTTGGAATTGCACTCTCAAACTACATAGAATTACAAAGCCCGATAGCTAAGTCTTCATGACATATCATAGTGTATCGTATCCCCATATGATAATCCATAATCAGCTTAATGACAAGTTCTGTCTTACCTTCCCGATTATTTTTATCTTACATTCCATTATCTCACCATTGAAAAATTTATCATCCAAACACAGTATAACATTCAGTTACACCTATGTATCCAAATGGTTGAGCGCTCTAGTTTTTCAATTATAGGATAACACATATAAGAGGATATCATTACTCCTAAAGAGGAGCTATGGATTCCATATCTATTAATAACAGGTCTACGCTATCAAGAGTCATGCCTCCAATGTACCAGCATGCATACCCCTATCAAGATGTGGGTGTCACCCTTTGGTATATCAAAGACACAAGCCAAGACAACGGGCCCACTATTCATCTCAGGATTAAGATACAATACAATTGATTGTCTAAAGTGAATCGGTTTTCCGAGACAGAATTATTAATCCAAATTAATTCACTTTATGTCCCGATCAAACACATCGTCACATGTGACAACGTGCCAATGTTTCTATTCACAGAGTCCACCTCCGATGGTCAAGACAAACCATCGCCCAAAAGAGATATAGACAATATGACAATCTTTGCATGAATAAAGTGCCCAACTTTATTCCCTCGATTACGGATCTTATGATTTAGACCATCACCTTAAGAATCGTGTCTTCTGCATAATCCGTCCATCGTATGCCCAATTCTTAAGGTTTAGACCGATAGTCTTAGACTTTTATTTGCTTAACATACATTCAACAAATATGAACGTATAGAGGATAAGATTTGGTATATAAATAATAAATAAATTCTTTATTGATAAAAATGTCTTCAAAAATTTATTACATTTTTACTCCTTAAGGCATACATGTCTAATAGGTGCAACCTGTCAATCCGAAGCCTAGTCTTTTGCTAAGCCTCAATAAGTCCTTTAGCCACAATTTCACCAGTTCACCCCTCAATAGATGCATTATCTGGCACAAGTTTATCAGCCGTTGAATTTCTAGAGGAACGCTCCACAATATAGGGCACCTAGTTCAACTTGTGTGCAGTCTTCTCCACCGCAGTAGTATTAGTTGATAAACCCTAGACCCAACAATGCTAATAAAGGAAAAGGAAAAGCTCCAACTCAAGTCCACACCATAACTACAGGAAGTTTTTACGCTCAGGCCAGTAATGCGGTAGTTGATGATACGATTCTAGTTTTTTGATCTTTGGCTCGTCTCTTATTTGATACTGGTGCCACAAATTCTCTCATTTTGAATTTATTTGCAAATCCATTGGGATTAGAAATAGAAGAATTTGATGAAACTCTAATAATTACCTCACCCCTAGGGCGAGTGTATGAAAAGAGTGTTTGTAAATCCTATGAAATAATGATTAGGGGTGAGATTTTGAAAAGTGATTTGAATGTGATCACCATGAGTACTTATGATGTGATCCTAGGAATGGATTAGTTATCCTGATATAATGCCATTATAGACTGTCACCTTAGAATAGTGACCTTAGTGACTAATAGGCGGACAACGATCACTACTAAGGTAGTGCTAATCGAATGATGAGTGAACTATTCATGAAAACATGTTTTGGAGGACAAATAAACTTAGCTTGTTACACACTTCTTTTGAACGTAGAGGAAGAACTGAGTGCAACAAGAAGAAACACAGTGATACTAACGGTTGATGAGTTTGATGATGTTTTCTCTGACGATATACCTAGATTACCACCACACCAAGAGATCAAGTTCAGTATCAAGTTACTCCCCAATATCGCTCTGATTTTCATAGCACTATACCAAATGGCACTAACAGAGATGAAAGAATTAAGGAAGCAACTTCAGAAACTTGCAGATAAAGGATACATCCAAAATAGTACGTCATCGTGGGGTGTGCCAGTTCTATTTGTCAGGAAACATGATGGTGCTCTCAGGTTGTGTATTGACTATCAACAGTTGAATCGGGTCATAGTGAAGAACAAGTATCCATTGCTAAGAATCAATGAGCTATTTTATCAGTTACAAGGTTATTGGTATTTCTCAAAGATAGACTTGCATTCAGGATATCATCAACTTAGAATCAAGGAAGAGGATATTCCAAGGACGACCTTTAGGACCCGCTATGGACACTTCAAGTTTCTAGTGATGCCATTTGCACTAACAAATGCCCTTGCAGCATTTATGAATTTAATGAATAGAATTTTTAGGCCTTATTTTGATCAGTTTGTGATTGTCTTTTTCGATGACATACCAATCTATTCTAAGACCTGAGAAGAGCATGAGCAGCACCTAAGAATTATACTTTAGACTCTGCGGGAACATCAACTGTATGCAAAAAAGGAGAAGTGCAAGCTTTGCTTGACTGAAGTCAAGTTTCTGGGACATGTCAACTCTAAATAAGGAATTTTAGTGGATCCTTCTAAGATAGAAATAATGGTGGAATGGGAACGATAGAGAAACATGGCTAAAATCCGTAGCTTCTTAGGACTCGCTAGATACTACAAAAAGTTCATGCAAGACTTCTCGAAGATAGCAGCTCCATTGACATGATTGATCAAGAAACATGTCCAATTTAAATAAGATGTGGAATGCGAGTATGCCTTCCAAGAGTTGAAGAACTGCTAACCACCACCCCAGTGTTGATCATACCGAGTAGTGATGAGCCTTACAAAATCTACACCAATGCGTCAGGATGCAGACTCGGATGCATATTATTGTAGCACAGACAAGTTGTGGCATATGGATCACGACAGTTGAAACCTCACGAGTAGAACTACCCTACTCATGATTTAGAGCTTGCAACAGCAATTCATGTACTGAAGATTTGGAGATGTTCTTTGTACGGAGTGACATTTTAGATTTTCTCAGATCACAAGAGTCTAAAGTATTTGTTCACTTAGAAGGATCTGAATTTGAGGCAACAAAGATGGATGGAATTTATGGAGGACTATGAATTCACACTGTAGTATCATCCAGGAAAAGCCAATGTAGCTATAGATGCGCTCAGTAGGAAATCTTCTAGAATTCTCGCTTGTTTGGCATTTGAGGATTGGAGAAAAGATGCTATAGTAAGTGAGTATAGGGTGCAGTGTTATGAAGATTACAATCAGGTTTTGGTATACCATATGGAATCTACCCCAATATTTGTTCAAATGGTAAAGAAGAACCAATGGCGAGATCAACATCTTTCAGGAAATGGACGTGGATACAGAATGGAGAACAACTTGATGGATGGGAAATGCATGAAGATGGGTCACTATATTTTAGGAAATGTTTAGCGTTACCTGCAATAGAAGAAGTGGCAAAGGTTGTAATGGACGAAGCACATAAGTCTCAATTTGCTATTCATCTAGGAAGCACAAAGATGTATCATGATTTGAAAAGACAATATTAGTGGAGAGGTATGAGAAAGGATGCTCTAGACTGCATCGCCAAATGTGTAACTTGTCTTTAGGTGAAAGCTAAACATCAGAAGCCCAGTAGACAACTTCAACCGCTTCCCATTCCAAGGTGAAAGTAGGAACACATTACAATGGATTTCCTCACCGGTTTGCCAAGAACAGAGTTAAAACATGATGCAATTTGAGTCATTGTCAAAAGATTGAAGAATTCAGCTCATTTCATACTTTTAGATCAACGTGTTCAAGGAGAGTTCTTGGAGAGTTGTATCTCGAGAATATAGAAAGATTGTACGGAGTTCCACTATCAATTACTTCTGATAGGGACACCTGGTTTAATGCCAAAATTAGAGAAGTTTCTACAAAGACTAGGCATGGATTTGAATTTTAGAACTATTTTTCATCCTCACATTGATGGACAGTCTGAGCGAGTTATTAAGATTCTTGAGAACATGCTATGTGCTTTTATATTAAACTTTGGCAGAAACTAAAAAAGGCACCTACGTCTAGCGGAATTCGAGAACAATAACAGTTACCGAGCAAGTATTGGTATGGCACCATTCAAGGCACTTTATAGGAGACCGTGTCGATCACTAGTATGTTGATCAGAACTAGAAGATAAGATCGATACCGAACCTAATGAGATCTATGATAGTAATTAGAAGATCGCTGTGATTTCGAAGCGGTTAAAAGCTACTCAAAGCCGACAAAAAAGTTATGCTGAAAAGAGACGCCGACCTCTTGAATTCGAAGTAGGTGATTTTGTTCTCTTGAAGGTTTCACCACGCAAAGGAATTTTGCATTTTGGTGTAAGTGGAAAACTTGCGCCGAGGTATGTCAGACCATTTAAGATTACTCACCGTGTTGGTGTAG
Organism: Artocarpus heterophyllus; assembly: GCA_025403435.1. Classification (NCBI taxonomy): domain Eukaryota; kingdom Viridiplantae; phylum Streptophyta; class Magnoliopsida; order Rosales; family Moraceae; genus Artocarpus; species Artocarpus heterophyllus. The sequence continues at coordinate 6,981,037 of CM046339.1, read as the reverse complement.
TTGCATACCGACTTAATCTTCCTCCCGAGCTCTCTCATGGTCACAAGTGTTCCATGTGTCAATGCTTCAAAAATGCCTGCCGAAGCCAAGCAAAGTTGTTTCATTCTATGATGTGCCAACACAGGAGGACACGACCCACATGGAGTTGCCGGTTTAGATCATTAATTAGAAGGAATAAGTTCACGACATCATGACATACCACTAGTGAACGTCTTATGGTAGCACCACAGAGTTGATGAGGCAACATAGGAATTAAAGTCGACAATGCGTGAATTGTATCCATATTTATTTTGTTTTTAAGATGATTTCTAATTTCGAGGATGAAATTCCCTTTAGGAGAGGAGTGCTGCAACACCCAGTGATTAAGTAAGTTTAATTAGTACGTAAATTGGTGAATTAGTGTGTTTAATTATGATTTAAACTTAATCTAATCATTTTGTGATATTTTTCTAATTAATTCCACTTTTAATTATTTTGTTAGTTATCTTAAATTTCAAGACTTGTTAAGATTACCCTAAATGAATTTTTAGGCTTTTGTTAGCTCATTTTAAATAAATGTTGCTAATTTCTATTTATTTTATTTTACTTTATTTTTCAAAATTAGATTTAATTTTGGAACAAAACAATTTCTAAAATTCCCAATATGTCCCCTCTTGAAACCATGAGCTAAACATGGCTTTCCACCTTGAAGCTACTCTACTCTCCCTCTATTTCTTTCACCTCTACTCACCCTCACTCCCTTATACACGCCATACACTCTCTCCTTTTCTTCCTTTTTCCCTCGCTTTCCTATTTCTTTTTCTTTGTCTTTCTCTCTGTATAAACCCAAATTCTTCAAGCTTAGGAGCAGCTCTCCAGCTCTATTTCTAGCTGATCTGGGGCCAAGAAACAAAGCTCAAGTCAACTCAAATCAGATCAAAGTTCGAACTTGAGGTTAGCCCACTTTTTCAAAGTTTTAAAAATTTACTTCAAATTTATCTAGTTCTTCCTTGCATGCAGTAATCTGAGCACCCTTGAGCTTAAACAATGCTCAATCTAAGTTTGTGGGACCTAAATCACAATGAATCCAAGCCATGTTTCAGAAAAAATGAGATTAAACTAGTTTTTCTATTTTTTTTCATTTTTCAAAATAAATTGTAAATTTTCATCAAAATTTGTAGAAAAGTGTTTAAATATGATCTATTATGCTAGTCTTTTTGAGAGTTACCCATGCTTTGAGAACTAAGAAAACAAGCTAGATTGAGCTTTTAAGCTTAGATTAACCGAGACTCAAAATTTGGAATTTTTTAGATTTCGACATATCAGCAGACCGAACTCATCCTTCGACAAGCTAGATTCAAGCAGTTCGGCATGCCAAACTCATTCTTTTGCAAGCCGAATTCAAGTAGTTCGGCCGATGGTTTGTAGGCCAAACACCGGCAATTCGACAAGTCGACCACGCTACATAAAAATAATAATTTTTTAATAGTTTTCACCATTTAACAATAAAAAGGGATTTTTGATTTTTGTGAAATGATTATTGAACTCTAAAGGCACACTAAGGCACCATAAAATAACATACTAGTGTAGTGTTAGACATGTATGCCCTAAGGAGTAAAAATGTAATAAGTTTTTGGAGACATTTTTATCAATAAAGAATTTATTTATTGTTTATATACCAAATCTTGTCCTTTTTACACTCATAATTGTTGAATGTATGTTAAGCAAACAATAGTCTGAGATTGTCAGTCTAAACCTTTAAGAATTGGGCATATGATGGATAGATTATGCAGAAGTCACAATTCTTAAAGTGACAATCTAAATCGTAAGATCCACAGTCGAGGGAATAAAGTTGGGCACTTTATTCATGTAAAGATTGTTATGTTGTCTATATCCCTTTTGGGAGATGGTTTGTCTTGACCATCAGAGGTGGACTCCATGAATAGAAACATTAGCACATTGTCATAGGTGACAATGTGTTGGATCAGGACATAAAGTGAATTGATTTGGATTAATAATTCTATCTCGGTAAGTTGATTCACTTTAGACAGTCATTCATATTGTATCTTAGTCCTGAGATGAATAGTGGGCCCATTGTCTTGACTTGTGTCTTTTGATGTACCAAAGGGTGACACCCACATCTTAATAGTGGTATGCATGCGGGTACGTTAGAGGCATGACTCTTGATAGCATAGACTTGTTACTCATAGATATGGAATCCATAGCTCCTCCTTAGGAGTAGTGATATCCTCTTATATACGTTATCCTGTAATTGGAAAACTGGAGCACTCAACCATTTGAATACATAAGTGTAACCGAATGGTATACTGTCTTTGGACGGTAAGTTTTTTGATGGTGATAAAATAGAACGTAAGATCAAAATAATTGGGAAGGTAAGACAGAACTTGTCCTTAAGCCGATTATGGATAAACCTATGGGGATACGATACATTATGAGATGTCATGGAGATATACGGGCTTTGTAATTCTATGTAGTTCAAGAGTACAGCTCTAAGATTTTAGTGGAGTAGCGTTGGGATTGATAATTATGAAATGTATATCTAGGATATTGGGTTTCATAATTATCGGGAGCTTGAACTGTATAGGTCAATTTGGTCCCCTTTGCTAGCTCACAACATCCTGTAACGATACGGCGTGCTTTTTCAATAATTGGTGACTTATGTCAATTTATCAGATTGGTTACAATTTGGAGGAATCAGCTAATTCATGTTTGTTTATCAGTTGAATTAATTTTGTGATAAAATTAATTTAAGATAAACTTGTTGAATTATTGGGATCGGATAATTCTTGTCTATCTATCAGTTGATTTAATTTTAGATAAATTAGATCAAGATAAACTTGTAGAATTATTATGAATTCATTTATTTTCTTAGAGATTATATAGATAAAGTTGTTTTAATCAGATAACTTTTCTATTGAGTTATTTAAATTAAAACTGAGACCTTATCCTATGGAATCTTGGGTGGAAAATAAAAGATTCGCTAAGATATTAATTGGCAGTTCAGCCTGTCGATGAGGCCTATTCGGCCTGCCAATCATCCCGATTGGCCTGTTAATGAACGAAGGATAAGATCACACGTTTTTACGCCGATCTTATTAGATATTGATCCAAATATGATTCTGATTCAAATTTTTGAATCAGAATCTGATAAGGACTGAGCCTAGACCCAACCTCTATAAATATGGAATAAGTCTTAATAGTTATTTACATCAGTTGAGAGTTTAAGAGTGATGCTCTGCCGGTGAGAATCTGAAAACTCATTGAGAGCTTTTGTTCACAAATCCCAAACACTTGCTTTGGGTTCTCTCAATTGTTTGGAAGGAGAGTCACCTGGTGGAAGAGCTGTACGTGTGAGCCCACACTCACTTCGATCGTGGATAGGGAACAGCAAAGAAGATCAGTTGGTTGAAGCTCTTCTAGAACGTTACTTCTCTTCACTGATTGCAGGAGCTTTTTGGCACATAAAGGTGAGTAAGATCTGGTTAATTTATGCATACAGCATCTCAAACTTGTGTTTTGAAAAATACTCTGATATAAAATTTTTAAAATTCTGCTGCGTACTATTTTTTTAACAATTGGTATCAAAACCATGGTTTTTACATAAATTTACGAGTTTGTGATTATGTTGTATGTATAAATTTTATGATCTTAATATCTCATATGCTTGAATTTAATTTTATAGACTGTTGGCACTTTAGGTTTCTATATATTATATATGTTGTCATGGATTATGTGTTGAATGTTTATTGATTAATTATGATTGATTAAATAGTTATTTAATTTTTTATTAATTAATTAACTTATATTGGTTATGGTTTCTTAGAGGTTAGAATGTGTATCTAGGTTTTTCATGTAATTAGATGACAGACTATCATCTCCGTCTAGGAATTATTATTCATTTTTTAATTTGTAAGAATTTTGTAATTAAATAATCATTCAGAGAAGACAGATTTAGAAGGCGAATCTAGAAGAATGATGATGGTCCTCCCATATATTTCTTGAGTCTCTAATCTAAAAGATTGTTTTTTTGTTCCTAAAATTAAAAGGAATTTAATTTATGTAGCTTGTTTATTTAAAGACTCCTATTTGGTTTCTTTTAATGATAAAGTGGTGATTCGTAAAAACAAATCTTTTATCTGTTCTGGATGGATGCAAACTAATCTATATTTTATCAAACCTAAGATGGACTTATTGCTTAATGTTGAGATGAATGATAATAACTCTAAAAGACTTAAAACGTCTCACTCTATTAAGACTTATCTTTGGCATATGCGCCTTGATCATATTAACCTGAATAGGATTCAAAGGCTGGTAAGGGATGGAACTCTAAGTTACTTAAAGGTAGAATCTATACCTTAATGTGAATCTTGTTTGGAGGGTAAAATTACCAAAAGACCATTCGGGTCTAAGGGCAATAGGGCCAAAGGGGTTCTAGAACTTGTGCATAGTGATGTTTGCAGACCGATGAACATCCGGGCACGAGGAGGGTATGAATACTTTGTCTCTTTTATTGACGATTACTCAAGGCATGGGTATGTATACCTGATGCCCCACAAAAGCGAAACTTTTGACAAGTTCAGGGAGTTTTGGGCTGAGGTGGAAAAGCAATTGGGTAGACCCATAAAGGCACTTCGATCCGATCGAGGTGGAGAATACCTTTTTGCTGAGTTCTGAGGACACTTATTAGAGAATGGGATTTTATCCCATTTGATTGCGCTAGGCACTCCGCAGTAGAATGGCGTAGCGGAGAGAAGGAATTGGACTTTATTGGACATGGTCAGGTCCATGATGAGTTATTCATCGTTGCCTTTATCCTTTTGGGGATATGCACTACAAACCGCATGTTATCTTTTGAACAATGTGCCTTCAAAATCAGTCCCTAAAACTCCTCACGAGTTATGGACGGGCCGGAAGACATCCTTAAACCATATTCACATATGGGGATGTCTAGCTCATGTCCTGTTTAAGTATCCGAATAAGTTGGAAGCACGTTAGGAAGTTTACGTGTTTCTAGGATTTCCAAAAGGCCCAAAGGAAAATAAAGTCGTGGTTTCAACTAATGCAACTTTCCTTGGGGAGAGTTAAATGGAAGACTCTAAACCTTGAAGCAAAGTAGTGCTTGAGGAGTTAAGGAGTGATCCGATCACTCTAGAGGTTTCGAATGAAACAATTCCTATCGGTGTAGAAAAACCAAACAAACCTGAACAACAACCTGAGGGGCTTCGGCGTAGTGGGAGGATCGGGCGTCAACCTGAAAGGTATATGTTCAATAGGGAGGTCTTCTTCACTGAACCAGATGAACATGATAGGGATCCTCATACTTACGCAGAGGCTATGGAGGATGTTGATTCAAAACTCTGGACAGAGGCCATGAACATAGAGATGAAGTCTATGGAGACTAATCAGGTCCGGGAGCTTGTGAATCTTCTCGAAGGGGTAAAACCCATAGGGTGTAAGTAGATCTACAAGCAGAAAAGAGAAGTAGATGGAAAGGTCAAAACCTTTAAGGCTAGACTAGTAGCTAAGGGTTATACGCAAAAGGAAGGAATCAATTATGAGGAAACCTTTTTGCCTGTAGCCATGCTTAAGTCCATCTGGATTCTCTTGTCCATAGCTATCGCTCTTGACTACGAGTTTTGGCAGATGGATGTCAAGATGGCTTTTCTAAATGGCTATCTTGATGAGTCCATTTATATGAAACAACCAGGCTGGTTCAAGGTCAAGGGTCAAGAGGGTATGGTTTGTAAGCTACTAAAGTCAATTTATAGAGTTAAGCAGGCTTCCCGTTCTTGGAACATAAGATTTGATCGGGTGATCAAGACTTGTGGGTTCTCACAAAATATGGATGAGCCATGTGTTTACAAACACATTAAGGATGGGAAAGTGGTTTTTCTGCTGCTCTATGTGGATGACATTTTATTGATTGGCAATGACATTGGGGCATTGTCATCGGTCAAATTATGGTTGACCAAACAGTTTGACATGAAGGACTTAGGAGAGACTAATTTTATTTTCGGTATCTAGATCTTTCGGGATAGGAAGAACAAAATGATAGCTTTGTCCTAGGCCGACTACATAGATAAAATTCTCAGGAGGTTTGCAATGCAGGATTCTAAGAAAGGTGGGCAACCATCTATGTTTGGAATTACTCTTTCTAAGAAAGACTCTCCAAAGTCTTATGAAGAAAAAGCATGCATGAAGAAGGTGCCTTATGCTTCGGCCGTGGGTAGTCTCATGTATGCCATGCTTTGCACATGACCGGATATTAGATATGCGGTCTGGATTATAAGTCGATTCAGGCGGACTTAGGACCAAACCATTGGGTTGCGGTAAAGTATATTTTCAAGTACCTGAGAAGGACTCGAGGGTATATGCTTGTATATTTAGGTGAGGACTTGACTCCTCTAGGATATACTGACTCGGATTTTCAATCCTGCCTGGATTCTAGGAAATCAACTTTGGGTTTTGTGTTTACTTTGGGTGGCGGTGCCATAAGTTGGGGAAGTGCCAAGCAAGATTGCACTTTGGATTCAACAATGGAGGCCTAGTATGTGGCAGCTAGTGATGCTTCGAAAGAAGCAGTATGGCTCCGCAAGTTCCTTAGGGATCTTGAGGTAGTTCTTGGTATGGATAAGGTGGTATCACTGTACTGTGATAACAATGCGGCAGTAGCTAAGGCTAAGAAACCAAGATTTCACAAGAAGGTAAGCATATTGATTGGAAGTATTATGTGATAAAGGACTTCGTTGAGGGCAGGCATTTCACAGTATGCAAGATTGCATCAAGGACAATTTAGCTGATCCATTTATGAAGACATTTACTGGGAGAGTCTTCGAGAAGCATGTGGAAGCTATGGGGATGCGAGATTTGTTGTATTTACTCACTTGGTGCAAGTGAGAGATTGTGAAACATATATGCCCTAAGGAGTAAAAATATAATAAGTTTTTGGAGACATTTTTATCAATAAAGAATTTATTTATTATTTATATACCAAATCTTGTCCTCTTTACATTCATACTTGTTGAATGTATGTTAATCAAAACAATAGTCTGAGACTGTCAGTCTAAACCTTTAAGAATTAAGCATATGATGAACAGATTATACGAAAGACATGATTCTTAAGGTGACGGTCTAAATCATAAGATCCATAATCGAGGGAATAAATTTAGGCGCTTTATTTATGTAAAGATTGTTATGTTGTCTATATTCCTTTTAGGAGATGGTTTGTCATGACCATCGGAGGTGGACTCCATGAATAGAAACATTGGCTCGTTGTCATGGTCACAATGTGTTGGATCGGGACATAAAGTGAATTGATTTGGATTAATACTTATGTCTCGGTAAGTCGATTTACTTTAGATAATCATTTGTATTGTATCTTAATCTTGAGATGAATAATGGGCCCGTTGTCTTGACTTGTGTCTTTTGATGTACCAACGGGTGACACCCACATCTTAATAGTGGTATGCATGCCGGTACGTTGGAGGCATGACTCTTGATAGCGTAGACTTGTTATTCATAGATATGGAATCCATAGCTCCTCCTTAGGAGTAGTGATATCCTCTTATATACGTTATCTTATAATTGAAAAACTGGAGCGCTCAACCATTTGGATACATAGGTGTAACCAAATGGTATACTGTCTTTAGACGGTAAGTTTTCGATGGTCAGAAAATGGAATGTAAGATAAAAATAATCGGGACGGTAAGACAGAACTTGTCCTTAAGCCAATTATGGATAATCCTATGGGGATATGATACACTATAAGATGTCATAGAGAGTTAGCTATACGGGCTTCATAATTCTATGTAGTTCGAGAGTGCAGCTCCAAGATTTTAGTGGAGTAGCATTGGAGTTGATAATTATGAAATGTATATCTAGGATATTGGGTTTCATAATTATCAGAAGCTTAAACTATATAGGTCCATTTGGTCCCCCTTGCTAGCTCACAACATCCTGTAACGATACGGCGTGCTTTTTCAATAATTGGTGACTTAGGTCAGATTTATCAGATTGGTTAAATTTTGGAAGAATCAGATAATTCATGTTTGTTTATCGGTTGAATTAATTTTGTGATAAAATTAATTTAAGATAAACTTGTTGAATTATTGGGATCGGATAATTCTTGTCTGTTTATCGGTTGATTTAATTTTGGATAAATTAGATCAAGATAAACTTGTAGAATTATTAGGAATTCATTTATTTTCTTAGAGATTATCTAGATAAAGTTGTTTTGATCAGATAACTTTTCTATTAGGTTATTTGAATTAAAACTGAGACCTTATCCTATTGAATCTTGGGTGGAAATAAAAGATTCGCTGAGATATTAATCGGCAGTTCGACCTACCAATGAGGCCTATTCAGCCTGCCGATCATCCTGATCAGCCTGCCGATGAGCGAAGGATAAGATCACACGTTTTTATGCAGATCTTATCAAATATTGATCCGAATTTGATTCTGATTCAAATTTTTGAGTCCTAATCTGATAAGGACTGACCCTAGACCCAACCCCTATAAATATGGAATAAGTCTTAAGACTTATTTAGATCAGTTGAGAGTCTAAGAGTGATACTCTGCTCGTGAGAATCTGAAAACTCACTAACAGCTTTTGTTCACAAATCACAAACACTTGCTTTGGGTTCTCTCAATTGGTTGGAAGGAGAGTCACCTGGTGGAAAAGCTGTATGTGTGAGCCTACACTCACTCCGATCGTGGATAGAGAATAGCAAAGAAGACCAGTTGGTTGAGGCTCTTCTAGAACATTACTTCTCTTCGCTGATTGCAAGAGCTTTTTGGCATACAAAGGTGAGTAATATCTAGTTAATTTATACATATAGGATGTCAAACTTGTGTTTTGCACAATACTCTAATATAAAATTTTTAAAATTCCACTACGTACTGTTTTTCCAACATGTAGAATGCTTTAAGTTAGGTAATGATGTATCTACTTCACATCTAAGGTTGTTCGTGATTCCGAGGAGCTAACGTGTAGCTATATAGGATTGTGTTGTATGTGTTGTCGTACTAGGTAACGAGGTAGGACTCTAGACCCTCTTCATTGTTAGCCCTGATTTTAAAAGAGTTTTCGCCACAACCTATTTTTTTGAAATTGTTTTGAAGGGATGATTGCGATGTAATTATTCGATTATTCTCAAAAATTATTGAATAATTAAATGATCTTAATGAATTGAATAATGAATATAAATGTGAAAACTCAGTAATATGAGACCTAAGTAATGATAAAAGTTCCATAAATATTTAGTACCAAACGGGTTAAGAACTCTGTTCGGAATGAGACATCAGTGCATGATGCCACATATAGAGATTAGGTCGTACAATGAGTGACTTTAAGGGCAAGTCCCAAAACCCAGTTGGACCACTACAGTGATGATTCATATGGCTTTGCATAGAATAAAATGGTAAATTTGTTTTTTGATGCTTGTTGAACTGAAATAGTAAGCTTGAAATTTTCTGAATTTATTTACAGTCTTTTATGGGTTTTGCATTAATGAAAATTTCGTTTATTTAAATCAATGTTTTCAAAACCTAAGTCCTACTGAGTCTTCTGCTCATAGTTTTATTTATTTTAAAACTTTTCCCCCTCCAGGTGGTTCACAACATACCACCAAGTAGGACGTTGTTGATTGTGCACATGGATCATGGAAGCTTTAAGTAAGTTATCTCTCTATTTAATTAAGGCATGTAATACTTGGATATTATTTATTTTTGGTTGGATTGTGGTTTGTATTTTATTCATATCAGTACTATGTGTGTGCACAAAGCCTGACTCACTATCTTTTGTTATTTTAAGTTGATTTAGCTTAAAGGCTATCATCTAAAAAAGTTTTAAATTTACCATATTCTTACAAATAACCCAAGTAATTAACAGGCGAGTGTAGTTAAATTTTACTTAATCAATTCAATTAAATTGCCACATCACTTCCCTACTTCACACTACTCTCAATGATGGCCTACGGCTAGTGACTCGAAGCTGCTCTAGCGGTGGGATGCTTGGGCGGCAATAAGCACTCCTAGGCGGTGCATGCACGAAGGTGGCAAGCAGAAGTGAGCTAACGAGGAGTAGCAGGGGGGCTGATTTTTCTCTGTTTTGGGGTGTTGTTCGTGGGAAAATAAAGGGAAAAGAAAAGAAAAAGAGAGTTGGGGATGATCTAATGTTGGGGGGTGTCTTTTTGGTTTATTGGGCCTAGGTCAGGTTTTAAATAACTCTATTAAAAGTATTTCATTTATTTATTTTCTTTCCATAAGTCTTTTCAAAATCTTAGAATGGCCCAAAGTTTAAAGTTCTATACTAATTAAAATCAAGGTTTCCATAGGTCCACAAAGTTTGAATCTCTGAACCCAGTCCAAACTGATTTTTTTTCCTAAACTGAAAGGGCAAAAAGCAGGATCATGAAGGTCGGTCATTTCCCATGAGCACCCTACTTTGGTTGGACACCCAACGGCGGCATGGGGACTCGAACATGTTACCTTACCATGTGACCTTACCCTTCCTATGTGAGAGGGTCTTTCAAGTCGAACTCCATGCCACTCCGACCATCCCCTTAGGTGCAATCCAAACTGATGTTCGATATATCAAAGTGGAGACCATTAAGCTTGAGAATTTAACAACACCCCTTAAATTTAGCCAATCTGAACACTTTTTTTATAGTAATATTGTTTTTCCAAATTCATCTTTTTAATACTATAATAACACTAATTCAGATTTTATTCCATGTTCAAATTTTATAGTTCTAAATATTAGTTTGGATTGCAATTCAACCACACAGTTCAAACAAAGAAAGTTCAACACTACGGGGGTGTTTAATATTATTTTTAGATGTTTTAAAATGTTTCACAAGTCTTTTAAGAGTACAAAAACAAAAATAATTTTTGATTAGCATTTGGTTAGCAAATTCTTTGAAAATGAGAACAAAAACAAAAAATAGCAAGAATGGTTTTTGTTAAGGAAATAGAAAATGATTTAAATTTGTTTTCTCGTTTTTCGTTCTCATTTCTAAGGCATAAACTTTATCAATACATGTTTTTAGAAATAGAGATAGACATTAACTTCATTATTTCTTTACATAAAACAATCTCTAAGAGACGTTGTTCAACCTTAAAGCACTAAGATCAAAGTGGATGGTGATATTTACAAGAGGATAGAGTACTTAGTCATAGGTTAGTGTCCACAGTAGATCAAGGTTAGTTGGAGTTGTCCATCATTTGTCAGGGTTATGTTGAAAAAGCCAATGAAGATCTTGATATATGGTGTGCCTTTGTGTCTTCCAATTGAGGGAATTAGGGCATGCTTTTCATCCATTTTGAATAAGTTGTATTGCGGGAACCTATTGGTTGTTGGGATTAAGTGTCCTTGTGATAGAGGCAGTATTTGTTGGAAAAAAGGTACACAGTAGAAGTTTAAAAATTTTATACCAGAGTATTTTCTAAAACATAAGTTTGACACACTATATGCACAAATTAACAATATCTTACTAACCTTGCATGCTGAAGAAGCTCCGCAATCGATGAAGAGAAAAGATGTTGGAGAAAGACCTCAACCAACTGATCTTCTTTGCTATTCTTCATCCACGACTGGTGTGTGTGTGGGCACACTCATACAGCTCTTCCATAGGTGGCTCTTCTTCCAACCAATCAAGAAATACCCAAAGCTATAGTTCGTGATTTGTGAACAACAGCTCTCCAGGGAGTCTCAAAGTCTCACTAGCAGAGCACTCACTCTAGATTTCTCAACTGATCAGAATAACAATGATTCACACTCCTTTTTACAGAGGTTGGGCCTAGGGTTCAGTCTTTATCAGATAAGGCCTTAAAAATTTGAATCAGAATCAATATAGATAAGAAATCGCGTCTAAAAACGTGTGATTAGAAATTGTTTGGTCGGCCGGCCGAACTAGCAGATCGGCCTGCCAAACTTACTCCATCGGCAGGCCAAACCTGAAGACCGGTTTGCCAAACTTACGATTTTTAATCCCTATAAATCTTTATTTCCCACCCGAGATTCTAGGAATAGAGTAGTCTTAATTCAAATAACCCAATAGAAAAGTTATATGATTAAAACAGTCATATCTAGATAATCTCTAGGAAAATAAATATTTCTAATAATTCAACAAGTTTATCTCAAATTTATTTTCACAAAATTAATTAATTTGATAAACAGACACGAATTATCTAATTTTACCAAATTTTTAGTCAATCTGATAATTTGACACAAGTCAAAAACGCATCGTATCATTACTGGATTTTTATGAGCTAGCAAAGGGGACCTGATGGAACTATATAGTTCAAGCTCCTAACAATTATGAAGCCTAATATCCTAGATATACATTTCATAATTTTCAACTCCAGTGCTATTCCACTAAAAACTCGAAGCTGCACTCTCGAACTATATAGAATTATGAAGCCTGTATAACTAAGTCTCCATGACATATCATAATGATTGTATCCCCATAGGATTATCCATAATCGGCTTAAAGAGAAATTCTATCTTACCTTCCTAATTGTTTTTATCTTACATTTCATTACCTTACCATTAGAAAACTTATCATCCAAAGCCAATATACCATTCGGTTACACCTACGTATCCAAATGGTTGAGCGCTCCAATTTTTTAATTACAGAATAACGCATATAAGTGGATATCATCTACTTCTAAAGAGAAGCTATGGATTCCATTTTTATGAATAATAGGTCTACACTATCAATAGTCATGCCTCCAATGTACCAGCATGCATACCCTTTTGTGCATCAAAAGACATAAGTCAAGATAACAAGCCCTTTATTCATCTCAGGATTAAGATACAAAACATATGATTGTCTAAAGTGAATTGATTTGCAAAGATAGAATTATTAATCTAAATCAATTTACTTTATGTCCCGATCCAACACATCGTCACTTATGACAATACACCAATGTTTCTATTCACGGAGTCCACCTCCAATGGCCAAGACAAACCATCTCTCGTTAGGGATATAGACAACATAACAATCTTTACATGAATAAAGTGCTCAACTTTATTCCCTCGATTGCGGATCTTATGATTTAGATTGTCACCTTTCGAATCATGTCTTTAGCATAATCTGTCCATCATATGCCTGACTCTAAAGATTTAGGCCGACAGCCTTAGACTTTTTGTTTGCTTATCATACATTCAACAAATGTGAACATAAAGAGGACAACAATTTGGTATATGAATAATAAATAAATCCTTTATTGATAAAAAAATCCTCTAAAAACATATTACATTTTTACTCCTTAGGGCATACATGTCTAATAATCTTGCACTTGTACTAAGTGAGTAAATATGATAAATCTTGCATCACCATAGCTTCCACCTGTCTCTCGAAAACTCTCACAGTTTGTGTCTTCGTGAATGGAACAGCTAAATTGTCCTTGGATGCAATTTTACAAATAGCAATATGCCTGCTTTCTATGAAGTCCTTTATCACATGATACTTCTAATTAATATGCTTACTCTTCTTATGAAACCTTAGTTCTTTAGCATTAGCTACCACCGCATTGTTATCATAGTATAGCGATGCTATCTTATCCATACTAGGAACTACCTCAAGATCCCCAAGGAACTTGTGGACCCACACTACTTCTTTTGAAGCATCACTAGCTGCTAGATACTCGGCCTCCATCATTGAATCTAACGTGCATTTGCTTCACACTTCTCCAACTAATGGCACCGCTGCCTAGAGTAAACTCAAAAACAAAAGTCGACCTCCTCAAATCCAAACAGGATTGGAAATCCAAATCAATGTATCCTCGAGTTGTTAAGTCCTCACCCGAATACATAAGCATATACCCTTGAGTCTTTCTTAGGTACTTAAAAATATGCTTGACCGCATCCCAATGGTTCGATTCTAGATATGCCTGAAATTGACTTACAATCCCGACCGCATGACAAATATCCGATCGCATGCAAAGCATGGCGTAAATGAGACTACCCACTGCCGAAGCATAAGGCACCTTTTTCATGTATTCTTTTTCTTCCTCGAACTTTGGAGAGTCTATCTTAGGAAAAGTAATTCCAGACCAAGATGGTTGCCCACCTTTCTTAGAATCCTGCATTGTAAATCTCCTGAGAATCTTATCTATATAGCCGACCTAGGACAAAGCTATCATTTTGTTCTTCCTATCCTAAAAGATCTAGATACCTAGAACAAAATTGGCTCATGTCCCTTTTGGATATCCTACAAACACAAAAACTTCCAAGCTTGCTCTCAACTTATTCACATCCCTAGACAGGACATGAGTCAGACATCCCTATATGTGAATATGGTTTAAGGAAGTCCTCTTCCCTATCTGTAACTCATGAGGAGTTTTAGAAACTGATTTTGAAGGCATATTGTTCAAAAAATAACATGTGGTTTGTACTGCATATCCCCAAAAGAACAAAGGCAATGATGAATAACTCATCATGGATTTGACCATGTCCAACAAAGACCTATTTCTTCTCTCAGCCATGCCATTCTGCTATGGAGTGCCGGCGTTGTCAAATGGGATAAAATCCCATTCTCTAATAAGTGTCCCATTAACTCATCAAAAGGGTATTCACTACTTCATTCAGATTGAACTGCCTTTATGGGTCACCCAATTGCTTTTCCACCTCAGCCTGAAGCTCCCTAAACTTGTCATAAGTTTTGCTTTTGTGGTGCATTAGGTATACATACCCATTCCTTGAGTAATCGTCAATAAAAGTGACGAAGTACTCATACCTTCCTCATGCCTGGATGTTCATCAGTCCGCAGACAACATTATACACAAGTTCTAGAAACCTTTCGGCCCTATTAACCTTAGACCCCAATGGTCTTTTGGTCATTTTATCCTCCAAACAAGATTCACATTGTGGTATAGATTCCACCTTTAAGTGACTTAAAGGTCCATCCATTACCAACCTTTGAATCCTATTCAGGTTATTATGACCAAGTCACAAGTGCCAAAGATAAGTCTTATTAGAGTGAAAGTTTTAAGTCGTTTAGAGTTATTATCATTCATCACAACATTAAGTAGTAAGTCCATCTTAGGTTTGATAAAATATAGATTATTTTGCATCTATCCTGAATAGATAAAAGATTTGATTTTATGAATCACCACTATATTATTAAAAGAAACCAAATAGGAGTCTTTAACTAAACAAGCTACAGAAATTAATTCCTTTTAAATTTAGGAACAAAAAAACAATCTCACAAAAATTAAAATCCTATAATTATCAAAATATAGATGCACGTCTTCTCCTGCTTCAGCTAAGACCAATGATCCATCGCCCATCCGAAGTGTGAAGTCTTCATGTAGTAGACTTCTCATTTCTTTGAACCCCTATAGAGAAACCAAAACATGATTAGTTGCTCTAGAATCTATGATCCAAATGTCATTGAATTCCTCAACCAAATAAGTTTCTAAATACAGAAAATCATACCTACCTTTTCGAGAGAGGAAGTCCTTGCAATTCTTCTTTATGTGCCTGACCTTCCTGTAGAAGAAGCACTTTAGCTTCATCAGGTTCTTCTTCTTCTTCTTCTTCTTCTTGTTCTTGTTCTTGTTCTCGCCGTTAGCATGAATAAAAGACTTCCTGCTCTTAGCCCATTACTTCTTTTCATTCCCAGGTTTGCGATTGGAACCAGAAGCAGCCGCCAAGTTAGCCTCACCACTAGCATGAGACTCCCTGACCAGCAGTTCGAACTCCTGTAACTGTTTCATAAACTCTGTCAAGGTCGTATCTCATCTATTGCTCAAATTAAATCTAGCTCTAAACGAAATGAATTCCTTAGAAAAAGTCTTAAAGACCATAGTCATCTGAGTTTTAGCATCGATGTCAGCTCCATTAGTCTAAGCCTCAGTAGGGTAACCCATGACTAACATCATATGCTCTTTTATAGATGTCCCCGGTCTCTGCTTGTAGTTCAAGAGTTTCCAAAATGCCCCTTACTGCTTTTTTAAGGACTGGCCTCTAAACATATCTTCTAGATTACCCAAGATCTGCCTAGCAGACTCATAATCCTCATTTTGAGCCTGCAGCATGTTATTCATGCTGGCCAAAACATAGCAGCAGGCCTAATTATGGGCATCTTTCCATTAATCATACGCTTGGATTTGCTCATTAGGGGAATCTCCAGTAGGCTCGAAAGGACACGGAGTTAATAGCACAAATTTGAGTTTTTCAAAGGAAATGATGATGTTTAGGTTTCGTTTCTAATCATTATAATTCTCACTGGTTAATTGGTTTTTGTCAAGTATCGATGATAAAGCATTTTTAGACATTTTTAATCTATAATAAAGAATCATATACCAAATATTAGCAAACATATCATAATAATTTAGTAAGATAACATAATCATTTAAGCATACAAATGTGTTTATGTGTCAAAACCTTGAAAATATCACAATCTTACTACGATAATTCCTAACTTCAAATTCAACAAGCTCCTAGGGAAGCCTTGCAAGTTCAATTAGGAACACAAATCCCCTCCTGATTAATGTATGCCATCTAGGGCTCATATGATCTATTATATATTAATAATTGTTTTCTTGGCCATTAATTTTATTAACAGAGCTCCTAGCGAAGGTTAATAATAAAATTAACATGAGTGTATAACTATCATTTCAATATCTTATCCATGATTTATAATCACCACGTAATACCTTATCCTTTTGGAGTCTAACCTGGTACATGATGAAGTCCCTTCCATTACCTATGGACAAACAATGGAGGCTGTAGGTCCTCTCTTCGAAAACCTTCTCCCATTCATTCTTTTGAAATCAAGGTTTTATTTTATAAACATGGATGAACAACCTTTTGATGAGCGGCACTCCCTATTCTATTATGGTTCCACCTTAGAGAAAAGAAAACAAAGATTACAAGAGAATAATCAAAACATATTATCGATTCTTCATCCTTGAATCTTCAAGTCTTCAATCCTACATAGATCAAATACTCCATATTTCCATTCATATCTAAATTTAATGTTTCTCAGAATTGTCCTAAAAATAAAATCAAAACTGCACCAAAAACACACATTTTCTAAAAAATTTACAGCTCTCTACCGGCATCCCAAACTGTGTAATCGGCCTACCGATCATGAGCCTCTAGCCTATCGAACCTCACAGTTTAGCTAGTCGGTCATGACAGATCGGCCTGCCGCACTAGAAAGTTCGACCTGTCGCCAGAGCCATCAAATTTCTACCCTACTGACAGCCTGCCAAATCTAAAGTCTGACCTGCCGATCTATAACCATCGGCCTGCCGGACCTAAGGGTTTGGCATGCTAACCGAGTAGAAGTCACGCTTTTCAAAAAATACAGTTTTTTAATGCAATTTATCAATTTTATTTTCAATGATTCAAAAACATAAAATTAGAGACTCAGGAAATACTTGAGGAACATTATCATTCATTTTCTAGATCTGTCTTCTTCGAATGATTTTTTAATTACAAAATTCTTACAAATTTAAAATTAAATAATAATTTCTAGACAAAGACGATAGTCTACCATCTAATTACATGAAAAATACATATTTTAACCTCTAAGGAGCCATAACTGGCGTAAATTAATTAATTAATTAATAATTAATAATAATTTAATCAACCATAATTAATTAATAGACATTCACCATATAATCCATGACAACATAAAAATATATAGAAACCTAGAGTGCCAACTCTCTAAAAAAATTAATTCAAGCATAGGAGAGATCAAGATCACATAATTTATTCATATAGCATGATCACAAACTTGCAAATTTATGCGAAAACCTGACTCGGATAGCAATTGTTGGAAAAATAGTACACAGTGAAATTTTAAAAATTTTAACTAGAGTATTTTTCCAAAACATAAGTTTGACATACTATATGCATAAATTAACTAGATCTTACTAACCCTGTATGCCAAAGAAGCTCCGTAACTGATGAAGAGAAAAGACGCTGTAGAAGGACCTCAACCAATTGGCCTTATTTTCTATTCTTTATCCATAACAGGTGTGTGTGTGGGCATACTCGTACAGCTCTTCCACAAGTGGCTTTCCTTCCAACCAATCGAGAAATACCCAAAGCTATAGTTCGTGATTTGTGAACAATAGCTCTTTGGGGAGTTTTAGAGTCTCACTGGCAGAGTACTCACTCTAGATTTCTCAACTGATTTGAATAACAATGAGTCTCACTCCCTTTTTATATAGGTTGGGTCTAAGGGTCAGTCCTTATCAAATAAGGCCTTGAAAATTTGAATCAAATTCAATATAGATAAGAAATCGCGTCTAAAAATGTGTGATCAAAAATCATTTGGTCGATAGGCCAAACTGCCAGATCAGCCTGTCAAAGTTACTCCATCGATAGGCCAAACCTGAAGACCAACATGCCAAACTTATAATTTTTAATCCCAACGAATCTTTATTTCCTACCCAAGATTCTAGGGATAGAGCGTCAGTTTTAATTCAAATAACCCAATAGAAAAGTTAGCTAATTAAAACAGTTATGTCTAGATAATCTCAAGGGAGATAAATATTCCCGATAATTCAACAAGTTTATCTCGAATTAATTTTCACAAAATTAATTCATCCAATAAACATACATGAACTATTTGATCCTATCAAATTTTCAACCAATCTGATAATTTGACACAAGTCACCAATTATTAGAAAAGCACGCCGTATCTTTTCAGGATTTTTATGAGCTAACAAAAGGGACCTGTTGGACCTATATAATTCAAGCTCCTGATAATTATGAAACCCAATATCCCATATATATATTTTATAATTATCAACTCCAACACTATTTCACTAAAAGCTTAGAGCTGCACTCTCGAACTATGTAGATCACGAAGCCATATAGCTAAGTCTCCATGACATATCATAGTGTATCGTACCCCTATAGGATTATCCATAATCGACTTAAGAATAAATTCTGTCTTACCTTCCGGATTATTTTTATCCTACGTTTCATTATCTCACCATCGAAAAACTTACTATCAAAAGGCAGTATACCATTCGGTTACACCTATGTATCCAAATGGTTAAGCGCTCTAGTTTTTCAATTATAGGATAACGCATATAAGAGGATATCATCTGCTCCAAAAGAGGAGCTATGGATTCTATATCTATGAATAACAAGTCTATACTATCAAGAGTCATGCCTCCAACGTATCAGCATGCATACCAACATAAAATGTGGATGTTACCTTTTGGTACATCAAAAGACATAAGTCAAGACAATAAGCCCACCATTCATCTCAAGATTAAGGTACAACAAATATGATTATCTAAAGTGAATCAATTTGCCAATATAAAATTATTAATCCAAACCAATTCACTTTATGTCCCGATCCAACACATCGTCACCTATGACAATGTGCCAATGTTTCTATTCATGAAGTCCACCTTCACTGGCCAAGATAAACCATCTCCCGTTAGGGTATAGACAACAAAACAATCTTTGCATGAATAAAGCACCCACCTTATTCCCTCGATTGTGAATTTTATGATTTAGACCGTCACCTTTAGAATCATGTCTTTTACATAATCTGTTCATCATATGCCTAACTCTAAAGATTGTGCATTTCCTTAATTTGGAAACAATTGTCTGTTTCAAAAAAAAAAATCAATCTCTTAGAAAAGTAACCAAGTAGAATTCTAGAAATAGTCCCACTCCTCTTAGCACCATTTGAAAAAAAAATTATCATTTTCATCTTCATATCCTAAAACAAAACTATTCTGAGACACACACACACACAAAAAGTCGTAAATTCTTTTTCGCTCTAATCTTTTAAGTGCTACTTTCTCTTTTGCGTGCAACCTCCATGTCACGATCATCTTCATATATTTTCTTTTACCAATGATCCATGTGGCTTGAGCGAGATTAAAATCACTAAAAAAAATTTTATTTTATTGACAAATATATCAAAGTTTCAACTTATGATAAATTAATGGTGCAGTGTTGTGTTTGTTTCAAGTTGTAACAGACAAAGTGGGATGTTCTCATATTTTAGCGTCAAATTTGAAATTAACCCAAAGAAAAACATTAGTGAATTGGTAGAAAGATACTATAGCCTAAATAATACAACTTCATGTAAATTTTATCAAGATTATTGTTTTTGTTATGATTTAATTTCCTTTTAAAATGGTTTAAAACCAAACAAACATGTCCAGCCCAGTACAATCTCATCAATCGTTCCTGTACTATCAGATTCGTTCATAATTTTTTGGAATAAACCTAATGCAAAAAGGCCTTTAAGATACACTTGTTGTGATAATGATTAACAATGATAATCACAACAACAATAACAAATAATAGTGATAAGCTGATGAGAAAATACTTATAATACGGATAATAATTAGCGTAGAAAATATTGGTGTACAATATGTGACCCCAAGAAGATGAAAGCTGTGTTATTTTACTTTGAATATTTGCTACATCTAAGAGCATAACATCTTATAGGGGCATTTACTATTTTCTACCCTATGTTTCAAATTTATTCAAAAATTGTTCCTTCAATTTTGATCTCACTAAATATATACCTTGGATTAGATTTAATACACAAACTTATACCTCATATAAACTAATAATTAATTTTAATCTTTAAGATGATTAAATTATCCTTATATAAGAAAGAAAAACTAAAAGTACTTTAAAAAATAGAGAATTTAAAACAAAAGAACACAAAAAATTCAATTTTGAGGGTATTGATGTAAGACATGTATGCCTTAAGGAGTAAGAATGTAATATGTTTTTGGAGACATTTTTATCAGTAAAGAATTTATTATTATTTATATACTAAATCTTGTCGTCTTTACATTCATATTTGTTGAATGTATGTTAAGTAAACAAAAGTCTGAGACTGTCGGTCTAAACCTTTAAGAATTGGGCACATGATGGACAAATTATGCAAAAAACACGAGTCTTAAGGTGACAATCTAAATCATAAGGTCCGCAATCGAGGGAATAAAGTTGGACGCTTTATTCATGCAAAGATTGTTATGTTGTCTATATCCCTAACGGGACATGGTTTGTCTTGGCCCTCGAAAGTGGACTCCGTGAATAGAAACATTGGTACATTATCATAGGTGACGATATGTTGGATCAGGACATAAAGGGAATTGATTTGGATTAATAATTCTGTCTCGGTAAAATTATTCACTTTAGACAATCATATGTATTGTATCTAAATCCTAAGATGAATGATAGGCCCGTTGTCTTTAATTGTGTCTTTTGATGTACCAAAGGGTGACATCCACATTTTAATAGTGGTACGCATGCCTGTTTGTTGGAGCCATGACTCTTGATAGCGTAGACCTGTTATTCATAGATATAGAATCCATAACTCATCTTCAGGAATAGTTGATATCCTCTTATATGCGTTATCCTATAATTAGAAAACTGGAGTACTTAACCATTTAGATACATAGGTGTAACCAAATGGTATACCTTCTTTGGATGGTAAGTTTTTCGATGCTGAGATAATGGAACGTAAGAAAAAAATAATCAGGAAGGTAAAACAGAACTTGTCTTCAAGCCAATTGTGGATAATCCTATAGGGATACAATACATTATGATATGTCATGGAGACTTAGCTACACAGGCTTCATAATTCTATATAGTTCGAAAGTGCAGCTCTGAGTTTTTAGTGACGTAGCATTGGAGTTGATAATTATGAAATGTATATCTGTGATATTGAGTTTCATAATTATCGAGAGCTTAAATTATATAGGTCTATTAGGCCCCCTTTCCTAGCTCATAATAAATCCTATAACGATACGGCGTGCTTTTTACAATAATTGGTGACTTTGTGTCAAATTATCAAATTGGCTGAAATTCGATAGGATCAGATAATTCATGGTTGTTTATCGGTTGAATTTGTTTTGTGAGAAAATTAATTCAACATAAACTTGTTGAATTATTGAGATCAGATAATTCATGTTCGTTTATCAATTAGATTAATTTTGAATAAATTAATTCAAGATAAACTTGTTGAATTATTAGAAATATTTATTTTCCTAGAAATTAAATAAATATGATTGTTTTAATTAGATAACGAATTAAAACTGAGGCTCTATCCTAAGAATCTCGGGTGGGAAACAAAGATTTGCATGGATCATTTACCGTAAGTTCAACAGGCCGATCTTTAAGTTTGGCCTTCCAATGGAGTAAGTTCGGTAGGCCGATATCCCAGTTTAGCCTAGGAGATCAACCTGCCAACCGAGCGATAAATAGATCACTTGTTTTCATGTGGATTTTATCAGATATTGATTTTGATTTGAATTTTTGAGGCCTTATTTGATAGGGACTGTCTCCTGGGCCTAACCTCTATAAAAAAGGGGGTGAGACTCATTGTTGTTTAGATCAATTGGGAGATTAAGATTGAGACTCTGCTAGTGGGGCTCTGAAACTCCTTGTAAGCTATTGTTCACGCATCATGAACTATAGTTTTGGGTTTTCTCAATTGGTTGGAAGGAGAGTCGCCTAGTGGAAGAGCTGTACTAGTGTGCCTACACACACACCGATCGTGGATCGAGAATAGCAAAGAAGACTAGTTAGTTGAAACTCTTCTGAAACGTTACTTCTCTTCACGGATTGCGGAGCTTTTTGGCAAACAAGGTTAGTAAGATTTGGTTAATTTATGCGTATAGCGTGTCAAACTTGTGCTTTAAAAAATACTCTAATATAAAAAAATTTAAAATTCTACTGCATACTATTTTTTCAACAACTGATATAGACCATTTTTAGGCCAAAACGGTTAGTTCAAATTTTTTAAAAAAGTTTAAAGTTCTCTTACTTTTCTATTTGAGGCTATTCTCAATAATTTTTTATGTTAAATTGAAAGTTGACAAAAAAAAAGGGTATAAATGTGTGTATTAAATATGATCTAAAAGTAATATTTAATGAGATAAAAAATCTAAAGGTATAATATTTAAATATACCTAAAACACAAAATATTAAGAGGTAAATAACCCTATCTTATATGATTGCATGTTTGCATTTCAAGGTAGTCATGTCCTTAACAGTCACAACTGTTGACACAGTCAATACTCCTCAAAGTTGAAAAGAAAATGGAAGTTTATATACATATATCTTCTAGACATCTAGTATATTCCTAAGGTTACATGGAAAATTGATTTTAATAATAATAATAATAATAATAATAAAACTGCTTAATTATATGCAAATGAAAAATGGGTTTTAGCTTTCCTCGGGGCTGAGCTCAATTGAAGGATATTAATACTAATGCATGTGGTCCATAAGCATCAAATCACGTAAAGGCATATGCTGAAACATAAGATAGAATTTAATCTCATCTGGACCACTGAAAATCTCGTATGAGCCAATCCACACACGTGTATCCTATTTATATGAGTGGATTAATATGAAGGCAGTGTTAAATTTAACATGAAGGATGATCTGAAAAGGTGGTTACCAAAATATAATTTGTCAATTAACTTATTATATATATTATATAGTCGAAAACACTTATTACATATGTCCATATTCCTTTGTTATATTATTTTTAATATAATAATCTATTAAATAGATATATAGCACTTTTTAAAATAATAATAAAATATAATAGACACAACTTAAAATAAATATAAGGTTTTCTATACAAATAATACGTATAGAAATATTTTAAAATAATAATATAATACAATAGACATGTCTTAAAATATATATTAGATTGTCTATACACTTTCATATAAACGAGCCAAAGGATCTTTAGTCACCTTCTCTTCTTTCCTCATGAAATTCCTACTTTTTCCTTCTTCTTCTTTTTTTTTTTTTTTTGGTTCTCTTTTTTTGTGTATCTTCATTTTTTTCTTTCTTTCTTTTTCGTATTGGGTTTTTTCTCCAAGGACCAAAGCTACTATACATTTCTTTTTGGAATATGACTCTATAAAATAACTTTTTTTCTTTGCTTTGCTTCTATTAAAATATTTTCTTTCAATTATCTTTAATTTCTATCCTTTTGATTGAAGGCTTCTTTATATTTTATTTTTTTCGAAGCACTTCTTTAAATAGTTTTTTTCTGTTGCTCCTATTAAGGATTTTTTTTAAATGTTACCCTAATTAATTAGCCTACTGAAACATTTTTTTTCTCATCTCTTTTTAAACATTTTTTTACACAACTCTTTTAATTATTATTCTCTCATGCAAATTTTTTCTCTAATTTGTTCTTATAGAGGTAATTTTTTAAATATAGTACATGCAAATATTTTTAATATATAAAAGGTATTAAAAAAATAAAAATCAAGATTCAAAATTTTGACACCCAGATAGAATCTTCAAAGTTATCTCAACAAGCAAGAATAAAAGAATAATAAATATATGGAGAAAAAAAAACAAAAGGAAAAAAGTACACTGAAAACTAAATTTGAAAATAAAGTAAACTATAAAGCATCGACATTATTATTTTCTTTGCATATTATTTTCATAATTTCATGCCAACTCTATTACTATATATATACACATATATGACTATATATACATACACAAAAATACACATATGTTTGTAAAAAAAAGAAAAAGAAAGTATATATAATCAGGTAAAGGGTAGGGAGCTTCATACTAAACAATAAGGCTCTCTCTAAAAATTATGCTATATGTATTGATTGTGGTGCACAGTTGCATGAATAACAGAATAATAATTCTATAGGATGAAATGGACTTTTCATCTTATAATCCCACGACAAGGTTAAAGGTTACGTGTAGACCTCACATGCATGGACAAGTATCAGTGATGTGACTTTAATTGAAAACTAGTGGAATTAACTGTCATTGGACAATATGTACATTTATGCAGACACATACTGTAACGTCCCGAAATTTATTTAACATTAATGTAATGTAAATGGTGAATTAGTGTGCCATAATTAAAGTTTTAACTTTAATTAGATTATTTGGTTGGATTTTGAATTTTGGTTGTTTTGTTAAACTGATGTATTCAAATGATTTCTCATTTGTTTTAAAATGATGTTTTGAGTTTTAAAACACAACAATTTGTAAAATGTTAAAAATACTCTGTTTTACAAAACCGTGGGCGGCACATGGTTTTCGCACAGTAAAACCGCCCACTGATTTTCTCTATTTATTTTCCTTTCCTCTCTCTCTCTCCTCACTCTCACGAACTCTCTCTCTCTCTCTTCACTCTCCCTCTCGGCAGCCTCTCTCTCTCTCTCAATCTCTCTAAAAATTTTGGTTTTCATTCGAATCCAAGCTTCGGAACAGCAAGGAGGAAGCTCGGGGACGTGATTCGGCGACCGAGAACGCGGATTGAAGCTTCGATTCGAGGTTAGATTCGAAATTTCTAAACTTTTTCAAAATTTTCGAATTTGTGTGTTTTTGAAATCTAAGCTTGTTTAAGCTTAGAAAACCGTGGATTTGTGTTAAATGAGCTTAGAACAACTAGAATCTAAACCTAGATTGAAGAAAAACGGATTGGATTCAAGATTTTCATTTTTCTCCTCTTTTTCTCATTTTCGGATTTTTGAAGATTTTGAGTTCAAATGTTGTTTAAATGATTCCAAACATGTTTTAGAATGTTTTTCTATCAACTATAGTTGTTTTTCATGCCTGGGATTTGAGAAAAACAGGTTGGAATTCAGATTTGGATTTTGGGGATCGAGAAACCCGTGGCTGGGATTTCTGGACTTTCCCAATTCGGCAGGCCGAAGTTCATGTTCGGCAGGCCGGAGTGATGATCGGCAGGCCGGTGTTCTTCCGACCGGCAGGCCGAATCTGGGGACATGTTCGGCAGGCCGAATCTGGGGACATGTTCGGCAGGCCAAACTTTGCTTCCGGCAGGCCGAACTGTACAGTTCGGCAGGCCGAAGCAGGGCGTCCGGCAGGCCGACCGAGGCATGGAAAATTTTGTGATTTTTACCCGATTTCATTGTTTTGAACCCTGATTTAAATCCCAACCTTATAGGATGATTTTAATGATACAAATGGCACACTAGGACATCATGAAATGATTTAGTAACATAGAATGTCTCAAACTAGATATTGATTGACTTAGTTTGTATCTAGGATCGTTCGTGGTTCCGTGGAGCTAACGTATAGCGGACCGGGATTGCGGTGTGGGGTACCGGCACGAGTATTGAGGTAGGACTTCTATCCTATTCCTTTGGTAGCCTGGTTTTGAAATGATTTGGCTTTGAAAAGGATTTCTATCCAAAATGTTTTCAACGGATGTTTGAAAATGGTTTTATCGGTTATATTTTTATATACCGTGACATGAAATGAATTTCATAATGAATGTAATTGACAATACTCGGTAATCGGGTTTGAATGATAATGATAACAAACACTAAGGCATGATGCCATATCAGAGATCGGGTCGTGTGACGAACGACCTTGGGGGCAGGTCCCGAAACCCAGCTGGGCCACTAAGGTGGTGATATCATGGTTTGCCTAGGTAAAAGTAAATTGGTGTTTTGATTTGACGAGTAGACTGTTCTGTGTCAGAACGGTTCTACTCAATTTATTTATTTATTTATCTGACGTTTTATTTCTGTATACTCCTGATAATGTTTTGTTTCTTTGCATCAAATTATTTTATAAAACCTAGTCCTACTGAGCCTTTCGCTCACGTTTTATTGTTTTAAATTCCCCCCTTCTAGGTGGTTTTCCATATAGGTTTGGAGGAGATTCTTCAGACCGGACTCAGGAGCACTAGGAGAATTTATTTATATTCAGTATTATTAGTCAAGGCATGTAAGGCTCAACTTTATTTGTACTTGGACTGTAATTGTATTTGTGATATTGTCAGAACCATGTGTGTGCACAAGTTGTGGGTTGTGGAACCCATATTCGCGGTTTTTATTCAATTATTGTTATTTGTTTAATGATTCTAAATTCTTTATAAAAATGTGGTGGAAAATCTTCTTAATTTTTATTTAATTGGATTCTTAAACCCCCGATTTTTAATTAAACTCTCTTTTAATTTACCTAAATATTCCGCCACGTCACCTCCCGTACTCCGGGGCGTGACAGAATGGTATCAGAGCTCAAGGTTATGAACCTTGGGAATTGTGCACACATAGGTTTGACAATGAAATACATCTGACAGTCCAAATTTTGTTTTCAGAAGTGAGAGAATGGCACCTAGACGTCATTCGACAGCTGACGCGGAGTTCGGAAATGATGAGGGCCTGATGAGGTCTATGATGGCGGCTTTCCGGCAGATGGCAGCCAGGGCTAGACCGGAAGACTCCAGTGTTGGTAGTCGGCATGCCTTCTTTAAGGAATTTCGGCGGGCGTCTATTCCGACTTTTGATGGCAATGGGGATCCGCAGTTAGCAGAGTATTGGTTGGATTCGATTTTGAAGCATCTTGATACCCTGGGTGTGCCTGAGGAGTATCGTGTAGAGTTCGCGGCGTATAAGCTCGAGGGTGGCGCTAACACCTGGTGGAAACAAACTAAGCGTCTGGAGCGCGGTGGCAATATCAGTTGGGACAAGTTCGAGGAGCTGTTCTATGATCGGTATTTTCCGCAGGGATATAGAGACCAGAAAGCAGCTGAGTTTTATAGATTGCAGCAGGGTGATATGTCAGTTCGGGAGTATGAGGCAAGGTTTAACGAGTTGGCTAGGTTTGCTCCATCAGCTGTAGCATCGGAGCGTGAGAAATGCATCAAGTTTCAGGAGGGACTCAAGGCTCCTATTCGGCGGCAGTTGGTTGCTCTACGGCTTAGGAGTTTCGGAGAGCTTGTGTCGTCGGCGATCTCCGTGGAGAATGATTACGTGCAGTATTGTGAAGATCGAGCCAAGGCTTCAGGAGGACCGCAGAGGAGTGGCAGGAAGAGCACCAGTAGTCGTCCAGCTCCGGGGAAAGGCAAGCAAGGCGGTGCGACCAGTGGCAGTAGCAGTTCGTCTGGCAGCGGGCGCAGCAATCCCTACAGCTTCCATTGTCATTTCTGTCAGCAGCCCGGACACATCAAGAGGAATTGCCCTATCAGGAGTGCTCGTCTTGGATCGCAGACCGAGGAGGATGCCAGTCGTTCATCTCAGCCTCAGCCTCAGACCCTACCTCCACCTCCGCAGTACCCGCAGTTGCAGTATCCGCAGTTTTCTCCTCAGCAATTCACATATCCGGCACGGGGACAGCAGCCGCAGTATTTTCAGCGCAGTGTTCCTCAGTATAGAGCTCCGAGTGCAGGTAGTGTGCAGTTGTCTCCATCTCAGCAGCATCGGCCGAGTAATGCAGGACCCAGCAATGTCGGTAGAGGAAAAGGAAAAGCGCCAGTGCAGGTTCATGCGATGGCATCTGGAGGGTCAGATTCTCAGACCGGTAACGCAGTTGTTGATGGTATGATCTTGGTTTCCAGGTCTCTAGCACGCGTTCTATTTGATACCGGTGCATCTCATTCTCTCATTTCGAGTTCTTTTGTACATGCCTTGGGATTAGAGATAGAAGAGTTTAATGAACCCCTAGCTATAATTTCTCCCTTGGGGCGGGTGTGTGTAAATCATATGTGTAAATCTTGTAAAATAAAGATTGGGGATGAGATTTTGAAAAGTGATTTGATTATACTCCCCATGAGTTCCTATGATGTGATTCTAGGAATGGACTGGTTGTCCAGGTATAATGCAGTTGTGGACTGCCAACTTAGAAAAGTGACCCTAGTGTCTGATAGGGGGACGGAAATCACTTACCAAGGTGGTGGTGATTGGCTAATGAGTGAGCGTCTCATGAAGTCATGTCTAGGAGGGCGAAGGAATCTAGATTGTTTTGCTTTTCTTGCCAATCTAGATTGCGAGCCCTATGTTTCGAGTAGTGGTGTAGCGATTCCGGTGGTTGGTGAGTTCGAGGATGTTTTCCCCGACGAGTTGCCAGGATTGCCACCGTATCGGGAAATTGAGTTTGGTATTGAGTTGTTTCCAGGGACATCACCGATTTCTATGGCACCTTATCGGATGGCGCCGGCAGAAATGAAGGAATTGAGGAAGCAACTTCAGGAGCTTGCTGATAAAGGATATATTCGGAATAGCACATCTCCGTGGGGAGCACCAGTTTTGTTTGCTAAGAAGCACGATGGGACTCTCAGGTTATGTGTGGATTATCGGCAGCTGAACCGTGTTACGGTAAAGAACAAGTATCCTTTGCCTAGGATTGATGAGCTATTTGATCAGTTGGGGGGTTCGCGATACTTCTCGAAGATTGATTTGCGGTCAGGTTATCATCAGCTCAGAATCAAGGAAGAGGATATTCCCAAGACAGCTTTTAGGACTCGGTATGGGCACTTCGAGTTTCTGGTTATGTCTTTCGGGTTGACGAATGCTCCAGCAGCTTTCATGGATCTGATGAACAGGATTTTTAGGCCATATCTGGATCAGTTTGTGATCGTGTTCATCGATGATATTCTTGTGTATTCTAAGACATGGGAGGAGCATGAGCAGCATCTTCGGATCGTGCTTCAGACTTTGCGGGAGCACCAGTTGTATGCTAAGAGAGAAAAATGTGAGTTCTGGTTGACCGAGGTCAAATTTCTGGGTCATGTCATCTCGGAGCATGGTATTTCAGTGGATCCGTCCAAGATTGAAGCTATATTGGAGTGGGAACGACCAAGGAATGTAGCGGAGATTCGCAGCTTCTTAGGTCTTGCTGGATATTACAGGAAATTTGTAAAGGACTTTTCGAAGATTGCAGCTCCGTTGACGAGGTTGACCAAGAAAAATGTCAGGTTTGAGTGGGATGAAGACTGTGAGTCTGCTTTTCAGGAATTGAAGAACCGGTTGACTTCAGCTCCAGTGTTGATTATTCCGAGCAGTGACGAGCCATATGAGGTTTATGCTGATGCTTCAGGGCGCGGGCTTGGATGCGTGTTGATGCAGCATGGACGTGTGGTTGCGTACGGATCGAGACAGCTACGACCTCACGAGCGGAATTATCCTACTCACGATTTAGAGCTTGCGGCAGTGATCTACGCGCTGAAGATTTGGAGATGTTACTTGTATGGAGCATCGTTTCAGGTCTTCTCCGATCACAAGAGTTTGAGGCATTTGTTCACTCAGAGGGATCTCAATCTGAGGCAGCGCAGATGGGTGGAGTACATGGAGGATTATGATTTCGCGTTGCAGTATCATCCCGGAAAAGCTAATGTGGTCGCGGACGCGCTTAGCAGAAAGTCTTCAGGGATTCTCGCTTGTTTGATTTTTGAGGACTGGAGTAGGGATGCGACAGTGAGTGAGTATCGGCTACAGTATCATGACGACGGTGATCGAGTTTTGTTATATCACGTGAAAGCGACTCCAGCTCTTGTTCGGATGGTGAAGCAAGGTCAGTGGCAGGATCGACATTTGCAGGGGATTTGGTCGCGGATTCAGAACGGGGAGCAGTTCGAAGAATGGAGCGTGCATGCAGATGGATCGTTGTACTTCCGGGAGCGTCTTGCAGTTCCAGTTATCGCCGAGGTGACGAAAGCCGTTCTAGATGAAGCTCATAGGTCTCAGTTCGCCATTCATCCGGGGAGCACCAAGATGTATCGTGATTTGAAGAGGCACTATTGGTGGAGAGGCATGAAGAAAGATGTTCGAGAGTATGTGGCCAAGTGTTCGACGTGTCTTCAGGTGAAAGCTGAGCATCAGAAGCCTGCAGGTCAGCTTCAGCCGCTTCCTATTCCAGGGTGGAAATGGGAGCATGTGACGATGGATTTTCTCACAGGTTTGCCGAGGACGGAGCAGCGGCATGATGCAGTTTGGGTTGTGGTCGACAGGTTGACGAAATCGGCGCATTTCATTCCGTTTAGGTCGACGTGTTCCAGGAAGACTCTCGGGGAGCTGTATATGCAAAACATTGTGAGGTTGCATGGAGTTCCTTTGTCCATCACCTCTGATCGAGATACCAGGTTTAATGCTAAGTACTGGAGGAGTTTTCAGGAGGCTTTGGGTACGGATTTGAACTTCAGTACGGCGTTTCATCCTCAGACTGATGGGCAGTCTGAGCGGGTTATTCAGGTTCTCAAGGATATGTTGCGTGCTTGTGCGTTAGACTTCGGCGGGAATTGGAAGCAACATTTGCATTTGGCGGAGTTCGCGTACAACAACAGTTATCAGGCGAGTATCGGTATGGCACCATTTGAGGCGTTGTATGGGCGACCGTGTCGGTCACCTGTGTGTTGGGCCGAGCCGGAAGATAGAGTGATTCTTGGGCCGGAAGAGATTCGTGATAGCAACGAGAAAGTCGCGGTGATTCGAGATCGGTTGAGGGCAGCTCAGAGTCGGCAGAAGAGCTACGCGGATAGGAGACGTAGACCCTTAGAGTTCGCGGTTGGAGATTTTGTTCTCTTGAGGGTGTCACCTCGTAAGGGAACCATGCGGTTCGGAGTGAGTGGGAAGCTCGCGCCGAGGTATATTGGGCCGTTCGAGATCACTCAGCGTGTTGGCGTGGTCGCTTATCGGCTTGATCTTCCGCCCGAACTTTCTCATGTGCACGATGTGTTTCATGTGTCTGTGCTTAGGAAGTGTCCACCTGGGCAGGATAAGATAGTTTCGTTTCGCGATGTGCAGGTTCAGGAGGATACGACGTACGAAGAAGTGCCGATTCAGATCATCGACCGGAAAGTGATTAGCTTGCGTCGTCGTGAGATACCGTTGGTAAAGGTCGTGTGGCAGCATCACGGGGTTGATGAAGCCACTTGGGAACTAGAATCGAATATGCGGGAATTGTATCCGCATTTGTTTTGTTTCTGAAATGAGTTGTAAATTTCGTGGACGAAATTTCTTTTAGGGGTGGAGAGCTGTAACGTCCCGAAATTTATTTAACATTAATGTAATGTAAATGGTGAATTAGTGTGCCATAATTAAAGTTTTAACTTTAATTAGATTATTTGGTTGGATTTTGAATTTTGGTTGTTTTGTTAAACTGATGTATTCAAATGATTTCTCATTTGTTTTAAAATGATGTTTTGAGTTTTAAAACACAACAATTTGTAAAATGTTAAAAATACTCTGTTTTACAAAACCGTGGGCGGCACATGGTTTTCGCACAGTAAAACCGCCCACTGATTTTCTCTATTTATTTTCCTTTCCTCTCTCTCTCTCCTCACTCTCACGAACTCTCTCTCTCTCTCTTCACTCTCCCTCTCGGCAGCCTCTCTCTCTCTCTCAATCTCTCTAAAAATTTTGGTTTTCATTCGAATCCAAGCTTCGGAACAGCAAGGAGGAAGCTCGGGGACGTGATTCGGCGACCGAGAACGCGGATTGAAGCTTCGATTCGAGGTTAGATTCGAAATTTCTAAACTTTTTCAAAATTTTCGAATTTGTGTGTTTTTGAAATCTAAGCTTGTTTAAGCTTAGAAAACCGTGGATTTGTGTTAAATGAGCTTAGAACAACTAGAATCTAAACCTAGATTGAAGAAAAACGGATTGGATTCAAGATTTTCATTTTTCTCCTCTTTTTCTCATTTTCGGATTTTTGAAGATTTTGAGTTCAAATGTTGTTTAAATGATTCCAAATATGTTTTAGAATGTTTTTCTATCAACTATAGTTGTTTTTCATGCCTGGGAATTGAGAAAAACAGGTTGGAATTCAGATTTGGATTTTGGGGATCGAGAAACCCGTGGCTGGGATTTCTGGATTTTCCCAGTTCGGCAGGCCGAAGTTCATGTTCGGCAGGCCGGAGTGATGATCGGCAGGCCGGTGTTCTTCCGATCGGCAGGCCGAATCTGGGGACATGTTCGGCAGGCCGAACTTTGCTTCCGGCAGGCCGAACTGTACAGTTCGGCAGGCCGAAGCAGGGCGTCCGGCAGGCCGACCGAGGCATGGAAAATTTTGTGATTTTTACCCGATTTCATTGTTTTGAACCCTGATTTAAATCCCAACCTTATAGGATGATTTTAATGATACAAATGGCACACTAGGACATCATGAAATGATTTAGTAACATAGAATGTCTCAAACTAGATATTGATTGACTTAGTTTGTATCTAGGATCGTTCGTGGTTCCGTGGAGCTAACGTATAGCGGACCGGGATTGCGGTGTGGGGTACCGGCACGAGTATTGAGGTAGGACTTCTATCCTATTCCTTTGGTAGCCTGGTTTTGAAATGATTTGGCTTTGAAAAGGATTTCTATCCAAAATGTTTTCAACGGATGTTTGAAAATGGTTTTATCGGTTATATTTTTATATACCGTGACATGAAATGAATTTCATAATGAATGTAATTGACAATACTCGGTAATCGGGTTTGAATGATAATGATAACAAACACTAAGGCATGATGCCATATCAGAGATCGGGTCGTGTGACGAACGACCTTGGGGGCAGGTCCCGAAACCCAGCTGGGCCACTAAGGTGGTGATATCATGGTTTGCCTAGGTAAAAGTAAATTGGTGTTTTGATTTGACGAGTAGACTGTTCTGTGTCAGAACGGTTCTACTCAATTTATTTATTTATTTATCTGACGTTTTATTTCTGTATACTCCTGATAATGTTTTGTTTCTTTGCATCAAATTATTTTATAAAACCTAGTCCTACTGAGCCTTTCGCTCACGTTTTATTGTTTTAAATTTCCCCCCCTTCTAGGTGGTTTTCCATATAGGTTTGGAGGAGATTCTTCAGACCGGACTCAGGAGCACTAGGAGAATTTGTTTATATTCAGTATTATTAATCAAGGCATGTAAGGCTCAACTTTATTTGTACTTGGACTGTAATTGTATTTGTGATATTGTCAGATCCATGTGTGTGCACAAGTTGTGGGTTGTGGAACCCATATTCGCGGTTTTTATTCAATTATTGTTATTTGTTTAATGATTCTAAATTCTTTATAAAAATGTGGTGGAAAATTCTTCTTAATTTTTATTTAATTGGATTCTTAAACCCCCGATTTTTAATTAAACTCTCTTTTAATTAACCTAAATATTCCGCCACGTCACCTCCCGTACTCCGGGGCGTGACACATACAGATATATACGGAGTTCTAATCTTATTAACTTTATTACATTATGCATATATGTTGCATTTACATGCGATTAATCTGTATTATTTTTAGCCGAGGGTTTAAATAAAATCCAAAACTGAATAGTTCCTAGAAGGGAAAAAAGTATTACTGCATATAAAGCAAGAGTCGTGGACAAAGGATGTTTTGGAACATGTACTTGCAGAAGAAGAGAAAAAGAAAGGAAAAAGGAGGAACAATATAAATAGGAATCTTCTTCATTGACTGCTAACTAAGTAGTTGAGAGAAGAACATAATGCCACATGTCTTTCCCGTTATTTAATCCAATGTTGTAGTCTGCAGAGACGTGAAAACCAGGTTAAATACTATTTAAAGTAATAATCTTTAGGCTTTTGGACCTTGTATTTGAGATTTGTTGGAAAGTAGTTTTTTAAGGTATTGTTTCTATAAATATTTCAAGTTTGTAAAATTAGAAAAACTATCTTTTTTAGAAAAACGGTCAATACTTAGCGGTAAATTAATAACGGACTGATATCAATCAACGCTTGACTAATGTTAATTAATAATTTTCCGAGTAATTTGATGGCAATCACTAATTAATTGGATATGATTGGCAAGCACATTTATTATTAATCTAATGGCTATCGATTATTATTCTTAAAACAAATTCTTCTAGTCATTAAATGAGGTGCATGGCCAAGTCCAACCAACACTTAATTTCTCTTTCTATTTCGGGATTATTAAGAAGAAAACCACGTTTTTCATATTGTTGCAAATGTACCGTCAAAGCACGTCTAATATATATGCAAATATATACCTTTTCTTACTCAAAACTTAATTTTGACCGTAAATAATAAAAATATCTCTAAAGAAAAATATAAAAAGAAAATATTATAGAAACTCTCATAAAAAAAAAAAAAAAAAAAAACAAGCGAATCCTAATCTTTATTTCAAAATATGAAAAATAAAATTTTTAATTTTTTTTACATTATATTTTTCCTCTTTGAGATATTTAGTCTTTTTGGCAGCATTGATTAGAACTAATTAGTTAAAAACCCCGTAGCATACGAGAGCTTTACACTATAGTAACTTTTTGCTTTTTAGTGTAGCTGTTAAGAGCTTTACACTATTTGTTAGTTATAATTGGTTCACACTATTTATTGGTTAAGATTAATTAGTTCTAACTTAGAGTCAAACACCCTATTAATAGTCAAAACTGACAGTTAATCAAGCAAATGTATGTATTTCTATCTTTAAAAAAATTCTACATTTACCTATTTACCTATTAATTAATATATCTGATAGTATACTTTTGCAATGAAGTGTGTAAAAAGGTGAAAACCCCTTTAAAGTATTTCACTTATATTTCGTTCTCTACGTAGGCTTTAAATCATAGAAACGTTTTAAACTGTCGTTTAGTGTAAAAATAACTAAGGCGATTTTAAACCATGAACATTGTTTTAAACCGACCTAAATATCCTAAATCTAAACTTTACCCCCTCACAAGTTCCAGTAGTTTTAAATTATTTTCTATAGTAAAAACATTCTCATTTTTTGTTCTCCTTTATAAACTATAGTTTTCCAAACACAATTTCCTGTTTTAAACCATTATTCATGTTTTAAACTTTTACATTCTAAATATCAGTTCAACATTTCTGTTGAAACTACAAACCAACTGTTTAAATCATATAGTACCAAACAAGCTCATATTGGTCAAAAGCAGCAATTGTCTGATAAATACTGGAAAGAAGAACATTAAAGTTCTGATTTATATGTTCTGCAACTACTATGAAATTTTGTTATATATAATAGCTTAATAATGAGTAATCATTGAAGAAATCTAGTGTGTTTACTGTGTTTATACAAGGAAAGAATTCCAAAACATGAAAGAAAATGAGACCTTACTATTATTAATGAGGAGTGCTAGCATCACTCTCTTTTACACTCTACATTCACAGTCACTACTACAAACTGTGGATTCCACGATGGTTTATAACCGTCTCACGACGGTCAAAAAACCATCATGAAAGCTTCAATCGTGGTACAACGTGGAGTTTTCACGATGATTTTTTACCGTCGTGTAATATGAAAATTGGCACGAGGAGAGGTAAAATGGGGTGGGATTCCACGATGGTTTCACGAAAAACTGTCGTCGAAACTGGGGATTCCACGACGGTTTTTTATGAAACTGTCGTGGAAAGGGGAGGATTCCACAACAGTTTTGTGAAAAACCGTCATGGAATCCCCCCCTTTCCACGACGGTTTAGCAAAAAAACCATCATAGAATCCCACCTTTTCCACGACAGTTTCTTGAAAAACCGTCATGGAAAGGGGGGAAACCGTCGTAGAAAATTGGTATTCCCCCCAAAAAAAAATTCGCCAAAAATTTTTGTTTTCCCAGGGGATGGCCAGTCCCATGTGTGAACTATTACAGCAAGGCCCTGATTGCATACAAAAATTAGAGTATATTGAAACTTCTAGGTATTTACAAGATCATTTACATTTGAACTATTTTTAGCAATTGCTTATCTACTATCTCCATCTATCTATCTAAAGAGCACATGCCTATTTACAAATTGTATCCACTCTAATCTATCTTCATGTATATCTGTATGTATATAAAAATCCTTTTTTTCCTAAGGCCTGTATACCACTTGTAATTATATCTCGCATGAAACGTAGAATAAAAAAACCATATTCTACATTTCCTTGTTGTCTTGGACACTTACGTTTGAAATACAATGTTTCGTTCGGTCAGTTTTTGACACCGTTTTCCGCTTGAAGCTTCCAATTGTTAAGTGCCCTAACAATGTGTCATTTTTAAATGAATTAATAGACGATACAAATATATGGGACTAAAAACATTTAATTTAAATTTATAAGAGAATGTTAATACTTACAATCTCGTGATTGATACAAAATCCTTACGTGGTGGGTGTCCGAGGGGGTCAAACCAATATATTTGGTCCTCCCATGACGAAATAAGTCCCAACATCCAATGTTCTCCAACATTGTATGGTAGGAAGAATAATTTCCCCCTCAGTGCGTGAGCTAATAGGTGGAGGAGTAATGTGGCGTGCTCTCTACGATCACTCTGTAGGTCTCTTGTAGCACTTGAAACAATGGCCAGAGATATGAAGCTGAAATTTTGTGCCAAGCCTTGAAGTTCACAATATTCTACCAAAAAACTACAATAGAAAAAAATAGTCAATTATTTAAAAGCACCTTACAACTCTACCTATATTTTAAAAATATGAAACAAGGATGAATCAAACTGCTTAATTCATGGTCGGGTGCGCCTTCCGGTTGGCCTTTTGAATCAAAAGTTACTTCAATTCTTAAACCTTTCTTTCTCATCCGATGAATTTTTTTCATTAACATACCCCTTCGCTCAAAGTCTACTTTTGGATCAAATTCAATTCACCTTTGTGGCTTACTGCATTGGTTTCCCTTGCTATATTGCGATGAAGATGGAGTGCAATCTTCGTACTCGTCCTCGTACTCGTCACTATCAATGGGGCGAGACATTGTACCTGTGTAAAATATTCCAAAACTAGCACATACATACTAATATTAAATCACAAACTACACATATTCACATCTTCACATATTCCATTTCTTACATTTTCACACAATTTCACATATTTATTTAATTTCACATATTACACTTATTCACAAATTTAGAATTTCAATTACATATTTAATTTCATAAATTGCACATATTCACATAATTTCACATTTTACACATATTTACATAACCTCACATATTACACATATGCACAACTTTACATATATTGACATAATTTGACGTATTCAAATCTTCACATATTCACAAGTTTACAATTTTTACAACATAATTTTACAAAATCATTTCCTTTCACATGTTACACATATTGACAAATTCACAATTTCAATTACACATATAATTCCACAAATTACACAGATTCACATAATTCCAACTCCAATTGTACATATTTACATATCCTCACGTAGTACACATTATGCACATCTTTACAACTTTAATTACACAATTTCGTAGATGGGCGAGGGGCGGGTGTGGGGTGGTGGGCTGGGCGAGGGGGCACGGAGGGTGGGGGGGCTGGGGGCCCGAGGGGGGTGGGGGGAGCTGGGCGAGGGGGGGGCTGGGCTAGGGGGAAGAGGGGGTGCAGGGGGTGCGAGGCTGGGAGCGAGAGGGGGAAGAGGGGGGGGGGGGTGTTGGCTAGGGGGGAATGGGGGGTGGGGGGGCTGGGCGTGTTATGGGGGAAGAGCGGGGTGGGGGGTCGTGGGGGGTGGGGGGGTTGGCGAGGGGGGCGCATGGGGTGGGGGGGGTTGGTGGGGGGGGTTGGCTAGGGGCGCGCCGGGGGTGGGGGTGGGGGTGGGGGCGAGGGTGAAAAGGAGAGAGAGAGGGAGGGGGAGCTTACCAGCGGTGGAGGTGAGGGCGGCCTAGTGGAGGTGCTGGCGACGTGGTGGAGGTGGTGGCGGCGCGGTGGAGGCGATTTTAGAGAGAGAGTGAGGGATTTTAGAGAGAGAAAGAGAGGTTTTAGAGAGATATAAAGAGGGATTTGAGAGAGGAGAGTGAGGCATATTAGGAACCTTAGGCGCGCATAGATATAGGTGGGTGGCGCGAATTTCAAAAATTTGAAGAATCCACCTTTCACGACCATTTTGTAGAAAAAAAGTCGTGGAAGGCTGGGTCTTTTATGACTAAATAGTCGTGGAAGACCTAGCCTGCCACGACTGTTTTTTGAAAAACCGTCATTGAAGATATGTCTTCCACGATGGTTTTTCACAAAAAGGTCGTGGAACAATAATTCTTCAAATTTTTGAATTTTTTTGAAAACGGTCGTAGAATCTATATATTTCACGATGGTTTTTAAAAAAAAACCATCGTCGAAAATACTTTGACACGACGATTTTTGCAAAAGCTGTCGTGAAAAATTTGTATTAAACATTTGCTACACATGATAATATTCAAATAAATCCGGATGGTGCACAAAGTGTTCTTCTAAATCATTGACCATGTCAACCATATTGTCTTGATCATCCATATTATCCTCCACAATAGCTTGCTTTTCTTTACTTAGTAAAGTTGGATTGAAATTAGACTCGCCATGAAAATGCCACGTTTGATAACTTCTTGTAATTCTATTTCGAAATAAATGTCCTCTAACAATTGGAATTAGATGCAATCTATGGTTTCCACATTGAACACAAGGACACCGAATTTTATCACCATTGGCATGACTTTTGGCAAAATTCAAGAACTCTTCCACACCATTCACATACTCTCTAGACAATCAAAAATCCCACATCCATTTCCTATCTATTTTGCAATACATAAATCGAAATAATAAATAGAAAATATTAAATTAAAATTAATTTCACAATATATATATATACCCACCTATATATATTAATTAATCATAAAACGGAAACACCACTACCGACAACGGTCACAAGTTACACATACTCATTATAAAATAAAGAAATCATACCCATGATCCACAATACAAATTTCACGGAATAAACAAAAAAATCAACAACTATTTATCAATTTCGGATTAATTATATAACAAAATCAACAACAATTTATCA
Organism: Artocarpus heterophyllus; assembly: GCA_025403435.1. Classification (NCBI taxonomy): domain Eukaryota; kingdom Viridiplantae; phylum Streptophyta; class Magnoliopsida; order Rosales; family Moraceae; genus Artocarpus; species Artocarpus heterophyllus. Next base: position 6,941,545 of record CM046339.1, on the reverse strand, counting down.
ATTTATAAGAAAAACTTACAATTTGGGCTGAGATTAAGTAGTGTGGAGGCGGAGAGAGACGGCGACAGCTGATTCAGACACGTCTGTGTCTATATTTAAGAAGCGAGTTTCTGAATTGTGTCTGAATGTCAAGGTGGAAAAGTAGTTTAAAAGTAAGATACTACGACGGTTTTATTAAAAAACAGTCGTGGAATACTGAGCCACCACGACGGTTTTTTGAAAAACTGTCATGGAAGATGGGAGATACCACGACGGTTTTTTGAAAAGTCGTAGTGTAAGAGTGGCGATTCCACGACGGTTTTCTAAAAAACCGTCATGGTAGCTCCCCCCTCTTCCACGATGGTTTTTCAAAAAACCGTCGTGGAAACCCCCCCTTCCACGACGGTTTTTTAAAAAATCGTCGTGGTAGCTCCCACCCCCTTCCACGACGGTCTTCGTTTTCGCGGGCATAACTCGCTGCGCTTTTCTCGCGGTACCACGACTGTTTTTAGAAAACGGTCGTTAAATAAGGGTCGTCTAATCCAAAATTTGTAGTAGTGAGTCTAACACGTAGAATCTACTATTCCCTTTTCTGTTTAAAAAATAATTTATCATATTAGTGGATTCTATGTGTCAACCTCTAAATGCATAGAGTGAAAAAAAAAATGTTGTCATGGTTTGAGAGTACTATAATTACAAGCACCATATTTTGTTTACAATTATTTACTACATAAAAAATTATACCTTAGATTCACGTACAAGTTCCCCTGAAAGAAATCACATAAAATAGTCATTGTACAAAATTTAGAAAACCAACTTTATGTATATTGTATAATTATTGCATCGATTATTTAGTTTTTGTCTCGCACCCAATAGGAGCTATATATGAACTTTCAGTCGTAATACTTGAGTAATATTACAAACCACAATATATTATATAATTCTTTGTAATTAATCATTAACTTTATCTAATAAAGTACTTGAAAATATTAATCATTAACTTTATCTAATAAAGTACTTGAAAATATTAATTATACAACGTATATATACATGCTATTTGACGATAAAGGCTTAGTAGACAAAGTTGGCGTACATTGATTGCAACAACATAAAAGTCATTTACTACATGGTTCTATCTTATCAAAATGTCCGTTGCGCCTTTCAATTCATGGCCTCACTCACAGTAAGAGTTAGGAACATAGGATTTTATGGAGGAAGAAAAAACGTATAGAAATGGGCAAGTGGGCTATTGTTAAATATGGATATTGGTCAAAGCATATATATATATATATAGTATATAAATGAGATGAATTGAGACAGGCAGTACAAGTAGAATGTCATATCATAGTATATGGTAGTGTATCAAACTGATAAATTGGTAACTCGATTATTAGATAATAGTAAATCAACATTTAGTATTTAAAAGATGCACCATTGTGAGGTCCTTTTTTAGGTTGCAAAATGCCTTGTATGCCCTTTCAATCCACACACATTAAAAAATAATGACATAAATGAAAAGAAAGAAAAAAAAAATCAAAACCAGACCAAACAAATTTATCTGATTTATGCGTACTTTGAAGGATTTTTTTTTTAAGTACAGCTTTTCGTTTAGTATTATCAAAATTCAAAATATTAAAGTACCAAACTACTAATTAAAAAAAAAGCGCATAAAGATACATGATCAAATTTTTCTATGTACCATTTTATTTATAATAATAACTTTCCCTACATGCATTTTTTATTAAAAAAAAGAGTAGATGCATCCAATAGATTATAGTTATAAAAATAGGTATAATAAGTTTTGATCATGCCTAATTTTTGTGCGCATATTGAGCAGGTTTTTTCTATTCGGTATCAACAGCTATAATTTGTCCTTATATTTTGTTCATTTTCACTAGTGGATCTAGTTAATTGTAACACTTGTTATTTTCCTAATGGGCATTAAGTTAATTAAATTAATTTTTAGTGTGTCAATCAAAAATTTGTTTCATTTAAAATCCATTTCACAATATTTATTTCTATCTATTTTTAAATTTTCTAAAATTCTATTATACTTATTTAGTATGTTTACTGAAAAGCCTTAGAACTTCTAATAAATTTTGAAAATGTCATTTTGGCATTATGGGGGCTAAAGTCTCCAGAGGAGACATGAGGATATCTTTTCCAACTACTCTTGACCCTTCTTTTCTTTATTTCCTCCGTGACATGCTCCAACATGTCTCCTCCATAATTGCTTCTATCACTTCTCTTCAAAGACTTCATCTTTTCTTCCTTTTTCTTCTACGGTTCCCACACACTTCTTCTCATTTCTTTGCTGAAGAAAAATACTTAGAAAACTTCTTCAAGGCAGCCATAAAAATCAACCACCATCACCTCCATTTGAGCAAGAATTTTAGTCATACCAAAGTCAAGGAACCTGTTTTGAAGCCATTTCAAGCTTCTAACTAGCCATAATCCGAGGTTAGAATCTTATGAACAAATTTAGTTGTTCATTTATAATTTTTTTTTATACTCAAGGATTATTCAAATTTGCATTCTTAAATCAAAGTTGTAATTTTATTTTCTATGAATTTTCCAATTTTCAGATTGGAAACTAGTAAACCTGTCAGTGGCAATATACCGCTCGTTTACGTTAAGTAAACCACCTGTTAAGCCATGTGATGATTGTAGATAGTGAACCTATCCTTTTTGCAAAAGTATACTGCTAGTTTGTCATAGTATATCACTACTAACCTGAACCAAGAACCCATCTTTGCTCACCACCTAATTCCTTAATGTCTTGCAACCTTTCTAATATTATCCTAAGTGATTGACGAATCTTATTAGGGACTTAAACATATAGATTACTTATATACATTTTATATCGTGTTAAGACAAAAATTGTTTACTGTGGTACTCAAAAGAGATTTGCATAAAAGCTTTAATGGCACACTAGTAAGATGGATTTACACATGATTTATTTATGAATGTGGTTGTATGATGTGCTTTAGTTTTAATTGTCCTTATGCACGCTTTAGGATCAAGGGAGTGTAGAGCTAACGTTAATTGATTTCAGGATTAAAAGATTGTTGATAAGCTTGAAAGGTAGAGATTCTATTACTCATCTTTTGTGAGGTTTTTATGGAATTAAAATTGATTGTTTTATTGCAAGATGTATATATCTATGTTGAACTGCTATGATAAGAGTATCACATATAAAACTATGACATGGACTCATCTTGTATTGTACGGCGAGAAACATAATGAATTGACACATGTTATAAATGGAGAAGCATAGTTAGGAAAACTAACTCTATAAATAATGATTGAATATAGAGAAATGGTGAGACATGAAGAGGGCGACGGTTACGTCATTAGGCACGAATACCCTAAAAGGTAAAATAGGGGGAAGGTGATGACGTTTTCTTGGGTCGAAAGTCCCAGAACACACTATGCAGGAATCGACTTGGTAAAGACTTGGGGCTTGATGTCCCTTCACCGGAACACCCTTAGAATGTTTAGAGGGTGATCAAGTGTGCCTATTTAGGTTTCGATGAGTTGAGTGATACTCTATTGAACGTAGATACCTAGGAATAATGATAAACTATAATATTTGCATATATGTATATATATGAAACTCGGTAATGATTAACTATGATATCCACGGAATATGATTATAATAAATCTCATAATCTAGATAATGGTGAGTATTAACTAACCATGCAGGTTTTAATGTGGTAATGATAAAAACCTAAAGGTGAGTAAAGATTTTCCCTCCTGAGCATATTGTTGCTCATTCCCTTATATTTTCATCTTTTCAGGACTCACTAAGTGTGAGGTGGCTTCGAGAAAAATAGTTGAGGAAGCTATGTAGCTATATTACATTGGGATTGCTTCAATTGCTAAGAATGTTCTCCATGATAATGTAAGCATCAATTGTTACTTTCTGTGACTGTATTAAAATGCGTTGAGGGTTGAAATGATGATGACGACAATTTAGATTATTAAATTTAAGGTGCTACATTAAACTGTGGTTTAATTATCATTTATATTTTTTTTATTTTTGATTTGAGAGTTTTCATTTAAGCCCTGGGCAACTTTATTTTTGAGGTTTACTCTTATTTTTTATTTTTATTTTTATTCATTAAAAACTGTTAACCCCTATATAGGGGCGTTACAGAATTTTTGGTATCAAAGCCTAGGTTCGGTTAATCTAGGGAGTTTAGCACCACTTTATAAAAAAAAAATTATTTTTGAGATAGTTTTGAAGCTGAATTTTTATTGTCATCATCAAAATGAACCTTCAGATTGATTTTTACAGTCCAGAAGCATGTAACATGAAAAGGCCCTAGAATGAAAATATTAACGGTTATGTGAGTACGATAATTATATAGAAGGAAAGTATTAATAATTATGAGGGAATGATAATTATATAAAATGGGTTTATAAGTAGAATGCTTATGTGAGATTTGTATTAATGATTATGAGGGAATGATAATTACATGGAATGGGTTTATAAGTAGAATACTTATGAGAGATTCGTATAATATTAGGATCTATAAGCATATCTAATTCATATAAAACGATGAGAAATTCGTGTAGATACAAGGATTTAAGAGCTTTTTATCTCGTGAAAAACAATAAGAAATATAAGGCTTGATTTATTGATTTCAAATTTTGGCATAGATGTGCCAAATTCTTCGTAATTGATTCAGACCTAAGTAATGATTATGTGTGGATTATGTGGAGCACATAAGTGTCAATAACTTTTCTTGAAAGTTCTATTTACTTGAGGAATATGACATAAGTTAGGAATCCATGGTATTGAATCTTGAGTGAGATAAACGTTAGACTTTTGGTTTGTTGAGACTGTGTAAAGGTAAGAATGCATGAATCTCAAGGTTGAAATATTTTGTTACGTACATTGTATTTAAGTATATCAGTGAATCTTTATGAATAGATGCAATGTGAAAATGACCAATAGGAGTTTCCTTAAGTGAATCATAATACTTACGACACCTATAATAATTTTGGATAATTACGATAAAAGGTTTAAGTTCTAGATGTTTAGATGTGAATCATTTGGTTACCTAAGGTTTTGTTATATGAGGAAATTAAATATTGTACAAGTGGAATTGTGGGGATTGTAGATGTTCCTAAGTAGTAACATCAAATGTCTTTGTTCATTGATATGGTCTATGTTTGAAGACGTAAATCGTGTTGAGGTTAATCACATTCTAAACCCTTGGTAGTAATGATGATGAATCCATTGATAGATGTTGAGTATTAGGGATAACATATGGGTGTATGCATTGTTCAATAAGGTTTTGATTAAAACAAATTATTTGAGTTGCTAGAAGATTATGTTGTTATGAAATGATTTTAAATACCATTCAGGAAGATCTCTGATTGTCATTAAATTAGACTTGTTGTTCATAGTTAATTTTATCTTTAGTGAGCTTTGAATTGGGCTTAAGATCTGTACAAATTAGTTTTCAATTTTATGTTTATTATTTAACTCGTTCTAAATGTGTTAAGGCCCGAAACAACCTGACCCATTTCAACTTAGAACATTTGGGTTAGTACAAATCCTAAATCAGTTTAATTCACACTGTCTCTCACGTGGCCTCTATACGTATCATCTACAGTGGTTTAATCATTGTTTACATGTACGTCTACTGTGTATAGGAGCTTGTTTCTCCGAGCTTACTCTCTCTCTCTTAATTTGTTATTCTCTCTCTAAATCACAAATCCTCTTCTTTCTCTCTAGAAATTCTTCTTCTCTCTAAAAGAAGAAAGAATTCTAGGATTTCACAACTTACTATCTCAATTTTTCCTTTCTATTTACTCTTTTTTCGTCTCATCATGGACCCAAAGTATCAACACCTGAGAAAGTATTTCCCATCACTCTCCCAAAAGATTCTTAGAAAGAAATACAAGGCTAGAATCACTCGGTTGTGGATTCTTGTGCCTTTTGGCATCCTTTGTGATGTGAGAATGTTGATAGAAGGAAAGATCCATCCGAGTGACTTTAGTCAAGATGTCGGTTTACTAGGAATGGGTACAAGTCTTAGTGCAATGAAAAGAAGAGCTCGTGCCATCGCGGTCACTTGTAACAAATGTAGAAGACAAAATTGTAACGGTAAATGTACTTCACCTGGTTATATGTCTACAAATAGAGAGGATAAAATCAGGTTTTGTAGGGATGGACTTTCAAAGGAAAACTTGGATAGCATCCATCCTTCTCTTCATAGTCACCCTAGTGAATATGTTCAATGAGCTATTTTTAAACTCTGGCCTAAATGTTATACAGAAAGACAATGCCTCAGGAATATGGTATTTCTAGATCCTGTTTGCCAAGCCATAAGAAAACTGGATGGGGAATAAGTCATCGTTCTATAAAGGTTGTTTAGTCTTTGCTTATTTGAAATAGTTTCAGTTGATGTTCAACAGTTTGTGTTTTTCTTTTACTCAGAATATTTGCCTTTGTATTCGCAATAATTGTGATTATCAGATTGATACAGTAAGTGTTAGTATCTCATTTAATTTATGGTTTTCTTAAATATATATATATAATAAAATATATTATCTTATCAGACACGTCACATACGGTACAGTAACATGTTTGAATTTTGAAAACTTATCCAAATATTTCAAGATTTATGTCTCAAATTTCAAAAGTTCTACAGTATTTATTGTTTATATTGAATTTTTAGACTCAATGTATATTTGTCCAAAGGTCTGCAGTTGTGTCAAGAGGGCCTCTATCAAACCATTCTCAATTGTCAAAAGGTATATCATTAGAGTCTAATCTTTTTCAAAAAGTGAATCAGATTTTCTATAAACTATCAATCACCTTATCTTACTTTCTTACCCACACAAGATTTTGCTTAAATCTTTGGATTACCTTTTCATTTCCTATTTATCTGTCTCTTTAGTCCTTTTTGCGTATTCCTCATCCTTAAAATCTCATGTAGGACCCAAAGTCTAAGTGGAACAGACATTAAGCAATCACTTATATAAACCAAATGTGTCTACCTCCCAGTCCATCAAGAAAATAAAGAATGTCTATGTCTTTTGTGGTTCCAACCTTGGAAAAGATAAAGCCTATGTAGAAGCTGCAAAACACTTAGGGCAAGTCCTAGCATGCAGGAAGATTAACATAATCTATGGGGGTGGTAGTATTAAAATGATGAAAAATATGATGCTAGCAGCTAGATCTAGTGACGCCACAGCTGTAGGAATTCGGCCTCATATTCTAGCTAAAGAAAACCTTTATAAGGAAACCATAGGTAAGGGAAAACGATTCAGGAGCATCCCTAGAAATTTTAAAGCCATAATCAATAATTTTGATGCTTTTATAGCATTCTTTGGTGGTCTAGGTACTCTTGAGGAAATATTTGTAGTTGCTTGTGAGCAATTATTGGGCTTTCATTCCAGACCCCTGGGACTACTGAATGTAAATGGTTTTTATGATGGTCTTTTGAAATTTTTAGATTACACTGTGGAAGAAAACATCATTGCAAAATCGAAGAGACAAATCTTTGTTACTGCTTCAACAGCTGAGGAATTGATAGATAAGATGCAAATCATACATCCAAAATTCGACAATACAACATCCAAGCTTGAATGGGAAAGGGAAAGCCTGGAGCGGCCAATTGATTTGAATGTCCATCTATAATCTTTTGGTTTTATCTATGGCATTAGGCATGTGTGTCCGTATTTCGTGTATCACGAATAACCATTTACCTTGTATTCTGTATTTCTTGTGGTACGTCATTCTTCAATCTTTTAGATTCATTGAGCCTAATACCAAGGTGGCTGGATACGGAGTACTTGATGCTCTTGAAACGCATCCTACTTAAGGTCCGATCTTTTGTTTATCGATGTTTTTGTATTCTCCAAGCATGCATGACATGGATAGCTGAATATATGGAGTATCTTGTACTCTCGAAACGTATCCGTATCATGTTTGTAATGTGTAGCATTCTGTTAATGTTATGTGGAAGTATCAAAGTCAGTTGTAGGGATATTTTATAGGAAATATGAGTATATTATTTGGGTTGAACGTTTGTGTCATGAGGATAGTTGTTTAATGAAGAATCTGTTAGTTTTGTTTGCAACTTTGAGATTCCGTCTAATATCTCTATGAATAAGTTTAATGTATGGTTTTGAATAGACGTTTTTGTGATATATGTTTCATGATTATGTTTTAGTTTATTAGTTGAAATATGAAATCAACTATCTTTAACTTTTCCTTACTCAGAAAAAAAAAGGAACCTAAAGATGAAGTATATAAAATTTCTCCGGCAATCTCCTTAAATGTAATTGTAAATCATAGTCTATGGACAATGAAGGACTGGAATTATGGTATGGTCAATGCATATGCTTGATGATTCCTAGACCATTATATAGTGTTGTAAGTTAGAACCTGTTAGAAATACTCTCATTGAGGGGTTTAGTATTTAGAGTGAGATTTATAATGCAAGTAAGTAAGTGGAGATACGATAACTTAAATTTGAAGAACAAAAAAAAAAAAACATTGACGTTTTAAACTCGAAATTGGAATCATAATGGAATGAAGATTTTTACTAGTATTACTAGATTTGAAATTTCAAGGACGAAATTTTTTTAAGGGGGGTAGAGCTGTAACACCTATTATTTTCCTAACGGGTATTAAGGTAATTAAATTAATTTTTAGTGTGCCAATCAAAAATTTATTTCATTTAAAATCCATTTCACAATATTTATTTCTATCTATTTTTAAATTTTCTAAAATTCTCTTATACTTATTTAGTATGTTTACTGAAAAGTCTTGAAACTTCTAATAAATTTTGAAAATGTCATTTTGGCATTATGAGGGCTAAAGTCTCCAGAGGAGACATGAGGATATCATTCCCAACTACTCTTGACCTTTCTTTTCTTTATTTCCTCTGTGACATGCTCCAACATGTCTCCTCCATAATTGCTTCTATCACTTCTCTTCAAAGACTTCATCTTTTCTTCCTTTTTCTTCTACGGTTCTCACACACTTATTCTCATTTCTTTGCTGAAGCAAAATACTTAGAAAACTTCTTCAAGGTAGTCATAAAAATCAGCCACCATCACCTCCATTTGAGCAAGAATTTCAGTCATACCGAAGTCAAGGAACATGTTTTGAAGCCATTTCAAGCTTTCAACTAGCCATAATCCGAGGTTAGAATCTTATGAACAAATTTAGTCTTTCATTTATAATTTTTTTTATACTCAAGGATTATTCAAATTTGTGTTCTTAAATCAGAGTTGTAATTTTATTTTCTATGAATTTTTTAATTTTCGGATTGGAAACTAGGAAACCTGCCAGTAGCAATATACCGGCCGATTACGTTAAGTGAACCACCTGTTAAGCCATGTGATGATTGTAGATAGTGAACCTATCATTTTTGCAAAAGTATACTACCAGTTTGCCATGGTATACCGCTGCTAACCTGAACCAAGAACCCATCTTTGCTCACCACCTAATTCCTTAATGTCTTGCAACCTTTCCAATATTATCCTAAGTGATTGATGAATCTTATTAGGGACTAAAACATATAGATTACTTGTATACATTTTATATTGTCTTAAGACAAAAATTGTTTACTGTGGTATTCAAAAGAGATTTGCATAAAAGCTTTAATGGCACACTAGTAAGATGGATTTACACATGATTTATTTATGAATGTGGTTGTATGTTGTGCTTTAGTTTTAATTGTCCTTATGCACGCTTTAGGATCAAGGGAGTGTGGAGCTAACATTAATTGATTTCAGAATAAAAAGATTGTTGATAAGCTTGAAAGGTAGGGATTCTATTACTCATCTTTTGTAAGGTTTTTATGGAATTAAATTTGATTATTTTACCGCAAGATATATATATCTATGTTGAATTGCTATGATATGAGTATCACATATGAAACTATGACATGGACTCATCTTGTATTGTACGGCGAGAAACATAATAAATTGACACATGTTATAAATAGAGAAGCATGGTTAGGAAAACTGACTCTATATATAATGATTGAATATAGAGAAATGGTGAGACATGAAGAGGGCGGCAGTTACGTCCTTGGGCACGAATACCCTAAAAGCTAAAATAGGGGGAAGGTGATAACGCTTCATTGGGTCGAAAGTCCTAGAATACACTGTACAGGAATCGACTTGGTGAGAACTCGGGGCTTGATGTCCCCTCACCGGAACACCCTTGGAATGTTTAGAGGGTGATCAAGCCCGCCCATTTGGGTTCAATGAGTTGAGTGATACTCTATTGAACGTGGATACCTAGGAATAATGATGGACTGTAATATTTGTATATATATATATGATGAAACTCGGTAATGATTAACTATGATCTCCACGAAATATGATTATAATAAATCTTATAATCTAGATAATGGTGAGTATTAACTAACCATGCAGGTTTTAATATGGTAATGATAAAAACCTAAAGGTGAGTAATGGTTTTTCCTACTGAGCATATTGTTGCTCATTCCCTTATATTTTCATCTTTTCAAGACTCCCTAAGTGTGAGGTGGCTTCGAGAAAAATAGTTGAGGAAGCTATGTAGCTATATTACGTTGGGACTGCTTCAATTGTTAAGAATGTTCTTCATGATAATGTAGGCATCAATTGTTATTTTCTGTGACTGTATTAAAATGCGTTGAGGGTTGAAATGATGATGACGACAGTTTATATTATTAAATTTAAGGTGCTACATTAAACTGTAGTTTAATTATTATTTATATTTTTTTATTTTTGATTTGAGAGTTTTCATTTAAGCTCCGGGCAACTTTATTTTTAAAGTTTACTCTTCTTTTTTATTTTTATTTTAATTCATTAAAAACTGTTAACCCCCATATAAGGGCGTTACATTAAAGTTTGGGGTCTAATCCTCATGTAATGAAGGGTCATTTGCAATTATGTCTATAAAAGAATTTTTTGTTTAGTTTAATGTGGAATTCCCCCAAAAAAATAGTAGGTTTTCACAATACTTGAAACGAATAAATACATCATTCTGTCTTTCTCTCCAGCCGACACCCAAAAGAAACAGGGGAAGATTAGAGAACCAAAAAAGTTCCGTTGACTATTTCTCATGCATAATTGCAGGCCTTAAGTGTTTGCATACACTAATTTATGATAATATCGTACGTTACGCCAAATAATGTCCTAATTTCCCTAGCTAGCTATATATGTGACATTCATTGCACGTTGGAGCTGTCTTTATTGAATTGGGTTTGATAGATACACTAAGCGTTATCTGGTAATCTACATGTAGCCATGATAGTTACCAATATACTAAATTAAGTGCATCAATTGATATTGGTCTTATATTTGAGTACATTAATTACACCTTTAAGTGTCCCCTGGAAGAAAACTCGGCCAAATGTCACTTTTGTTGGGTGACTCAAATTTGATTTCAATGATATCTTTTAACTTACACTAACTAGTAATAACACCGTACATAAGCAGAGTTTTAATAGAAATTTTCTTAATTGAACTACTTGACCAACTCTAGTATTTTTAATTTTTAAGGACGTGTCATGATCAATAAATAATATTATATGCTCCAATTAATATATAGTATGCGTTATCTTATTAGGAAAACGAATGTGATTATCAATGATGCATCTTTTCTTTTCTTTTTTTTTTTTTTTTTGAGAATGATGCATCAAGATATTAACATAGTTTTTGAGCAAAAAGAAAAAAAAATGTTATTAAACGTAGTTAGAAGGTTCAGAGGAACCTTCAAAGGAGCAAATATTGGAGATCCAGAGGAGGATAATATTTTCCAGTTGGATAGTTATGATAATAAATAATTAATCATGACAATAGATTTATTACGTGATTACAAAGTTTTATAGGATATTTCCATCTTTCCCTCGAGGAGAAAAACAAAACCAAAAAAAGGTAGGATCTTCTTATCATGAAGAAAGGGAGAGATGGTTAGAAGAAGAGGAGAGAGAAGGAGAAGAAAAGTTTAATAGAATATTCCGCTTATTACTTTGAGAATAGAGGCCAGCTAAACTGGATTGTTAAGTGAATGGTTTGAGGAAGAAAAAAAGAAAATACGGATCAATCTCTGACACCCATACCCATTTTTGTGTTAGGAAAGAGTTAGAGTAACATTTTTACTATAGTTCTATAATAATGTTAGTTGCAAGAACAATCTTTAATAATTTATTAACCAAGTACAATTCCTCTATTCTTCTATATATTAAAAAAAATACAGTTTTGTTTGGTTTAGTTGGATTTTATTATTCAAATAAGCAGCAAAAAATCAAAATTAATTCCCACAAAACTCTCGCAGGATCCATGCAATTCGATTAGACTGATAAGAATGTCATAGAATCTTACCAGGATGACAAAAGGGGCAAAATTGCTGGAAGGAAGAGAGTGGGTTCACTTCAGTGACACCCTAACTCGAGCTTTTCGTATTCAGGATCGGATTCAGACATCGTTACTTAGAGCAATGCCCTCTGTAGGTATCCACACAAACAGACTATGTCAAAAACAGAATTGGTGTGCTAGCACCGTCTCCTTGCGTTAAATGACTCTCTCTAATTTTAGGGTTTTTAATGTTTTTGCCTTTTAGAATAAGAGAACGCCTTTTCTCTTTTAATTTTGCCTGAAACCCTAAAACAGATATACATATAAATATATATATTGACTTCGAGAAAGAGTCAGATTTTAACTAGGGTAAACTATAATTCAAATATGATTCATAAAATCTAGACAATGTCAAATTTAATGAACCTAGACATTTCTAGTATATCGAACTGGACGTTATCAAGTTCATTGAACCTAGACACAGTAAACCCAAAATTTGTTTTTTGTATGTTCTAAGTGTGCGACCTTGTAGGATCACATAACGTTGGTAGTGGGCTTGAAATTATGTTTCTAGCGCAAAAATCATAAGCGGCCTCTAGCAAGACATTATGATTACCCAAGTTATGTGAATGTCAATAATCCGACAAAACCTAATATACAATAAGTATTAAAGTCCTTTTGTCACTAGATACCTTGATTGAACATAAGGCATGGTTTATGTCATCCTTATACTATTCAATCATATTATTTCTTAATCTTAAGTAGACTGATATTGATAACTCTTATCAATTCATTCCAATATGGCCATACATTTTTCTTCAGTCTAACTTATGGAAGGGCCCATAGATATCTTTTTCATAATAAATGAGGGACAAATTCCTTCTTAATCACTCACATTCCTCACATGATTCACTCTATATCCAACACAATCCATTCCATCATCTTGTTAAAGATAATATTAGAATGTGTCAAAATATAGAACTTATCATGTAGGAAACAATGGTGATTTCAGGTCAAAAGACTAAGATGATACTATTGTGATGAGAATTATTTATGACAATTATCTGTGCAGTATTCTCATAGCTGGTCGATCCAATACATTATTGCTCAAATATGTATCTATGAGTTGACTTAGTATCTCATGCACATGATTAGTAAAACATAATCATCAGTCAAACTTCATACTAGTCTTCATTCATTATTATTCCAATAATAATGACCGACTAGGGATAATTTAGAATAGAATTCAATTTTTAACTAAGAGTTTTACTATCAAGTCACATACTTGATGACCTTAGGCAAAATTAACTATTCATGGAATTAGAACAAAAAACAATAATAAAATGGCTCTTTATTAATAAAATGTAAATGTAACGAAGTCAAAATGTGATCATTACATAATTGGCCTAGGGCACATCACTAACAAGTTCCTCTATTACAAGACCCACCCACCATCCTTGCGCTTACCTATAGCTAGGTGGGGTTGGAGACAGACTAGATATATAGTGTTAGACAAATTGCATGATATCCTATTTGAATATGATGTATATCTATAGCCCTAGTCCCTCTCTATATTATAAAATTTAAATTAGACATTAAAGCCTCCCAATAAAACAATATTGGTAAAGATTTCAGTCATTCGTGAATGACCAGTCCTACATATAAAATCAAAAATTAATGATGTGGCATGCTATTAATTTTATGTAAAAACAATAAAGAATTTGTTTATCATATTCTAACATTCACATTTCTAAACATAGAACAAATATCATGTTACATACTTTACTTTTACATGTTACACTGTAGTGTTAGACATGTATGCTCTAAGGAGTAAAAATGTAATACGTTTTTGGAGACATTTTTATCAATAAAGAATTTATTCATTTATATATACCAAATATTGTCCTCTTTACGTTCATATTCGTTGAATGTATGATAAGCAAACAGTAGTCTGAGACTGTCAATCTAAACCTTAAGAGTTGGGCATATGATGGGATGATTATGCGGTAGACACGACTCTTAAGGTGATGGTCTAAAATATATGATCCGCAATCGAGGGAATAAAGTTGGGCGCTTTATTCATGTAAAGATTGTTATGTTGTCTATATCCCTTTTGGGAGATGGTTTGTCTTGGCCATCGGAGTTGGACTCCGTGAATAGAAACATTGGCGCGTTGTCATAGGTGACGATGTGTTGGATCGGGACATAAAGTGAATTGATTTGGATTAATAATTCTGTCTTGGCAAATCGATTCACTTTAGACAGTCGTTTGTATTGTATCTTAATCCTGAGATGAATAATGGGCCCGTTGTCTCGACTTGTGTCTTTTGATGTACCAATGGGTGACTCCCACATCTCTATAGTGGCATGCATGCCGGTACGTTGGAGGCATGACTCTTGATAGCGTAGACTTGTTATTCATAGATATGGAATCCATAGCTCCTCTTTAGGAGTAATGATATCCTCTTATATGCGTTGTCCTGTAATTGGAAAACTGGAGCGCTCAACCATTTGGATACATAGGTGTAACCGAATGGTATACTATCTTTGGATGGTAAGTTTTCTAATGGTGAGACAATGGAACGTAAGATAAAAATAATCGGGAAGGTAAGACAGAACTTGTCCTTAAGCCGATTATGGATGATCATATGGGGATGCGATACACTATGATATGTCATGGAGACTTAGCTACACGAGCTTCGTAATTCTGTAAAGTTCGAGAGTGCAGCTCCAAGCTTTTAGTGGAGTAGCGTTGGAGTTGATAATTGTGAAATGTATATCTGGGATATTGGGTTTCATAATTATCATGAGCTTGAACTTTATAGGTCCATTTTGGTCCCCTTTGCTAGCTCACAAAATCCTGTAACGACACGGCGTGCTTTTCCAATAATTGGTGACTTATGTCGGATTTATCAGATTGGTTTAAAATTTATAAGAATCAAATAATTCATGTCTGTTTATCGGTTGAATTAATTTTGTAAGAAATTAGTTCAAGATGAACTTGTTGAATTATGGCGTTCGGATAATTCTTGTCTGTTTATCGGTTGTTTTAATTTTGGACAATTAGAACAAGATAAACTTGTAGAATTATTTTGAATTGATTTATTTTCTTAGAGATTATCTTGATAGAGTTTGTTTTGATCAGATATCTTTTCTATTGGGCTATTTGAATCAAAACTGAGACTTTATCCTTCAGAATCTCGGGTGGAAAATAAAAGATTCGCGGAGATTTTTTCTCGGCAGTTCGGCCTGCCGATCAGAAAGTTCGGCCTGCCGAACTGGCCAGTTCGGCCTGCCTATCTCACAGTTCGGCATGCCGACCGCGACAGCTAAGATTACGCGTTTTTCACGCGTATCTTATCAGATATTGATCCGAACTTGATTCTGTTTCGATTTTTGAGACCTAATCTGATATGGACTGACCCCAAGGACCAATAGGTATAAAAAGGGAGTGAGTCTAATGATTTACTCAGATCAATTTGAGAGATTAAGAGTGATACTCTTCTAGTGAGCATCTGAAAACTCCCTGAGAGCTTTTGTTCACAAATCACGAACACTAGCTTTGGGTTCTCTCTATTGGTTGGAAGGAGAGTCACCGGTGGAAGAGCTGTACGTGTGAGCCCACACTCACTCCGGTTGTGGATAGAGAATAGCAAAGAAGACCAGTTGGTTGAGGCTCTTCTGGAACGTTACTTCTCTACACAGGTCGCGGAGGTTCTTCGGCACACTGAGGTTAGTAAGATCTGTTTAATTTATACATATAACATGTCATACTTGTATTTTGGAAAATACTCTGATGAAAAAATTTTTAAAATTCCGCTGCGCACTTTGTTTCCAACAATTGGTATCAGAGCCGAGGTTTTTACATAAATTTGCAAGTTTGTGATCATGTTATATGCATAAATTTTGTGATCTTAATCTCTCCTATGCTTGAATTGAATTTTATAGAGAGATGGCACTCTAGGTTTCTATATAATATATATGTTGTCATGGATTATGTGGTGAATGTTTATTAATTAATTATGGTTGATTAAATTGTTGTTTAATTATTTATTAATTAATTAATACCGGTTATGGTTCCTTAGAGGTTAGAATGTGTATCTAGGTTTTTCATGTAATTAGATGGCGGACTATCATCTCCGTCTAGGAATTATTATTTAATTTGTAAGAATTTTGTAATTAAATAATTATTCGGAGAAGACGGAACGAGAAGTCGGATCTTGAAGATAGATGATGGCGCCTCCAGGTATTTCCTGAGTCTCTAATTTTATGTTTTTGAATTGTTGAAAATAAAATTGATGAATTGCATTAAAATTGTATTTTCTGGATTGAGTGTTTTCTGCTCGGTCGGCATGCCGGACCTCACAGTTCGGCAGGCCGAAGGTCACAGATCGGCAGGCCGGACGTACGGTCCGGCAGGCCGACAGTGGGGCAGAAATTTTGGTGCTCTGCCGGCAGGCCGAACCTTCATGTTCGGCAGGCCGAACCACCATGATCGGCAGACCGATCACCTAGATCGGCCTGCCGACAGAGAGCATCCAGGTGTCCAGAAAAGGTGCAATTTTTGGTGCAGTTTTAATTTTATTTTTGGGACGATTCTGAGAAACATTAAATTTGGATATGACCGGAAATATGAAGTGTTCGATTCATACGGGATTGAGGACTTGAAGATGGATATTACATGAAGAAGGATACAGCTTGAGGATTCAAGGATGAAGAATCGATAAATGTCTCGATTATTCTCTTGTAATCTTAGTTTTTCTATTCTCTAGGGTGGAACCATAATATTACGGTTATTATTATTATGCTTGTAGCTTTGCTTGATTGCTTTGCTTGTCTGCATTATAATATGATTTACCATGTATATTGATAACATGTCATATAGAATAGGGAGTGCCGCTCATATTAAAATTATTCATGCATAATTTTAAAATAAAACCTTGACTTCAAAAGATTGAGTGGGAGAAGGTTTTCGAAGAGAGAACCTAAGGCCTCCATCGTTGGTCCATAGGAAGAACATGATGGTCCCAACCCCTAGGAAGGGATTTCTATCATGTACCAGATTGGATCTCTAAAAGGATAAGGTATTTTAGTATGATTTATGGTTGCACACCCCTAGGTGGTGATTATAAATCATGGATAAAATATTGAAACGGTGGTTATACACTCACGTTAATTTTATTATTAACCTCCCCTAGGAGCTCTGTTAATAAAATTAATGGCCAAAGAAACGATTATTAGTATATGCTGGATCATACGGGTCCTGGATGGCATATATTAATCAGGAGGGGATCCGTGTTCCTAATTGAATTTGGCATGACTCCCCTAGGAGCTTGTTGAATTCTGAGTTGGGAATTATCGTTGTAAGGTTGTGATATTTTCAAGGTTTTGACACATAAACACATTTGTATGATTTTACATGATTGTGTTATCTTACTAAATTATTAAATATGTTTGCTTATGTTTGGTATATGATTCTTTATTGTAGATTGAAAATGTCTAAAAACGCTTTATCATCGATACTTGACAAAAACCAATTAACCGGTGAGAACTATAACGATTGGAAACGGAACCTGGACATCGTCCTATCCTTTGAGAAACTGAAATTTGTACTGACAATTCCTTGTCCTCCCGAGCCTACGGGAGACTCAAGTAATGAGCAATTCCAAGCGTACGAACGCTGGAAAGATGCTAATGATCAGGCCCGCTGCTATGTTATGGCTAGCATGAATAACGTGCTGCAGGCTCAACATCAGGATTATGAGACTGCGAAGCAGATCTTGGATAATCTTGAGGATATGTTTGGAGGCCAGGCCATAACAAAGCGGCAAGGGGCGCTTCGGAAACTCTTAAACTGTAGACAGAGACCGGGGACATCTGTAAAGGAGCACATGATGTTGGTCATGGGTTACCTCGCTGAGGCTCAAACCAATGGAGCCGACATTGATGCTGAAACTCAGATGACTATGGTCTTTGAGACTCTGTCTAAGGAATTTATTCTGTTTAGAGCTACTTTTAATTTGAGCAATAGACGGGATATGACCTTGACAGAACTGATGAAACAGTTACAGGAGTTTGAACTGCTGATCAGGGAGTCTCCTGCTGGTGGAGAGGCCAATATGGTAGCTGCTTCTGGTTCCAATCCTAACTCTGGGAATGGAAAGAAGCAACGGGCCAAGAGTGGTAAGTCTTCTATTCCTATTGCTACCAAGAGCAAGAAGAAAAAGAAGAAGAACCCAAAGAAGCTTAAGTGCTTCTTCTGTGGTAAGGTCGGGCATATAAAGAAGCATTGCAAGGACTTCCTTTCCAAGGGAGGTAGGTGTGATCTTCTATATTTAGAAACTTGTTTGGTTGAGGAATCCAGTGACATTTGGGTCATAGATTCCGGTGCAACTAATCATGTTTGCGTTTCTCTGCAGGGATTCAAAGAAACGAGAAGTCTACTTCGTGAAGACTTAACGCTTCGGATGGGCGATGGATCCTTGGTCTCAGCGGAAGCAGTGGGAGATGTCCATCTTTATTTTGATAATTATAGGAATTTAATTTTGCGAGATTGTTTTTATGTTCCTAAATTTAAAAGGAATTTAATTTCTGTATCTTCTTTATTTAAAGACTCCTACGTGGTATCTTTTAATGAAAAAGTGGTGATTCGTAAAAACAAATCTTTTATCTGTTCTGGATGGATGCAAAATAATCTATATTTTATCAAACCTAAGATGGACTTATTGCTTAATGCTGAGATAAATGATAATAACTCAAAAAGACTTAAAACTTCTCACTCTAATAAGACTTATCTTTGGCATTTGCGCCTTGGCCATATTAACCTGAATAGGATTCAAAGGTTGGTAAGGGATGGACCTTTAAGTCACTTAAAGGTGGAATCTATACCTCAATGTGAGTCTTGTTTGGAGGGTAAAATGACCAAAAGACCATACGGGTCTAAGGGCAATAGGGCCGAAGGGGTTCTAGAACTTGTGCATAGTGATGTTTGCGGACCGATGAACATCCGGGCACGAGGAGGGTATGAGTACTTCGTCACTTTTATTGACGATTACTCAAGATATGGGTATGTGTACCTAATGCACCACAAAAGCGAAACTTATGATAAGTTCAGAGAGTTTCGGGCTGAAGTGGAAAAGCAATTGGGTAGACCCATAAAGGCACTTCGATCTGATCGAGGTGGGGAATACCTTTCTGATGAGTTCTTGGGACACTTGTTAGAGAATGGGATTTTATCCCATTTGACTGCGCCGGGCACTCCGCAGCAGAATGGCGTAGCGGAGAGAAGGAATAGGACTTTGTTGGACATGATTCGGTCCATGATGAGTTATTCATCATTGCCTTTATCCTTTTGGGGATATGCACTACAAACCGCATGTTATCTTTTGAACAATGTGCCTTCAAAATCGGTCCCTAAAACTCCTCACGAGTTGTGGACAAGACGGAAGACATCCTTAAACCATATTCGCATATGGGGATGTCCAGCTCATGTCCTGTTTAAGGATCCGAATAAGTTGGAAGCACGTTCAGAAGTTTGCGTGTTTGTAGGATATCCAAAAGGGACTAAAGGGGGTTATTTTTATAACCCAAAGGAAAATAAAGTCGTGGTTTCAACTAATGCAACTTTCCTTGAGGAGAGTTACATGAACGACTTTAAACCTCAAAGCAAAGTGGTGCTTGAGGAGTTGAGGGGTAATCCGTTTACTCCGGAGGTTCCGAACGAAACCATTCCGATCGGTGTAGAAAAACCAAACAAACCTGAACAACAACCACAGGGGCTTCGGCGTAGTGGGAGGATCGGGCGTCAACCTGAAAGGTATATGTTCAATGGGGAGGTCTTTTTGGCTGAACCGGATGAACATGACAGGGATCCTTATACTTACGCAGAAGCTATGGAGGATGTTGATTCAAGACTCTGGACAGAGGCCATGAACATTGAGATGAAGTCTATGGAGACTAATCGAGTCTGGGAGCTTGTGGATCTTCCCGAAGGGGTAAAACCCATAGGGTGTAAGTGGATCTACAAGAGGAAAAGAGGAGTGGATGGAAAGGTCGAAACCTTTAAGGCTAGACTGGTAGCTAAGGGTTATACGCAAAAGGAAGGAATCGATTATGAGGAAACCTTTTCGCCTGTAGCCATGCTTAAGTCCATCCGGATTCTCTTGTCCATAGCTGCCGCTCTCGACTACGAGATTTGGCAGATGGATGTCAAGACGGCTTTTCTGAATGGCTATCTTGATGAGTCCATTTATATGGAACAACCAGACGGGTTCAAGGTCGCGGGTCAAGAGGGTAAGGTTTGTAAGTTGCTAAAGTCTATTTATGGACTTAAGCAGGCTTCTCGTTCTTGGAACATAAGATTTGATCAAGTGATCAAGACTTATGGGTTCTCACAAAATGTGGATGAACCATGTGTTTACAAACACATTAAGAATGGGAAGGTGGTTTTTCTACTACTCTATGTAGATGACATTCTGCTAATTGGCAATGACGTTGGGGCGTTGTCATCGGTCAAATTATGGTTGACCAAGCAGTTTGACATGAAGGACTTGGGTGAGGCTAATTTTGTTCTCGGTATCCAGATCTTGCGGGATAGGAAGAACAAAATGATAGCTTTGTCACAGGCCGGCTACATAGATAAAATTCTCAGGAGGTTTGCAATGCAGGATTCCAAGAAAGGTGGGCAACCATCTAGCTCTGGAATTACTCTTTCTAAGAAAGACTCTCCAAAGTCTTATGAAGAAAGAGAATACATGAAGAAGGTGCCTTATGCTTCGGCAGTGGGTAGTCTCATGTATGCCATGCTTTGCACTCGACCGGATATTAGCTATGCGGTCGGGATTGTGAGTCGATTTCAGGCGGATCCAGGACCGAACCATTGGGTTGCGGTAAAGCATATTTTCAAGTACCTGAGAAGGACTCGAGGGTATATGCTTGTGTATTCGGGTGAGGATTTAACTCCTCTAGGATACACTGATTCGGATTTTCAATCCTGCCTGGATTCTAGGAAATCGACTTCAGGGTTTGTGTTTACTCTGGGTGGCGGTGCCATCAGTTGGAGAAGTGCGAAGCAAGATTGCACTTCGGATTCAACGATGGAGGCCGAGTATGTGGCGGCTAGTGATGCTTCGAAAGAAGCAGTGTGGCTCCGCAAGTTCCTTGGGGATCTTGAGGTAGTTCCTGGTATGGATAAAGCGGTATCACTGTACTGTGATAACAGTGCGGCGGTAGCTAATGCTAAGGAACCAAGATTTCACAAGAAGAGTAAGCATATTGATCGGAAGTATCATGTGATAAAGGACTTCGTTGAGAGCGGGCATGTCACGGTATGCAAGATCGCGTCAGAGGACAATTTAGCTGATCCATTTACGAAGACACTTTCTGGGAGAGTCTTCGAAAGGCATGTGGAAGCTATGGGGATGCGAAATTTGCAGTATTTACTCACTTAGTGCAAGTGGGAGATTGTTAGACATGTATGCTCTAAGGAGTAAAAATGTAATACGTTTTTGGAGACATTTTTATCAATAAAGAATTTATTCATTTATATATACCAAATATTGTCCTCTTTACGTTCATATTCGTTGAATGTATGATAAGCAAACAGTAGTCTGAGACTGTCAATCTAAACCTTAAGAGTTGGGCATATGATGGGATGATTATGCGGTAGACACGACTCTTAAGGTGATGGTCTAAAATATATGATCCGCAATCGAGGGAATAAAGTTGGGCGCTTTATTCATGTAAAGATTGTTATGTTGTCTATATCCCTTTTGGGAGATGGTTTGTCTTGGCCATCGGAGTTGGACTCCGTGAATAGAAACATTGGCGCGTTGTCATAGGTGACGATGTGTTGGATCGGGACATAAAGTGAATTGATTTGGATTAATAATTCTGTCTTGGCAAATCGATTCACTTTAGACAGTCGTTTGTATTGTATCTTAATCCTGAGATGAATAATGGGCCCGTTGTCTCGACTTGTGTCTTTTGATGTACCAATGGGTGACTCCCACATCTCTATAGTGGCATGCATGCCGGTACGTTGGAGGCATGACTCTTGATAGCGTAGACTTGTTATTCATAGATATGGAATCCATAGCTCCTCTTTAGGAGTAATGATATCCTCTTATATGCGTTGTCCTGTAATTGGAAAACTGGAGCGCTCAACCATTTGGATACATAGGTGTAACCGAATGGTATACTATCTTTGGATGGTAAGTTTTCTAATGGTGAGACAATGGAACGTAAGATAAAAATAATCGGGAAGGTAAGACAGAACTTGTCCTTAAGCCGATTATGGATGATCATATGGGGATGCGATACACTATGATATGTCATGGAGACTTAGCTACACGAGCTTCGTAATTCTGTAAAGTTCGAGAGTGCAGCTCCAAGCTTTTAGTGGAGTAGCGTTGGAGTTGATAATTGTGAAATGTATATCTGGGATATTGGGTTTCATAATTATCATGAGCTTGAACTTTATAGGTCCATTTTGGTCCCCTTTGCTAGCTCACAAAATCCTGTAACGACACGGCGTGCTTTTCCAATAATTGGTGACTTATGTCGGATTTATCAGATTGGTTTAAAATTTATAAGAATCAAATAATTCATGTCTGTTTATCGGTTGAATTAATTTTGTAAGAAATTAGTTCAAGATGAACTTGTTGAATTATGGCGTTCGGATAATTCTTGTCTGTTTATCGGTTGTTTTAATTTTGGACAATTAGAACAAGATAAACTTGTAGAATTATTTGAATTGATTTATTTTCTTAGAGATTATCTTGATAGAGTTTGTTTTGATCAGATATCTTTTCTATTGGGCTATTTGAATCAAAACTGAGACTTTATCCTTTAGAATCTCGGGTGGAAAATAAAAGATTCGCGGAGATTTTTTCTCGGCAGTTCGGCCTGCCGATCAGAAAGTTCGGCCTGCCGAACTGGCCAGTTCGGCCTGCCTATCTCACAGTTCGGCATGCCGACCGCGACAGCTAAGATTACGCGTTTTTCACGCGTATCTTATCAGATATTGATCCGAACTTGATTCTGTTTCGATTTTTGAGACCTAATCTGATATGGACTGACCCCAAGGACCAATAGGTATAAAAAGGGAGTGAGTCTAATGATTTACTCAGATCAATTTGAGAGATTAAGAGTGATACTCTTCTAGTGAGCATCTGAAAACTCCCTGAGAGCTTTTGTTCACAAATCACGAACACTAGCTTTGGGTTCTCTCTATTGGTTGGAAGGAGAGTCACCGGTGGAAGAGCTGTACGTGTGAGCCCACACTCACTCCGGTTGTGGATAGAGAATAGCAAAGAAGACCAGTTGGTTGAGGCTCTTCTGGAACGTTACTTCTCTACACAGGTCGCGGAGGTTCTTCGGCACACTGAGGTTAGTAAGATCTGTTTAATTTATACATATAACATGTCATACTTGTATTTTGGAAAATACTCTGATGAAAAAATTTTTAAAATTCCGCTGCGCACTTTGTTTCCAACATGTAGGACAGGTCCTTGTAAATGACTGCAAACCCTAATTATTGCATATTTTGTTGATGTGACTAAGATTGCAAGAGGTTCTATTGTTCTTTGCAATTCAGAGTGGAAGGTTAATACTGCAATATGGCAGATTTACACCTGGTCCCTACTGTGTAGCTGTTATTAACTTCAACTAAGATGCTAGAGTTCCCCAATGAAACTCTAGCTAAATTACAATTTAAGTGGATGAGAATTTCTAATGGGTTCAAGAATTTCTAAAGGGTTATTTACCTTTTTTATACTCTGTGTTAGGTTTGTTTAAACAATATGCTTTTGGTTTTTTATCTCATCTAATTTATACCTTCAAATTAGATTTAATACATAAATTTATACCTTTATACAATCAATCTTTAATTTTGACCTAAAAATTACCTAAAATACCCTCAAATTAAAAAGAAAATAACTTAAAAAAACTTTAAAAACTTTATATTAAAGTTGTTGCCTTCAAAAATATATAGAATAATTTTTTTATTTTTTACTTAAAGATGATTTGGTTCTTTTAAAGGTCAAAATCATCTATTGACTTAGGTAAGATATAGATTTGTATATTAAATCTAATATGAAAATATACATTCGATGAAATTGAAAACTAAAAGTATAGTTTTTGAACTAACCTAAAACAGATAATATAGAATGATAAATATTCCAATTCTAAAAATACTGTCTAGTTTTGACGGCTTCAAAGCTCCTTCGAGCAAATTATACAAAAGAAATTTTTAACATTAAAAAAAAAAAACAATAACAACCTTCAAATAAGGAAGGAAGGAGTTATCTATAAAACAACTTTGACTGTCATTATCTAATTCTATCATCTACAATATAAAGATTTCTTTGATGAAAGAGTGGTTTGAACGTGAATTCAACTTTGTGGAATGAACTAACTAACTTTAACAAGATTAGGGGGGGAATTAATATCAAGGCAAGAAAAAGGCCAATCCTTTTGAGGAAAGTAAGTATCACAACAAAGAATTTGACATAAGTGAACCTTTTTTAACTTTCTTATGATTGTGCCTCCCTCCTGACATAAAAGATGATTCGGTAATAGCAGTTTTTCCCCTCCTTTTTCTTTTTGTTTTCCCTCTAGAGAATGCAATAGTAATTGTTCAATCAACTTTGAATTAATGTAAGCCGTGACCATTGTTCAAATACGCAATGTGCTTTACTTGCATGTATTAATGGAAACAAGTAAAAGCGACATTCACATTTTTAGTAACACAATGGGGTCCTACACACTGCACAATACAGTAACCCCACAACACAATAATTGTATTAAAAAAAAAGTTTAAGCTCTGTTATCAGAAAAATCCGGCCTATGCAGAAGCAGAGACACTGGGGTTTTGGGATATTGTTATGCTTCCCACTTTCTACATCGGCCCCAGGTTTTCACTCCTATAATCATGTTAGCTTTGACTTTGAAAGTGGTTGTTGGTTATTCTGTACCATTCCACTTGTCCAAGATTTTAAAAAATGAAAAAAAAAAAACAGTTAAAAGTGGCTCTAAATTCTTTTATTATCACGAAGCTATATAAGTTATAAACATCAATAAACATGGCCCTTTTGATTCACCCAGAAAAATTACAAAAGTCCACCCAAATAACCAAAAAAGAAAAAAAAAAAAAAAACCTAATAAAAGTACCTAAAAAAAAGTAGAGGAACAATAGAGAGATGGGAAAAAGATGGGAAACATTTAAAAAAAAAAAAAGTTGCGAAAATATTATGGGTCATGTGGGCCTGGATGTCAGCAAGGCAACCATTTGCTGGCAAAACCCCACCACCCCCAAAAAAAAAAAAAAAAAAAAAAAAAGATGAGAAAAGAGAACAAGTCGGATAGGGTCCGGCCCGACTCAGGGAGCCAAGCCGGTCTTCTTCTCGGCAAGTTGCCAGGCGGAGGTGGCGATGAGTGGCCTTGTATGCCAGCCCAACATCAGAGACCCATTCTTCTCCTCCACCCCATACCCATCTCCACCGGCGTATAGGGCCAGTAACATGCTGGCCTGCTTGAAAGCGTTGGACCCGAGGTGGGCCGGCGCGAACCCGGCCCCTTCCATTCTGGCCCGCCACTGGCCCATCGTCTCATGTCTCTCCACCCGGTCAAACCCCTCCGCCGCCACCACGTTTGCGATCTGCTTCCCCAGATAAACCTCCGACATAACTTTGTCCTGGCTGTTCGCCGAACCTTCTAGAGAATCAAACAGCGTCGAGTAATAGTGCAAAGCCTCCGTGAACCGGTCCAGGAAAACCGACCCGTTGTGGTTCGCTTCTTGCTCAACCACCGTCACGATCTCCGGCTTCATCTGCGTCACTACCGACAATACCTTCTCTATAGCCCCCGGTCGGGCCAGTAGCTTGTGAAGCTCGAAGACCGAGTTGACCGCCACCGATTCCACCTCACTCGGTCTGAGTTCGAGCATGGACGCGTCGAGATCGGCCAAGCTGTTGGCGACGAATCCTCTGTACTCGAACTCCACGTGGATGGTTTCGGCCAATTGCGCCAGCTTCCAGCCCACTTCCTGCAAATGATCGGAGTTGTCCGGCGCCGGTGGGCCGATTCCAGTGAGTCGGAAGGCCGGGGGGCCGCCGGGCCTCAAGGCCAGGGCCTGCATAAGCGCCGGCCATTGCATCCCCTGGTTCATGGAGAAATCGATGACATGGACTCTCTTCTTCCCTTGGAAGGCTTCGAGGATGGCTTGGTTGGCGGTGAAGTGGGCGAATTTGAGGTACGGACAGGTCTCGTAGAAGTGCATCTGGAGAAAGTCGGCAAGGGACTGGTTGAGGGGGTTCTCAGGGTAGAGGCGGTAGATTCTGCGGGCTAGGGCTTGGGCGAAGTAGATCGCGACCTTTCTCATGGCGCCAGCTTGGGAGATCGCCAAGTAGTTGATCTGCTTCACCAGAGCCTCGGCCAGGGTGATGTTGTTCGACTGTACGGCCTCCGCGCACGCCATTAGAGCGTGAACGAGTCGGATCCCGTTCTCCTGTGAGTCCACCAGGACGATCGGCCGAGTCGAATCGCTGGCTGCGGTAGCGACGACGGCGGCGTCGTTGTTGTTGTTGGAAGCCGGCGGTGAGGTTTTGAGCCGTTTGCTCTCTCTGGTGGAGGAAGAAGACGAATCGAGATTTGTTGTTTGGCTGTAAATCGCCTTCCCTGGAATGGCTTTGAGATCGTAATCGTAGTCGATGGAGGTTATGGTGGAGGATTCTACCGGAGCTAGAAACGAATCGTCGAGCGCCGATTGCTGCTGCGCCATCGCCGTAGTCGGCAGCGGAGGAAGAGGCGGCGCCGCCATTACGGAGTCGAAATTGGGAGGAGGATTGAGCTCTGTAAGCATGCTTTCTAGCCAAGTGGAGAGATCGGAAGGGTTGTAGTGGACAGTGTCGGAAGCCAACTGAGAAAGATTGTCCTGCTGAACGCTGCACATCGCCTCCTCCAGCTGCTCGAGCTTCTGAGCAACTTCCGCCATGTCCGATGATCTGACCTTGTAACCCAAAACGGCCAGGAGCTCATCCATCCCGCCGTCGTCTTCCTTCCACATCTTCGACGCCTTTCCGCAGGCCGACTGCGCAGGAAGATATATGCCGGCGCTAGAGCCGACGGCACCCATTGAGCGAGGATTGAAATAATGATGTTCCCTTTTCATGATTCTTCTTCTTTTTATGTTTCTCTTTTTTTTCTATGATTTTGTTTGAAAATTGGGTTTTTCGGATTCAAAAATCAAAGAAATGGAGGGGTTTGAAGGAAAAGAGGGCCTGTGGAGGGCCGAAGAGGAATCTGAACATTGGGGGATTTGGGGGGTTTCTCCATCTCTTTTTCTTTCTTTTCTCTGCTCAGTGTTTTTTTTTTTTTTTTTCACTCGCTACAAGTTCTTCTTCAGAGGAAAGATAATAAAAATTTTGACCCTTAATTTTTTTTTAAAAATAAATAAAATAAAAATTATTTCGTTAAATATTCTTATTTTATTTCTTTAAATATTATGGGTTTCGTACTATGAAAATAAAACGGACTCGTGATGGGGCGCGAGCTCCAATGAACTGAGCCAGGCAAACACCAGCAACAACTACAGCTCAAACGGATAAAGATGTTTTTTCTTTTTTTAATTTCTGTGTTTCTGAATGTTTATTTTTATTTTTCTTTTGTTTTGAGTGGATTTTTCTTTTTTCTTTTTCTTCTGGGTTTTAGAAAAAAACTGAAAAGGGCTCAACAGGAGGGCGACGCTGTAGTATCTGGTGCTACTGTTGTGAATCCATTTTTACTTCTCCAGGCACATTATTTGTGGAAGCCCGTGCCTTTATTGATCTTAGAATATGGTAAAATTTTCTCGTTAGGAAAAAGGGTTGCAACGAGAAAATAGTCACCGTAAGGCTTTCAAAAAATATATATATCTAGTTTTTGTATGGAGGTATTCGCAACTATAAATACCATACGAGATTTAAAAAAATGTTTCTTTTTTAATTTAATCATTCTACAAAATAATTTGATTGATACTTGTATGGAGGGCTTATTTTTGGGGGAAAAAATTGGAGGGCTTATTCCGTATTGTTAGGCAGCAAATGTGAGTTCTCAAAGCACAAATTATACAAATATGCTTGACATGTACACTTAGGCAAACATTAAATTTTGTAAATATTGAGGATCAATATTAGTTTGTGCATCTTGTCAATCTTCTATACCTGAAGCAACCTAAATTTTGGGTGTATGAAACTTCAGAAGCTTTCAATTCTCCTCCTCAAATTTCCATGCACAGCTTACTTATTCTCATTTATAGTGGAAGAGAAATGTCTATAGGGGTCAACGTTGAAATATTTGTATGCCTCAAATGAAAAATTTTGCTCATACAACTAGAAAAAAAAATGTTTACCTAAAACTGTAACACCCATAATTTAATTAAGTAAGGTTCGCATGTAAATGATAGATCAGTATGCCTCACTGTGATTTAGGTTTAATTTAGACATTTTGTGGTATATTTTAAATTTATCTCACTTTTAATTATCTCTATGTATTATTTTGAATTTTAAACAAAACAATTTACCAAATACCCAATATGTCCCAATTTTAAAACCATGTGTTGGAACATAATTTTCACTCCGCAGAACCATATTTTCTTCTATTTAATTCTCACTCTCCCTCTCTTTTAGGTCTCTCTCTACTCTCTTCTCTTCTTTGTTTCTTCTCTCTGTCTCTTTTCATTTTTGTTTCCAAAAATTTAGCTCAAGCCTTGAATCCCCACGAGATCAGAAGCTCAAAAAGCAAGATTTGGTCCCCATAAACTTGATTTCAAGCTCAAATTTGAGGTTAGTTTACTAAACTTTCAAAATTTCAAACTTTTTCCCAATTCTCTAAATTTCATTAAAATGTTGAAATTTGAGTTTCTAGAGCTTACGAAACCTTCAATCTAAGTTAATTGAGCTCAAATCATCTAGAATTTAGGCATGATTTCACTAAAATCAGATCGAATTGCATTTTTTCCCTTTTTATCTATTTTTGGATTTCTTTAAAATTTCTATGAAAATCTTGCTTAAAGTTATTTAAATGTGTTCTACTATGTTTGTTTATCATTTATGAATGTTTTGTATGCTTTGGGACTTAAAAAACAGGTTTAAATTTTGATTTTGAGCTCGGGGAAGTCGAAACTCGAAGTCTTAGACCTCCCATGTTTTTCTAGTTTGGCAGGCCAGATTCGTAGGTTTGACGGGCTAGATTTATTTGGTTGGCAGGCCGAGCTTGGGCTAGTTCGGCCAGCGGCAGGCAGTTCGGCAGGCCAGACCAGGGGTTCCGACAGGCCGACTAGACTTCAAGAAAACTCACTGTTTTTCATCTGTTTTTCACCGTTTAAAACCTAGATAAAGATTTTAACCTCATGATGTGATTTTGTGAACTTTAAAGGCATACTAAGACACCATGAAACAACATAGTAGCGTACAATATTATTAGTTAGATATTGATACAGCTTAGTTTACTTTTAAGGTTGATCGTGATTCCATGGAGCTAACGTATGGCAGGTCTGGACTGTGGTGTTGGGTCTCGATGCAGAGTATCGACGTAAGACTTCTACCCCTTTTCTTGGTAGCCAAACTTTTAAATGGTTTTGGCCTTAAAGATTCTTTCAAAATATTTTCAATAAATGATAAATTGTTTTAAACATTCTCGAAGAGGGCCTTGGCCACAAAAAGACTTATTGCTAAATGATTTCTTTCAAATTGATTTTAAGGAACGATTAGAATGAACTTCTTAGTATTTTTTATTACTTGCTGAAGAATTAATGATCATAATGAATCAAATAATGAACTTAATGAGAATATCCGGTAACTGAAATATGATAATGATATGACATCAGACGTGTCAGTTAATACCGTCCGAAATGATAAAATAGAGCATGATGCTATATACAGAGATCGGGTCGTGAGGAGCGTGACCTTGGGGCAGATCCCGAAACCCAATTGGGCCACTATAGTGGTGATAGTATGGTTTCGCCAAATAGCTATTTAATAAAGAATAATTCCAGATGAATAGGGATTCTAAAGGTAAGGATGAATTTAAATATGTTTTATTTATCTATATGAAATTTTGTGACTTATTTTCAAATATGAGAATTTATGTCTAGAATTAATGTTTTCTAACCTAGTCCTACTGAGTCTTCCAATCACCTTTTTTTTATCTGTTTTAAAACCTTTTCCCCGGGTGGATTGCAGCTTAGGACCAATTAGAAGGCAACAGGGTAAACACGTGAGTTGTAGGAATTCTGTTTAGATTATGTCTTTATGTTAATTAAGGCATGTATTATTTAAACCTTTGTTCTCTCATATTAGACTATAATTGTAATATTTTATTGTCGATACTATATGTGTGCACTAATGTGGGTTCGGTGAGGCCCCACTTACATTTAACTGCCCTTATTATTTTATTTTATGATTAATTGTTTTCAAATTAACGATAATAGCTTTAAAAATGCTTTAATTTATCACATTTTTTCAAAAATAATCCAAATCATTTAATTGGTATTTTAATCAAAAATCTGCTTTAATTAACTTAATTAATCCACCACGTCACTACCCATATTTCAGGGCATGACAGAATGGTAGCAGAGCTTAAGGTTATGAACCTTGGGAGTTGTGCACACATAGGTACGATAGTGAAAAGCCTCTAGAAGTCCAATTCTATTTTTAGAATTGAGAGAATGGCACCTAAGCATCATCTAATTATGGCTTATACGAGTCTCACAAATGAGGGAAGTGTGATAGGAGCTGTTAGACATGTATGCTCTAAGGAGTAAAAATGTAATACGTTTTTGGAGACATTTTTATCAATAAAGAATTTATTCATTTATATATACCAAATATTGTCCTCTTTACGTTCATATTCGTTGAATGTATGATAAGCAAACAGTAGTCTGAGACTGTCAGTCTAAACCTTAAGAGTTGGGCATATGATGGGATGATTATGCGGTAGACACGACTCTTAAGGTGATGGTCTAAAATATATGATCCGCAATCGAGGGAATAAAGTTGGGCGCTTTATTCATGTAAAGATTGTTATGTTGTCTATATCCCTTTTGGGAGATGGTTTGTCTTGGCCATCGGAGTTGGACTCCGTGAATAGAAACATTGGCACGTTGTCATAGGTGACGATGTGTTGGATCGGGACATAAAGTGAATTGATTTGGATTAATAATTCTGTCTTGGCAAATCGATTCACTTTAGACAGTCGTTTGTATTGTATCTTAATCCTGAGATGAATAATGGGCCCGTTGTCTCGACTTGTGTCTTTTGATGTACCAATGGGTGACTCCCACATCTCTATAGTGGCATGCATGCCGGTACGTTGGAGGCATGACTCTTGATAGCGTAGACTTGTTATTCATAGATATGGAATCCATAGCTCCTCTTTAGGAGTAATGATATCCTCTTATATGCGTTGTCCTGTAATTGGAAAACTGGAGCGCTCAACCATTTGGATACATAGGTGTAACTGAATGGTATACTATCTTTGGATGGTAAGTTTTCTAATGGTGAGACAATGGAACGTAAGATAAAAATAATCGGGAAGGTAAGACAGAACTTGTCCTTAAGCCGATTATGGATGATCATATGGGGATGCGATACACTATGATATGTCATGGAGACTTAGCTACACGAGCTTCGTAATTCTGTAAAGTTCGAGAGTGCAGCTCCAAGCTTTTAGTGGAGTAGCGTTGGAGTTGATAATTGTGAAATGTATATCTGGGATATTGGGTTTCATAATTATCATGAGCTTGAACTTTATAGGTCCATTTTGGTCCCCTTTGCTAGCTCACAAAATCCTGTAACGACACGGCGTGCTTTTTCAATAATTGGTGACTTATGTCGGATTTATCAGATTGGTTTAAAATTTATAAGAATCAAATAATTCATGTCTGTTTATCGGTTGAATTAATTTTGTAAGAAATTAGTTCAAGATGAACTTGTTGAATTATGGCGTTCGGATAATTCTTGTCTGTTTATCGGTTGTTTTAATTTTGGACAATTAGAACAAGATAAACTTGTAGAATTATTTGAATTGATTTATTTTCTTAGAGATTATCTTGATAGAGTTTGTTTTGATCAGATATCTTTTCTATTGGGCTATTTGAATCAAAACTGAGACTTTATCCTTTAGAATCTCGGGTGGAAAATAAAAGATTCGCGGAGATTTTTTCTCGGCAGTTCGGCCTGCCGATCAGAAAGTTCGGCCTGCCGAACTGGCCAGTTCGGCCTGCCTATCTCACAGTTCGGCATGCCGACCGCGACAGCTAAGATTACGCGTTTTTCACGCGTATCTTATCAGATATTGATCCGAACTTGATTCTGTTTCGATTTTTGAGACCTAATCTGATATGGACTGACCCCAAGGACCAATAGGTATAAAAAGGGAGTGAGTCTAATGATTTACTCAGATCAATTTGAGAGATTAAGAGTGATACTCTTCTAGTGAGCATCTGAAAACTCCCTGAGAGCTTTTGTTCACAAATCACGAACACTAGCTTTGGGTTCTCTCTATTGGTTGGAAGGAGAGTCACCGGTGGAAGAGCTGTACGTGTGAGCCCACACTCACTCCGGTTGTGGATAGAGAATAGCAAAGAAGACCAGTTGGTTGAGGCTCTTCTGGAACGTTACTTCTCTACACAGGTCGCGGAGGTTCTTCGGCACACTGAGGTTAGTAAGATCTGTTTAATTTATACATATAACATGTCATACTTGTATTTTGGAAAATACTCTGATGAAAATTTTTTTAAAATTCCGCTGCGCACTTTGTTTCCAACAATTGGTATCAGAGCCGAGGTTTTTACATAAATTTGCAAGTTTGTGATCATGTTATTGTCGGAAACAAAGTGCGCAGCGGAATTTTTTAATAATAATTCATCAGAGTATTTTCCAAAACACAAGTTTGACATGTTATACGTATAAATTAAACAGATCTTACTAACCTCAGTATGCCGAAGAACCTCCGCGACCTGTGTAGAGAAGTAACGTTCCAGAAGAGCCTCAACCAACTGGTCTTCTTTGCTATTCTCTATCCACAACCGGAGTGAGTGTGGGCTCACACGTACAGCTCTTCCACCGGTGACTCTCCTTCCAACCAATAGAGAGAACCCAAAGCTAGTGTTCGTGATTTGTGAACAAAAGCTCTCAGGGAGTTTTCAGATGCTCACTAGAAGAGTATCACTCTTAATCTCTCAAATTGATCTGAGTAAATCATTAGACTCACTCCCTTTTTATACCTATTGGTCCTTGGGGTCAGTCCATATCAGATTAGGTCTCAAAAATCAAAATAGAATCAAGTTCGGATCAATATCTGATAAGATACGCGTGAAAAACGCGTAATCTTAGCTGTCGCGGTCGGCATGCCGAACTATGAGATAGGCAGGCCGAACTGGCCAGTTCGGCAGGCCGAACTTGCCAGTTCGGCAGGCCGAACTTTATGATCGGCAGGCCGAACTGCCGAGAAAAAATCTCCGCGAATCTTTTATTTTCCACCCGAGATTCTAAAGGATAAAGTCTCAGTTTTGATTCAAATAGCCCAATAGAAAAGATATCTGATCAAAACAAACTCTATCAAGATAATCTCTAAGAAAATAAATCAATTCAAATAATTCTACAAGTTTATCTTGTTCTAATTGTCCAAAATTAAAACAACCGATAAACAGACAAGAATTATCCGAACGCCATAATTCAACAAGTTCATCTTGAACTAATTTCTTACAAAATTAATTCAACCGATAAACAGACATGAATTATTTGATTCTTATAAATTTTAAACCAATCTGATAAATCCGACATAAGTCACCAATTATTGGAAAAGCACGCCGTGTCGTTACAGGACTTTGTGAGCTAGCAAAGGGGACCAAAATGGACCTATAAAGTTCAAGCTCATGATAATTATGAAACCCAATATCCCAGATATACATTTCACAATTATCAACTCCAACGCTACTCCACTAAAAGCTTGGAGCTGCACTCTCGAACTTTACAGAATTACGAAGCTCATGTAGCTAAGTCTCCATGACATATCATAGTGTATCGCATCCCCATATGATCATCCATAATCGGCTTAAGGACAAGTTCTGTCTTACCTTCCCGATTATTTTTATCTTACGTTCCATTGTCTCACCATTAGAAAACTTACCATCCAAAGATAGTATACCATTCGGTTACACCTATGTATCCAAATGGTTGAGCGCTCCAGTTTTCCAATTACAGGACAACGCATATAAGAGGATATCATTACTCCTAAAGAGGAGCTATGGATTCCATATCTATGAATAACAAGTCTACGCTATCAAGAGTCATGCCTCCAACGTACCGGCATGCATGCCACTATAGAGATGTGGGAGTCACCCATTGGTACATCAAAAGACACAAGTCGAGACAACGGGCCCATTATTCATCTCAGGATTAAGATACAATACAAACGACTGTCTAAAGTGAATCGATTTGCCAAGACAGAATTATTAATCCAAATCAATTCACTTTATGTCCCGATCCAACACATCGTCACCTATGACAACGCGCCAATGTTTCTATTCACGGAGTCCAACTCCGATGGCCAAGACAAACCATCTCCCAAAAGGGATATAGACAACATAACAATCTTTACATGAATAAAGCGCCCAACTTTATTCCCTCGATTGCGGATCATATATTTTAGACCATCACCTTAAGAGTCGTGTCTACCGCATAATCATCCCATCATATGCCCAACTCTTAAGGTTTAGACTGACAGTCTCAGACTACTGTTTGCTTATCATACATTCAACGAATATGAACGTAAAGAGGACAATATTTGGTATATATAAATGAATAAATTCTTTATTGATAAAAATGTCTCCAAAAACGTATTACATTTTTACTCCTTAGAGCATACATGTCTAACAATCTCCCACTTGCACTAAGTGAGTAAATACTGCAAATTTCGCATCCCCATAGCTTCCACATGCCTTTCGAAGACTCTCCCAGAAAGTGTCTTCGTAAATGGATCAGCTAAATTGTCCTCTGACGCGATCTTGCACACCGTGACATGCCCGCTCTCAACGAAGTCCTTTATCACATGATACTTCCGATCAATATGCTTACTCTTCTTGTGAAATCTTGGTTCCTTAGCATTAGCTACCGCCGCACTGTTATCACAGTACAGTGATACCGCTTTATCCATACCAGGAACTACCTCAAGATCCCCAAGGAACTTGCGGAGCCACACTGCTTCTTTCGAAGCATCACTAGCCGCCACATACTCGGCCTCCATCGTTGAATCCGAAGTGCAATCTTGCTTCGCACTTCTCCAACTGATGGCACCGCCACCCAGAGTAAACACAAACCCTGAAGTCGATTTCCTAGAATCCAGGCAGGATTGAAAATCCGAATCAGTGTATCCTAGAGGAGTTAAATCCTCACCCGAATACACAAGCATATACCCTCGAGTCCTTCTCAGGTACTTGAAAATATGCTTTACCGCAACCCAATGGTTCGGTCCTGGATCCGCCTGAAATCGACTCACAATCCCGACCGCATAGCTAATATCCGGTCGAGTGCAAAGCATGGCATACATGAGACTACCCACTGCCGAAGCATAAGGCACCTTCTTCATGTATTCTCTTTCTTCATAAGACTTTGGAGAGTCTTTCTTAGAAAGAGTAATTCCAGACCTAGATGGTTGCCCACCTTTCTTGGAATCCTGCATTGCAAACCTCCTGAGAATTTTATCTATGTAGCCGGCCTGTGACAAAGCTATCATTTTGTTCTTCCTATCCCGCAAGATCTGGATACCGAGAACAAAATTAGCCTCACCCAAGTCCTTCATGTCAAACTGCTTGGTCAACCATAATTTGACCGATGACAATGCCCCAACGTCATTGCCAATTAGCAGAATGTCATCTACATAGAGTAGTAGAAAAACCACCTTCCCATTCTTAATGTGTTTGTAAACACATGGTTCATCCACATTTTGTGAGAACCCATAAGTCTTGATCACTTGATCAAATCTTATGTTCCAAGAACGAGAAGCCTGCTTAAGTCCATAAATAGACTTTAGCAACTTACAAACCTTACCCTCTTGACCCGTGACCTTGAACCCGTCTGGTTGTTCCATATAAATGGACTCATCAAGATAGCCATTTAGAAAAGCCGTCTTGACATCCATCTGCCAAATCTCGTAATCGAGAGCGGCAGCTATGGACAAGAGAATCCGGATGGACTTAAGCATGGCTACAGGCGAAAAGGTTTCCTCATAATCGATTCCTTCCTTTTGCGTATAACCCTTAGCTACCAGTCTAGCCTTAAAGGTTTCGACCTTTCCATCCACTCCTCTTTTCCTCTTGTAGATCCACTTACACCCTATGGGTTTTACCCCTTCGGGAAGATCCACAAGCTCCCAGACCCGATTAGTCTCCATAGACTTCATCTCAATGTTCATGGCCTCTGTCCAGAGTCTTGAATCAACATCCTCCATAGCTTCTGCGTAAGTATAAGGATCCCTGTCATGTTCATCCGGTTCAGCCAAAAAGACCTCCCCATTGAACATATACCTCTCAGGTTGACGCCCGATCCTCCCACTACGCCGAAGCCCCTGAGGTTGTTGTTCAGGTTTGTTTGGTTTTTCTACACCGATCGGAATGGTTTCGTTTGGAACCTCCGGAGTAAACGGATTACCCCTCAACTCCTCAAGCACCACTTTGCTTTGAGGTTTAAAGTCGTTCATGTAACTCTCCTCAAGGAAAGTTGCATTAGTTGAAACCACGACTTTATTTTCCTTTGGGTTATAAAAATAACCCCCTTTAGTCCCTTTTGGATATCCTACAAACACGCAAACTTCTGAACGTGCTTCCAACTTATTCGGATCCTTAAACAGGACATGAGCTGGACATCCCCATATGCGAATATGGTTTAAGGATGTCTTCCGTCTTGTCCACAACTCGTGAGGAGTTTTAGGGACCGATTTTGAAGGCACATTGTTCAAAAGATAACATGCGGTTTGTAGTGCATATCCCCAAAAGGATAAAGGCAATGATGAATAACTCATCATGGACCGAATCATGTCCAACAAAGTCCTATTCCTTCTCTCCGCTACGCCATTCTGCTGTGGAGTGCCCGGCGCAGTCAAATGGGATAAAATCCCATTCTCTAACAAGTGTCCCAAGAACTCATCAGAAAGGTATTCCCCACCTCGATCAGATCGAAGTGCCTTTATGGGTCTACCCAATTGCTTTTCCACTTCAGCCCGAAACTCCCTGAACTTATCATAAGTTTCGCTTTTGTGGTGCATTAGGTACACATACCCATATCTTGAGTAATCGTCAATAAAAGTGACGAAGTACTCATACCCTCCTCGTGCCCGGATGTTCATCGGTCCGCAAACATCACTATGCACAAGTTCTAGAACCCCTTCGGCCCTATTGCCCTTAGACCCGTATGGTCTTTTGGTCATTTTACCCTCCAAACAAGACTCACATTGAGGTATAGATTCCACCTTTAAGTGACTTAAAGGTCCATCCCTTACCAACCTTTGAATCCTATTCAGGTTAATATGGCCAAGGCGCAAATGCCAAAGATAAGTCTTATTAGAGTGAGAAGTTTTAAGTCTTTTTGAGTCATTATCATTTATCTCAGCATTAAGCAATAAGTCCATCTTAGGTTTGATAAAATATAGATTATTTTGCATCCATCCAGAACAGATAAAAGATTTGTTTTTACGAATCACCACTTTTTCATTAAAAGATACCACGTAGGAGTCTTTAAATAAAGAAGATACAGAAATTAAATTCCTTTTAAATTTAGGAACATAAAAACAATCTCGCAAAATTAAACTCCTATAATTATCAAAA
Source organism: Artocarpus heterophyllus (assembly GCA_025403435.1). Taxonomy (NCBI): domain Eukaryota; kingdom Viridiplantae; phylum Streptophyta; class Magnoliopsida; order Rosales; family Moraceae; genus Artocarpus; species Artocarpus heterophyllus. The sequence continues at coordinate 6,903,384 of CM046339.1, read as the reverse complement.
TAAAGATGGACATCTCCCACTGCTTCCGCTGAGACCAAGGATCCATCGCCCATCCGAAGCGTTAAGTCTTCACGAAGTAGACTTCTCGTTTCTTTGAATCCCTGCAGAGAAACACAAACATGATTAGTTGCACCAGAATCTATGACCCAAATGTCACTGGATTCCTCAACCAAACAAGTTTCTAAATATAGAAGATCACACCTACCTCCCTTGGAAAGGAAGTCCTTGCAATGCTTCTTTATATGCCCGACCTTACCACAGAAGAAGCACTTAAGCTTCTTTGGGTTCTTCTTCTTCTTCTTCTTGCTCTTGGTAGCAATAGGAATAGAAGACTTACCACTCTTGGCCCGTTGCTTCTTTCCATTCCCAGAGTTAGGATTGGAACCAGAAGCAGCTACCATATTGGCCTCTCCACCAGCAGGAGACTCCCTGATCAGCAGTTCAAACTCCTGTAACTATTTCATCAATTCTGTTAAGGTCATATCCCGTCTATTGCTCAAATTAAAAGTAGCTCTAAACGGAATAAATTCCTTAGACAGAGTCTCAAAGACCATAGTCATCTGAGTTTCAGCATTCGATGTCGGCTCCATTGGTTTGAGCCTCAGCGAGGTAACCCATGACCAACATCATGTGCTCCTTTACAGATGTCCCCGGTCTCTGTCTACAGTTTAAGAGTTTCCGAAGCGCCCCTTGCCGCTTTGTTATGGCCTGGCCTCCAAACATATCCTCAAGATTATCCAAGATCTGCTTCGCAGTCTCATAATCCTGATGTTGAGCCTGCAGCACGTTATTCATGCTAGCCATAACATAGCAGCGGGCCTGATCATTAGCATCTTTCCAGCGTTCGTACGCTTGGAATTGCTCATTACTTGAGTCTCCCGTAGGCTCGGGAGGACAAGGAGTTGTCAGTACATATTTCAGTTTCTCAAAGGATAGGACGATGTCCAGGTTCCGTTTCCAATCGTTATAATTCTCACCGGTTAATTGGTTTTTGTCAAGTATCGATGATAAAGCGTTTTTAGACATTTTCAATCTACAATAAAGAATCATATACCAAACATAAGCAAACATATATAATAATTTAGTAAGATAACACAATCATGTAAATTATACAAATGTGTTTATGTGTCAAAACCTTGAAAATATCACAACCTTACAACGATAATTCCCAACTCAGAATTCAACAAGCTCCTAGGGGAGTCATGCCAAATTCAATCAGGAACACGGATCCCCTCCTGATTAATATATGCCATCCAGGACCCGTATGATCCAGCATATACTAATAATCGTTTCTTTGGCCATTAATTTTATTAACAGAGCTCCTAGGGGAGGTTAATAATAAAATTAACGTGAGTGTATAACCACCGTTTCAATATTTTATCCATGATTTATAATCACCACCTAGGGGTGTGCAACCATAAATCATACTAAAATACCTTATCCTTTTAGAGATCCAATCTGGTACATAATAGAAATCCCTTCCTAGGGGTTGGGACCATCATGTTCTTCCTATGGACCAACGATGGAGGCCTTAGGTTCTCTCTTCGAAAACCTTCTCCCACTCAATCTTTTGAAGTCAAGGTTTTATTTTAAAATTATGCATGAACAATTTTAATATGAGCGGCACTCCCTATTCTATATGACATGTTATCAATATACATGGTAAATCATATTATAATGCAGACAAGCAAAGCAATCAAGCAAAGCTACAAGCATAATAATAATAACCGTAATATTATGGTTCCACCCTAGAGAATAGAAAAACTAAGATTACAAGAGAATAATCGAGACATTTATCGATTCTTCATCCTTGAATCCTCAAGCTGTATCCTTCTTCATGTAATATCCATCTTCAAGTCCTCAATCCCGTATGAATCGAACACTTCATATTTCCGGTCATATCCAAATTTAATGTTTCTCAGAATCGTCCCAAAAATAAAATTAAAACTGCACCAAAAATTGCACCTTTTCTGGACACCTGGATGCTCTCTGTCGGCAGGCCGATCTAGGTGATCGGTCTGCCGATCATGGTGGTTCGGCCTGCCGAACATGAAGGTTCGGCCTGCCGGCAGAGCACCAAAATTTCTGCCCCACTGTCGGCCTGCCGGACCGTACGTCCGGCCTGCCGATCTGTGACCTTCGGCCTGCCGAACTGTGAGGTCCGGCATGCCGACCGAGCAGAAAACACTCAATCCAGAAAATACAATTTTAATGCAATTCATCAATTTTATTTTCAACAATTCAAAAACATAAAATTAGAGACTCAGGAAATACCTGGAGGCGCCATCATCAATCTTTAAGATCCGACTTCTCGTTCCGTCTTCTCCGAATAATTATTTAATTACAAAGTTCGTACAAATTAAATAATAATTCCTAGACGGAGATGATAGTCCGCCATCTAATTACATGAAAAACCTAGATACACATTCTAACCTCTAAGGAACCATAACCGGTATTAATTAATTAATAAATAATTAAACAACATTTTAATCAACCATAATTAATTAATAAACATTCACCATATAATCCATGACAACATAATATTATATAGAAACCTAGAGTGCCATCTCTCTATAAAATTCAATTCAAGCATTGGAGAGATTAAGATCACAAAATTTATGCATATAACATGATCACAAACTTGCAAATTTATGTAAAAACCTCGGCTCTGATACCAATTGTCGGAAACAAAGTGCGCAGCGGAATTTTTTAATAATAATTTCATCAGAGTATTTTCCAAAACACAAGTTTGACATGTTATACGTATAAATTAAACAGATCTTACTAACCTCAGTATGCCGAAGAACCTCCGCGACCTGTGTAGAGAAGTAACGTTCCAGAAGAGCCTCAACCAACTGGTCTTCTTTGCTATTCTCTATCCACAACCGGAGTGAGTGTGGGCTCACACGTACAGCTCTTCCACCGGTGACTCTCCTTCCAACCAATAGAGAGAACCCAAAGCTAGTGTTCGTGATTTGTGAACAAAAGCTCTCAGGGAGTTTTCAGATGCTCACTAGAAGAGTATCACTCTTAATCTCTCAAATTGATCTGAGTAAATCATTAGACTCACTCCCTTTTTATACCTATTGGTCCTTGGGGTCAGTCCATATCAGATTAGGTCTCAAAAATCGAAATAGAATCAAGTTCGGATCAATATCTGATAAGATACGCGTGAAAAACGCGTAATCTTAGCTGTCGCGGTCGGCATGCCGAACTGTGAGATAGGCAGGCCGAACTTGCCAGTTCGGCAGGCCGAACTTTATGATCGGCAGGCCGAACTGCCGAGAAAAAATCTCCGCGAATCTTTTATTTTCCACCCGAGATTCTAAAGGATAAAGTCTCAGTTTTGATTCAAATAGCCCAATAGAAAAGATATCTGATCAAAACAAACTCTATCAAGATAATCTCTAAGAAAATAAATCAATTCAAATAATTCTACAAGTTTATCTTGTTCTAATTGTCCAAAATTAAAACAACCGATAAACAGACAAGAATTATCCGAACGCCATAATTCAACAAGTTCATCTTGAACTAATTTCTTACAAAATTAATTCAACCGATAAACAGACATGAATTATTTGATTCTTATAAATTTTAAACCAATCTGATAAATCCGACATAAGTCACCAATTATTGGAAAAGCACGCCGTGTCGTTACAGGACTTTGTGAGCTAGCAAAGGGGACCAAAATGGACCTATAAAGTTCAAGCTCATGATAATTATGAAACCCAATATCCCAGATATACATTTCACAATTATCAACTCCAACGCTACTCCACTAAAAGCTTGGAGCTGCACTCTCGAACTTTACAGAATTACGAAGCTCATGTAGCTAAGTCTCCATGACATATCATAGTGTATCGCATCCCCATATGATCATCCATAATCGGCTTAAGGACAAGTTCTGTCTTACCTTCCCGATTATTTTTATCTTACGTTCCATTGTCTCACCATTAGAAAACTTACCATCCAAAGATAGTATACCATTCGGTTACACCTATGTATCCAAATGGTTGAGCGCTCCAGTTTTCCAATTACAGGACAACGCATATAAGAGGATATCATTACTCCTAAAGAGGAGCTATGGATTCCATATCTATGAATAACAAGTCTACGCTATCAAGAGTCATGCCTCCAACGTACCGGCATGCATGCCACTATAGAGATGTGGGAGTCACCCATTGGTACATCAAAAGACACAAGTCGAGACAACGGGCCCATTATTCATCTCAGGATTAAGATACAATACAAACGACTGTCTAAAGTGAATCGATTTGCCAAGACAGAATTATTAATCCAAATCAATTCACTTTATGTCCCGATCCAACACATCGTCACCTATGACAACGCGCCAATGTTTCTATTCACGGAGTCCAACTCCGATGGCCAAGACAAACCATCTCCCAAAAGGGATATAGACAACATAACAATCTTTACATGAATAAAGCGCCCAACTTTATTCCCTCGATTGCGGATCATATATTTTAGACCATCACCTTAAGAGTCGTGTCTACCGCATAATCATCCCATCATATGCCCAACTCTTAAGGTTTAGACTGACAGTCTCAGACTACTGTTTGCTTATCATACATTCAACGAATATGAACGTAAAGAGGACAATATTTGGTATATATAAATGAATAAATTCTTTATTGATAAAAATGTCTCCAAAAACGTATTACATTTTTACTCCTTAGAGCATACAAGTCTAACAGTTATATGCATAAATTTTGTGATCTTAATCTCTCCTATGCTTGAATTGAATTTTATAGAGAGATGGCACTCTAGGTTTCTATATAATATATATGTTGTCATGGATTATGTGGTGAATGTTTTTTAATTAATTATGGTTGATTAAATTGTTGTTTAATTATTTATTAATTAATTAATACCGGTTATGGTTCCTTAGAGGTTAGAATGTGTATCTAAGTTTTTCATGTAATTAGATGGCGGACTATCATCTCCGTCTAGGAATTATTATTTAATTTTTAATTTGTAAGAATTTTGTAATTAAATAATTATTCGGAGAAGACGGAACGAGAAGTCGGATCTTAAAGATTGATGATGGCGCCTCCAGGTATTTCCTGAGTCTCTAATTTTATGTTTTTGAATTGTTGAAAATAAAATTGATGAATTGCATTAAAATTGTATTTTCTGGATTGAGGGTTTTCTGCTCGGTCGGCATGCCGGACCTCACAGTTCGGCAAGCCGAAGGTCACAGATCGGCAGGCCGGACGTACGGTCCGGCAGGCCGACAGTGGGGCAGAAATTTTGGTGCTCTGCCGGCAGGCCGAACCTTCATGTTCGGCAGGCCGAACCACCATGATCGGCAGACCGATCACCTAGATCGGCCTGCCGACAGAGAGCATCCAGGTGTCCAGAAAAGGTGCAATTTTTCAGTGCAGTTTTAATTTTATTTTTTGGGACGATTCTGAGAAACATTAAATTTGGATACGACCGGAAATATGAAGTGTTCGATTCATACGGGATTGAGGACTTGAAGATGGATATTACATGAAGAAGGATATAGCTTGAGGATTCAAGGATGAAGAATCGATAAATGTCTCGATTATTCTCTTGTAATCTTATTTTTTCTATTCTCTAGGGTGGAACCATAATATTACGGTTATTATTATTATGCTTGTAGCTTTGCTTGATTGCTTTGCTTGTCTGCATTATAATATGATTTACCATGTATATTGATAACATGTCATATAGAATAGGGAGTGCCGCTCATATTAAAATTGTTCATGCATAATTTTAAAATAAAACCTTGACTTCAAAAGATTGAGTGGGAGAAGGTTTTCGAAGAGAGAACCTAAGGCCTCCATCGTTGGTCCATAGGAAGAACATGATGGTCCCAACCCCTAGGAAGGGATTTCTATCATGTACCAGATTGGATCTCTGAAAGGATAAGGTATTTTAGTATGATTTATGGTTGCACACCCCTAGGTGGTGATTATAAATCATGGATAAAATATTAAAACGGTGGTTATACACTCACGTTAATTTTATTATTAACCTCCCCTAGGAGCTCTGTTAATAAAATTAATGGCCAAAGAAACGATTATTAGTATATGCTGGATCATACGGGTCCTGGATGGCATATATTAATCAGGAGGGGATCCGTGTTCCTGATTGAATTTGGCATGACTCCCCTAGGAGCTTGTTGAATTCTGAGTTGGGAATTATCGTTGTAAGGTTGTGATATTTTCAAGGTTTTGACACATAAACACATTTGTATGATTCTACATGATTGTGTTATCTTACTAAATTATTATATATGTTTGCTTATGTTTGGTATATGATTCTTTATTGTAGATTGAAAATGTCTAAAAACGCTTTATCATCGATACTTGACAAAAACCAATTAACCGGTGAGAACTATAATGATTGGAAACGGAACCTGGACATCGTCCTATCCTTTGAGAAACTGAAATATGTACTGACAACTCCTTGTCCTCCCGAGCCTACGGGAGACTCAAGTAATGAGCAATTCCAAGCGTACGACCGCTGGAAAGATGCTAATGATCAGGCCCGCTGCTATGTTATGGCTAGCATGAATAACGTGCTGCAGGCTCAACATCAGGATTATGAGACTGCGAAGCAGATCTTGGATAATCTTGAGGATATGTTTGGAGGCCAGGCCATAACAAAGCGGCAAGGGGCGCTTCGGAAACTCTTAAACTGTAGACAGAGACCGGGGACATCTGTAAAGGAGCACATGATGTTGGTCATGGGTTACCTCGCTGAGGCTCAAACCAATGGAGCCGACATCGATGCTGAAACTCAGATGACTATGGTCTTTGAGACTCTGTCTAAGGAATTTATTCCGTTTAGAGCTACTTTTAATTTGAGCAATAGACGGGATATGACCTTGACAGAACTGATGAAACAGTTACAGGAGTTTGAACTGCTGATCAGGGAGTCTCCTGCTGGTGGAGAGGCCAATATGGTAGCTGCTTCTGGTTCCAATCCTAACTCTGGGAATGGAAAGAAGCAACGGGCCAAGAGTGGTAAGTCTTCTATTCCTATTGCTACCAAGAGCAAGAAGAAAAGAAGAAGAACCCAAAGAAGCTTAAGTGCTTCTTCTGTGGTAAGGTCGGGCATATAAAGAAGCATTGCAAGGACTTCCTTTCCAAGGGAGGTAGGTGTGATCTTCTATATTTAGAAACTTGTTTGGTTGAGGAATCCAGTGACATTTGGGTCATAGATTCCGGTGCAACTAATCATGTTTGTGTTTCTCTGCAGGGATTCAAAGAAACGAGAAGTCTACTTCGTGAAGACTTAACGCTTCGGATGGGCGATGGATCCTTGGTCTCAGCGGAAGCAGTGGGAGATGTCCATCTTTGTTTTGATAATTATAGGAGTTTAATTTTGCGAGATTGTTTTTATGTTCCTAAATTTAAAAGGAATTTAATTTCTGTATCTTCTTTATTTAAAGACTCCTACGTGGTATCTTTTAATGAAAAAGTGGTGATTCGTAAAAACAAATCTTTTATCTGTTCTGGATGGATGCAAAATAATCTATATTTTATCAAACCTAAGATGGACTTATTGCTTAATGCTGAGATAAATGATAATGACTCAAAAAGACTTAAAACTTCTCACTCTAATAAGACTTATCTTTGGCATTTGCGCCTTGGCCATATTAACCTGAATAGGATTCAAAGGTTGGTAAGGGATGGACCTTTAAGTCACTTAAAGGTGGAATCTATACCTCAATGTGAGTCTTGTTTGGAGGGTAAAATGACCAAAAGACCATACGGGTCTAAGGGCAATAGGGCCGAAGGGGTTCTAGAACTTGTGCATAGTGATGTTTGCGGACCGATGAACATCCGGGCACGAGGAGGGTATGAGTACTTCGTCACTTTTATTGACGATTACTCAAGATATGGGTATGTGTACCTAATGCACCACAAAAGCGAAACTTATGATAAGTTCAGGGAGTTTCGGGCTGAAGTGGAAAAGCAATTGGGTAGACCCATAAAGGCACTTCGATCTGATCGAGGTGGGGAATACCTTTCTGATGAGTTCTTGGGACACTTGTTAGAGAATGGGATTTTATCCCATTTGACTGCGCCGGGCACTCCGCAGCAGAATGGCGTAGCGGAGAGAAGGAATAGGACTTTGTTGGACATGATTCGGTCCATGATGAGTTATTCATCATTGCCTTTATCCTTTTGGGGATATGCACTACAAACCGCATGTTATCTTTTGAACAATGTGCCTTCAAAATCGGTCCCTAAAACTCCTCACGAGTTGTGGACAAGACGGAAGACATCCTTAAACCATATTCGCATATGGGGATGTCCAGCTCATGTCCTGTTTAAGGATCCGAATAAGTTGGAAGCACGTTCAGAAGTTTGCGTGTTTGTAGGATATCCAAAAGGGACTAAAGGGGGTTATTTTTATAACCCAAAGGAAAATAAAGTCGTGGTTTCAACTAATGCAACTTTCCTTGAGGAGAGTTACATGAACGACTTTAAACCTCAAAGCAAAGTGGTGCTTGAGGAGTTGAGGGGTAATCCGTTTACTCCGGAGGTTCCGAACGAAACCATTCCGATCGGTGTAGAAAAACCAAACAAACCTGAACAACAACCACAGGGGCTTCGGCGTAGTGGGAGGATCGGGCGTCAACCTGAGAGGTATATGTTCAATGGGGAGGTCTTTTTGGCTGAACCGGATGAACATGACAGGGATCCTTATACTTACGCAGAAGCTATGGAGGATGTTGATTCAAGACTCTGGACAGAGGCCATGAACATTGAGATGAAGTCTATGGAGACTAATCGGGTCTGGGAGCTTGTGGATCTTCCCGAAGGGGTAAAACCCATAGGGTGTAAGTGGATCTACAAGAGGAAAAGAGGAGTGGATGGAAAGGTCGAAACCTTTAAGGCTAGACTGGTAGCTAAGGGTTATACGCAAAAGGAAGGAATCGATTATGAGGAAACCTTTTCGCCTGTAGCCATGCTTAAGTCCATCCGGATTCTCTTGTCCATAGCTGCCGCTCTCGACTACGAGATTTGGCAGATGGATGTCAAGACGGCTTTTCTAAATGGCTATCTTGATGAGTCCATTTATATGGAACAACCAGACGGGTTCAAGGTCGCGGGTCAAGAGGGTAAGGTTTGTAAGTTGCTAAAGTCTATTTATGGACTTAAGCAGGCTTCTCGTTCTTGGAACATAAGATTTGATCAAGTGATCAAGACTTATGGGTTCTCACAAAATGTGGATGAACCATGTGTTTACAAACACATTAAGAATGGGAAGGTGGTTTTTCTACTACTCTATGTAGATGACATTCTGCTAATTGGCAATGACGTTGGGGCGTTGTCATCGGTCAAATTATGGTTGACCAAGCAGTTTGACATGAAGGACTTGGGTGAGGCTAATTTTGTTCTCGGTATCCAGATCTTGCGGGATAGGAAGAACAAAATGATAGCTTTGTCACAGGCCGGCTACATAGATAAAATTCTCAGGAGGTTTGCAATGCAGGATTCCAAGAAAGGTGGGCAACCATCTAGGTCTGGAATTACTCTTTCTAAGAAAGACTCTCCAAAGTCTTATGAAGAAAGAGAATACATGAAGAAGGTGCCTTATGCTTCGGCAGTGGGTAGTCTCATGTATGCCATGCTTTGCACTCGACCGGATATTAGCTATGCGGTCGGGATTGTGAGTCGATTTCAGGCGGATCCAGGACCGAACCATTGGGTTGCGGTAAAGCATATTTTCAAGTACCTGAGAAGGACTCGAGGGTATATGCTTGTGTATTCGGGTGAGGATTTAACTCCTCTAGGATACACTGATTCGGATTTTCAATCCTGCCTGGATTCTAGGAAATCGACTTCAGGGTTTGTGTTTACTCTGGGTGGCGGTGCCATCAGTTGGAGAAGTGCGAAGCAAGATTGCACTTCGGATTCAACGATGGAGGCCGAGTATGTGGCGGCTAGTGATGCTTCGAAAGAAGCAGTGTGGCTCCGCAAGTTCCTTGGGGATCTTGAGGTAGTTCCTGGTATGGATAAAGCGGTATCACTGTACTGTGATAACAGTGCGGCGGTAGCTAATGCTAAGGAACCAAGATTTCACAAGAAGAGTAAGCATATTGATCGGAAGTATCATGTGATAAAGGACTTCGTTGAGAGCGGGCATGTCACGGTGTGCAAGATCGCGTCAGAGGACAATTTAGCTGATCCATTTACGTAAGACACTTTCTGGGAGAGTCTTCGAAAGGCATGTGGAAGCTATGGGGATGCGAAATTTGCAGTATTTACTCACTTAGTGCAAGTGGGAGATTGTTAGACATGTATGCTCTAAGGAGTAAAAATGTAATACGTTTTTGGAGACATTTTTATCAATAAAGAATTTATTCATTTATATATACCAAATATTGTCCTCTTTACGTTCATATTCGTTGAATGTATGATAAGCAAACAGTAGTCTGAGACTGTCAGTCTAAACCTTAAGAGTTGGGCATATGATGGGATGATTATGCGGTAGACACGACTCTTAAGGTGATGGTCTAAAATATATGATCCGCAATCGAGGGAATAAAGTTGGGCGCTTTATTCATGTAAAGATTGTTATGTTGTCTATATCCCTTTTGGGAGATGGTTTGTCTTGGCCATCGGAGTTGGACTCCGTGAATAGAAACATTGGCGCGTTGTCATAGGTGACGATGTGTTGGATCGGGACATAAAGTGAATTGATTTGGATTAATAATTCTGTCTTGGCAAATCGATTCACTTTAGACAGTCGTTTGTATTGTATCTTAATCCTGAGATGAATAATGGGCCCGTTGTCTCGACTTGTGTCTTTTGATGTACCAATGGGTGACTCCCACATCTCTATAGTGGCATGCATGCCGGTACGTTGGAGGCATGACTCTTGATAGCGTAGACTTGTTATTCATAGATATGGAATCCATAGCTCCTCTTTAGGAGTAATGATATCCTCTTATATGCGTTGTCCTGTAATTGGAAAACTGGAGCGCTCAACCATTTGGATACATAGGTGTAACCGAATGGTATACTATCTTTGGATGGTAAGTTTTCTAATGGTGAGACAATGGAACGTAAGATAAAAATAATCGGGAAGGTAAGACAGAACTTGTCCTTAAGCCGATTATGGATGATCATATGGGGATGCGATACACTATGATATGTCATGGAGACTTAGCTACACGAGCTTCGTAATTCTATAAAGTTCGAGAGTGCAGCTCCAAGCTTTTAGTGGAGTAGCGTTGGAGTTGATAATTGTGAAATGTATATCTGGGATATTGGGTTTCATAATTATCATGAGCTTGAACTTTATAGGTCCATTTTGGTCCCCTTTGCTAGCTCACAAAATCCTGTAACGACACGGCGTGCTTTTTCCAATAATTGGTGACTTATGTCGGATTTATCAGATTGGTTTAAAATTTATAAGAATCAAATAATTCATGTCTGTTTATCGGTTGAATTAATTATGTAAGAAATTAGTTCAAGATGAACTTGTTGAATTATGGCGTTCGGATAATTCTTGTCTGTTTATCGGTTGTTTTAATTTTGGACAATTAGAACAAGATAAACTTGTAGAATTATTTGAATTGATTTATTTTCTTAGAGATTATCTTGATAGAGTTTGTTTTGATCAGATATCTTTTCTATTGGGCTATTTGAATCAAAACTGAGACTTTATCCTTTAGAATCTCGGGTGGAAAATAAAAGATTCGCGGAGATTTTTTCTCGGCAGTTCGGCCTGCCGATCAGAAAGTTCGGCCTGCCGAACTGGCCAGTTCGGCCTGCCTATCTCACAGTTCGGCATGCCGACCGCGACAGCTAAGATTACGCGTTTTTCACGCGTATCTTATCAGATATTGATCCGAACTTGATTCTGTTTCGATTTTTGAGACCTAATCTGATATGGACTGACCCCAAGGACCAATAGGTATAAAAAGGGAGTGAGTCTAATGATTTACTCAGATCAATTTGAGAGATTAAGAGTGATACTCTTCTAGTGAGCATCTGAAAACTCCCTGAGAGCTTTTGTTCACAAATCACGAACACTAGCTTTGGGTTCTCTCTATTGGTTGGAAGGAGAGTCACCGGTGGAAGAGCTGTACGTGTGAGCCCACACTCACTCCGGTTGTGGATAGAGAATAGCAAAGAAGACCAGTTGGTTGAGGCTCTTCTGGAACGTTACTTCTCTACACAGGTCGCGGAGGTTCTTCGGCACACTGAGGTTAGTAAGATCTGTTTAATTTATACATATAACATGTCATACTTGTATTTTGGAAAATACTCTGATGAAAATTTTTTTAAAATTCCGCTGCGCACTTTGTTTCCAACAGGAGCTACATTTGCTACTTTTCAGCAAATAGCAACGAGGGCTAGACCTTGTAATTCTGAGGTGAGTCGCCAGCATAAGTGCTTTAAGGAGCTTAAGCGTATGTTTATCTTGACTTTTGATAGAAATGGGAGTCCACAGGTGGCTAAATATCAGTTAAACTCTATAGTGAAGCGTTTGGATATCCTTGGTATACCAGTGGTGTATCAAGTAGAATTCGTAGCTTATAAGTTGACAAGCAGTGCTAACACCTGCTGGTCTTACGACTTTGAAACTCTGGTTGGTTAGAGTCATCAACTTTATCGATAGGAGGAGATTACGCTCTCTACTACAAGGATCGGGCGAGAACATCAGGAGGACCCCAGAGGAGCAATAGGAGAAGTAGCGATTGCCAAGCTCGGGTGAAGAATGAGCACAGTAACGTTAGCAGTGGAAGCAACAGTTCATCTAGTAGCAGACGAAGTAGCCTTTACCACTTCTGTCAGCAGCCAAGACGCATCAAGAGGAACTACCCAGTAAAGAATGCTTGACGAGGATCTTGAATCAGAGATGGTGCAAGCCGTCAGCCTTAACCTCAGTTTTTACCTCCACCTCAACAATTCCTTCAACAGCAGCTTCATTAGTTTTCTCCGCAGCAGTATTGGCTGATGAACCCCGGACGTAGCAGCGCTAGTAGAGGAAAAAGGAGAGGCTCTAGTTCGAGTTCACATTATGACTTCAGGGAGTTCAAATGCTCAGACCAGCAATATGAGAGTCAACGGTACGATTTTGGTTCCTTAGTTTTTAGTTTCGATTCTATTTGATACTGGTGCCATTCATTCTCTCGTTACGAGTTATTTGTGCATGCCTTGGAATTAGAAATAAAGGGATTTGATGAACCCTTAGTAATTACCTCACCCTTGGGGTGGGTGTATGTGTGAACCATATATGTATAAACCTAGAAAGATAATGATTGAGGATGAGACTACGGAAGGCAATTTGATTATAATCCCCATGAGTGCTTATGATATGATCTTAGGAGTGGACTGGTTGTCTAAGAATACGCAATTGTAGGTTGTCATCTTATGGAGGTAACCCTAGTGATTGCTAGGGGAACAATGATCATTTACTAGGGTGGTAATGAACGCGTAATGAGTAATCGACTCATGAGAACATGTTTAGGTGTATAAGGAAACCTAGCATGCTATAAATATATATATGTACTTCTTTTAGATCTAGTAGGGGAGTCTAATGTTGTAGGAAGAAATGCAATAGCATCAGTGGCTAATTTGTTTGATGATATCTTCCCCGATGAGTTCTTTGGATTAGCATTGCCTCGAGAAATTGAGTTTGGCATCGAGTTATTCCTGAGGATCGCTCTGATTTCTATAGCACCATATCAATTGGCGCCTGTCGAAATGAAGGAATTAAAGAGACTTTAGGGCCTTGTAGTTAAAGGATATATTCATGATAGCGTGGGATGTGCCAGTTTTGTTTGCTGACAGACATGATGGTACGCTTAGGTTGTGCATTGATTATCGACAGTTGAAATCAGGTCACCATGAAGAATAAGTATCTGCTGCCTAGGATCAATAGATTGTCTGGTTGGTTAGGAGGTCCCTGATATTTCTTGAGGGTAGATTTGTGATCCAAATAGCAACAACTACATGCCCAAAAGGTTAAGTTTCTGAGGCATATCATCTCCGAGCTAGGTATCTCAGTATATTCATCCAAGATGGAGGCTATAGTACAGTGGGAATGATCGAGGGTCATGGCAAAGCTTCACAGCTTTTTAGGACTTGCTGGGTACTATAGGAAGTTCATGAAGGATTTCTCAAAGATAGCGGCTCTGTTGACGCGATTGATCAGGAAAGGTGTCAGGTTTGAGTAGGATGAGGAATGTAGATGTGCTTTCAAAGAATTAGGGAATTGGTCGACTACCACTTCTATATTGACTATGTCGACCAACGACAAATTTTATGAGATCTACACTGATGCAGCAGGGCAAGGGCTTAGATGTGCGTTGATGCTGTATGGATGAGTGGTGACTTATGGATTGTGACAATCGAGGTCTCACGAGCAAGGCTACCCTATGCACAATTTAGAGCTTGCCACAGTAATTCACGCTTTGGGGATCTGGAGATGCCACTTATTGAAGCAACATTTTACGTTTTCTTGGACCACATGAGCATAAGGTATTTGTTCACCCAGAGGGATTCAAATTTAAGGCAACATAGATAGATAAACTATATGGGGGACTATGATTTCTCGCTATAGTATCATCTAGGTGAGGCCAGCATGGTTGCAGACGTGTTCAGTAGGAGGTCTTCGAGAATCCGTGCATATTTGGCACTAGAGGATTAGGAGAGACGTTACCGTGAATGAATATAGGCTGCAGTCCCATGAAGACTTCAATTAGGTATCAACGTATCATATGGGATCGACTCCAGTGTTTAACTAGATGATAAAGCAGACTCAATGGCAACTAGCATCTTTAGGGAATATCGACGCGTACACAGACCGAGAAGCAGTTTGAAGAATAGAGGATTCATGCAAATAGTTCGTTGCATTTCAGGGAGCGTTTGGCAGTGCTTGCGATCAAGGGAGTGATGAAGGCCTTGATGAATGAAGCTCGCACGTCTCAGTTCACTATTCATCCAGGGGCACGAGCATGCATCGCGGTTGATAGAGGCAGTACTAATGGAGCGGTATGAAGAAAAATGTTCAAGAGTACGTAGTCAAGTACACGGCTTGTCTCCAAGTAGCAGCCGAACATCAGAAGCCTACTAGTCAGCTTCAGTCGTTTCCCATTCTAAGGCAGAAATGGGAGCTTGTCGTGATGGATTTCCTCATTGGGTTGCTGAGGATGGAGCGAAGGCATAATGCAATTTGGGTCATCGAGGATAGGTTGATGAAATCGGTGCATTTCATATCCTTCAGGCCGAAGCATTTAAGGCGAGTTCTTGGATGAGCTTTTAGGAAGCTTTAGGCATAGACTTGGATTTCAGAGTAGCTTTTCTTCCCTAGACCATTGGATAGACCGAGCAAGTCATTCAGATCCTCAAGAATACATTAGGCGCATGTGTCTTAGACTTTGGTGGGGTTTGCATACAACGATAGTTATCAAGCGAGCATTAGGGTGGCACCGTTCAAAGCACTATATGGACGGCCGTATTGATTGCCAGTGAGTCAGGTAGAACCAGAAGACAAGATCATTGTTGGACCCAAAGAAACTTATGTGAGTAATGAAAAGGGTTACCGTGATTCATTACTGGTTAAGAGCTGCTCAAATGTAGGCGGAAGAGTTATGCAAATAGGAGAAGCCGACCTCTAGAATTCAAGGTAGGGAATTTCAGTCTCTTAGAGGTTTTGTCATGTAAGTGGGCTTCGTGATTCGGTATAAGTGGAGAACTTGCACCAAGGTACAATGGATCATTTGAGGTTTCTCAACGTATTGGAGTGATCGCGTATCACCTTGATCTTCCACATGAACTCTCTCTCATGTTCATGTTGTATTCCGCGTGTCAGTGCTTCGCAAATGTCTGTTCAAGCCAAGCAAGGTTGTTTCAATTCATGACGTGCAGAATCAGGAAGACACGACCTACTAAGAGGTGCCAGTTTGGATTATCGATCGAAAAGTGATAGGTTAGTGAAGCCGTGAAATCCCGTCAGTGAATATGGTGTAATAGCACCATAGGGTTAATGAGGCAACCTGAAAATTAGAGTCGACTATGCGGGAGTTGTATCACATTTATTTTGTTTTAGGTTGGTCTCTAAAATTCGAGGACGAAATTTCCTTTTGGGGTGGAGAGCTATAACACCCAAAATTTAATTAAGGTTAGTATCTAAATGGTGGATCAATATGCCTTAATGTGATTTAGATTAATATAGACATTTTGTGGTATATTTTAAATTTATCTCACTTTTAATTATCTCTATGTATTATTTTGAATTTTGAAACAAAACAATTTACCAAATACATGATATGTTCCAATTTCAAAACCATATGTTGGAACATAATTTTTACTCTGTAGAACCACATTTTCTTCTATTTAATTCTCACTCTCCCTCTCTTTCCCTCACTCTCTTTCAGGTCTCTTTCTCTCCCTCTCTTCTCTTCTTTGTTTCTTCTTTCTCCCTCTCTTTTCATTTTTGTTTCCAAAAATTTGGCTCAAGCCTTGAATCCCTACGAGATCAGAAGCTCAAGAAGCAAGATTTGGTCTCCACAAACTTGATTTCAAGCTCGAATTTGAGGTTAGTTTACTAAACTTTTAAAATTCTAAACTTTTTCCTAATTCTCTAAATTTCATTGAAGTGTTGAAATTTGAGTTTCTAGAGCTTACGAAACCTTCAATCTAAGTTAGTAGAGCTTAAATCATCTAGAATCTAGGCATGATTTCACTAAAATTAGATCGAATTGCATTTTTTCCCTTTTTCTCTATTTTTGGATTTCTTTGAAATTTCTATGAGAATCTCGCTTAAAGTTGTTTAAATGTGTTCTACTACGTTTATTTATCATTTATGAATGTTTTGTATACTCTGGGACTTGAAAAACAAGTTTAAAATTTGATTTTGAGCTCGGGGAGGCCAAAACTCAAAGTCTTCGACCTCCCATGTTTTTCCAGTTCAACGGGCCGAACTCAATGTTTAGCAGGTTGGATTCATAGCTTTGACAGGCTGGATTCATTTGGTCGGCAGGTTGAACCTGGGCTAGTTCAGCCGGCCAGTGGTGCATGGTCGACAGGCCGAACTATGTAGTTCGGCAGGCCAGACAAGGGGTTACAACAGGCCGACCAAACTTCATGAAAACTCGTCATTTTTTGTCCGTTTTTCACCATTTAAAACCTAGATAAATATTTTAACATCATGATGTGATTTTGTGAACTTTAAAGGCATACTAAGACACCATGAAATAGCATAGTAGCATACAATATTATTAGTTAGATATTGATAAAGCTTAGTTTACTTTTAAGGTTGATCATGATTCCGTGGAGCTAACATATGGTGGGTCTAGACTGCGGTGTTGGGTCTCAATGCAGAGTATCGAGGTTGGACTTCTACCCCTTTTCTTGGTAACTAGGTTTTTAAATGGTTTTGGCCTTCAAGATTCTTTCAAAATGTTTTTAATAAATGACAAATTGTTTTAAACATTCTCGAAGAGGGCCTTGGCCACAAAAAGACTTATTGCCAAATGATTTCTTTCAAATTGATTTTAAGGAACGATTAGAATAAACTTCTTAGTATTTTTCATTACTTGCTGAAGAATGAATGATTATAATGAACTCAATGAGAATATCCAATAAGTGAAACATGATAATGATATGACATCAAACGTGTCGGTTAATACCGTCTGAAATGATAAAGTAGAGCATGATGCCATATACAGAGATCGGGTCGTGTGTAGCGCGACCTTCGGGGCAGGTCCCGAAACCCAACTAGGCCACTACGGTGGTAATAGTATGGTTTTGCCAAAGAGCTATTTAATAAAGAATAATTCCAGATGAATAGGGATTCTAAAGGTAATGATGAATTTAAATATGTTTTATTTATCTATATGAACTTTTGTGACTTATTTTCAAATATGAGAATTTATGCCTAGAATTAATGTTTTCTAACCTAGTCCTACTGAGCCTTCTGCTCACCTTTTCTTTATCTGTTTTAAAACCTTTCCCCTAGGTGGATTACAGCTTAGGACTGACTGAAAGGCAATAAGGCAAACACGTGAGTTGTAGGAATTCTGTTTAGGTTATTTCTTTATTTTAATCAAGGCATGTATTATTTAAACTTTTATTCTCTCATATTGGACTGTGATTGTAATATTTTATTGTCAATATCATGTGTGTACACTAATATAGGTCTGGTGGGGTCTGGCTTACGTTTAACTGTCTTTGCTATTTTATTTTATAATTAACTATTTTCAAATTAATGATAATAGCTTTAAAAATGTTTTAATTTATCACGTTTTTTCAAAAATAATCCAAATCATTTAATTGGTGTTTTAATCAAAAATCTGCTTTAATTAACTTAATTAATCTACCACGTCACTACCCATATTTCAGGGCGTGACACAAAAGTCGGCATTTTACCCCCTTAAATTTTTGTTTTTGAAAAATTTCCTCATCAACTTTTTGATTTTGGCAATCAACCCACCCTAAACTTATTAATCTTTGCAATATGCTCTAAATTGATAATGTCTTAAATTAGTGACAAAAAGAAGATGATTATCGAAATTAGAAGCTTGTGGAAAATTTTCTAAGACACAAAAAGAAATAAAGTACCAAAAATATGATGCATATACGGGTATTTCCATAACCAACTTAAAAAGGAGATATCAATTTGGATAACATTGCAATGTTAAACTATTTAGGAATTAATTTCAAAAATAAAAGGTCAGGTGACACAATTCAGAAAAAAAATTAGAGTCAAAGCACAAAAGTCAGTGGCTGGAGTGCTAAAAACCTTAAGTATTAAAATGTAATTCAACTTTTTAGCCAGTCATTAGATAAAAACATAAAAGACGAATTGCAACAATGGATTTTGAATTTTTCATCATTTGCTAGTTGGATAGGAAATATTTTTTTAAGATTTAAGAACCTTAATTTAATTTAAGAATTATTGGATGCAGTCCTAAACTTATGACTCAACCTTGAAGATCAGGGCGAACGATTCGATAACAAATATCATAGTGGATGAAAAATAGGTTTCTAAATATCATGATTAAAAAGGCTTATGTTTTAATTTGCCAACCGACAAAAAAGTTCGAGATGTGTTTGTGCACCAAACTGAGGCATTTCCATCTATTTATTAACGTTCGTTACGAATTAGGGGTGAACAAGTGAGAGATCTGATGAGCAGCTAGTGTGGTTTTGCAAAAGAACGATTTTGGAAAAATCAAAACCTTTTATGAGTGGCACGCCGGGCAGTTCGAAATAAGCAGATTGTAGACGGTTTGGACCTAATTATGCTTTGGTAAATGCTTAAAAAATAGGGAAAAAATTTAAAAAAAAAAACTATTTTCCTATTTTTTAAGACAATTATAATCAATTTACTATCTTTTTTCAACTAAAAAATATCTTCAACATCAAGCAATCTTCATCATGATTCATATTGTATAATCCAAGCTTCATTGTATGTAATAATATATCAGCAGGCAATTTAAAACCATGGTTTGGCGGGATGGTGTGGTTTTGATAAACCATAGTTTGGGGAAAACCCAAATTGAAACTGCATATGATGTATGGCGACGGTGTAGTTTACTAAGTGACGTAAAAATGGTGGTGCGGTGTGATGCAAGCAGCAGGGCTGGGTAGTTTGGCAAATTTTTTGTGTAGTCGTATTAGTAATTGAACCAAGATTGCAATTAAATTTTCAGATTTTGGATCTCACTTGCCAAAATTGAAGGTTTGTAATTTAAATAGTCAAATACTAATACATTTAAACTGTACCAGTGCAATAAATCTAACATAAAATTAGTAATGGTTTATGTCGAAAAATAGTACGCAGCAGAATTTTAAAAATTTTAAATCAGAGTATTTTCCCAAACACAAGTTTGACATGCTAAATACATAAATTAATGATAGATCTTACATACCTCTTTTATATACCGAAAGCAGCAAAAATCCATAAATTGAAGAACATTCCAAAGAAGCTTCAACTAACTGGTCTTCTTTGTTATTCTCTATTCATGATCGGAGTTCGGGTGGTCGCATGTCGTACAGCTTTTCCTACGGTGACTGTCATTCTAACCCTTTGAGAAAAACTTGGAGTTAAGGTTCTTGATGTTGAACAACAGCTCTCAAGGGGTTTTAGAGTTTCTCTCACTAAAGTACCCACTCTATGCTTCTCAAATAGTCTGAATAACAAAAAAACCTCACCCCTATTTATAGTGGTCAAATTTGGGGTTAAACCTTATTAGATTAGGCCTCAAAATTTGAGTCTCGATCAACTTTTGATGAAAAATATGTCAAAAATACGTATATTGATTATCGCATGTCCGGCATGTTGATCTTGGAGATTGGCCTATCGAACTGACTCCATCGGCTTCCCAAGCTTTCCTATCGGCCAGTCAATAGTGCGATAACTTGGAGTCTTCATAGTATCTTATTTTCACCCGAGAATCTTAGATAGAGCCTCAGTTTTAATTTAAATAACCCAATAGAAAAGTTATCTGATTAAAACAATCATATACAAATAATCCTATAGTAAATAAAATATTATCCAAGTAATTCAACATGTATATCTTAAATTAATTTGCAAAATTAATTTAACCGATAAACTAACATGAATTATTAAATCCACTCTTATTGAATTTCAGTCAATCTAATGATTTAAAATAAGTTACAAATATGTAGGAAAAACACGGCGTATCATTATACGATTTATTATGAGCTAGCAAAGGAGACCTAATAGACATATATATAGATCAAGCTCCTATAATTATAAAATAACATATCCCAGATACATATTTTATAATTATCAACTCTAACGCTACTCCACTAAAAGCTTAGAACTGCACTCTCAAATTATATAAAATTCGAAGCTTCATTAAGCTAACCGTCCATGACATATCATAATGTGTCACATCCTTATAGGATATTGATAATCGGCTTAAAGATAAATTCTGTTTTATCTGCCACATTATTTTTATCTTACGTTCCATCATCACAACATTAGAATACTTACTATTCATAAATAGTATATCATTCGATTACACCTATGTATCCAAATGGTTGAGTGCTATAATTTTCCAACTATAGGATAATGCACATAAGAGAATATCATTAACTCTACAAAAGGAGCTATGATTCCATATCTATGAATAACGTATCTACGTCAATCAAGAGTCATGTCTTCAACATACCGGTATGCGTACCATCATCAAATCAGGATGTCACCCTTTGGTACATCAAAAGACATAAGTCAAGAATATGGGCCCATTAGTTATTTCAAGATTAAAACACAACACATATGATTGTCTAACATAAATTGATTTGACAAACGAAATTATTAACCAAATTAATTCAACTTTTTGCCCCAATCCAACACATTGTCACCTATGACAATGTATCAATGTTTTTACTCGTAGAGTCCCACTTCAATGATGAAGACAAGCTATCTCTTATTAGGGATGTAGACAACATAACAATTTTAGCATGAATAAAGTGCCTAACTTTATTCCCTCAATAGCAAATCTTATGATTTAGACCATCACCTTTAAGATTCATGTCTTCCTCATAATCTGTCCATCATATGCACGATTCTTAAAGGTTTAGACTGACAGTCTTAAACTTTTGTTTGCTTATCATACATTCAATAGAAATGAACATAAAGAGGAGAACATTTGGCATATGAATAATAAATAAACTCTTTATTGATAAAATGTCTCCAAAAAACTTATTACAACATTTTACTCCTTGGTGCAATATGTTTAACAATCTCCGACTTGTACTAAGTGAGTAAATATGACATATCTCATACCCTTGTATCCTCTACATGCTTCTCGAAAACTCTTATAGTTAGTGTCGTCGTGAAAAGATTAACTACATTGTCCTTAGACGCAATCTTGCATACTGCAATATGCCTAGCCTTAATGAAGTCCTTAATCACATGATACTTCCAATGAATATGCTTACTCTTCTTGTGAAATCTTGGTTCCTTAGTATTAGCTATCGCTATAGTGTTATCACAATACAGTTATACTGCCTTATCCATACTAGGAACTACCTCAAGATCCTTAAGGAACTTGTGAAGCCACACTGCTTCTTTCGAAGCATCATTAGTTGCCACATACTCGGCCTCCATCATTGAATCTGAAATGCAATCTTGCTTAACACTTCTCCAAATAATGTTTTTACTCGGCTTACCATCCAAACCATATAACAAATGTCTTGTCTTATGTAAAGCATCACATACATGAGGCTACCTATTGCTGAAGCATAAAGCACTTTCTTCATATATTCTCTTTCTTCATCAGACTTTGGAGAGTCTTGCCTAGAAAGAGTAATTCTAGAACAAGATGGTTGCCTACCTTTCTTGGAATTTTGCATTGCATACTTCTCAAGAATTTTATCTATGTATGGCGCTTAGGATAAAGCTATCATTTTGTTTTTCCCATCCCGAAAGATTTGGATATCTAGAACATAATTAGCTTCACCCAAGTCCTTCATGTCAAATAGCTTAGTCAACCATAATTTGATCGATGTCAATGTCCCAACATCATTGCCAATTAACAGAATGTCATCTATATAGAGCAGTAGAAAAACCACATTCCTGTCCTTAATATGTTTGTAAACACATGGTTCATTTGTGTTTTGTTCAAACCTATAGTCTGGATCACCTGATTAAATCTTATGTTCTAAGAATGGGAAGCCTGCTTAAGTCTGTAAATTAACTTTAGCAACTTACAGACCTTACCCTCTTGACCCTTAGCTTTGAACCCATTTGGCTGCACTATATATATAGACTTCTCAAGATAGTCATTTAAAAAAGCCTTCTTGACATCCATCTACCAAATCTCGTAATCGAGAGTGGCAGCTATGGACATGAGAATGTAGATGGACTTAAGCATGGCTACAGTCAAAATAGTTTCCTTGTAATCGATTCCTTTATTTTGCTTGTATCTTTTAGTGACTCGTCTAACTTTATAGGTTTTGACTTTTCCATCAGCTCTGCTCTTTTTCTTGTAGATCCACTTACACCCTATGGGTTTTATCCTTTCGGGAAGATCCACAAGTTCTCAGACTTGATTAGTCTTCATAAACTTCATCTCAATGTTTATAGCTTCTGTCCAAAGCTTTAAATCAACATCCTCTATAGCCTTTGTGTAAGTATAAGGATCCTTGTCATGTTCAATCGGTTCAGCCAAGTAAGCTTCACCATTGAACATATACCTCTCAGGTTGATGCCTGATCCTCCCACTATGCCAAAACTCCCTAGGTTGTTGTTCGGTCGGCTTTTCTACTTTGATTGGATTAGTTTCAACTGGAACCCTTGAAGTGATCGAATCACTTGCTAACTCCTTGAGTACCACTTTACTACGAGGCTTAAAATCGTTCATGAAACTTTCCTCAAGGATGTTGCACTTGTTGAAACCATGACTTTATTTTCTTTCAGGTTTAGTCCCTTTTGAATATCCTACAAACTCACAAACTTCCAAACGTACTTCTAACTTATTCGTTTCTTTGTACAGGACATGAGCCGGACATCCCCATATACGAATATGATTTAAGGATGTTTTTCTACTCGTCTACAACTCATGAGGAGTTTTAAGAACCGAGTTTGAATGCACATTGTTCAAAAGATAACATGTAATTTGTAGTACATATCCCTAAAAGGATAAATGTAACATCAAATAACTCATCATAGACCTAACCATGTCCAACAAAGTACTATTTCTTCTCTCAGCTACCCCATTATATTGTGGAGTGCCCAGTGCAATGAAATGGGATAAGATTTTATTTTCGAATGAGCGTACCAAGAACTCATTACAGAGGTATTCTCCACCTCGATCAGATCAAAGTACCTTTATGGGTTTACTTGATTGCTTCTCCGCTTCAGCTGAAACTCCCTAAACTTGTCAAAAGTTTCACTTTTATGATGCATTAGACAAACATACCTATATCTTGAGTAATCATCAATAAAAATGATGAAGTACTCATACCCTTCACGTGCCCTGAAGTTTATGGGACCATAAACATTACAATGCAAAGGCTCTAGAACCCCTTCGAACCTGTTGCCTTTAGACTCAAATAGTCTTTTGATCATTTTGCCCTCCAAACAAGATTCATATTATGGTATAGATTCTACCTCTAAGTGACTTAAAGGTCCAGCCTTTGAATCCTATTCAGGTTAATATCGAGTTGAAAATGCCAAAGATAAGTCTTATTAGAGTGAGAAGTTTTAAGTCTTTTAGAGTTATAATTAACCTCAGTATTTAGTAGTGAGTCCATCTTAGGCTTGATAAAATATAGAATGTTTGCATCCATCCATCTATTGGAAAAATAGTATACAGCGACATTTTAAAATTTTTTTATATCAGAGTATTTTCTAAAACACAAGTTTGACACACTATATGCATAAATTAACTAGATCTTACTAACCTTATTTGTCGAAAGCCTCCATAATCCATTAAGAGAAGTAATGTTCCAAAAGAGCTTCAACCAACTAGCCTTCTTTGCTATTCTTTATCCACGACCGGTGTGTGTGTGGACATACTCATACAACTCTTTCACTAGGTGGCTCTCCTTCCAACTAATTGAGAAATACCCAAAGCTATAGTTCATGATTTGTGAACAACAGCTTTCTGATGAGTTTCAAAGTCTCATCAACAAAGTCTCACTCTAGATTTCTCAACTGATCTAAACAACAATGAGTCTCACCCCCCTTTTTATAGAGGTTGGGCCCAAGAGTCAGTCCTTATCTAATAAGGCCTCGAAGATTCGAATCAAAATCAATATTTGATAAAATCCGTGTGGAAACATGTGATCTATTTATTGCTTAGTCGCCAGGCCAAACTAGCAGATCGGCCTATTGAAATTGCCCCATCGGCAGGCCAAACTTAAAGATTGGCTGCCGAACTTATGATAAATGATCCATGCGAATCTTTATTTCCCACTTGAGATTCTTAGGATAGAGCCTTAGTTTTAATTCAAATAACCTAATAGAGAAGTTATCTTATTAAAACAGTCATATCTAGATAATCTCTCAGAAAATAAATATTCCCGATAATTCAACAAGTTTATCTTGAATTAATTTATTCAAAATTAATCCAACCAATAAACAATCAAGAATTATCTGATACTGATAATTTAACAAGTTTATCTTGAATTAATTTTTTCACAAAATTAACTCAATCGATAAACGAGCATAAATTATCTGATCCTATAGAATTTCAGCCAATTTAATAATTTGACACAAGTCACTAATTATTAGAAAAGCACGTTGTATCATTACAAGATTTATTATGAGCTAGCAAAGGGGACCTGATGGGCCTATATAGTTCAAGCTCTCGATAATTATGAAATCTAATAACCCAGATTTATATTTCATAATTATCAACTCCAATGCTACTCCACTAAAAGCTCAGAGCTGTACTCTTGAACTATATAGAATTATGAAACCCGTATAGTTAAGCCTCCATGATATATCATAATGTATCGTATCCCCATAGGATTATCCATAATCGGTTTAAGGACAAGTTCTGTCTTACCTTCTCGATTATTTTTCTCTTACATTCTATTATCTTACCATCGAAAAACTTACCATCTAAAGACGATATACCATTCGGTTACATATTCGGTTACACCTATGTATCCAAATGGTTGAGCGTTCTAGTTTTCTAATTACAAGATAACGCGTATAAAAGGATATCAACTACTCCTAAAGAGGAGCTATGGATTCCATATCTATGAATAACAGGTCTATGTTATCAAGAGTCATGCCTCCAACGTACCGGCATGCGTACCACTATTAAAATATGGATGTCATCCTTTAGTACATCAAAAGACATAAGTCAAGACAATGGGCCTACTATTCATCTCAGGATTAAGATACAATACATATGATTGTCTAAAGTAAATCGATTTGTTGAGACAGAATTATTAAACCAAATCAATTCACTTTATGTTCCAATCGAACACATCGTCACCTATGACAATGCGCCAATTTTCTATTCGTAGAGTCCACCTCCTATGGCCAAGACAAACCATCTCCCAATAGGGATATAGACAACATAACAATCTTTGCATGAATAAAATGCCCAACTTTATTCCCTCAATTGCAGATCTTATGATTTAGACTATCACCTTAAGAATCGTGTCTTTCGCATAATGTTTCTATCATATGCCCAATTCTTAAAGGTTTAGACTGACAGTCTTAGATTTTTATTTGCTTATCATATATCCAACAAATATGAACATAAATAGGACAACAATTTAGTATATGAATAATTAATAAACTCTTTATTGATAAAAATGTCTCTACAATAATTAATAAACTCTTTATTGATAAAAATGTCTCTACAAATATATTACATTTTTACTCCTTAGGGCATACATGTCTAACGATCTCTCACTTGCACTAAGTGAGTAAATATGAAAAATCTCGAATCCCCATAGCTTCCACATGCCTCTTGAAGACTCTCGTAGTAAGTGTCTTTGTGAATAGATCAGCTAAATTGTCATCTGACGTAATTTTATACACAGCGACATGCCTGCCTTCTACGAAGTCCTTTTCACATGATACTTCCGATCAATATGCTTACTCTTCTTGTGAAAACTTGTTTCCTTAGCATTAGCTACCGTCACACTATTATCACAGTACAGTGATACCACCTTATCCATACTAGGAACTCCCTCAAGATCCCTAAGGTACTTGCAGAGCCACACTACTTCTTTCGAAGCATCACTAGCTACCATATACTCAGCCTCCAGCATTGAATCCAAAATGCAATCTTACTTTGCACTTCTCCAACTAATGGTATCGTCGTCTAGAGTAAACACAAAACCCAAAGTTGATCTCTTGGAATCCAGATAGGATTAGAAATCTGAGTTAGTGTATCCTAAAATAGTTAACTTCTCACCCGAATACACCAGCATATACTCTCGAGTCCTTCTCAGGTACTTGAAAATATGCTTGACTGCAACCCAATGGTTTGGTCCCGGATCCGCCTGAAATCGACTTACAATCCCAACCACATAACAAATATCCGGTCATATGTAAGGCTTGGCATACATGAGACTGCCCACTGCCGAAGCATAAGGCACCTGTGTCGTGTATTCTCTTTCTTCCTCAAACTTTGGAGAGTCTTTCTTAGAAAGAGTAATTCCAAATCTAGTTGGTTGCCAACCCTTTTTGGAATCCTACATTGCAAACCTCTTGTGAATCTTATCTATGTACCCAGCCTAGGATAAAGCTATCATTTTGTTCTTCCTATCTCGAAAAATCTGGACACTGAGAATAAAATTTGCCTCACCTAAGTCCTTCATGTCAAACTGCTTGGTCAACCATAATTTGACTGATGACAACGCCCCAACGTCATTGCCAATTAGCAGCATGTCATTTACATAGAGCAGTAAAAAAAACCACATTCCCATCATTAATGTGTTTATACGCACATGGTTCATCCACATTTTGTGCGAACCTATAAGTCTTGATCACTTGATCAAATCTTATGTTCCAAGAACAAGAAGCCTACTTAAGTCCATATATTGACTTTAGCAGCTTACAAACCTTACCCTCCTGACTTTTGACCTTGAACCTGTTTGATTGTTCCATATAGATGGACTCATTAAGATAGCCATTTAGAAAGACTATCTTGACATCCATCTACCAAATCTCATAGTCGAGAGCGGCAGCTATGGACAAGAGAATGCAGATGGATTTAGGCATGACTACGTGTGAAAAGGTTTCCTCGTAATCGATTCCTTCCTTTTTGCATGTATCCCTTAGCTACCAGTCTAGCCTTAAAGGTTTTAACCTTTCTATCCACTCCTCTCTTCCTTTTGTAGACCTACTTACACCCTATAGGTTTTACCCCTTCGGGAAGATCCATAAGCTCCCAGACCTGATTAGTCTCCATAGACTTCATCTCTGTGTTCATGGCCTCTGTCCAAAGTTTCGAATCAACATCCTCCATAGCCTCTACATAAGTGAAAGGATCCCTGTCATGTTCATCCACTTCAGCGAAGAAGGCCTCACCGTTGAACATATACCTATCAGGTTGATGCTCGATCCTCCTACTACGCCGAAGCCCCTTAGGTTGTTGTTCGGGTTCATTTAGTTTTTCTACACCGATTGGAATGATTTCATTCGGAACCCCTGGAGTGATCAAATCACTCCTCAACTCCTTAAGCACCACTTTGCTTCAAGCCTTAAAGTCGTCTTGTAACTCTTCTCAAGGAAAGTTGCATTAGTTGAAACCATGACTTTATTTTCCTTTGGGTTATAAAAATAATCCCCTTAGTCCTTATTGGATATCTTACAAATACGCAAACTTTCGAATGTGCTTCTAACTTATTCGCATCTCTAAACAGGACATGAGTCGGACATCCCCACATGTGAATATGGTTGAAGGATGTCCTTTTCTCCATCCATAACTCGTGAGGAGTTTTAAGAACCAATTTTAAAGGCACATTGTTCAAAAGATAACATGCGGTTTATAGTGTATATCAACAAAAGGACAAAGGCAATGATGAATAACTCATCATAGACCTGACCATGTCCAACAAAGTCCTATTTCTTCTCTTAGCCACGCCATTCTGCTGTAGAGTGCCTGATGCATTCAAATGGGATAAAATCCTATTCTCTAATAAATGTCCCAAGAACTCATCAGCAAGGTATTTTTCACCTCGATCGGATCAAAGTGCCTTTATAGGTTTACCCAATTGCTATTCTACTTCAGCCCAAAACTCTTTGAACTTGTCATAAGTTTCACTTTTTGTGGTGCATTAGGTACACATACCCATACCTTGAGTAATCGTCAACAAAAGTGACAAAGTACTCATACCCTCCTCATGCCTGGATGTTCATCGGTCTGCAAACATCACTATGCACAAGTTCCAGAACCCTTTTGGCCCTATTGCTCTAAGACCCAAATAGCCTTTTGATCATTTTACCCTCCAAACAAGATTCACATTGTGGTATAGTTTCCACTTTTTAGTGATTTAAAGGTCCAACCCTTAGCAACCTTTGAATACTATTCAGGTTAAAATGACCAAGTTTCAAATGCCAAAGATAAGTCTTATTAGAGTAAGAAGGTTTAAGTCTTTTTAGAGTTATTATCATTCATCTCAACATTAAGCAGTAAGTCCATCTTAGGTTTGATAAAATATAGATTATTTTGCATCCATCCAGAATAGATAAAGATTTGTTTTTACGAATCATCACTTTATTATTAAAAGAAACCAAATAGGAGTCTTTAAATAAACAAGCTACAGAAATTAAATTCCTTTTAAATTTAGGAGCATAGAAACAAGCTCGTAAAATTAAATTCTTATAATTATCAAAATACAGATGAACGTCTCCACTGCTTCGGCTAAGACCAAGGATCGATCACCCATCTGAAGCGTGAAGTTTCATACAGCAGACTTCTAGTTTCTTTGAACCCCTTTAAAGAAACACAAACATATTAGTTGCTCCAGAATCTATGAACCATGTGTCATTGGATTCCTCAACCAAACAAGTTTCTAAATACAAAAGATCACACCTACCTCCTCGGGAAAGGAAGTCCTTATAATTCTTCTTTATGTGCCTAACCTTCCTGTAGAAGAAGCACTTTAGCTTCTTCGGGTTCTTCTTCTTCTTCTTCTTACTCTTGCCATTTGCAGGAATAGAAGACTTCCTGTTCTTAGTCTGTTGCTTCTTTCCATTCCCTGTGTTAGGATTGGAACCAGAGGTAGCCGCCAACTTGGCCTTGCCACCAACAAGAGACTCCCTAATCAGCAGTTCAAACTCCTGTAACTGTTTCATCAACTCTATTAAGGTCATATCTTGTCTATTACTTAAATTAAAAGTAGCTCTAAACAGAATAAATTCCTTAGAGTCCCAAAGACCAGAGTCATTTGAGTTTCAGCATCAATGTCGGCTCCATTAGTTTGTGCTTCCTCGTGACTAACATCATATGCTCCTATATAGATGTTCCTGATCTCTGCTTATAGTTCAAGAATTTTTGAAGCGCCCTTTACTGCTTTGGTAAGGCCTGACCTCTAAACATGTCTTCTAGATTATCCAAGATCTACCTAGTAGTCTCATAATCCTCATGTTGAGCCTATAGCACGTTGTTCATGCTGGCCATAACATAGCAGCGAGCCTGATTATTAGCATCTTTCGAGCGATCGTACGCTTGGATTTGCTCATTGATGGAATCTCCCATAGGCTTAGG
Source organism: Artocarpus heterophyllus (assembly GCA_025403435.1). Classification (NCBI taxonomy): domain Eukaryota; kingdom Viridiplantae; phylum Streptophyta; class Magnoliopsida; order Rosales; family Moraceae; genus Artocarpus; species Artocarpus heterophyllus. The sequence continues at coordinate 6,873,200 of CM046339.1, read as the reverse complement.
AGCATGAGGTGTTGTCAGCATAAATTTCAATTTCTCAAATGATAGGATGATGTTTAGGTTTCGTTTCCAATCATTATAGTTCTCACCGGTTAATTAGTATTTATCAAGGATTGATGATAAAGCATTTTTAGACATTTTTAATCTACAATAAAGAATCATATACCATACATAAGCAAACATATTATAACAGTTTAGTAAGATAACACAATCATGTAAAATATACAAATGTGTTTATGTATTAAAACCTTGAAAATATCACAATCTTACAATGACAATTCCCAACTCAGAATTCAACAAGCTCCTAGGGAGTCTTGCCAAATTCAATCAAGAACACGGATCTCCTCTTGATTAATATAAGCTATCAAGGACCCATATAATCAAGCATATATTGATAATCATTTCTTTGGCCATCAATTTTATTAATAAAGCTTCTAGGAAAATCAACATGAGTGTATATCCATCATTTCAATATTTTATCCATGCTTAATAATTACCACCTAAGGGTGTGCAACGATAAATCATGCTAAGATACCTTATCCTCTTAGAGATCCAACCTGGTACATGATGAAGTCCCTTTCTAGGGGTTGGAACCATCATGTGCTACTTATGGACCAACGATGGAAGCTGTAGGTCCTCTCTTCCAAAACCTTCTCCCACTCGTTCTTTTGAAATCAAGGTTTTATTTTATAAACATGCATGAACAATTTTAATGAGCGGCACTCCCTAATCTAAATGACATGTTATTAATATACATGGCAAATCATATTATAATGCAGACAAGCAAAGTAATCATGCAAAGCCACAAGCAAAATAATAATAAATAACCGTAATATTATGATTCCACCATAGAGAATAGAAAACAAAGATTACAAGAGAATAATTAAAATATATTATCGTTTGTTCATCCTTGAATCTTCAAATTGTATCATTCTTCATGTAACTTTCATCCTTAAGTCTTTAATCCCACATAGATCGAATACTCCATATTTCCAATTATGTCCAATTTTAATGTTTTCAGAATTTTCCCAAAAATAAAATCAAAACTACATCGAAAAACACACCTTTTTTGAAAAATCACAGCTTTTTGCCGGCATGCCAATCTGTATAATTAGCCTGCCAGTCATGATCCATTGGCCTACTGATCTTTTCAAGTTGGCCTATCGATCATGAGAGTTTGGCCTACCACCAGAGCCACTAGATTTCTGCCCCGCGAACGACCTGTCGATCTAGAAGTCCGGCCTATCAATCTGCAACTATTAGCTTGCTAGACCTGAGGGTTTGGCATGCCGACCGAGTAGAGATCACCTTTTTTTTTTCCAAAAAATACAGTCTTTAATGCAATTTATCAATTTTATTTTTAACAATTCAAAAACATAAAATTAGAGATTCAGGAAATACTTGGGAATGCTATCATCCATCTTCTAGATCTATCTTCTACGAATAATTATTTAATTACAAAATTCTTACAAATTTAAAATTAAATAAAAATTCCTAACGGAGATAATAGTTCGCCATCTAATTATATGAAAAACCTAGATACACATTCTAACCTCTAAAAAACCATAACCAGCATAAATTAATTAATTAATAATTAAATAATAATTTAATCAACTATAATTAATTAATAAACATTCACCATATAATCCACAACAACATATAAACATATAGAAACCCTAAAGTGCCAACTTTCTAAAAAATCAATATTCAAGCATAGGAGAGTTCAAGATCACATAATTTATATGTATAGCATGATCACAAACTTGTAAATTTATACAAAAATCATGGCTCTGATACCATTTGTTAAAAAAATAGTATGCAGTAGAATTTTAAAAAAAATTTATATCAGAGTATTTTTCAAAACACAAGTTTAACACGCTATATGTATAAATTAACTAAATCTTACTAACCTTGTTTGCCAAAAAGCTCCGCAATCCATGAAGAGAAATAAAGGTCCAGAAGACCTTCAACTAACTAGTCTTCTTTGCTATTCTCTATCCACAACTGGTATGTGTATGGGCACACTCATATAGCTCTTCCAGTAGGTGGCTCTCTTTCCAACTAATTGAGAAATACCCAAAGCTATAGTTTGTGATTTGTGAACAACAGCTTTTCGGGGAGTTTTAGAGTCTCACCAGTAGAGTCTCACTCTAGAATTCTCAATTATCTAAACAACAATGAGCCTCACTCCTCTTTTTTATAGAGGTTGGGCCTAGGAGTCAGTCCTTATTAGATAAGGTCTCGAAAATTTGAATCAGAATCAACATCTGATAAATCTACATGAAAACACGTGATCTATTTATTGCTTGATCGACAGGTCAAACTGACTGATCATCCTACCGAACTTGCTCCATCGGTAAGCCAAACTTACAATAAATGATCCATGCGAATCTTTATTTCCTACCCAAGATTCTTAGGATAAAACCTAAGTTTTAATTCAAATAACCCAATAAAGAAGTTATCTCATTAAAACAGTCATATCTAGATAATCTTTAAGAAAATAAATATTCTTGATAATTCAACAAGTTTATCTTGAATTAATTTATTCAAAATTAATCCAACCGATAAACAGATATAAATTATCTAATACAGATAATTCAACCAGTTTATCTTGAATTAATTTTTTTCACAAAACTAACTCAACTGATAAATAAATATGAATTATCCAGTCCTATCGAATTTTAGCCAATCTGATCATTTGACACAAGTCACCAATTATTAGAAAAGCACGCTGTATTGTTACAGGATTTATTATGAGCTAGCAAAAGGGACCCGATGGATCTATATAGTTCAAGCTCCCGATAATTATGAAATCAATATCCCAGATATACATTTCATAATTATCAACTCCAACACTACTCCACTAAAAGCTCAGAGCTGCACTCTTGAACTATATAGAATTACGATGCCCATATAGCTAAGTTTCCATGATATATCTTAATGCATCGCATCCCCATACGATTATCTATAATCAGCTTAAGGACAAGTTCTGTCTTACTTTTCTGATTATTTTTCTTTTATGTTTCATTATCTCACCATCGAAAAACTTACCATCTAAAGACGGTATACCATTCGGTTACACCTATGTATCAAAATGGTTGGGCACTCTAGTTTTTCAATTACAGGATAACACATATAAGAGGATATCAACTACTCCTAAAGAGGAGCTATGGATTCCATATATATGAATAACAGGTCTATGCTATCAAAGATCATGCCTCCAACGTACCAGCATGCGTACCACTATTAAAATGTAGATGTCACCCTTTGGTGCATCAAAAGACTTAAGTCAAGACAACGGGCCCACTATTCATCTCAGGATTAAGATACAATATATATGATTGTCTAAAGTGAATCGATTTGCTAAGACAGAATTATTAAACCAAATCAATTCACTTTATGACCCAATCCAACACATCGTCACCTATGACAATGCGCCAATGTTTCTATTTACAGGGTCTACCTCTGATGGCCAAAACAAATCATCTCCCAATAGGGATATAGACAACATAACAATCTTTGCATAAATAAAACATCCAACTTTATTCCCTTGATTGCGGATCTTATGATTTAGACCGTCACCTTAAGAATTGTGTCTTTTGCATAATCTGTCCATCATATGCCTATTTCTTAATCCAACAAATATGAACGTAAAGAGGACAATAATTTAATATATGAATAATAAATAAACTCTTTATTGATGAAAATGTCTCTAAAAACATATTATATTTTTACTTCTTAGGGCGTATATGTCTAACACCATCACATATAAAATATTTGTTTTTACGAATCACAACTTTATTATTAAAAGAAACTGAATAAAAGTCTTGAAATAAACAAACGACAGAAATTAAATTCCTTTTAAGTATAGGAACATAAAAATAATCTTTCAAAACCAAAATCCTATAATTCTCAAAATAAAGATGGATGTCTCCCATTGCTGCAGCCAACACTAAGGATTCATTGACCATCTGCAACATGAAGTCCTCATGCAGTAAACTTCTCGTTTCCTTGAACCCTTACAAAAAAACACAAACTTGATTAGTTGCTCCAAAATCTATGACTCAAGTGTCACTTGATTCTTTAACTAAATAAGTTCCAATAACTAGAAGTTCGCACTTACCTCCTCGAGAAAGGAAGTTCTTGTAATTCTTCTTGATGTGCCCAACCCTTCCGTAGAAAAAGCACTTGAGCTTCTTTGGGTTCTTCTTTTTTTATTTGTGTCCTTGCCTTTCATTGGGACAAAAGACTTCTCGTTCTTGGCCCTCTGCTTCTTTCCATTCCTTGGGTTAGGATTGGAGCCAATGCAATCACCAAGTTAGCCTCACGACCAATAAGAGTTTCCTTGATCAGATTTTCAAACTCCTGTGCCTGCTTCATCAGCTCAGTCAAGGTCGCATCTTGTCTATTACACAAATTATTTAAAGCTCTAAACGGGATGAACTCCTTAGATAGAGTCTCAAAGACCATAGTCATTTGCAACTCAGCATGAATGTTAGCTCCATTGGTTTGAGCCTCAGCGAGGTAACCCATGACTAACATCATATGCTACTACATAGGAGTCTCAGGTCTTTGTTTGTAGTTTAAGAGGTTTCAAAGAGCCGCTTGTTCTTTCGTTAGAGCTTGGCCTCTAAACATGTCTTTAAGATTATCCAAGATCTACCAAGTAATCTCATAATCTTTATGTTCAACCTATAGCACGTTATTCATGCTAGCCATAATGTAACAACGGGCCTAATCGTTAGCATCCTTCCAGCAACCATACGCTTGAATTTGCTCATTTGTGGATTCCTCAATAGGTTCAGGAGGACACGGTATTGTTAACACAAATTTAAGTTTCTCAAAGGAAAGGACGATATTCAGATTCTTTTTTCAATCATTGTAATTCTCACCAGTTAAGATTTTTTATCGAGTATTAATGATAAAGTGTTTTTAGGCATTTTAATCTACAATAAAGATTCATATACCAAATTTAAGCAAATATTCCACAACAGTTTAATAAGATAACACAAACAAGTAAACATACAATTATGCTTATGTGTCAAAATCTTAAAAAAATCACAACCTTACAAGGATAATTCTTAACTTAGAATCCAACAAGCTGTCTAGGGGAGACTTGCCAAATTCAATTAGGAATACGGATCCCTCCGATTAATATATGTTATCCAAGACCTGTCTGATCTAGCATATACTAATAATTATTTTATTTGGCCATTAAGTTCATTAAAAGAGCCCCTAGGAGAGGTTAATAAATAAACTCTTGTGGAAAAAATGTCTCCAAAAACTTATTATAATATTTTATTCCTTAAGGTATTATGTCTAACAGTTTATTTAATTTAAAATCAAGATTTTCATTTAAAAAGTGGATTTTTATCATAGAAAATGTTCTCTATTATTATTGATAGAAATTGTTATTTTCAATTGTTTGTTCAATTTTTTAACGGCCTAATATATATAAGCATATTCCCATTAAAAATTTATACCACGCGATGTGAAAAGACAGAAATAAGAAAGAACCATTCTTACTGTGCAAATTCCATTAAAAATAAGACTAAAGAAAAGAGCAATGCCATTTAACTTTCATGGAGTTTTGCTACTATCAAAACAATATATACTAGACTAAGGTCGCAGTTGTTTGAGTTGTAGAGCTTTAACTCTATAAAAATAAAAAGAGTTTTTCTAAAAAAGAGTTTCGTTTTAATAGAGCAACAAGTGCATTATTATTATTATTATTATTATGGTCAATGAAAATTATGTATACTCTAGAAAAACAAAATGACAGTTATGTATGACAGGCCACCAAATTGATTATAAATAAAAATGTTTATTATATTTGATAGAAACCAGATATTAATTAATCTACATTGTTTTAAGATTATTGGAATTTGTTGTTAAACAATAAAACCTCCTTCTCAAAGGATAAGAATATTAATTTTTCTTTAATAAGCTTGAGCAATTTTTTCCAATTTTAGGACATAAAATAGTCACTTTATTGTCCGCTCCATCCACTCGTCAGACAGATGAGAGGAAATGTCCAAAGAATCTACACAGGAGTGACATGAGCACGCTGCGTGACCGCAGACAAAAAGGAATCCGATTAATCTTGGAATAAATAAGTAAATATAGAAGGTCACAAACATCGAAAAGAAGAAAAGACGTAATAAAAATTATTTTTTTTTTACAACAATATAAAAATAATAATATAGCAACTGCACAGGATCGGCTCGTGGAGAACGTAGATTTGGCGCGTGAACAAACATCCCAATAATGATTAATCTAAAATGTCAGGTCTGCCCCACATGAAGGAGACCGATTGATCAAAACGGCCCCGCCGTCAACATCAGGCAGCCTACTGCTCTTCAAACTCAAACTTCCCATGCCTCCACTGACATAACGGAACCCGTCTAGATTAACAGCGGTCGCCTTGGAATCATTAAGTTCGAAAATTAAAGTAGGGTAGAAGAAAATACCGTACCCGTAAGATCCACTTCCAAACTGATATTTTTTTTTTAAAAAAAGACTGATGAACCATTCAATCAGGAAAATGTCTCGCAGTGAGACATATTGGGTGATCGAGCTCGTTACGACCTTACGATTTAAATTAAACGTTTAGCATGAAATAAGTGCAACGATGTTATAAAAAAAAAAATCTTGTTGTTGTAATGAACGTGTGTGACAGACATTCCTATAGTTACAATCAACGATCTTTTTTTTTAATGTTTTGAATCTTGCTCTTATACTTTATTAAAAAAAATCGTATTTGTTTTCACGTAATAAAATTTACCATGTGTTTGATTAAGAGTGATTTATACCATTAACTTAGTTATAAACAATATAAAGCTTTCATATGCTATAATAAAAAAATATATATTATAATGTAAATTTTTTATAAGCTACAATAAAAACAGTTTTAACTAATAGTTTCAATTATTATCCCAAATACCCTATTAATTAGATCAAAAGTTTATAAAATCAATTATAAAAGGAAATTTTCACGTGAGTTGCATCCGAAAGTCGATATACAAATAAGTTTATACTCTAATTATTCTTTTTTTGGTTTGGCAGGCGAGCATGAAGAACCCTCTCTAATCACAATTTGATTTATAAGTAGCGTTTTTTAATTTTTTTGTACTTATTTTTGGATAGAAAGTTAACTTTTGTGATTAGACGTTGTCGAAATGACACCTTTTGGAACTCCTACGAATTTGACGCAGAGAGGGGCTCTCCCTGCCTCTCTGCTAGAATTAAAATCATCCTTTGAATAAAGGATAAAAGAATGGACCTTCTACAATGCGGACTGCTCCTTTGAATAAAGGATAAAAGAATGGACCTTTTACAGCGCGGACCGCATAGTGCAACTTTGTTAGATAATTGGATTCAATCAAAATTAATTTTTTTATCTAAAAATTAAAAAATAAATATCTATTAATTGATTATTTTTTAATTAATACTTCTTGTAAACATATATATATATATATATATATATATATAAAAGAATACAAAAAAAGATGGAATTCATACTTAGAATCTTTCTCGGAGTGATCCACCTTTGGTACACGTCAGACTCAAAATTACTTTTTTACTATAAATTTGAGGATCCTATGGGAGAAATTATCTTTTATTTAAAACAGAACAAAGTATATTTCAAGAAATTACAGTGGTGATACTTACGTAAGAAATACCATAATCCTACCAAAGAAAAAACGTTAAGAAATCTTGAAAATTAAGGTTATGTTTGTTTTATATATTTTTTAGACTCAATAGACTCAAATTTAGATTCGACTATTAGGAATCTTTTAGAAACGTGTTTGTTTTCTTCAAAATCTAAATCCTTTAAGCATCAAGAATCTAAGTTTTCAGAGTTCTTATCCCCTAAACTTTTGATACTTGAATATCTTTGCTACAATAAAAACTAAAATCTCTATCTTTTATTTGAGGAAAAAAATCATAACTTTTTCATTTGATATCTAATTGAGATGCTTTTTTTATTGTGTTCTTAATAAAGAGAGGAATAAATCAAGATTCATATTGCATATCTTTTAAGAGCATTAGAATGAAGATTTTATTAGATTTGTTAATAAATCAAAAACTATTTTCACTACCTTTTCAAACACAAATTTTAAATTTATTCCATACTCAGGTCAAAACTTAAATACACATCTAAACGTCAATTCAGATAATAATTTAAATTACTAACTTAAATCCTAATTTAAATCACATTAATTCAAATCAAATCACTAATTTAAATCTATTTGTGAAACAGAACCTAAATGATTTCTTATTTGTATAATCAAAAGGAAAAGAAGTTCTGTTTTGAATGCATGTATAACGGGAAAACCATGGTCTTTTTGAGCCTGTAAATTAGAAAGCTGCAACTCAGAGGAAAGACAATAATTGGTCAGTTTTGGAGTTCCAAGTGAAGAAACCTGTTGCCTTTCCCATACCAAGCATACCTTTTGCTTTTCTTCTGCACTAAGCTTGTAACCTTGAAATGGAAACTTTTTTTCTTCTTGCTCTTTTCTTTTCAAAGAAAGCCAAATGGAGGTTTTCTTTATTCTTTTTCTATCATTTCTTAAGAAGAAAAATAAGATGTAATTTTTCTAGCCAAAAAAAACTGTTAATATTAATTCTTTTAATGATGAGTTACATGGACGTGATTATTATGGTCTAGTTTTTGATTGAAAATAGTGTTATCGGTTTTTTTTATGGGATACAGAGTTGTAGAATTTTTTTTCCTTTTTTTATTGAAATATTGAGTTATGCAGTTTTGTAACGCCAAAAAATGCTTACGACATCTGTAGTCAATTATTGTTAAGAAAACATGACTGTTTCATACATGGAGTCATTCGGGGGCATTAGACTCTTTTTTATTTTATGACAATTAACTTCATTTTAAGTAGTTGGCGACTTTGCTTTGCCATACTCAGAAAATGTGGAAAAATCGAATGAGGAAGAAATGGGAAAAAAAAAAGAAGGTTAACGTAGTTTATCACACGCTATTAGTAATTTAGTACTAGTACCGTTTCTCAATTGCTACAAATTTTATTTTCAAATTCCCTAATGGGTATGCAAGTCTTCATAGGTTGTTTACAATGGTTAATTATATGCTACAATAAAAAATAAATTACTATAATATAAAATTTTTACATATTATTATTTTTAAACTAAAATTGTTGATTTTATCTTTTTTTTTCATTCATTTTATCTTTTTTTTTTCAAACGACCTATCGGAGATATTCTTAAAAATATTGTTCATCTATTTCAAAGTGTAAACCAGTGCATTTGCAGTGAAGGGGCAATAATTTTTTTCCCTCTTCTTCCAAAAAAAAAAAAAAAAACTCTCAAATTACAAATTCAGGTCCTTTGACTCTAAAATAAATAAAATAAATGGCCACTTCCAACTGGGCAGGTGGGTCGGTCAGTTGCAAAAACGCCAACGAATCATGTCTGCTCTTTTTTTTTTTTTTGAAAAAATAATACTCAATCATTTAGCAGCTATTTGCATTTGTAATTAGAGAAATACGGCATTTAGAAAGGCACTATCATATTTAATCTTATTGGTTACAATTTTACTACCAATAAACTCTAAATCTTGGTTTAAAAAATATATTATATATTAAATTAGGATTTATAGTTTTGTAAATAATGGAGTTTTATAGAGATGAAAAGATTTTTCTGTAAAAAAGGTTAAAATTTTATATTTTTCTCATAAACTAATAAATACTTAACTGATCTAAGTATTTACTAGCAATAATCTCAAACCGTCTCAAAGTGGTCTTGAGTTCAAATGTGCTATTTAAATTAAACAAATAAATTGACAAAACCATCAATTAATCAACTCGGTCGTGTAATCTAAGAGTTTAACGTATGGATGAAGTAAATGTAATTCCTCAAACAAAGACAGGCTAACTTGGTTAATTGACTCTTAATTTTATTCAATATCTGAGTATATAAGCGATGATCCTGTCATTTCATGCATGTTATATGTGTTTAATTATATTAGATGTCAAGAATATTTTAATAAAATCAGATGGTGGTGTTGGTGGATGATGGATTATAGAATTGTGATTACAAAATTATGATAGTAATTGACTTAACGAATAAATTAAATGGTTTGATTAAGATTTGATCACCGTTGCACGAGGACTTGCGCCGGCTGGGAAGGATGACACGGTATATTTGACAAATGAAAAGAACTAAACTACTAAACAGACTAAATTAAGGTGCAACATAAAAAGAAAATAAAATAACTAAATTAAGTCCTTTTGATGTAAGCACAACTGCAAATAACATATTTGTCAGGCATAAATTGTTGGGCTATACCTTTTGCCCACTACACGCAAATTGACATAAAATATAGGCTAAGCAAATTCCCAACTCTCATTAATGGAGAAGTTTGGCTTGTACCCTCCCTTTGTGAAGCTTTAACTGATTTAGAAAAATTGACAATGTTGAAATCTTCATTGATTTTGAATATATAGGTGTTAGGTTGTGTAGAAAAACTGCCAAACCACCGGACTACCGTGATCGGACTGTTGAAAAAGGGTCCGGTCCGATCTAGTTTGAAAATTTTGAACCAACGGTCTAGAACGGATCAGACTATTTGTGTATCTATATAATAAAAAAATAAACATTAAAAAATATCCTCCCTATTAAAAAAAACCCTTCCTTAATTAAAAATGACATAGTTTTATCAAAACCATGCTCTCTTTTTTTTCCCCCGTCATGACCTTTACTTCACACTTCAGCCGTGCACACACGCATTTTGGAGGACTGTATTCTTTATACTTTGATTTGAATTGTTTTATATTTTGTTGATTATTATTTATATTTTTTTTCCTTTTAGAATGTTTGTTTTATGATTTAGATATTTAGGGTTTTAAAAGTATAAAATCTAGTCTAAAAAATCACAAAAATCACTAAAAGAAACCCCAAACCACGGTTCAAGCCAAACCAGACCATTTATCTGGTCCTAAATTTTTCCAAACTGCAAACACAATTTGGTCCCAAATAATGAAGATACCAAATAAAATATGATTATTATTTGAATTTTGTAAATATTAAGATTCTAGATTTCCTTTCCTTTATTGTTATCTTGATAAGTTTCTTATTATCTAGTTTCCTCTTTTGGTATTTGAATTGTATTTTGTAATGTTATAAACACCTAGTTTATTCAATGAAAAGGCTATGCCACATTTTTTTCCATTCTATTATTCTCTATTCTAAAAACCTAATGGTAACAAGGAAAGCTAAGTTGTATTTCCAGAAACAAGAAAAGAAAAAAAAAAATACACACACATACACACTAAAGAGTAAAAGTATAAAACAGTAGATAATAGACATTCCATCTTCTTTTAATCGAATCAATTGACAAACAAACTTGATTAGTTTTGTAACAATTTTTCCAAGTCTAAAATTTTTATCCTACCCTAAACTCAAATATATCCATTAAACAAACTCCAATATATATAATACAAAATTTTCAAATTTCGTTCAACTTTTTCAGTTAGATTAATTTTAAAAATTCCCCCAATTGTGAATTTTATGTCAATATGCCTCCTGATATTTAGAAATTGTCATTATGTGTATCTAGGGAGAAAGAGCAAAAGAGCATATTTAGGCTAAACCTCAGTAAATAATGTCATATAATTTCAAAATGTATAATAAATAACATATCATCAGAGATTGAGTAATATCTCATGAGAAATTGAGAATAAAAATCCAAAAGTATCTCCACCTCTTTATCCTCCATATCTTTCATCCTCCTTCCTTACTGGTACCGCCAACAAACAGAAAATACAATATTTATTAAGAAATATTGCATTTACCGTGTAAATATAAAAATTAACCAGTGATTTCACAGGACTGTTGGCGGTCGTGTAAATATAATATTTGCCGATAAATACTATATTTACCGTGTAAATACAATAATTCACTGGTGACTTTGTCGGACCTTCATCGGCTGCAAAATACAATATTTATTGAGAAATATCGTATTTACCATGTAAATACAAAAATTAATCGTTGCTTTGTTGGACTGCCGGTGGTTATGCAAATACAATATTTATCAGGAAATACCATACTTATTGTGTAAATACAAAAATTCACCGATGATTTCGACAGACCGCTAGGCACCCAAAAATACAATATTTACTAGGAAATAACGTATTTATCATGTAAATACAAAAATTTATTGCTACTTCATTGGACCACCGGTGGCCAAAAATATAATATTTATTGAGAAATACTGTATTTACAAACAGTACCATGTAAATACAAAAATTCACCTTCTACTCCGTTGGACCACCGGCGTTCGTGTAAATACAATATTTATCAAGAAATACCATATTTATTATGTCAATACAAAAATTCACTTGCGACTTTGTGGGACCGTCGATGGTCAAAAAAGACAATATTAACCTGGTAATATTGTATTACTATATAAATATAAAAATTCACTAGTGACTTCATTTGACTACGCGGCGGCCAAAACATACACTATTATGCTGTTAATATTGTATTACCATGTAAATATAGTATTAATAGATAAATACAAAAATTCATCGGTGGCTTTACTAGACATAACCAATATCGGTAACATTATTGACGGCCAGGAAATACTTTATTAACATAGAAATGTAGTATTTCTATGCAAATGCAAATTTACCAGTGATGTCGTTGTACATCATCGACATCAACATTGTCGCTGGTAGCTGAGAAATACAATATTTTTTTAGAAATATAGTATTTCCTAATCAAAATAAAAAAATACAATTAGAAGATGTAAAAATCAAAGCCACAAAGTTTTCAATTGATATTTCAAAGCAAAAATGTAACATCATATTTCTCTATAACAAAACCAGAACATCACCATCTCGACCACCACCACCGCGGCCATTGATGTCCCCTATCAGAACAGAACAAAAACTTCCTGATGTAAAAGAGCTTAGGTTCCCCATTACTCACTATCGCGGTTTCCATTGCCAAAAACTACCAAGAGCTATGACCTACCTCCTTGAACAACCTTCTCCGTCGTGCGTTGTTCAACACCACGGTTGTATATAGCTTCATAGGAACTCAATGAACATAGCAAAGGGTTCGCCATTGTCATTTGCTACCGAAGTTATCCCTTAGATCAACAAACAGATCATTCGTAATGGTCATTTTCTTTGGTGATGAGCTAATGGATCGTCGTGAGATCTTTACTTGCAAGATCCTTAGAAACCTTGCGGACACGACAAATCAGAAAAGAGTAAAGCGCGATTCTCCTGATCTTTTTTGTCCCAACAAATCGGGTAAGATCAAGGAGAGATCTCGGTGATCTATTTGTTGAATCCTCTCGCAATCTTCTTTGGCAAAACGAGCATCGATTTGACTTTGTCAATGGCAATGAATCTTGCGATCTTCCTTCGCCGGCGAATGAGAGCGAGAGAAAGAGAGATGTGGAGAGAAAGAGATGATAGAGAAGGAAACATAGAACTAGATGAGAGAAAAAGGAGAGAGAAACCAATATAGAGAAAATAGAGAGAAGAGAATATAACAATTCCACATCCATGTTGAGGGTATTTGCTTTTAAAAATCTAATTGATTTCAAACCTGCTATTTTTTACACTTTTTTTATTTACTAATAAGCTCATAAATTTTGCTATTTCATGCAATTTCTCTATATTTATATATATTATAAATAATCTTATCCAAATTCTTATATAAACATCAAAAATACTACATGACAATGAGAAATGGGTTTTTCCTTTCAATTAAATATTTTATTTTAACAATTTTACAATAGGATTTGAATCAAATAAAATATTCTATTAGGATTCCAGATTGATTAATAATTATCAACTCCATGGACGATAAGTTAATCTACATCGTAATTTATTTTGAATCAATAATTATATCATATTTCCATAATTATTCAAATTTTATTTCATTCAAATTACAATTAAGGGTGCATCTAGCAACACCCCTTATTCTACCCTTTTCACAACCCTATTTAATAAGATTTATTTATGATTGTATTACCTATTAATAAATTACTCTTAAGGACTATTGGGGGTATGCTCAGCATCCTATTCCCGAAGAAGACTCCTTGGCTGTCCGGCCATCCTGTGTAACGCCCCATTACGGTTGTCACAGATATCGTTACTTTTACCTTTCTTATCATTATTTAAAGATAAACTATTCAAAAAAGTATAGTTTAATAAACATATCCTAGGATCCATGCATTTTTTTAAAAAAAAACTACTTTTATATATTTAAATAGTTCACCAATACTAAAATAATGAAACCATAATTTAAAATAAATATTAAACAGTCATTCAAATCCGTTTTGCTAGTTCAGTAAGCCAAATTTAGACACCAGCAAACTGAACATAACCAGCAGTTCGAACTTCAACCATCGGCAAGCCGTCTGAAGCTCTACAAAATCAGAGTTTTAAAACATCCAAATGGGCAGGCCAACAAAGGGTAATCAGCAGGCCGATAGTAACATCGGTAGTTCGGCCAATATTGGTCAGTAGGCTGATCTGCTACCAAATGAAAAATAAATTAAAACAAGTCTTAATACAACATAGTGCAGAAAAAAATCATGATGCAAGAAAACAAATTCTTTCCATGGCATTCTTCCATTTTCCAATCCATCATTCCTAGCACACACGCCTGTTCTTGTCCTCCACCTAATCCATAGCTCTCTTACCTTTATCTAGAACATGATACAAAACTAAGTAAGCAAAAACTTAGTAAGTACATTTTCTTATCTCACAACATAAAACATTTCATGAAAATCATCATATAACATCATATTCATAATCATCATCATTATAGAAGTGCACATGGCACAAGTTCATATAGTACGTATCTTTCATTAAAAATTCCATATTAAAACTTCATTCATTTTATCTTTAGGGGCCCAATTGTTGCACTATTAATCATCATGATAGGCGCGTCGTCATGAGAGGAGAGGGGTAGCTAATCCCAAACCAAACATGACAAGTCCAACATTTGGACAACATCATAAACATAGCATTGGCTGTGCAACAGTTAATTAGGTGATACATATATATATACACTTTTAAGATTTGATATACCTCACATCAAGCAAGCATGAAATCTTCTTATAACATCAAAAGCTTTCATGATAAAACATTATGCACAATCATCATAGAACATATTTCCAAATTTTTTCATAAACTTCATCATGTTGCAAGTAAGAATGTACTTACTTGACTCGCTTACTTATAAAACTTTAACTTAGATGACGTTGTCATGGTCTCGATGCGCTTACTGTTGGAAAAATAGTACACAACAGAATTTTAAAATTTTATATCAGAGTTTTTTTTTTTCCAAAACACAAGTTTGACATACTATATGCATTAATTAACAAGATCTTACTAACCTTTGAATGCTGAAGAACTCGCACAATCTGTTAAGAGAAGGAACGTTGTAGAAGAGCCTCAACCAACTAGTCTTCTTTGCTATTATCTATCCATGATTGGAGTGAGTGTGGGCTCACACGTACAATTTTTCCACCAGGTGACTCTCCTTCCAACCAATTGAGAGAACCCAAAGCAAGTGTTCGTGATTTGTGAACAAGAGCTCTTAGGGAGTTTCCAGATTCTCACCAGCATAGTATTACTCTTAATCTCTCAATTGATCTAAATAACTTATGTGACTTACTCTTTATTTATAGAGGTTGGGTCTAGGGTCAATCCTTATTAGATTAGGTCTCAAAAATTCGAATCAGAATCAAATTTGGATCAATATCTGATAAAATCTACGTGAAAATACGTAATCTTATCCTTCGCACATCGGTAGGCCAAACTTCTAAATCGACAAGCCAAACTTGAGGATTGGCATGCCAAACTGCCGAAAAAATATGTCAGAGAATTTTTTATTCTCCACATGAGATTCTATAGGATAAAGTCTTAATTTTAATTCAAATCACCCAATAGAAAAGTTATCTAGATAATCTCTAAGAAAATAAATGAATTTCTAATAATTCTATAAGTTTATCTTGACCTAATTTATTTAAAAATTAAATCAAACAATAAACAGACAAGAATTATCCAATCCCAATAATTCAACAAGTTTATCTTGAATTAATTTTATCATAAAATTAATTCAACCGGTAAACAGACATGAATTATTTGATTCTTTTGAATTTCAACCAATCTAATAAATCTGACATAAGTCACCAATTATTGGAAAAGCACGCCGTATCGTTATAGGATGTTGTGAGTTAACAAAGGGGACCAAATGGACCTATAGAGTTCAAGCTCCTGATAATTATGAAACCAAATATCCCAGATATGCATTTCATAATTATCAACTCCAACGCTACTCCACTAAAAGCTTGGAGCTACACTATCGATTACATAGAATTACGAAGCCTGTATAGCTAAGTCTCCATGACATATCATAGTGTATCGTATCCCCATAGGATTATCCATAATCGGCTTAAAGACAAGTTCTGTCTTACCTTCCTGATTATTTTTATCTTACGTTCCATTATCTCACCATCGAAAAACTTACCATCCAAGGATAGCATACCATTCGGTTACACCTATGTATCCAAATGGTTGAGCACTCCAGTTTTTCAATTACAGGATAACGTATATAAGAGGATATCTCTACTCCTAAAGAAGAGCTATGGATTCCATATCTATGAATAACAAGTCTATGCTATCAAGAGTCATGCCTCCAACGTACTAGCATGCATACCACTATTAAGATGTGGGTGTCACCCTTTGGTACATCAAAAGACACAAGTCAAGACAACGGGCCACTATTCATCTCAGGATTAAGATACAATACAAATGATCATCTAAAGTGAATCGATTTGTCGAGATAGAATTATTAATCTAAATCTATTCACTTTATGTTCCGATCCAACACATCGTAACCTATGACAACGTGCCAATGTTTCCATTCATGGAGTTCACCTCCGATGGTCAAGACAAACCATCTCCCAATAGGGATATAGACAACGTAACAATCTTTACATGAATAAAGCACCCAACTTTATTCCCTCGATTGCAGATCTTATAATTTAGACCATCAACTTAAGAATCGTGTCTTCTGCATAATTTGTCCATCATAAACCCAATTCTTAAAGGTTTAGACTGACAGTCTCAGACTATTGTTTGCTTAACATACATTCAATAAATATGAACGTAAAGAGGACAAGATTTGGTATATAATAAATAAATTCTTTATTGATAAAAATGTTTCCAAAAGCTTATTACATTTTTACTCCTTAGGGCATACATGTTTAACAATCTCCCACTTGCACTAAGTAAGTAAATATGACAAATCTCGCATTCCCATAGCTTTCATATGCCTCTCGAAGACTCTCCCAGTAAGTGTCTCTATAAATGGATAAGCTAAATTGTCCTTTGATGCGATCTTGCACACCGTGACATGCCCGCCCTCAACGAAGTCCTTTATCACATGATACTTTCGATCAATATGCTTACTCTTCTTGTGAAATCTTCGTTCCTTAGCATTAGCTACCGTCGTACTATTATCACAGTATAGTGGTATCGCCTTATCCATACTAGGAACTACCTCAAGATCCCCAAGAAACTTGTGGAGCCACACTGCTTCTTTCGAAGCACCACTAGCTGCCATAGACTCGGCCTCTATCGTTGAATTTGAAGTGCAATCTTGCTTAGCACTTCTCCAACTAATGGCACCTCCGCCTAGAGTAAAAACAAAACCCAAAATTGATTTCCTAGAATCCAGACAAGATTGAAAATCTGAATTAGTATATCCTAGAGGAGTCAAGTCCTCACCTGAATATACAAGCGTATACCCTCGAGTCCTTCTCAGGTACTTGAAAATATGCTTTACCACAACCCAATGGTTCGGTCCTAGATCTGCTTGAAATCGACTTATAATCCCTACTGCATAACAAATATCTGGTCATGTGCAAAGCATGGCATACATGAGACTACCCACTGCTAAAGCATAAGGCACCTTCTTTATGTATTCTCTTTCTTCATAAGACTTTGGAGAGTCTTTCTAGTCTTTCTTAGAAAGAGTAATTCTAGACCTAGATGTTGCCACCTTTCTTCGAATCCTGCATTGCAAACCTCCTGAGAATTTTATCCATATAGCTGGCCTAGGACAAAGCTATCATTTTATTCTTCCTATCTCAAAAGATCTGGATACCGCGAACAAAATTAGCCTCACCCAAGTCCTTCATGTCAAACTGCTTGGTCAACCATAATTTGACCGATGATAATGCCGCAATGTCATTGTCAATTAGCAGAATATCATCTACATAGAGTAGTAGAAAAACCACCTTTCCATCTTTAATGTGTTTGTAAACACATGGCTCATCCACATTTTGTGAGAACCCATAAGTCTTGATCATCTAATCAAATCTTATGTTCTAAGAACGAGAAGCCTGTTTAAGTCCATAAATTGATTTTAGCAGCTTACAAACCTTAACCTCTTGACCCTTGACCTTGAACCCATCTAGTTGTTCCATATAAATGGACTCATCAAGATAGCCATTTAGAAAAGCCGTCTTGACATCCTTCTGCCAAATCTCATAGTCGAGAGCGGCAGCTATGGACAAGAGAATCCAGATGGATTTAAGATGGCTACAGGAGAAAAGGTTTCCTCATAATCAGTTCCTTCCTTTTACGTATAACCCTTAGCTACCAGTCTAGCCTTAAAGGTTTCAACCTTTCCATCTACTCCTCTATTCCTCTTGTAGATCCACTTACACCCTATGGGTTTTACCCCTTCGGGAAGATCCACAAGCTCCTAGACCTGATTAGTCTCCATAGGCTTCATCTTAGTGTTCATGGCCTCTGTCTAGAGTTTTGAATAAACATCCTCCATAGCTTCTACATAAGTACAAGGATCCTTGTCATGTTCATCCGGTTCAGCCAAAAAGACTTCCCCATGGAACATATATCTCTCAATTTGACACCAGATCCTCCCACTACGTCGAAGCTGTTGGAAAAACGGTACACAGTAGAATTTTAAAAATTTTTCATCAGAGTAATTTCCAAAACACAAGTTCGACATGCTATATGTATAAATTAGACAGATCTTACTAACCTTTGTGTGCCAAAGAACCTCCGTAACCTGTGAAGAGAAGTAACGTTCTAGAAGAGCCTCAACCAACTGGTCTTCTTTGCTATTCTCTATCCACAACCGAAGTGAGTGTGGGCTCACACGTACAGCTCTTCCACCGGTGACTCTCCCTCCAACCAATAGAGAGAACCCAAAACTAATGTTCATGATTTGTGAACAAAAGCTCTCAGGGAGTTTTCAGATGCTCACCAGAAGAGTATCACTCTTAATCTCTCAATTGATCTGAGTAAATCATGAGACTCACTCCCTTTATATAGCTATTGATCCTGGGGTCAGTCCTTACTAGATTAGGTCTCAAAAACTCAAAACAGAATCAAGTTTGGATCATTATCTAATAAGATCAATGTGAAAACGCGTAATCTTATCGCTCGCTGATCGGCAGGCTGAAC
This sequence comes from Artocarpus heterophyllus, assembly GCA_025403435.1. Classification (NCBI taxonomy): domain Eukaryota; kingdom Viridiplantae; phylum Streptophyta; class Magnoliopsida; order Rosales; family Moraceae; genus Artocarpus; species Artocarpus heterophyllus. The sequence goes on along the minus strand of CM046339.1, from coordinate 6,853,701 downwards.
AGGCCCCATCGACAGGCCGAACATGTCATTCGACAGGCTGAACTCCCGCGTAAATATCCCCGTGAATTTTTATTTTCCACCCATGATTCTATAGGATAAAGTCTCAATTTTGATTTAAATAACCCAATAGAGAAGTTATCTGATCAAAACAAACTTTATCAAGATAATCTCTAAGAAAATAAATCAATTCTCAATAATTCTACAAGTTTATCTTGCTCTAATTCATCCAAAATTAAATCAACCAATAAACAGACACGAATTATCTGATCCCAATAATTCAACAAGTTTATCTTAAATTAATTTCTTACAAAATTAATTCAACCAATAAACATACATGAATTATTTGATTCTTCCAAATTTTAAACCAATCTGATAAAATCGACATAAGTCACCAATTAATGGATAAGCACGCCGTGTCGTTATAGGATTTTGTGAGCTAGCAAAGGAGACCCAAATGGACCTATAAAGTTCAAGCTCACGGTAATTATGAAACCCAATATCCCAGATATACATATCATAATTATCAACTCCAACGCTACTCCACTAAAAGCTTGGAGCTGCACTCTCAAACTTTATAGAATTACGAAGCCCGTGCAGCTAAGTTTCCATGACATATCATAGTGTATCGTATCCCCATATGATAATCTATAATCGGCTTAAGGAAAATTTCTGTCTTACCTTCTTAATTATTTTTATCTTACGTTCCATTATCTCACCATTAGAAAACTTACCATCCAAAGATAGTATACCATTCAGTTACACCTATGTATCCAAATGGTTGAGCGCTCCAGTTTTCCAATTACAGGACAACGCATATAAAAGGATATCATTACTCCTAAAGAGGAGCTATGGATTCCATATCTATGAATAACAAGTCTATGCTATCAAGAGTCATGCCTCTAACGTACCGGCATGCAACCACTATTGAGATGTGGGTGTCACCCTTTGATAGATCAAAAGACACAAGTCGAGATAACGGGCCCACTATTCATCTCAGGATTAAGATCCAATACAAATGATTGTCTAAAGTGAATCGATTTACCAAGATAGAATTATTAATCTAAATCAACTCACTTTATGTCCCGATTTAACACATCGTCACCTATGACAACACGCTAATTTTCTATTATGGAGTCCAACTCCGATGGTCCATCTCCCAAAAGGGATATAGACAACATAACAATCTTTACATGAATAAAGCGCCTAACTTTATTCCCTCGATTGCGGATCATATGTTTTAGACCGTCACCTTAAGAATCGTGTCTTTCGCATAATCAGTCCATCATATGCCCAATTCTTAAGGTTTAGACTGACAGTCTCAGACTACTGTTTGCTTATCATACATTCAACAAATATGAACGTAAAGAGGACAAGATTTGGTATATATAAATGAATAAATTCTTTATTGATAAAAATGTCTCCAAAAACTTATTACATTTTTACTTCTTAGGGCAAACATGTCTAACAGAAGCCCCTTAGGTTGTTGTTCAGGTTCATTTAGTTTTTCTACACTGATTGGAATGGTTTCATTTGGAACCTCCAGAGTGATAGGATCACTCCTTAACTCCTCAAGCACCACTTTGCTTCGAGGTTTAAAGTCGTCCATGTAACTCTCCTCAAGGATAGTTGCACTAGTTGAAACCAAGACTTTATTTTCCTTTGGGTTATAGAAATAACCGTTTTTTGTCCGTTTTGGATATCCTACAAACACATAAACTTCCGAACGTGCTTCCAACTTATTCGCATCCTTAAATAGGACATGAGCCAGACATCCCCATATGTGAATATGGTTTAAGGATGTCTTCCTGGCCTTCCACAACTCATGACGAGTTTTAGGGATAGATTTTGAAGGCACATTGTTCAAAAGATAACATGCGGTTTGTAGTGCATATCCCCAAAAAGATAAAGGTAATGATGAATAACTCATCATGGACCTGATCATGTCCAATAAAGTCCTATTTCTTCTCTCTGCTATGCTATTTTGCTGTGGAGTGCTCGGCATAGTCAAATGGGATAAAATCTCGTTCTCTAATAAGTGTCCCAAGAACTCATCAGAAAGGTATTCTCCACCTCGATGGGATCGAAGTGCCTTTATGGGTCTACCTAATTGCTTTTCCACTTCAGCCCGAAATTCCTGAACTTGTCAAAAGTTTCGCTTTTGTAGTGCATCAGGTACACATACAAATATCTTGAGTAATCATAAATAAAAGTGACGAAGTACTCATACCCTCCTCGTGCTCGGATGTTTATTGGTCCGCAAACATTACTATGCACAAGTTCTAGAACCCCTTCAACCCTATTGCCTTTAGACCCGAATGGTCTTTTGGTCATTTTGCCCTCCAAACAAGATTCACATTGAGGTATAGATTCAACTTTTAACTGACTTAAAGGTCCATCCCTTACCAACCTTTGAATCCTATTTAGGTTAATATGACTAAGGCACAAATGCCAGAGATAAGTCTTGTTAGATGGAAAAGTTTTAAGTCTTTTAGAGTTATTATCATTCATCTCAACATTAAGAAGTAAGTCCATCTTAGGTTTGATAAAATATAGATTATTTTGCATCCATCTAGAACAGATAAAAGATTTGTTTTTACGAATCACCATTTTATCATTAAAAGAAACCAAATAGGAGTCTTTAAATAAACAAGCTACGTAAATTAAATTCCTTTTAAATTTGGGAACATAAAAATAATCTCGTAAAATTAAATTCCTATAATTATCAAAGTAAACATGGACATCTCCCCCTGCTTCTGCTAAGACCAAGGATCCATCGTCCATCCATAGTGTGAAGCTTTATGTAGCAAACTTCTCGTTTCTTTGAACCCCTATAGAGAAACACAAACATGATTAGTTGCACTGGAATCTATAACCCAAATGTCACTGGATTCCTCAACCAAACAAGTTTCTAAATATAGAAGATCACACCTTCCTCCTTTGGATAGGAAGTCCTTTAAATACAAAAAATTACACCTACCTCATTTGGATAGGAAGTCCTTGCAATGCTTCTTGGTGTGCTTGACCTTCCCACAGAAAAAGCACTTAAGCTTCTTTGGGTTCTTCTTCTTCTTCTTCTTCTTGGTCTTGGTACTAGCAGGAATAGAAGACTTCCTGTTCTTGGGCCGTTGCTTCTTTCTATTCCCAAAGTTGGAATTGGAACCAGAAGCAGCTACCATGTTGGCTTCTCCACCTGCAAGAGACTCCCTGATCAACAGTTCAAACTCCTGTAACTGTTTCATCAATTTTGTTAAGGTCATATCCCACCTATTGCTCAAATTAAAAGTAGCTCTAAACGGAATAAATTCCTTTGACAGAGTCTCAAACACCATAGTCATTTGAGTTTTAGCATCGATGTTGGCTCCTTTGGTTTGAGCCTCAGCGAGGTAACCCATGACCAACATCATGTGCTCCTTTACATATGTCCCTAGCCTCTGCTTACAGTTAAGAAGTTTCTGAAGCGACCGTTGCCGCTTTGTTATGGCCTGGCCTTCAAACATATCCTCAAGATTATTCAAGCTGGCCATAACATAGTAGTGGGCCTGATCATTTGCATCTTTCCAATGATCGTACGCTTGGAATTGCTCATTAGTAGAGTCTCCCGTAGGCTTGGGAGGACAAGGGGTTGTCAGTATAAATTTCAGTTTCTCAAAGGAGAGGATGATATCCAGGTTCTATTTCCAATCATTATAATTCTCTCTAGTCAATAGGTTTTTGTCAAGTATTGAAGATAAAGCGTTTTTAGACATTTTTAATCTATAATAAAGAATCATATACCAAACATAAGCAAACATATCATAATAATTTAGTAAGATAACACAATCATGTAAAAACATACAAATGTGTTTATGGGTCAAAACCTTGAAAATATCATAACCTTACAACGATAATTCCCAACTCAGAATTCAACAAGCTCCTAGGGGAGTCATGCCAAATTCAATTAGGAACACGGATCCCCTCTTGATTAATATACGCCATCCAAGACTCGTATGATCCAGCATATATTAATAATCGTTTCTTTGGCCATTAATTTTATTAACAGAGCTCCTAGGGGAGGTTAATAATAAAATTAACGTGAGTGTATAACCATCATTTAAATATTTTATCCATGATTTATAATCACCACCTAAGGGTGTGCAACCATAAATCATGCTAAAATACCTTATCGTCTCAGAGATCCAATCTGGTACATGATAGAAATCCCTTCCTAGGGGTCAGGACCACCATGTTCTTCCTATGGACTAACGATGGAGGCCGTAGGTCCTCTCTTCGAAAACCTTCTCCCACTCAATCTTTTGAAATCAAGGTTTTATTTCAAGAGACATGCATGACCAATTTTAATTTGAGTGGCACTCTCTATTCTATATGACATGTTATCAATATACATGGCAAATCATATTATAATGTAGAGAAATATATATCTGGGATATTGGGTTTCATAATTATCGGGAGCTTGAAGTATATAGGTCCATTTGGTCCCCTTTGCTAGCTCACAACATCCTATAACGACACGGCGTGCTTTTCCAATAATTGGTGACTTATGTTGAATTTATCCAATTGGTTGAAATTTGGAAGAATCAAATAATTCATGTCTGTTTATCAGTTGAATTAATTTTGTCATAAAATTAATTTAAGATAAACTTGTTGAATTATTGGGATTGGATAATTCTTGTCTGTTTATCGGTTGATTTAATTTTGGATATATTAGATCAAGATAAACTTGTAGAATTATTGTAAATTGATTTATTTTCCTAGAGATAATATAGATAAAGTTGTTTTGATCAGATAACTTCTCTATTGGGTTATTTGAATTAAAATTGAGACTTTATCCTATAGATTCTTGGGTGGAAAATAAAAGATTTGCGGAGATTTTTTATCGACAGCTCGATCTGCTGATCCACGTGTTCGTCCTACCGATGGGGCTTGTTCGGCTTGCCGATGAGTGAAGGATAAGATTACGCATTTTCACATGGATCTTATCAGATATTGATCCGAACTTGATTCTGTTTTGAGTTTTTGAGACCTAATCTGATAAGGACTAACCCTAGGCCCAACCTCTATATAAAGGGAGTAAGTCTAAAGAGTTACTCAGATCAATTGAGAGATTAAGAGTGATACTTTGCTAGTGAGAATCTGAAAACTCCCAAAGAGCTTTTGTTCACAAATCACAAACACTAGCTTTGGGTTCTCTCAATTGTTTGGAAGGAGAGTCACCTTGGTGAAGAGCTGCACGTGTGAGCCCACACTCACTTCGGTTGTGGATTGAGAATAGCAAAGAAGACCAATTGGTTGAGGTTTTTCTAGAATATTACTTCTTTTCACATTTTACGAGGGTTCTTCGGTATACAAATGTTAGTAAGATCTGGTTAATATATGCATATGGCATGTCAAACTTGTGTTTTGGAAAATACTCTGATATAAAATTTTTAAAATTCTTGCTGCGCACTCTTTTTTCCAACAAAAAATTCATTAGGATCAGATAATTCATGCTTGTTTATCTGTTGAATTAATTTTGTAAAAATTAATCAAGATTAACTTGTTGAATTATCAGGATCGGATAATTCATGTCTGTTCATCGATTGGATTAATTTTGAATAAATTAATTCAAGATAAACTTGTTGAATGATCATGAATATTTCTTTTCCTATAGATTATCTAGATATGACTATTTTAATAAGAAAACTTCTCTATTGGGTTATTTGAATTAAAACTGAGGCTTTATCCCAAGAGTGTCGAGTGGGAAATAAAGATTCGTAGGGATCATTTATCGTAAGTTTAGCAGGCCGATCTTTCAGTTTAACCTGTCGATGGAGTAAGTTCGACAAGCTGATCTGCCAGTTTAGCCTACTGACTAAGAGATAAATAGATCACATTTTTTTATGCAGATTTTATCATATATTGATCCTGATTGATTCTGAGTCAAATTTTTAGGGCCTTATCTGATAAGGACCGACTCCTAGGCCCAACCTCTATAAATAGGGAGTGAGTCTCATAGTTAATTAGATCAATTGAGAGATTAAGAGTGAAACTCTGCTGGTGAGACTCTGTAACTCACTGAAAGCTATTGTTCACACATCACAAACTATAGCTTTATTGGTTGGAAGGAGAGTCACTAGAGGAACGCTGTATGATGTGCACCCACATGCACTCTGGTTGTGGACAGATAATAGCAAAGAAGACCAGTTGGGTAAGGCTCTTCTAGAATGTTACTTCTCCTCATAGATTGCAGAGCTTTTTGGCAAATAAGGTTACTAAGTTCTAGTTAATTTATGCATATAGCGTGTCAAACTTGTATTTTGAAAAATACTCTGGTGTAAAAAATTTTTAAATTCCACTGCATACTATTTTTAAAACAATTGGTGTCAGAGACATGGTTTTTACATAAATTTAGAAGTTTGTGATCATGCTATACCTATAAGTTATGTGATCTTGATCTCTCCGATGCTTGAATTTAATTTTTTAGAGAGTTGGCTCTCTAGGGTTTTTATATATTTATTTATTGTCATGGATTATATGGTGAATGTTTATTAATTAATTATAGTTGATTAAATCATTATTTAATTATTAATTAAGTAATTAATTAATGCCAGTTATGGTTCCTTAGAGGTTAGAATGTGTATCTAGGTTTTTCATATAATTAGATGGCAAACTATTATCTCCATTTAGGAATTATTATTTTATTTTAAATTTGCAAAAATTTTGTAATTGAATAATTATTCGAAGAAGATGGATCTAGAAGATGGATGATAGCAGTCCCTAGGTATTTCCGGAGTCTCTAATTTTATGTTTTTAAATTGTTGAAAATAAAATTGAAAAATTGCATAAAAGATGTATTTTCTGGATTTGTGATTTTTGCTTATTCGGTAGGCCAATGGTCGTAGATCGACAGACAAGACTTTGGGTTCGGTAGGCCGTCAGCAGGGTAGAAATATGGTGGCTCTAGCGGTAGGTTGATCTGTCATGACCAGCAAGTCGACCTAAAAAGATCGGCTGGCTGAAGGGTCATGATTAGTAGGCCGATCACACAGATTGGCATGCTGGCAGAGAGTTGTAAATTTTTTAGAAAAGGTGTGTTTTTGGTGTAGTTTTGATTTCATTTTTGGGACAATTCTGAGAAACATTTAATTTGGATATGATAAAAAATATGGAGTTTTTGATCTATGCGGGATTGAAGACTTAAAGATGGACATTACATGAAGAAGGATACAATTTGAAGATTTAAGGATGAAGAATCGATAATATGTTTCGACTATTTTCTTATAATCTTTGTTTTCTTTTCTCAAGGGTGGAACCATAATATTGCGGTTGTTTATTATTATTTTGCTTGTGGCTTTGCATGATTGCTTTGTTTGTCTGCGTTATAATATGATTTGCCATGTATATTGATAAGATGTCATATAGAATAGGGAGTGGCGCTCTATTAAAAAATTGTTCATGCATGTTTATAAAATAAAACCTTGATTTCAAAAGATTGAGTGAGAGAAGGTTTTCGAAGAAAGGACCTATGGCCTCCATTGTTGGTTAATAAGTAGCACGTGGTGGTTTCGACCCCTAGAAAGGGACTTCATCATATACCGGGTTGGATCTCTGAGAGAATAATTTACATTAGTATGGTTTATCGTTGATCACCCCAAGGTGACAATAATAAACCATGGATAAAGTAGTTGAAACGATGGTTATATACTCATATTAATTTTATTATTAACCTCCCCAATGAGCTCTGTTAATAAAACTGATGGCTAAAAAAATGATTATTAATATATGCTGGATTATACGGGTCTTGGATGGCATATATTAATCAAGAGGGAATCTGTGTTCCTAATTGAATTTGGCAAGTCTCCCCAAGGCGGCTTGTTGAATTCTAAGTTGGGAATTATCGTTGTAAGGCTGTGATATTTTCAAAGTTTTGACACATAAATACATTGGTATATTTTACATGATTGTGTTATCTTACTAAACTACTATTGTATGCTTGCTTATATTTAGTATATGATTCTTTATTGTAGATTAAAAAATGTCTAAAAATGCTTTATCTGTGATACTTGACAAAAACCAATTAACCGGTGAAAACTATAATGATTGGAAACAGAACCTAAATATTGTCTTATCCTTTGAGAAACTTACATTTGTGTTAACCACACCATTTCTTCCTAAACCTAGTGGGGAATCCACTAATGAGCAAATCCAAGTGTATCATTGCTGGACAGATGCTAGCAATCAGGTCTGCTGTTATGTTATAGCTAGCATGAAAAACATGCTACAGGCTCAACATCAGGATTTGAGACTGCTTGGCAGACCTTGGATAATCTTGAAGACATGTTTAGAGGCCAGGCCCTAACAAAACATCAAAGAGCACTTTGGAAACTTCTAAACTGCAAGTAAAGACTGGGGACATCTGTGAAGGAGCATATGATGTTGGTCATGGGCTATCTTGCTAAGGCTCAAGCCCATGGAGCCAATATCGATGCCGAGTCATAGATGACTATGGTTTTTTGGACTCTGTCAAAGGAGTTCATCCCGTTTAGAGCTTATTTGAGCAATAGACAGGATGTGACCTTAACGGAGTTGATAAAGTAGTTACAGGAGTTTGAAAATTTGATCAAGGAAACTCCTGCTAGTTGAGAGGTTAACTTGGCAGGTGCATCCAGTTCCAATCCTAATCTAAGGAATGGAAGGAAGCAAAGGGCTAAGAACGGAAAGGTTCGGCACATAAAGAAGAATTGCAAGGACTTCCTTTCCAAAAGAGGTAGGTGTAATCTTCTGGAAACTTGTATGTTTGAAGAATCAGGTGAGACATGGGTCATAGATTCTGGAGCAACTAATCATGCTTGTATTTCTTTGGAGGGAATTTGAGACACGAGAAGTTTACTCCATGAAAACTTCACATTTCGGACGAGTGATGGATCCTTGGTGTTGGCTGAAGCAGTGGGAGATGTCCATCTTTATTTTGATAATTATAAGAGTTTAATTTTACGAGATTGCTTTTATGTTCTTAAACTTAAAAGGAATTTGATATCTGTAGCTTATTTATTTAAAGATTCCTATTGGGTTTCTATTAATAACAAAGTTGTAATTCATAAAAACAAATCTTTTATCTATGATGCATGGATGCAAAACAACCTATAGTTTTATGAAACCTAAGATGGACTCACTATTGAACATTGAGGTTAATGATAATAATGCTAAAAGACCTATGACTTCTCACTCTAATAAGACTTATCTTTAGCATTTGCGATTAGGTCATATTAGCCTGAATAGGATTCAAAGATTGGTAAGTGATGGACCTTTAAATCACTTAAAGATGAAATCTATACCGTAATGTGAATCTTGTTTGGAGGGCAAAATGACCAAAAGACCATTTGGGTCTAAGGGTAATAGGAAAGTTACATGAATCCTATTCAGGCTGGCAGTGGGTACATAGCTTTGTCCCTATTGAAAATCTTATCTTGCAATGTAGGATTCTAGGAAAGGTTGGCAACTTTCCTTAAGGTTGCTCAAAGTTGTTCATGAAAATCTTATCTTATCCCTATTGAAAATATCACAGCCTTACAAAGTTGTTCATGTAATATGCTTTGGGAGATATTTTTATCAATAAAGAATTTATTTATTATTTATATACCAAATCTTGTCCTCTTTACATTCATATTTGTTGAATGTATGATAAGCAAACAAAAGTCTGAGACTGTTAGTCTAAAGCTTTAAGACTTGGGCCGGTCTAAACCTTTAAGACTTTGGCATCTGATGGACAGATTATGCAAAAGACACGATTCTTAAGGTGATGGTCTAAATCATAAGATCCGTAATCGAGGGAATAAAGTTAGGCACTTTATTCATGCTAAGATTGATATGTTGTCTATATCCCTAACGGGTGATGGTTTGTCTTGGCCATCGGAGAAAGACTATGCGAATAGAAACATTGATGCATTGTCATGGGTGACGATGCATTGGATCGGAACATAAGGTGAATTTGTTTGGATTAATAATTCTGTTTTGGTAAATCGATTCACTTTAGACAATTATATTTACTGTATCTTAATCCTTAGACAAATAATGGGCCCGTTGACTTGACTTGTGTCTTTTAATGTACCAAAGGGTGACATCCACATTTTAATGTTAGTATGCATGTCGGTATGTTGGAAGCATGACTCTTGATAGCGTAGACTAGTTTTTCATAGGTATAGAATTCCTAGGTCCTCTTCAAGAGTAGTTGATATCCTCTTATATGTGTTATCCTGTAATTGAAAAACTGGAACGCTTAACCATTTAGATACATAGGTGTAACCGAATGGTATACCGTCTATGGATGGTAAGTTTTTCGATGGTGAGATAATAGAACGTAAGAGAAAAATAATCGGGAAGGTAAGATAGAATTTATCTTTAAGCCGATTATGGATAATCCTATGGGGATACGATACATTATGATATGCATGGAGACTTAGCTATACGAGCTTCGTAATTTTGTATAGTTCGAGAGTGCAGCTTTGAGCTTTTAGTTAAGTAACATTTGAGTTGATAATTATGAAATGTATATCTAGGATATTAGGTTTCATAATTATCAGGAGCTTGAACTACATAGGTCCATCAGGTCCCTTTGCTAGCTCATAAAAAATCCTATAATGATATGGCGTGCTTTTTCAATAATTGGTGACTTATGTCAAATTATTAGATTGGTTGAAAATTTGATTGGATAAGATAATTCATGTTTGTTTATTGGTTGAATTAATTTTGTGAAAATTAATTTAAGATAAATTTGTTGAATTATTGGGATCAGATAATTCATGTCTATTTATCGGTTAGATTAATTTGAATAAATTAATTAAAGATAAACTTGTTGAATTATCAAGGATATTTATTTTTCTAGAAATTATTTAGATATGATTGTTTTAATCAGATAACTTCTCTATTGGGTTATTTGAATTAAAACTGAGGTTCTATCCTAAGAATCTCGTGTGGGAAATAAAGATTTACAGGGATCATTTATCACAAGTTTGGCTAGCCGATCTTCCAGTTCGGATTGTCGACGGAGTAAGTTCGATAGGATGATTTGTCAGTTGGCCTGCCAACTGAGAAATAAAACGATCACATGTTTTTACGTGGATTTTATTAGATCTTGACACTTATTTGATTTTGATTCAAATTTTCAAGGCCTTATCTAATAAGGACTAACTCCGGGGCCCAACCTCTATAAATAGAGAGTAAGTCTCATAGTTAATTAGATCAATTGAGAGATTAAGAGTGAGACTCTGCTGGTGAGACTCTGTAACTCCCTGATAGCTATTGTTCACACATCACAAACCATAGCTTTGGGTTTTCTCAATTGGTAGAAACGATAGTCACTAGGGGAAGGCTGAACGATATGCGCCCATACGCCCTCTGATCATGGATGGAGAATAGCAAAAAAAGCCAGTTGGTTAAGGCTCTTTTGAAACGTTACCTCTCTTCACGGATTACAGAGCTTTTCAACAAACAAGGTTAGTAAGATCCGGTTAATTTATGCATATAGTGTTTCAAACTTGTGTTTTGGAAAATACACTAGTATAAAAAATTTTAAAATTCTGTTGTGTACTGTTTTTCCAACATCTCATGCCTACCCCACCACCAATTCAGCAGCATACCCCTATTTTAGTTAAAAACCTTATCCTCTTTTAAAATTAAATCACATGTCTTAATGTAAATATCATAAATCATAAATGCATTTTAATAATCTAGATCATTCCCAAATTACAGCAATCTAATCAATGCACCTTTAAACAGAACATAACATAGTTCTTGTGATGTAGTAAATAGTTGTTTCTACTTACCTCGAGTACAATTTGCGTTGAGTGAAAATATCAGTTTCTTGGAAGATAAGATGTGCTAAAAGGCCTAAAATCATAAAATTGTATGCCATTCAATTCCTTAATAGACAAACTAATTAGATCATGTTTTAAGTTCATATTACAATGGTTTTGCATTAATTCAAACACAAAAATAGGCTGAGCATCAAAATGTCATAATGCATACTTTTGGCCAAGGAACATGCTATATTACTAAAATTATGATTAAACATGGAGATTAAATGTTCAATCATCTCAACAAACATTCATTTTAGCTCATTCTGACAACAAATTATATTATGTAAAACATACTCTTTCTAGCCAAAATCAGGTCTTCAATAAATAATTACCATTTCCAAACATTTAATATCATTAAAGAAAGTATATAATCTTATAAAAACAGCCTATACATGAGAATCAAGCATAATGCAAATTTGATATTCCACTTAACCTAGTTTTGCATTTTCTTTCCGTAAATTCAAAAATATTTCTAACTAATTTCCATCTACCTGCAAGCATTAAAAATCACTTAATAAACACTTACAATCAATAGCAATAAGGAAAATAATCAGATTCCACAAGATTTTCAATTGTGCAAAGAAACTAACTTAACTAGCTTAGTTTGAGCTCAAATCTGTCCTACCTTGCTTTTCCCACATTTATAATCATCTATAGCAAAAATAACTTCATTTCATCATAAGAAACAAAAATATTGATGTTACCTTGTAAGGCTTAAAGTTAGGACTCTATTGGAGATCAAAACACTTGATTTTCAAGCTTAAAATGGTGAGAACTTGGCCTGGTTAGTGTAACTTGAATTTCTATGGTGTTGTTTAAGTTTTTCTGAGCTTTAGGACATGGAAAATGGAGAGAAAGAAGTGAGGAGAGTGCTAGATGTTTTTAGAGTTGGTTGACAAAGAAAGTGGCAAAATGAATATTCTAGTTTTTTTGAATTAGTCTAAATTAGGTACAAGAAGGCAGATGCTTGCTTGGGAGCTTTTGCCATATTTTTCTTGTGTTTGACATGTGGAAAGAGTGTTGAGTAAGAGAATTTAGCTAATAGTTAGCCACTTAAATCTAGTACAAGCAAGAGTAATTCAATTTGCTATAATCTAGTCAGCAAATCAATCAAATTGCACCATTTTGCATACATTCAATTCCAATCAAATTTGTCTATTTCAAATATATAAATGGGCAAAACAATTAGTTTAGAATGCATTTAAAATGGAAAAAATACTTTTAAATTAATTCGTCATCTGTTTAGGACACCAATCTTATAGAGAAACCAAGATTTTCACTGCAATTAGAACTTTTTAAAAACATGTTTGATCATATATTAATAATTCAATGTCATATTTGTTTAATATAAGCATCTTTATGCGTGATTCAATCTTATAAATAATGAGTATTCATGCTCATAAAATATGCTTTCTATATGCTTGAAATCAATAATGTGTGTTCATTGAATGCATAGATATGCAAGATGTTTATTACTGGTTAATTGTGAGTTAATTGGGCATTACAACATATTTGCAGGATGGAGAAGTTAAAGGATGATCAGTAAAAGCAAAAAAAAAAAAAAAGATTAGTCCTTGGGTTAAACCTCCGATCCGAAGCAGGCTTGGTAAGTAGAATAGCCTAATCACGTCCTTGAGGTCCTCGTTATCAATATGTAGCCGCAAATCGGGGAACCACCACAAGAGTCCTTGGAACTGGATTATGATGGCTCCCTCACTAGCTACCCCAGTTGGGAAGAGCTTGGCCCTAGGACGTCAGTGTTAGACATATATGCCCGAAGGAGTACAATGTTATAATATGTTTTTGAAGAGATTTTATCAATAAAGAATTTATTCATTGTTCATATACTAAATGTTGTCCTCTTTATGTTCATATTTGTTGAATGTATGATAAGCAAATAAAAGTCTAAGAATGCCAGCCTAAACCTTTAAGAATTAGGTATATGAAAGACAGATTATACGGAAGACATGATTTTAAAGGTGACGGCCTAAATTATAAGGTCCACAATCGAGGGAATAAAGTTTGGCTCTTTATTCATGCTAAGATTGTTATGTTGTCTACATCCCTAGTGGGAGATGGCTTGTCTTGGCCATCGGAGTTGGACTCTATGGGTAGAAACATTGGTGCATTGTCATAGGTGACAATGTATTAGATCGGGATATAAAGTTGAATTGATTTGGATTAATAATTCTATCTGTGCAAATCAATTTACTTTAGATAATCATATGCATTGTATCTTAATCCTAAAATGACTAATTAGCCCATTATCTTGTCTAATGTCTTTTGATGTACCAAAGGGTGATATCTTGACTTTGTGATGGTATGCATGCTAGTATGTTGGAGATATGACTCCTGATAGCATAGACTTGTTATTCATAGATATGGAATCTATAGCTCAATTGGTGAAGTCAATGATATTCTCTTATATGCGTTATCTTGTAATTAGAAAACTAGAGCACTCAATCATTTGGATGCATAGGTGTAACTGAATGGTATACTATCTTTGGATTGTAAAGTTTTCCATTGGTGAGATAATGGAACGTAAGATAAAAATAATAGAGAAGGTAAGACGGAATTTATCCTTAAGCCAATTATTAATATCCTATGGGGATACGACACAATATGATATGTCATGGATACTTAGCTAATTTGGAGCTTCATAATTTATACGGTTCTAGAGTGCAGCTTTGAGCTTTTAGTGTAGTAGTGTTAGTGTTGATAATTATAAAATATGTATATGGGATATTGTATTTTATAATTATCGAAGCTTAAACTATATAGGTTCATCAGGTCCCCTTTGCTAGTTCATAATAAATCACGTAATGATACGGTGTGCTTTTTCAATAAATTGGTGACTTATGTTAAATTATTAGATTGGTTGAAATTTGATAGGATCACATAATTCATGTCTGTTTATCAATTGAATTAATTTTGTAAATTATTTCAAGATAAATTTGTTGAATTATTAGGAATATTTATTTTCCTTGAGATTATCCAAACATGACTGCTTTAATCAAATAACTTTTCTATTGGGTTATTTGAATTAAAACTAAGGCACTATCTAAAGAATCTTGGGTGTAAAATAAAAGATTCTCAAGGATCATATTATTGCAAGTTTGGCAGGTCGATTAGTTAGTTCGACCTGCTGATGGGGTAAGTTCGGTAGGCTGATTAGTTAGTTTGGCCTACCAATATAACAATAATCTAATTGCATGCTTTTGATGCGATTTTATTATAAGTTAATCCAAATTAGAATTTTTGAGGGCTATTTGATAATGACTAACGCTGGGTCCAACCTCTATAAATAGGGAGTGAGTTTTCTCATTAACTTAGATCAATTGAGATGTTAAGAGTGAATACTCTAGTGTTAGATACTCTAAAACTCCCTGAGGGCTATTGTTCACAATTACGAACCTTGGCTCAAGGTCTTATCAATTGGTCGGAAGGAGAGTCACCGAGGAAAAGTTGTTCGTCGTGTGCCCACACACATTCCAATCATGGATAAAGAATAGTAAAGAAGGCTTATTGATTGAGGCCCTTATGGAACATTCTTCTCTTCATTAATTGCAGGTGCTCTTTGGCATACAAAGGTTAGTAAGATCTTTGATTAATTTATGTATAGAGCATGTCAAACTTGTATTTTAGAAAATACTTTGACTTAAAATTTTTAAAATTTCCTTGAGTACTCGTTTTCCAACTGTCAGTGCGAACGCGATGGGCTACTATGAATTTCTTAGCTGTCTAGCCAAGTGAAACATTGTCACGATAGGGGTTGGTTGAGTTGGAAGCGCCAAATAAGCCATAATTTGCTAAGCTAGTTTTGCTCAACAAGAACCCCTACTAGCGGATAGAATCAGGCTTCTTTAGAAAATCCTTTGTAGACTACCTTAATGACCTCGACGCCTACAGCTTTTCGACCATAGATGACCCAACCCGAACCTTGTCAGAACGGACTAGTTGATAAGAACCTTCTCCCTGAACCTAGATAGCCATCTTCCACCAGTGTAGAACCACCCGACTTGCTGTGGAAGTTTATTCATCTTAAACATCTACTTAAATGCCTCCCATGGCATCTCGGTTACATGGCTATATATCCATAGCACATACATGTTGATCAGTGAGTGGTAGCAATTCGGATTCAACTGTGTAGGGCACACATTTAGGTTATGGAGGGCTCGACACATGAATGGGTGTAAAGGAAGGCAGAGTCCTACTTGGGAGGACTTCACGTAAAGCATAATGCACCCCTCTGGTGGTTCAATGGGGGAATCTTTGGCCCCAAGCAAAATCAGTTCTACATCGTTAGGAATCTAGTACTCTCGACGAAGGGTGTCGAGCCAGGCTAGGGTCATCATCGACGTATACTTGGTGGCCAAAGTATGACGGGGTCGGTGCATACTATAGACTGCTACTCCCTAAACCTTAGTCTCTAAAGCTATAGGTACGCCCTCTTCATCCTCGATGCTATCGTCTCCCTAGATTGGTTGCCTTTGCTCAGCAACATCTCCCTCAATGTAAATTTCACCCACAACTTAGGCCTCTTAGCCTACGACCTAGCCAGAGGAGCTCGGCCTACTCACCGTGGCCGCCAAGCAAACATGCTCCTGTTTAGTCACTCGGGACGTGCCTGTGGTGACCGGCCTGATGTAAGGGTCTTCTTCCTACACGGCCAGATCAAAACTATTCCTTTGAAAAGACCTAGGAACTCTTGATCTAGGGTAGTACCTTGCCTTAAACTAAAGATCTGGGCCAACCAAATCGCTCTTTATTGCTCCGCTATCCTCTTAATACCTCCCCCACCTCGAAACCTAGTTAATAAGATATTCATTTACCAGTTTTGGGAATCACTCAGATCACTCGCATTTTGTTTTTGGGAATTACTTGTTTAGGACTGATTGATCATGTTCAAAAGTTCTTCATGTTCTCAAGCCTTTTGCTCGACAACTAGAATGCAAAGTGCTCTGAAATTTGGAAGCAAAAAATGTGGAATAGATTGAAGGGTTCTCTTATTTATAGATAAAGGTCAGGCGTAAAAATCAAAGAGACACAATGATGGTGCTTATCAGGGAAACAACCAATGGTAGGCTGACACGTGTCAATCGAGCTTGACAGACCGTGTCCTTGGAACTCATGGTTCTGAAGACCTAAATCTAAAGACCACTTTTGTCGATTAACCCCTCGGGCATAGTGCACTAGGCCGAACACCAACTAGGTGCATTGGGGGGCCACTGTTGACACAATATATGCATAAATTAACCAGATCTTACTAACCATTGAATGCCAAAGAACTACCATAATCCGTGAAAAGATGTAACGTTCTAGAAAAGCCTTAACCAGCTGGTCTTCTTTGCTATTCTCTATCCACGATCAAAGTGAGTGCGAGCTCATGTTGTTCAGCTTTTCTACCAGGTGACTCTCCTTCGGACTAGTAGAGAAATACCCAAAACTATAATTCATGATTTGTGAATGATAGCCTTCCAGGGAGTTTCAGTGTCTCGTTGACAGAGTCTTACTCTAGATTTCTCAACTAATCTAAATATAATGAGACTCACTCCCCTTTTATAGAGGCTGGGCCCAGGAGTCAGTCCCTATTAGATAAGGCCTCAAAAATTCAAATCAGAACTAAATCAGAATTCATATCTGATAAAATTCACTTGAAAATGTGTGATTTTTTATTGCCTAGTTGGTAGGCCGAACTAACAGATCGACCTGCCAAACCTCTTCAATCGGTAGGCCGAGCTTAAATATTGCCCTGCTGAACTTCTGATAAAAGATCTCTGTGAATCTTTATTTTCCACCCGAGATTCTTGGGATAGAGCCTAAGTTTTAATTCAAATAACCTAATAGAAAAGTTACCTGATTAAAATAGTCATATCCATATAATCTCTAGGAAAATAAATATTCCTAATAATTCAATAAGTTTATCTTGAATTAATTAATCCAATCGATAAACAGACATGAATTATCTAATCCTAATAATTCAACAAGTTTATCTTGAATTAATTTTATCACAAAATTAATTCAACTGGTAAACAAACATGAATTATCTGATTTTACTAAATTTCAACCAATCTGATAAATCTGACATTAGTCATCAATTATTGGAAAATCACACCCTATCATTACAGGATTTTTGTGAGCAAGCAATGGGGACCAAATAGACCTATATAGTTCAAGCTCCCAAGAATTATGAAACCCAAAATCCTAGATATACATTTCATAATTATCAACTCTAACGCTACTCTACTAAAAGTTTGGAGCTGCACTCTCGAACTATATAGAATTACAAAGCTCGAATAGCTAAGTCTCCATGACATATCATAATGTATCGTATCCCCATAGGATTATCCATAATCGGCTTAAGGACAAGTTCTGTCTTACCTTATTGATTATTTTTATCTTACATTTCATTATCTCACCATCGAAAAAGTTACCATCCAAAGATAGTATACCATTCAGTTACACTTATGTATCCAAATGGTTGAGAGCTCTAGTTTTTCAATTGCAAGATAACGCATATAAGAGGATATTACTACTCCTAAAGAGGAGCTATGGATTCTATATCTATGAATAGCAGGTCCATGCTATTAAGAGTCATGCCTCCAACGTACAGGCATGCGTACCATTGTAAAATGTGGATGTCACCCTTTGGTACATCAAAGATATAAGTCAAGACAATGGGCCTACTATTCATCTCAAGATTAAGATACTATACAAATGATTGCCTAAAGTAAATCGATTTGTCAGGACAGAATTATTAATTCAAATCAATTCACTTTATGTCCATATCTAACATATCGTCACCTATGAGAATGTGCTAATGTTTCTATTTATGGAGTTCACATTCGATGGTCAAGACAAACCATCTCCCGTTAGGGATATAGACAACATAGCAATCTTTGCATGAATAAAGCATCCAACTTTATTCCCTCGAGTGTGATCTTATGATTTAGACCGTCACCTTAAGAATCATGTCTTCCGCATAATCTGTCCTTCATATGCACAATTCTTATAGGTTTGAATGCCAGTCTTAGACTTTTGTTTGCTTGACATACATTCAACAAATATGAATGTAAAGAGGACAAGATTTAGTATATAAATAATAAATAAATTCTTTATTGATAAAAATGTCTTCAAAAACATGTTACATTTTTACTCCTTAGGGCATACACGTCTAATAATCTCCCACTTACACAAAGTGAGTGAATATGACAAATCTTGTATCCCTATAGCTTCCACAAGCCTTTCAAAGACTCTCCCAGTAAGTGTCTTCGTGAATAAATCAACTAAATTATTCTCTGACGTGATTTTGCACTCTGTGACGTACTTGCCCTCGACGAAGTCCTTTATCATGTAATACTTTTGATCAGTATGCTTACTCTTCTTGTGAAATCTTGGTTCCTTAGCAATAGCTACCGCTACACTATTATCACAATACAGTAATACAGCCTTATCCATTCTAGGAACAATCTTAAGATCCCCAAAGAACTTGTGAAGCCACACTGCTTCTTTCGAAGCATCACTAGCTGCCACATGCTCGGCCTCCGTTGTTGAATCTGAAGTGCAATCTTGCACCGCCACCTAGAGTAAACACAAAACCCGAAGTTGATCTCTTAGAATCTAGACAGGATTGAAAATCTGGATTAGTATATCCTAGAGGAGTTAAGTCCTTACCCGAATATACATGCATATACCCTCGAGTCCTTCTCAGGTATTTGAAAATATGCTTTACCGCAACCCAGTGGTTCAGCTTCGGATCCACCTAAAATTGACTTACAATCCTGACCACGTAACAAATATCAGGTTGTGTGTAAATCATGGCATACATGAGACGACCCACTGCCGAGGCATAAGGCATCTTCTTCATGTATTCTCTTTCTTCCTCAAACTATGGAGAGTCTTTCTTAGAAAGAGTAATTCCAGACCTAGATGATTGCCCACCTTTCTTAGAATCCTGCATTGCAAACCTCTAGAGAATCTTATCTATATAGCGAGGCTGTGACAGAGCTATCATGTTGTTTTTCCTATCCCAAAAAATGTAGATACTGAGAACAAGATTAGCTTCATGCAAGTCCTTCATATCAAACTGCTTGGTCAACCATATTTTGACCGATGACAATGCCCCAACGTCATTGCCAATTTACAGAAATTCATCTACATAGAGCAATAGAAAAAGTACCTCCCCATCCTTAATGTGTATGTGCACATATAGTTCATCCACATTTTGTGAGAATCCATAAGTCTTGATCACTTGATCAAATCTTATGTTCCAAGAATAGGAAGCTTGCTTAAGTCCATGTATTGACTTTAGCAGCTTACAAACCTTACCCTCGTGACCCTTAGCCTTGAACCTGTCTAGTTGTTTTATATAAATGGACTCATCAAGATAGCTATTTAGAAAAGCTGTCTTGACATCCATCTACCAAATCTCGTAATCAAGAGTAGTAGCTATGGACAAGAGAATCTGGATGGACTTAAGCATGGCTACAGACGAAAAGGTTTTCTTGTAATTAATTCCTTCCTTTTGTGTGTAACCCTTAGCTACCAATCGAGTCTTAAAGGTTTTGACCTTTCCATCCACTCCTCTTTTTAACTTGTAAATCAAGTTACACCCTATTACTTTTACCCCTTTGGGAAGATCCATAAGCTCCCAAACTCGATTAGTCTCTATATACTTCATCTCTATGTTCATGGTCTCTATCTAGAGTGTCGAATCAACATCCTCCATAGCCTTTGCGTAAGTATAAGGATCCCTATCATGTTCATCTGGTTCAGCCAAGAAGGCCTCACTATTAAACATATACCTCTCAGGTTGATGCCTGATCCTCCCACTATGCCAAGCCTTTTAGGTTGTTGTTTAGGTTCGTTTGGTTTTTCTCCAACGATTGGAGTGGTTTCTACTAGAACCCCCCAGAGTGATTGGATCACTCTTTAACTCCTCAAGCACTACTTTGCTTCGAGCCTTAAAGTCATCCATGTAACTTTCCTTAGGAAAGTTGCATGAGTTGAAACCACGCCATTATTTTCCTTCGGGTTATAAAAATATCCTCCTTTAGTACCTTTTGGATATCCTACAAACATGCAAACTTCCAAATGTGCTTCCAACTCATTCACATCCTTAAACAAGTCATGAGCCAGACATCCCCATATGTGAATATGGTTTAAAGATGTCTTCTTGCCCATCCACAACTCGTGAGGAGTTTTAGGAACCGATTTTGAAGGCATGTTGTTCAAAAGATAACATGCAGTTTGTAGTGCATATCCCCAAAAGAATAAAGGCAATGATGAATAACTCATCATGGACTTGACTATGTCCAATAAAGTCCTATTTCTTCTTTCAGCTATGCCATTCTGCTATGGAGTGCCTAGCGCAGTCAAATGGGATAAAATCTCATTCTTTAATAAGTGTCCTAAGAACTCATCAGAAAAGTATCTCCACCTCGATCGGATCAAAATGCGTTTATGGGTCTACCTAAATGCTTTGCCACTTTAGCTCAAAACTCCCTGAACTTCTCAAAGGTTTCGCTTTTGTGGTGCATTAGGTACACATACCATACCTTGAGTAATAGTCAATAAAAGTGATGAAGTACTCATACCCTCCTCATGCCCAGATGTTCATTGGTCCGTAAACATCACTATGCACAAGTTCTAGAACCCCTTCAGTCCTATTGCCTTTAGACCCGAATGGTCTTTTGGTCATTTTACCCTCCAAACAAGATTCACATTGAGGTATAGATTCCACCTTTAAGTGACTTAAAGGTCCATCCCTTACCAACCTTTGAATCATATTTAGGTTAATATGGCCAAGGCGCAAATGCCAAAGATAAGTCCCATTAGAAGTTCTAGAACCCCTTCGGCCCTATTGCCTTTAGACCCGATTGGTCTTTTGGTCATTTTACCCTCCAAACAAGATTCACATTGAGGTATAGATTCCACCTTTAAGTGACTTAAAGGTCCATCCCTTACCAACCTTTGAATCATATTTTTGTTAATATGGCCAAGGCATAAATGCGAAAGATAAGTCATATTAGAGTAAGAAGTTTTAAGTCTTGTAGAGTTATTATCATTTATCTCAGCATTAACCAGTAAGTCTATCTTAGGTTTGATAAAATATAGATTATTTTGCATCCATCCAGAATAGATAAATGATTTGTTTTTACGAATCACCACTTTATTATTAAAAGATACCAAATAGGAGTCTTTAAATAAACAAGATACAGAAATTGAATTCCTTTTAAATTTAGGAACATAAAAATAATCTCGCAAAATTAATTTCCCATGATTATCAAAATATAGATGGATGTCTCCCACTGCTTCAACTAAGACCAAGAATCCATCGCCCATCTAAAGTATGAAGTCTTCACGGAGCACACTTTTTGTTTCTTTTAACCCTTGTAGAGAAACACAAACATGATTAGTTGCACTAGAATCTATGACCCAAATGTCACTAGATTCCTCAACCAAAGAAGTTTTTAAATATAGAAGATCACACCTACCTCTTTAGGAAAGGAAGTTCTTGCAATTCTTCTTAATGTGCCCGACCTTCCCGTAGAAGAAGCACTTAAGCTTCTTTGAGTTCTTCTTCTTCTTCTTCTTGTTCTTGTTGTTAGCAGGAATAGAGGACTTCTTATTCTTGGCCTGTTGTTTCTTTCCATTCCTAAGATTAGGATTGGAACAAGAAGTAGCTGCCAAGTTAGCCTTGCGACCCGCAGGAGATTCCCTGATCAGTAGTTCAAACTCTTGTAACTGTTTCATCAACTCTGTTAAGGTCATATCCTGCCTATTGCTCAAATTGAAAGTAGCTCTAAATGGGATAAACTTCTTAGACAGAGTCTCAAAGACCATAGTTATCTAAGTTTCAGCATCAATGTCAGCTCTATTGGTTTGTGCCTCAATGAGGTAACCCATGACCAACATCATGTGCTCCTTTATAGATATCCTCGATATCCTGCTTATAGTTTAAGAGTTTCCAAAGCGCCTCTTGCCATTTAGTTAAGGCTTGGCGTCCAAACATGTCATCCAGACTATCTAAGATCTACTTAGCAGTCTCATAATCCTCATGTTGAGCCTGCAGACTGCAGCACGTTGTTCATGCTTGCCATAACATAGCAGCGGGCCTAATCATTAGCATCTTTTCAACGATCATATGCTTAGATTTGATTATTGATGGAATTTCCCATGGGCTCAGGAGGACAAGGGGTTGTCAGCACAAATTTTAATTTCTCAAAGGAGAGGACGATATTTAGGTTCCATTTCCAATCATTCTAATTCTCTCTGGTTAATTGCTTTTTGTGAAGTATCAATGTTAAAGCATTTTAAGACATTTTTAATCTACAATAAAGAATTATATACCAAACATAAGCAAACACAACATAATAATTTAGTAAGATATCACAATCATGAAAAAAAACACATGCAAATGGGTTTATATGTCAAAACCTTGACAATATCACAACCTTACAATGATAATTTCTAACTTAGAATTTAACAAGCTCCTAGTGGAGTCATGCCAAATTCAATCAAGAACACAGATCCCCTCCTAGATAATATATGTCATCTAGAACCCGTATGATCCAACATATATTAATAATCATTTCTTTGGCCATTAATTTTATTAACAGAGCTCCTAGGGGAGGTTAATAATAAAATTAACATGAGAGTATAACCATCATTTCAATATTTTATCCATGATTTATAATCACCACCTAGGGACGTGCAACCATAAATCATGTTAAAATAACTTATCCTCTCAGAGATCTAATCCGGTACATGATGAAGTCCCTTCCTAGGGGTCGGAACTACCATGTGCTACCTATGGACCAATGATGGAGGCCTTAGGTCCTCTCTTCAAAAACCTTCTCCCGCTCAATCTTTTGAAATCATGGTTTTATTTTAAAAATATGTATGAACAATTTTAAATTGAGCAGCACTCCCTATTCTATATGGCATGTTATTAATATACATGGCAAATCATATTATGATGCAGACAAGCAAAGCTATAAGTAAAATAATAATAAATAATAGTAATATTATGGTTCCACCCTTGAAAATAGAAAATAAAGATTACAAGAGAATAATCAAACCATATTATCGATTCTTCATCCCTGAATTCTTAAGCTGTATCCTTCTTCATGTAATGCCCATCTTCAAGTCTTCAATCTTGCATAGATCGAATACTCCATATTCCGGTAATATCCAAATTTAATATTTCTTAGAATTGTCCCAAAATAAAATTAAAACTGTATAAAAACAACACCTTTTTTGAAAAATTATAGCTCTTTGTTGGCACGCCAATCTTTGTGATTGGCCTGCCGGTCATGACCCTCTGGTCTACCTATCTTTTCAGGTCGGCCTATCGGTCATGAAAGTTTGGCCTACCACCAGAGTCACCTAATTTCCACCCGCTAACGGCCTGACGAGCTCAAAGTTCGGCCTGCCAATCCTACGACCATCGGCCTGCCAAACTGGAGGGTTCGGCATGCCGACCGAGCAAAGATCACCCCTTTTCAAGAAATATAATTTTGATGCCATTTATCAATTTTATTTTTAGCAATTCAAAAACATAAAATTAGAGACTCAGAAATACCTAGGAACGCTATCATCCATCTTCTAGATCCTTCTTCTAAATCCGTCTTCTTCGAAAGATTATTTAATTACAAAATTGTTACAAATTTAAAATTAAACAATAATTTCTTGATGGAGATGATAGTCCGCCATCTGATTATATGAAAAACCAAGATACATTTACATGAAAAACCTAGATACATACTCTAACTTTTAAGGAACAATAATCGGTATTAATTAATTATTAATTAAATAATAATTTAAATCAACTATAATTAATTAATAAACATTCACTATATAATCCATGACAACATAAATATATAGAAACCCTAGAGTGCCAACTCTCTAAATTAAATTCAAGCATAGGAGGGATCAAGATCACATAATTTATACATATAGCATGATCATAAACTGGTAAATTTATGTAAAAACCATGGCTTTGATGCCAATTATTGGAAAAATAGTACGAAGTTGAATTTTAAGATTTTTTATATAAGAGTATTTTTCAAAACACAAGTTTGACACACTATATGCATAAATTAACTAGATCTCACTAACCTTTGAATGCCGAAGAACTCCCACAATTCATGAAGAGAAGTAACATTCTAGAAGAGCCTTAACCAATTGGTCTTCTTTGCTATTCTTTATCCACGATCGGAGTGAGTGTCGGCTCACGTCATTCATCTTTTCTACCAGGTGATTTTCCTTTCGACCAGTAGAGAAATACCCAAAGCTATAATTCGTGATTTGTGAATGATAGCCTTCCGGGGAGTTTAAGAGCCTTGCTGACAGAGTCTTACTCTAGATTTCTCAACTGATCTAAATGATAATGAGATACATTCCCCTTTTATAGAGGTTGGGCCTAGGAGTCAGTCCCTATCAGATAAGACCTTAAAAATTTGAATAAGAATCAATATCTGATAAAATCTGCGTGAAAATGAATGATCTTTTTATCACCTGGTTGGCAGGCCAAACTGGTAGATTAGCCTACCGAACCTCTTCACTCAGTAGGCCAAACTTAAAAAGCCCTATGAATCTTTATTTTCCACCCAAGATTCTTGGGATAGAGCCTTAGTTTTAATTCAAATAACCAAATAGAGAAGTTATTTGATTAAATTAGTCATATCCAAATAATCTATGGGAAAATAAATATTCCTAATATTCAACAAG
Organism: Artocarpus heterophyllus; assembly: GCA_025403435.1. Taxonomy (NCBI): domain Eukaryota; kingdom Viridiplantae; phylum Streptophyta; class Magnoliopsida; order Rosales; family Moraceae; genus Artocarpus; species Artocarpus heterophyllus. The sequence goes on along the minus strand of CM046339.1, from coordinate 6,828,136 downwards.
TTTATCTTGAATTTATTAATCCAACCAATAAACAGACAAAAATTATATGATCCCGATTCAATAAGTTTATCTTGAATTAATTTTATCACAAAATAAATTCAACTGATAAATAAACATGAATTATATGATTTTATTGAATTTCAACCAATTTGATAAATCTGACATGAGTCACCAATTATTGGAAAAGCACGTCGTATCGTTACGAGATTTTTCTGAGCTAGCAAAGGGGACTAAATGGACCTATATAGTTCAAGTTCTCGATAATTATAAAACCCAATATCCTAGATATGTATTTCATAATTATCAATTCCAATACTACTCCACCAAAAGCTTAGAGCTGCACTCTTGAACTATATAGAATTACGAAGCTCGAATAGCTAAGTCTCCATTGGATATCGTAATGTATCGTATCCCCATTAGATTATCCATAATCGGCTTAAGGACAAGTTCTTGTTGGAAACAAAGTGCGCAGCGGAATTTTAAAAATTTTTCATCAGAGTATTTTCCAAAACACAAGTTTGACATGTTATATGTATAAATTAAACAGATCTTACTAACCTCAGTGTGCCGAAGAACCTCCGCGACCTGTGTAGAGAAGTAACATTCCAGAAGAGCCTCAACCAACTGGTCTTCTTTGCTATTCTCTATCCACAACCGGAGTGAGTGTGGGCTCACACGTACAGCTCTTCCACCGGTGACTCTCCTTCCAACCAATAGAGAGAACCCAAAGCTAGTGTTCGTGATTTGTGAACAAAAGCTCTCAGGGAGTTTTCAGATGCTCACTAGAAGAGTATCACTCTTAATCTCTCAAATCGATCTGAGTAAATCATTAGACTCACTCCCTTTTTATACCTATTGGTCCTTGGGGTCAGTCCATATCAGATTAGGTCTCAAAAATCGAAACAGAATCAAGTTCGGATCAATATCTGATAAGATACGCGTGAAAAACGCGTAATCTTAACTGTCGCGGTCGGCATGCCGAACTGTGTGATAGGCAGGCCGAACTGGCCAGTTCGACAGGCCGAACTTTCTGATAGGCAGGCCGAACTGCCGAGAAAAAAATCTCCGCGAATCTTTTATTTTCCACCCGAGATTCTAAAGGATAAAGTCTCAGTTTTGATTCAAATAGCCCAATAGAAAAGATATCTGATCAAAACAAACTTTATCAAGATAATCTCTAAGAAAATAAATCAATTCACAATAATTCTACAAGTTTATCTTGTTCTAATTGTCCAAAATTAAAACAACCGATAAACAGACAAGAATTATCCGAACGCCATAATTCAACAAGTTCATCTTGAACTAATTTCTTACATAATTAATTCAACCGATAAACAGACATGAATTATTTGATTCTTATAAATTTTAAACCAATCTGATAAATCCGACATAAGTCACCAATTATTGGAAAAGCACGCCGTGTCGTTACAGGATTTTGTGAGCTAGCAAAGGGGACCAAAATGGACCTATAAAGTTCAAGCTCATGATAATTATGAAACCCAATATCCCAGATATACATTTCACAATTATCAACTCCAACGCTACTCCACTAAAAGCTTGGAGCTGCACTCTCAAACTTTATAGAATTACGAAGCTCGTGTAGCCAAGTCTCCATGACATATCATAGTGTATCGCATCCCCATATGATCATCCATAATCGGCTTAAGGACAAGTTCTGTCTTACCTTCCCGATTATTTTTATCTTACGTTCCATTGTCTCACCATTAGAAAACTTACCATCCAAAGATAGTATACCATTCGGTTACACCTATGTATCCAAATGGTTGAGCGCTCCAGTTTTCCAATTACAGGACAACGCATATAAGAGGATATCATTACTCCTAAAGAGGAGCTATGGATTCCATATCTATGAATAACAAGTCTACGCTACCAAGAGTCATGCCTCCAACGTACCGGCATGCATGCCACTATAGAGATGTGGGAGTCACCCATTGGTACATCAAAAGACATAAGTCGAGACAACGGGCCCATTATTCATCTCAGGATTAAGATACAATACAAATGATTGTCTAAAGTGAATCGATTTGCCAAGACAGAATTATTAATCCAAATCAATTCACTTTATGTCCCGATCCAACACATCGTCACTTATGACAACATGCCAATGTTTCTATTCACGGAGTCCAACTCCGATGGCCAAGACAAACCATCTCCCAAAAGGGATATAGACAACATAACAATCTTTACATGAATAAAGCGCCCAACTTTATTCCTTCGATTGCGGATCATATATTTTAGACCATCACCTTAAGAGTCGTGTCTACCGCATAATCATCCCATCATATGCCCAACTCTTAAGGTTTAGACTGATAGTCTCAGACTACTGTTTGCTTATCATACATTCAATAAATATGAACGTAAAGAGGACAATATTTGGTATACATAAACGAATAAATTCTTTATTGATAAAAATGTCTCCAAAAACGTATTACATTTTTACTCCTTAGAGCATACATGTCTAACAATCTCCCACTTGCACTAAGTGAGTAAATACTGTAAATTTTGCATCCCCATAGCTTCCATATGCCTTTCGAAGACTCTCCCAGAAAGTGTCTTCGTAAATGGATCAGCTAAATTGTCCTCTGACGCGATCTTGCACACCGTGACATGCTCGCTCTCAACGAAGTCCTTTATCACATGATACTTCCGATCAATATGCTTACTCTTCTTGTGAAATCTTGGTTCCTTAGCATTAGCTACCGCCGCACTGTTATCACAGTACAGTGATACCGCTTTATCCATACCAGGAACTACCTCAAGATCCCCAAGGAACTTGCGGAGCCACACTGCTTCTTTCGAAGCATCACTAGCCGCCACATACTCGGCCTCCATCGTTGAATCCAAAGTGCAATCTTGCTTCGCACTTCTCCAACTGATGGCACCGCCACCCAGAGTAAACACAAACCCCGATGTCGATTTCCTAGAATCCAGGCAGGATTGAAAATCCGAATCAGTGTATCCTAGAGGAGTTAAATCCTCACCCGAATACACAAGCATATACCCTCGAGTCCTTCTTAGGTACTTGAAAATATGCTTTACTGCAACCCAATGGTTCGGTCCTGGATCCGCCTGAAATCGACTCACAATCCCGACCGCATAGCTAATATCCGGTCGAGTGCAAAGCATGGCATACATGAGACTACCCATTGCCGAAGCATAAGGTACCTTCTTCATGTATTCTCTTTCTTCATAAGACTTTGGAGAGTCTTTCTTAGAAAGAGTAATTCCAGACCTAGATGGTTGCCCACCTTTCTTGGAATCCTGCATTGCAAACCTCCTGAGAATTTTATCTATGTAGTTGGCCTGTGACAAAGCTATCATTTTGTTCTTCCTATCCCGAAAGATCTGGATACTGAGAACAAAATTAGCCTCACCCAAGTCCTTCATGTCAAACTGCTTGGTCAACCATAATTTGACCGATGACAACGCCCCAACGTCATTGCCAATTAGCAGAATGTCATCTACATAGAGTAGTAGAAAAACCACCTTCCCATTCTTAATGTGTTTGTAAACACATGGTTCATCCACATTTTGTGAGAACCCATAAGTCTTGATCACTTGATCAAATCTTATGTTCCAAGAATGAGAAGCCTGCTTAAGTCCATAAATTGACTTTAGCAGCTTACAAACCTTACCCTCTTGACCCGTGACCTTGAACCCGTCTGGTTGTTCCATACAAATGGACTCATCAAGATAGCCATTCAGAAAAGCCGTCTTGACATCCATCTGCCAAATCTCGTAGTCGAGAGCGACAGCTATGGACAAGAGAATCCGGATGGACTTAAGCATGGCTACAGGCGAAAAGGTTTCCTCATAATCGATTCCTTCCTTTTACGTATAACCCTTAGCTACCAGTCTAGCCTTAAAGGTTTCGACCTTTCCATCCACTCCTCTTTTCCTCTTGTAGATCCACTTACTCCCTATGGGTTTTACCCCTTCGGGAAGATCCACAAGCTCCCAGACCCGATTAGTCTCCATAGACTTCATCTCAATGTTCATGGCCTCTGTCCAGAGTCTTGAATCAACATCCTCCATAGCTTCTGCGTAAGTATAAGGATCCCTGTCATGTTCATCCGGTTCAGCCAAAAAGACCTCCCCATTGAACATATACCTCTCAGGTTGACGCCCGATCCTCCCACTACGCCGAAGCCCCTGAGGTTGTTGTTCAGGTTTGTTTGGTTTTTCTACACCGATCGGAATGGTTTCGTTCGGAACCTCCAGAGTAAACGGATTACCCCTCAACTCCTCAAACACCACTTTGCTTTGAGGTTTAAAGTCGTTCATGTAACTCTCCTAAAGGAAAGTTGCATTAGTTGAAACCACGACTTTATTTTCCTTTGGGTTATAAAAATAACCCCCTTTAGTCCCTTTTGGATATCCTACAAACACGCAAACTTCTGAACGTGCTTCCAACTTATTCGGATCCTTAAACAGGACATGAGCTGGACATCCCCATATGCGAATATGGTTTAAGGATGTCTTCCGTCTTGTCCACAACTCGTGAGGAGTTTTAGGGACCGATTTTGAAGGCACATTGTTCAAAAGATAACATGCGGTTTGTAGTGCATATCCCCAAAAGGATAAAGGCAATGATGAATAACTCATCATGGACCGAATCATGTCCAACAAAGTCCTATTCCTTCTCTCTGCTACGCCATTCTGCTACGGAGTACTCGGCGCAGTCAAATGGGATAAAATCCCATTCTCTAACAAGTGTCCCAAGAACTCATCAGAAAGGTATTCCCCACCTCGATCAGATCGAAGCGCCTTTATGGGTCTACCCAATTGCTTTTCCACTTCTGCCTGAAACTCCCTGAACTTATCATAAGTTTCGCTTTTGTGGTGCATTAGGTACACATACCCATATCTTGAGTAATCGTCAATAAAAGTAACGAAGTACTCATACCCTCCTCGTGCCCGGATGTTCATCGGTCCGCAATCATCACTATGCACAAGTTCTAGAACCCCTTCGGCCCTATTGCCCTTAGACCCGTATGGTCTTTTGGTCATTTTACCCTCCAAACAAGACTCACATTGAGGTATAGATTCCACCTTTAAGTGACTTAAAGGTCCATCCCTTACCAACCTTTGAATCCTATTTAGGTTAATATGGCCAAGGCGCAAATGCCAAAGATAAGTCTTATTAGAGTGAGAAGTTTTAAGTCTTTTTGAGTCATTATCATTTATCTCAGCATTAAGCAATAGGTCCATCTTAGGTTTGATAAAATATAGATTATTTTGCATCCATCCAGAACAGATAAAAGATTTGTTTTTACGAATCACCACTTTTCATTAAAAGATACCACGTAGGAGTCTTTAAATAAAGAAGATACAGAAATTAAATTCCTTTTAAATTTAGGAACATAAAAACAATCTCGCAAAATTAAACTCCTATAATTATCAAAATAAAGATGGACATCTCCCACTGCTTCCGCTGAGACCAAGGATCCATCACCCATCCGAAGCGTTAAGTCTTCACGAAGTAGACTTCTCGTTTCTTTGAATCCCTGTAGAGAAACACAAACATGATTAGTTGCACCGGAATCTATGACCCAAATGTCACTGGATTCCTCAACCAAACAAGTTTCTAAATATAGAAGATCACACCTACCTCCCTTGGAAAGGAAGTCCTTGCAATGCTTCTTTATATGCCCGACCTTACCACAAAAGAAGCACTTAAGCTTCTTTGGGTTCTTCTTCTTCTTCTTCTTGCTCTTGGTAGCAATAGGAATAGAAGACTTCCCACTTTTGGCCCGTTGCTTCTTTCCATTCCCAGAGTTAGGATTGGAACCAGAAGCAGCTACCATATTGGCCTCTCCACCAGCAGGAGACTCCCTGATCAGCAGTTCAAACTCTTGTAACTGTTTCATCAGTTCTGTCAAGGTCATATCCCGTCTATTGCTTAGATTAAAAGTAGCTCTAAACGGAATAAATTCCTTAGACAGAGTCTCAAAGACCATAGTCATCTGAGTTTCAGCATCGATGTCGGCTCCATTGGTTTGAGCCTCAGCGAGGTAACCCATGACCAACATCATGTGCTCCTTTACAGATGTCCCCGGTCTCTGTCTATAGTTTAAGAGTTTTCGAAGCGCCCCTTGCCGCTTTGTTATGGCCTGGCCACCAAACATGTCCTCAAGATTATCCAAGATCTGCTTCGCAGTCTCATAATCCTGATGTTGAGCCTGCAACACGTTATTCATGCTAGCCATAACATAGCAGCGGGCCTGATCATTAGCATATTTCCAGCGGTCGTACGCTTGGAATTGCTCATTACTTGAGTCTCCCGTAGGCTCGGGAGGACAAGGAGTTGTCAGAACATATTTCAGTTTCTCAAAGGAAAGGACGATGTCTAGGTTCCGTTTCCAATCATTATAGTTCTCACCGGTTAATTGGTTTTTGTCAAGTATCGATGATAAAGCGTTTTTAGACATTTTCAATCTACAATAAAGAATCATATACCAAACATAAGCAAACATATATAATAATTTAGTAAGATAACACAATCATGTAAAATCATACAAATGTGTTTATGTGTCAAAACCTTGAAAATATCACAACCTTACAACGATAATTCCCAACTCAGAATTCAACAAGCTCCTAGGGGAGTCATGCCAAATTCAATCAGGAACACGGATCCCCTCCTGATTAATATATGCCATCCAGGACCCGTATGATCCAGCATATACTAATAATCGTTTCTTTGGCCATTAATTTTATTAACAGAGCTCCTAGGGGAGGTTAATAATAAAATTAACGTGAGTGTATAACCACCGTTTCAATATTTTATCCATGATTTATAATCACCACCTAGGGGTGTGCAACCATAAATCATACTAAAATACCTTATCCTTTCAGAGATCCAATCTGGTACATGATAGAAATCCCTTCCTAGGGGTTGGGACCATCATGTTCTTCCTATGGACCAACGATGGAGGCCTTAGGTTCTCTCTTCGAAAACCTTCTCCCACTCAATCTTTTGAAGTCAAGGTTTTATTTTAAAATTATGCATGAACAATTTTAATATGAGCGGCACTCCCTATTCTATATGACATGTTATCAATATACATGGTAAATCATATTATAATGCAGACAAGCAAAGCAATCAAGCAAAGCTACAAGCATAATAATAATAATAACCGTAATATTATGGTTCCACCCTAGAGAATAGAAAAACTAAGATTACAAGAGAATAATCGAGACATTTATCGATTCTTCATCCTTGAATCCTCAAGCTGTATCCTTCTTCATGTAATATCCATCTTCAAGTCCTCAATCCCGTATGAATCGAACACTTCATATTTCCGGTCATATCCAAATTTAATGTTTCTCAAAATCGTCCCAAAAATAAAATTAAAACTGCACCAAAAAATTGCACCTTTTCTGGACACCTGGCTGCTCTCGGTCGGCAGGCCGATCTGGGTGATCGGCCTACCGATCATGGTGGTTCGGCCTGCCGAACATGAAGGTTCGGCCTGCCGGTAGAGCACCAAAATTTCTGCCCCACTGTCGGCCTGCCGGACCGTACGTCCGGCCTGCCGAACTGTGAGGTCCGGCATGCCGACCGAGCAGAAGAAACCTTAATCCAGAAAATACAATTTTAATGTAATTCATCAATTTTATTTTCAACAATTCAAAAACATAAAATTAGAGACTCAGGAAATACCTGGAGGCGCCATCATCAATCTTTAAGATCCGACTTCTCGTTCCGTCTTCTCCGAATAATTATTTAATTACAAAATTCTTACAAATTAAAAATTAAATAATAATTCCTAGACGGAGATGATAGTCCGCCATCTAATTACATGAAAAACCTAGATACACATTCTAACCTCGAAGGAACCATAACCTGTATTAATTAATTAATAAATAATTAAACAACAATTTAATCAACCATAATTAATTAATAAACATTCACCATATAATCCATGACAACATATATATTATATAGAAACCTAGAGTGCCATCTCTCTATAAAATTTAATTCAAGCATTGGAGAGATTAAGATCACAAAATTTATGCATATGACATGATCACAAACTTGCAAATTTATGTAAAAACCTCGGCTCTGATACCAATTGTTGGAAACAAAGTGCGCAGCGGAATTTTAAAAATTTTTCATCAGAGTATTTTCCAAAACACAAGTTTGACATGTTATATGTATAAATTAAACAGATCTTACTAACCTCAGTGTGCCGAATAACCTCCGCGACCTGTGTAGAGAAGTAACGTTCCAGAAGAGCCTCAACCAACTGGTCTTCTTTGCTATTCTCTATCCACAACCGGAGTGAGTGTGGGCTCACACGTACAGCTCTTCCACCGGTGACTCTCCTTCCAACCAATAGAGAGAACCCAAAGCTAGTGTTCGTGATTTGTGAACAAAAGCTCTCAGGGAGTTTTTAGATGCTCACTAGAAGAGTATCACTCTTAATCTCTCAAATTGATCTGAGTAAATCATTAGACTCACTCCCTTTTTATACCTATTGGTCCTTGGGGTCAGTCCATATCAGATTAGGTCTCAAAAATTGAAATAGAATCAAGTTCGGATCAATATCTGATAAGATACGCGTGAAAAACGCGTAATCTTAACTGTCGCGGTCGGCATGCCGAACTGTGTGATAGGCAGGCCGAACTGGCCAGTTCGACAGGCCGAACTGGCCAGTTCGACAGGCCGAACTTTCTGATAGGCAGGCCGAACTGCCGAGAAAAAAATCTCCGCGAATCTTTTATTTTCCACCCGAGATTCTAAAGGATAAAGTCTCAGTTTTGATTCAAATAGCCCAATAGAAAAGATATCTGATCAAAACAAACTTTATCAAGATAATCTCTAAGAAAATAAATCAATTCACAATAATTCTACAAGTTTATCTTGTTCTAATTGTCCAAAATTAAAACAACCGATAAACAGACAAGAATTATCCGAACGCCATAATTCAACAAGTTCATCTTGAACTAATTTCTTACATAATTAATTCAACCGATAAACAGACATGAATTATTTGATTCTTATAAATTTTAAACCAATCTGATAAATCCGACATAAGTCACCAATTATTGAAAAAGCACGCCGTGTCGTTACAGGATTTTGTGAGCTAGCAAAGGGGACCAAAATGGACCTATAAAGTTCAAGCTCATGATAATTATGAAACCCAATATCCCAGATATACATTTCACAATTATCAACTCCAACGCTACTCCACTAAAAGCTTGGAGCTGCACTCTCGAACTTTATAGAATTACGAAGCTCGTGTAGCCAAGTCTCCATGACATATCATAGTGTATCGCATCCCCATATGATCATCCATAATCGGCTTAAGGACAAGTTCTGTCTTACCTTCCCGATTATTTTTATCTTACGTTCCATTGTCTCACCATTAGAAAACTTACCATCCAAAGATAGTATACCATTCGGTTACACCTATGTATCCAAATGGTTGAGCGCTCCAGTTTTTCAATTACAGGACAACGCATATAAGAGGATATCATTACTCCTAAAGAGGAGCTATGGATTCCATATCTATGAATAACAAGTCTACGCTACCAAGAGTCATGCCTCCAACGTACCGGCATGCATGCCACTATAGAGATGTGGGAGTCACCCATTGGTACATCAAAAGACATAAGTCGAGACAACGGGCCCATTATTCATCTCAAGATTAAGATACAATACAAATGATTGTCTAAAGTGAATCGATTTGCCAAGACAGAATTATTAATCCAAATCAATTCACTTTATGTCCCGATCCAACACATCGTCACTTATGACAACATGCCAATGTTTCTATTCACGGAGTCCAACTCCGATGGCCAAGACAAACCATCTCCCAAAAGGGATATAGACAACATAACAATCTTTACATGAATAAAGCGCCCAACTTTATTCCTTCGATTGCGGATCATATATTTTAGACCATCACCTTAAGAGTCGTGTCTACCGCATAATCATCCCATCATATGCCCAACTCTTAAGGTTTAGACTGATAGTCTCAGACTACTGTTTGCTTATCATACATTCAACAAATATGAACGTAAAGAGGACAATATTTGGTATATATAGACGAATAAATTCTTTATTGATAAAAATGTCTCCAAAAACGTATTACATTTTTACTCCTTAGAGCATACATGTCTAACAGTTCTGTCTTACCTTCCTGATTATTTTTATCTTACATTCTATTATCTCAGCATCAAAAAACTTACCATCCAAAGACAATATACCATTCAATTACACCTATATATCCGAATGGTTGAGCTCTCTAGTTTTTCAATTATAGGATAACGCATATAAGAGGATATCACTACTCCTAAAGAGAAGCTATGGATTCTACATCTATGAATAACAGGTCTATGTTATCAAGAGTCATGCCTCTAACGTACGGGCATGTGTACCATTATAAAATCTAGATGTCACCTTTTGGTACATCAAAAGACATAAGTCAAGACAATAGGCCCACTATTCATCTCAGGATTAAGATGCAATACAAATGATTGTCTAAAGTGAATCGATTTGCAGGGACAAAATTATTAATCTAAATCAATTCATTTTGTATCACGATCTAACACATCATCACCTATGACAATGTGTCAATGTTTCTATTCATGGAGTCCACCTTCAATGGTCAAGACAAACTATCTCCCATTAGTGATATAGACAACATAACAATCTTTGCATGAATAAAGCGTCCAACTTTATTCCGTCGATTGCGGATCTTATAATTTAGACCGTTACCTTAAGAATCGTGTCTTCCACATAATCTGTCTATCATACATTCAACAAATATGAATGTAAAAAGTATAAATAATGAATAAATTCTTTATTAATAAAAATGTTTCCAAAAACATATTACATTCTTACTCCTTAGGGCATATACGTCTAACAGTATGCTCGGTATCCTGTTCCCTTGAAGAATACTCCTCAGCTATCTAGCCACCCTGCTCAGATGAAGCCATTCTTTGACATCCACAAGACTCTTCCTTGATCGGCACTTCTTCCTGAGGTGCTTCCTAGGGCCTCCACCAGCTGGCACACAAGATGTCGCTTAATAACTAAATGTTGTAATATGTTTTTGGAGACATTTTATCAATAAAGGGTTTATTTATTCATATACCAAATGTTGTCTTCTTTATGTTCATTTTTGCTGAATGTATGACAAACAAACCAAAGTCTAAGACTGTTAGTCTAAACATTTAAGAATCATGCATATGATGGATAGATTTATGGAAGACATGAATCTTAAATGTGTTGGTCTAAATTATAAGACCTGCAATCGAGGGAATAAAGTTAGACACTTTATTCATGCTATGGTTGTTATATTGTCTACGTCCCTAAGGGGAGATGGCTTATCTTGGTCATCAGAGTGGGACACCGTTAGTAAAAATATTGTATATTGTCATAGGTGACGATGTATTGGATCGAGGCAAATAGTTGAATTAATTTGGTTAATAATTTTGTTTGTTGTAATTAACTCACTTTAGACAATCATATGTGTTGTGTCTTAATCCTGAAATGACTAAGGGGCCCATATTCTTAACTTATGCCTTTTGATGTACCAAATGGTGACATCCTAATTTAATGATGGTTTGTATACCGGTACGTTGGAGACATAACTCTTGATTGATGTAGACTCGTTATTCATAGATATGGAATCTATATCTCATTTTATAGAATTAATGATATTCTCTTATATCATTATATTATAATTGAAAAATTGAAGCGCTTAACCATTTAGATACATAGATGTAAACAAATGGTATACTATTTATGAATAGTAAGTATTCCAATAGTGAGATAATAAAACGTAAGATAAAAATAATTCGGAAGGTAAAACATTATTTATCCTTAAGCTGATTATAAATATCCTATGGGGATGTGACACATTATGATATGTTATGGACGGTTATCTTATTGGAGCTTTGGAATTTTATATAGTTCGATAGTGCAACTCTAAGCATTTAGTGGAGTAGCATTAGAGTTGATAATTATAAAATATATGTATCTATGTTATATTATTTTATAATTATAGGAGCTTGATCTATATATGTCTATAACTCATAATAAATCCTATAACGATACGTTATGTTTTTCCTACATATTTGTGACTTATGTTAAATTATTAGATTGGCTGAAATTCAATGTGAGTAGATTTAATAATTCATGTTAGTTTATCAGTTAAATTAATTTTGTGAATTAATTCAAGATAAACATATTAAATTATTTGGATAATATTTTATGTACTATGAAATTATCAGTATGTGACTGTTTGAATCAGATAATTTCGCTATTGGGTTATTTGAATTAAAATTGAGGCTCCATTTAAGATTTATGGGTGAAAATATGTATTTTGAGGATTCCAGATTATCGCATGGTTGGCAGGTCCATGGGAAAGTTTGGTAGACAGGTCTTCTAGATCGAAATGCCAAACATGCGATAATCAGTATACACGTTTTTCATCAAAAGTTGATCCAGATTCAAATTTTGAGCCCTAATCTGATAAGGTTTAGCCTCAAATTCAAGCACTATAAATAAGGGTGAGTTTTCTTTGTTATTTAAATCATTTTGAAAAGCATAGAGTGATTACTCTAGTGAGAGAAACTCTAAAACTCCCTAAGAGCTACTGTTCAATATCAAGAATCTTAGCTCTAGGTTTTCTCAAGTGGTAAGAAGGAGAGTCATGAGAGGAAAAGCTATACGATATGTGACTACCCGCACTCCGATCGTGGATAGAGAATAACAAAGAAGACCAGTTGGCTGAGACTCTTCTGGAACATTCTTCTCTTCATGGATTCTTGTTGCTTTTGGTGTAAAAAAGAGGCTAGTAGGATCAGTTATTAATTTATGTATTTAGCATGTCAAACTTGTGTTTGGAAAATATTCTAATTTAAAATTTTTAAAATTTTACTACATACTATTTTCCAACAGTCGCCTCCATGGGTAGAGCAGGTGCTCAGGGCGGACTGACATAGCTTGCAACCATGCAACAACTAATTTCCAAAGGCCCACACATGACCTTATTGCAGCCCTTAGATGAAGGGTTGACTACCCTTTTGGGATTGTGACACTTGACACCTACCTCCTGACACCACTTGATGGGCACCCAAGTCATGGGTCAAACCTGCCTTATACCTGGCCTAGGTGGTGGCCTATAAAGAGAAAGCATTTACTCCACCTGAGAGGTACAAGGACTTTTTCACCTTACCTTACTCCTAATCTCAGTCGAACAGGTACCTGACTTGAGCGTCGAGGAGCTCTTGGCCGACACCATATCGGTGTCCCCCTTGACCTCCGAAGTGTACCCTCTTCTTGTTGTAGGTACTCCTTAGAAACCAAGACGAGCTAGGCTGGTAGTCCGACCACTATGTGCAGCCACACGTGAAGTTGATCAACAAGGACAAAAGTGTTTTAGAAAAATACTGATTATACACCTTATCTTAAATATATGTACATTCCCTTCTAGAAAATTAGTGTATTATTTTTTTGTTAAAAAAATAAAGATGGATTCCAACGTGAAAGAGTCTCAAAAGTATGCAGTATATTTCTTTCACAAAATTTTATTTTTATTATTGTTTTATATATAGTAATTATAGTTATATATACCAGTATTGTTTGATTCATAAACAACTACAAATTGCGTGCTTCTATAAAAAGAACTACACTTTTATTTGATATGAAGAAGATATATATAAAAAAATCAAGATTCAAAGAAGAGAGAATCTTGTGTGTATCAGAGTTACAGAAGCCATTCTTAGAGTTGATTATGTTCCTAAGATTTGACTTTTTTTGTTTTTCTTTTATTTTCAAGTAAATGAAGGTTGAGAAAGTGTGGACAAAGGGGTGATGAGGTTGAGCGGGCTCCAAGAGGGGCATTGCGGTGTACGGGGTGGTCAGGGTTGGGGTTGGGGTGATTGGACGTGGAGGTTGTGTCGCTGGCGTAGGGTGATAATGGGTAGGGCTTGTCAATGGGGAGGGAGCTTACTGGTGGGTGGGTTTTTTTTCCCTTTTTTCTGATTTTGAATTATTTTTGAGTTAAACTAAACCAATGGCTATGATTTGGTATTTTTGAATTAATGGCTGTGATTTACTTTTTTTTAATGTATCAATTATTTAAAGAGTAATTTAATAATTTTAATTAAAAAATGATATCCAACAATAAGTCCTTCAAGAATTAAAATGAAAGATTGGGGACTGATAAAAAAAAAGATTAGGACTAAAATCATAATTTTGTACAAAGTTAGGGATTAGTATGACAATTTACGCTAATAAAAAAAGACTATTAACTTATGTGCTTTGAAATCAGCCTTAAAACATCTTCCATACAAATGGTAACATGGATGTATTCTTTTTTTTTTTTTTTTAAAGTGATATCATATTTATTTCACATTAAAATGGATTCTAAAAATAACATATTAGTTTCATTTGTACCTTAATGTATAATGTTATTTCAGATGCTATATATATTTTTGTGATAATCATAAATTTTGAAAGGTGTAAAAGAAAACTTTTATGTTTAAAATAATTTGAAATCACAATTATTTTAATGATTAGATAAAATATAAATAAATCAACCAATAGCAATCAATTGTTAAAATTTGATATATCTTATACTTGATACCAAAGCTAGTATTAAGCATATGATATGTCAAAATTTAGCATAAAAAATAACATTGTATTAGATAGTAATTTTTTTATTAGAATGTTAAAATTTAGCATTGACCCACTAATATAACACTCCAACTCTAATAAACAAATTCCACATTTGAGCATTGAGAAATGTTGGTTAGCTTATTTAAAAACATATATCAACCTAGCTCAGTTTGAAGATCAATGTACCTATAGCCATTAATTGTCAACAGTTAAGTTACAATTTACACGTCTAAAAAAAGAAAAGAATACACTAAAAATCATGTAGTCTCTCTATCTTTCAGTACAACATCTCTAATTATGTGGAGCCCAATTATAGTTTTTTTTTTTTCAAATAGTGGAAACATAGTCATATTCTAATCACTAGAAACATAACTATAACTTTTTTTTTTCCTAAAATAAAATCGGAATTGAAATTTTAAAAAGCTTTAGCAACAAAAATCAAAATTTTAAAATTGTGTACCACGTGATTATTTATTATTATCTGGTTTCGTTGCTACTTGAACGTCCACGAAAAAGAAAAAGGTAAAAAAGAGAGTTACTTGCTAGTAGAAGGAGAGATATTATAAGAAGAGGGATAAAAGGCCTTTCTTATTCCGTATGCTCCTTTTTCAAATCTGAAATTATGTTGTTCTATAGAAATCATAGGGGAGGGATTTTATGACTTGTTTGCTAAAACATGGTTCCAACCGAACCGTTCTCGCAAACAACTATTTGATTAAAAACTATAAAGAATTAGAAAAAAAAAAGATCAAGATAATTTAATTTTATTAGAAAAGCGCGTTACGCACGCTTCTCAAGAGTGCGAGTGTTAAAAATTTTAGCTTTAGTGCACAAGACAGCTTAGCATTGTGGACCCATGAAAGTGAGAGAGGGGCTCAGACTTCAGACCTGTCTGAGCATTCATGCCAAGTGGCAGCCGATTGGACAGCACGCGCCATCTGTTTCGTGATTTCCATAGGTTCCACTCTGTCAATGTATGGTCGTCACAGATTGCATTTGCAAGATGCATATATAATAGAATAAAATAAAATAAAACACGCATATTGAAACTTGAAAGTGACTACAGAGTGATATGGGCGAAAAGTGCATCCACAACTTCTTCGAAAAGCTCTTCATCAGCCAAAAAGGTCAAAATGGCCAATGAACAAAAATATCAATAGCTGGTTAGTTATCATTTTGTGGACGGAATTTTCTCACTTGGATTCAGGTTTAGAGCCTACGGTCGTTAGAAATAAAAGTAGGTTTTTTCTTGCGGGAGATTTTGACAATAATTTAGCCACCTAAATGCCTTAGTCATTAGCACTACTTTTTCCTCTTTTCTTTTTATATGTGCATATATATATTTATCGACAGTAATTTTATCCGACCGATAAGGTTATAATTTTATTATTAATTAAATAGTAAAATTTAGTTTAAAAAATACATTATAAACTATATAAGGACTTCTAATTTTATGAGTAGGGAGGTTTTATTAACATGAGAATAAAAATTATTTTTCATATGTATACTAGTGCTGCCTTTGATATGGGACAAGAGGATAAACATGTTAGGGTTACTTTTCTCAGTTTTTAAACTCTCACTATTTGAAGCTTTACAAGTTCATTGCAGCCAAAAAAAAAAAAAACCCTCTCACTCTTTGATTCTTACAAAGAGAGAGAAAGAGAGAAAAACTCTCACTATTTGACTTGAGAGCGAATCATACTGAACCTTTTCTAACCAAAAAAAAAAAAAATACTAAACTTGAAATCGAGACTCAATTTAGGAATTGTATAATCTAATTTCAGAGTAACGTATGGTGGTAGCATATAAAATTACGAAGGGTATTACTTCAAGTGTGCTATCAATTTTTTGATATTACAGTTTTGGTGTTGGAATTTTATGTCATCATAACTTTTTACGTGGGATAGTTGTAGTTTATATTTGTCATTTAAAAGTTACCATTTGTCATCTAAAAGTTACCGCATTAAGGTAGTAGATAAAACACATGTATAAACAAGCTTATAAGAATAGTTGGACTGTGTTTGAACTGGAAATATGTGATCTTTGCTATTTTTTTTTCTCTCTTTAATGAAATTTTGATGGAATCTAACATTTACAAATATGAGGACAACCTTACTATAGAATTATCCTTTAAGTATATTTTCAACCTTACTTTTAACATATGTCATTCTTTCTATCATCTCAAAATAAGATAGAGACCACAACTTTGAGAAGAGATTGAGTACTAAATGAACACTACTTGGCCAAATCCAAAAACGAAAAAGGAGAATTTTGTAATGGAATAAAGAAAACATTATTGATAGGAATCAGTTTGAATCCATCATAAATTTCCAATATACTTTTCTTTGTTTATTATGTGTTATATTGATTATAGAGTATACATTTATTTTGTTTGACATGATTCCGATGTTATAATATCAGTTCTAGATTATTTAAAATTCTCCTACCATTGTAATTTTTTTTTTTTTATGGGACCTCTACACCCTTTTATGGAAATAGGGATTTTCCAAAGTAATAGAAACTGTAGAATGGCCTAGATTGTGACGCCTTTCAGATTGGCCATCACCATACATGTAACATACCCGACCCACCTAGCGGATTGAAGTACCCTAATTTCTTATGTCTCACCCCATAAAATGAATTTACATGTGTCCAAATTGATTGGACAACACTAGGAAAAGAGGCGTACCAGAATTCATCATTTTCCTGGGGAAGCGATGTTAATTAGAGGGTGGGCCTATTTTCACTCAATGCTACACCTTATAAATTGTTTTTTTGTTTTGCCCAAAAAGAAACAATAAATTATAGAACTTTGAAGAATTCATGCAAAATATCACCATTCCTAACGGCAAGGACAGACATGCATATCCTAATACTCAAAAGAAATAAAAAGAAAAATAACAATGCTGTCTTTCCGATAAAACCAAACTGTAGTTTATGATTGATGGATTGTACCTAGCAACAACCAAGTTGAATGGAACCCTATCTTTTATGTTTACATTAAAAAAAATAATATCGGGAAGGAGAACAACCTTTGGATATATATTACAAGAGTATATTTGTCGTCATTCAACTAAGCAATTATGTGGCTCCTTAATGAGAAAATTAAATGATGGATTGTGGTGTTAATGAACTATTTCTTGCTTGTCCTTTACTTCTAATTCAAAGCCCTTTTAGTTTCATCAACCGCACAATCTTTGAAATTACACAAATCAGTAAGAAGCTCTTTAAGATGAGCGGCATTCTCTTTACCACATATCTGATTTATCCATTGACAAGGTTTTTCTTTTTCTTTCTGTTTTGGATCCTTTTACAGTACGAACCTCATTATAACAAATGAGAAAAATAAAAGTTTGGATGTCCAAATGCTTTATGAGGAAGAGTAATCCCTTCCTCAGTAATCCCTTCCTCATGACATGATTTTATTTACTGAAAAGAGAGGTTAATGAACCCCACGTAATATAAGAAATAAGAAAAATAAAAGTCCATCCTTGAGATCACTTGTTCAATTTTATTGTTCAAATTTGTCTCTAAGTAACTGCATTATGTTACACGATTTTAAAAAAATTGAAACACTTTTGGCGTACTTGATTCACTAGCTCAATCTAGTTTGGCTTAGTCCAAGCAACTATCACATTTTGAATAGAAGTTTGATAAAGCATATAATTCGAACTAAACTGACAATTCAAATTGGATTGAACTGCTTAACTTATAATAGAAACCTCCTTCTATTTAAACATTTCGAATCAATATTGAACAATGATTTCACTCTAACATATTTGTATTTATAGTTTACACTATTATTTAATATTTATTTTACTTTTTTATAACATGATTTTCCATACTTCATACTAGAGATCTCAATACTCATCTAAATATAAATTTGGTTTGGATTTAGATTAACACTTTAACTACACATTCAAAAGTTAGTTTGGATTACAGTTTCAACTACATAGTTTAATTTTTATGTACAAATAAAAAAAGGATCAAATCAACCTAATTCGGACCAGTAAACCAAATGGGTGTTTATAGCTAACTTTTGTGTACTTTAATTTCGAGCCCATTAAATGACATATCATAATCACAAATTGTAGGATATGTCACTTTTTCTAAAACTAATTTTAGTAAAAGTCAAGTTTTGAAAATATTTGTAGTACATGTCAACTTTATGATGTAAATAATTTATCTACCTTTTGTTTATAATGTAAATAATTTTTATTTGTACAGTAAATGGATTTTTCATGCAAATAATATATTTATCTCCTTGTTTACAATGTAAATAGATTTATTATTTACATAGTAAATAAGTTGTTTATATTGTAAATTTGACATTTATTACAAATATTTTCAAAACATGATATTTACTTTAAAAAGTTTCAAAAAACAAACATTTCCCTCATTCTCTCTATCATAATGTGACTGGTTACACTCATTGGGACATAAGAAAATTAGACAAATCATATGACCTTAGAACTACTTCCCAGGTAACACTACAAGAAAAACTATATTTTATGACATATTATTTATGACATGTAGTTTTTGAATGTCGTTGAAAAGCACATACAACGACATCTCCAACAAACATGTCGTTAATGACATTTGAAACAATAATTAACGACATCTATATATATGTCGTATTAAAGGTCTCCTTTTAACGACAATAGCTTAGTGTCGTTAAATTATTTGACGACAAGTATGAGATGTCGTCAAAGCCTTGAAGATTCCACGACACCCCTTATAGACGACATCTTGACTAATGTCGTCTATAAGAGGTGTCGTAAAATCTCCAAGGCTTTGACGACATCTCCTACTTGTCGTTAAATAATTTAACGACACTAAACTATTGTCATTAAAAGGAGATCTTTAATACCACATCTATATAGATGTCGTTAATTATTGTTTCAAATGTCGTTAGTGACATCTTTGTTGAAGATGTCGTTGTATGTACTTTTCAACGACATTCAAAAACTACATGTCGTAAATAATATGTCGTTAAATGTAGTTTTTCTTATAGTGTAAAAGGAATGAATGCAAAATATTAATACCCTTAATTAATTCACATCACTATAACAAATCGGAGTTTATGTGACTCCCATTAGACAATGGTTTAGTGCAAAACCGTCGTCTAAAGTCACGTGACATTTAGTAGCATTAAATGTCTCATACTTTAGATAATGGTTTCTCAATAAATGTCTTCTAAAGATAATCATTAGATGATGGTTTCTTTAAAACCATCGTCTATCATGTTTTATAATCATCCCACGTGCTCAAAAATTAAACTTAGCTCTCTTAGCGCCGTCGTCCTCTCTCTTTCACGATCTCTCAAATCTTCATCATCGTCTCTCTCTCCCTCTGTTGTCCTTTCTTTTCCTCTGCTGTTGAGCCAATAGTCTCACCGTGAAGTCCAACCGTAAACACCCCTTACCGCCACTAAGCCCCCACTACATATACTCTTGAGCCCCACGTCGCCACCACAAACTTCCACCAGTCACCACCCTCCATTGCCACCGCTTCAACCCATCCAAAGGTATGTCTTTTTGTGCTTATTTTAATGGGAATTTGAGATGAATTTGATGACAGTTATTTCCAAGACTTTTAGATGATTGTTTTTTATCAAATTATTGTAATTAGTATTCAAATTTTTCTTTAGCTTTATATCTAGAATTTGTGAATGGAACAATTGTAATTAAGACTTGGTGAATTGTTTGTATATTAATTTGACTATAGTTTTAACTAGTGTGTTAGTTTTAGTTTTATAAGTTTTAGTTTTTATATGTGAGTTTAAGTTTTATAGGTTATCTCCTCCAAAAAAAATTACAAGTTATTTTTATTGTCATTATATTTTAGTTTCATATATATGTTGGTTTTGAAAGTTTAATGCTTGTTTTTGTTTTAATTATATGCTAGTTTTCACATTATTATTAGTTTTAATTATATGTTTGTTTGAATTAAAAGTTTGTTTTAATTCTAATTATACGTTTATTTTAGTTTTATTATATGTTTGTTTAATTATAAGTACTATTATTTAAGAATATTTCAAAATGTCAAACAACAAATTCATTGATATAGAGGGGAAATGGCTGGACAAGATGATGGTTATGAGCTCTGAAGAAGGGAGCCATTTAATCCAGATATTGATGAACAAAAGTGGCAAAGTTGAGATCAAAAGGTATAAAAATATCAGTCCAATTAAATGAAAAATATCAAGCTCTTAGAAAAAAGAGGGATAAGAATAACAACAAAGGATTGGAGAGAAAAAAAGAATAAGGACAATGTGGAACGTGTTTGGTGTTAGACATGAATGCCCTAAGGAGTAAAAATGTAATAAGTTTTTGGATACATTTTTATCAATAAAGAATTTATTTATTGTTTATATACCAAATCTTGTCCTCTTTACGTTCATATTTTTTGAATGTATGTTAAGCAAACAAAAGTCTGAGACTATTGGTCTAAACCTTTAAGAATTGGGCATATGATAGACAGATTATGTGGAAGACAAGATTCTTAAGTTGACGGTCTAAATCATAAGATCCGCAATCAAGGGAATAAAGTTGGACGCTTTATTCATGTAAAGATTGTTATGCTTTTTATATCCCTATTGGGAGATGGTTTGTCTTGACCATCGGAGGAGGACTCTGTGAATAGAAATATTGGCACATTGTCATAGGTGACGATGTATTGGATCGGGTTATAAAGTGAATTGATTTGAATTAATAATTCTGTCTTGGCAAATCGATTCACTTTAGACATTTTATAATGATTTAATATGGAAGTTTAAATGAAAAGATATGTTCTATATCAACCTGTGCCTCGTGCACTACTATGATTATGATTTTGATGTCATGTAATGATTTTTATAAAATATTTTATATTGTGAGATAGGAATGTATACTTACTAAGCTTATGCTTACTTAGTTTATATCATGTTGTAGATAAGGATAACATGTAGGTTGACTAGAATGGAGGACAAGGATGGGCGTGTAATGTCCAAAGACTAATTAAGAGTGATTAGTATGTAATTCGGTGAATTAGTGTACCAAATTTCAAATTATGCATAATTTAATCATTTTCTGATATTATCTTAACTAATTAAATTTTAATTTACTTTGTTGGTTTGTCTTAAATTTTGGTATTTTAATTTTCAACTGATTTCTTTTTAGTGTTTGTTAACTTCCCAACAAGTCCTTACACGGTAAGCTGAGAAACATTGAAACTTAGCATTCAACTCCTCCGCATGAAGGGCACACTTGCCAAAGAATAGCCCCTAGTTTTAACTAAAACCATCTGCGGACCCTTGCCTTAAAATGAACTAAGGCAGACTCAGACACAACCACCCACTTCCTTTCTCATTTTCCTTCCCTCCATGTCTTTCTCTCTCTTTCTCTGAGCTGTCCAAGAAAGGTGCCCAACATCAGCCCTTACTCTCTCTCTCTCTTTTTTTTCCTCTTTGCATAACCTCATTGCTTCAAACTTAAAGCCCAAGAACTCAGAACAAGATTCAAGAACCTATAGCTTAGTTCCAATCAAAAAGTAGAGGCCAAAAGCGCCACTTTGGGAACATCACGCTAGCTCAAATCATTTAACCAGAGGTCAGCAACGGTTTTGCCACACTAAACCTTTGAAATGCAGCCACCTAAGTCTGATTTTTCCTGCATGTTGTGTATTGAAACACCTAAAGAATGACTTCACAAAAATAGTTTAAATTTCAGCTTCTTGAAACTATATTTGTGCATGCAATTTCATATCAAAGAAAGTTTATGTTTTTGGCAAAAAATGTGGCTATGAGATTGTGTTTAATTTTTGGGGAAATTGTTTTTAAAAGGTTTAGAAAGGTTTTTCTAAAGTTTCTACATGTTCTTTGGGTCTGGATTTGTATCAAAACAGGTTAAATCGAGCTTTTGAGCTCGAGTTGGCCAAGACTCGAAGTCTGGAATTTTCTAGATTTCAACAGATCAGGAGACTAAACTCATGCTTCAATAGGCCAGAATCAAACAGATTGGCAAGACAAAGCCATACTTCAGTAGGCCAGAATCAAACAGTTGGACAGGCCAGACTCTAGTGGTTATTAGGTCTAAGACCAATAGTGTGGTAGGCCAGACCTGAGTGGTCGGCAGGCTGACCGAACTGCATAAAAACGGTGATTTTTCACTATTTTTCATCGTTTAATGATAAAAAGAGATTTTGATTTTTGGGACATGATTATATAGGCTTTAAAGGCACACGAAGATACCATGAAATAACATAATAATGTAGAATATTATAATTTAGATATTACTAAATCTAGTCCACGTCTAAGGTTGTTTGCGGTTCCAAAGAGCTGACATAGGGCGAACCGAGATAGTGGAGTTAGTGCTATCGTGCTAGATAACGAGGCATAACTCTAAACCCTCTTCATTGATAGCCATGATTTTAAAAGACTTTTTGGCCACAACATGTTTTCCAAAAAATGTTTTTAAAGGAGTGATTGTGATGTATTTACACAATTATTTTTAGAACTTACTGAGTATAAAATGATCATAATGAACTGAATAATAAATATAAATGAGTTAAACTCGGTAATATGAGACTCTAATAATGATATAAGTACTATAAAAGTTAGTATTGAATGAGCCAAGAACTCCATTTAGAATGAGACATCAGTGCATGATGCCACGTACAGAGATCGAGACATGTAGAGAGCGACCCTTGAGTCAGGTCCCAAAACTTATCTAGGCCATTACTGTGGTTATTCGGATGGCTTTGCACAAGATCAAATGATAAACTTGTTTTTAGATGGATGTTGTACTGAAATGGTAAGCATGAAATTAATGGAATTCATCCATTGTCTTTTATAGTTTTTTCATTAATGAAAGTTTTGATTATTTAAATTAATGTTTTCAAAACCTAAGTCTTATTGAGCCTTTCGCTCATGGTTTTATTGTTTTAAAATTTTTTTCCCCTCCAGGTGCTACGCAGCATACCACCGACTAAGACGCTGCTAATTGTATGCATGACCGTAGGAGGTCTAATTTAATTTATTTGATTACTAATTAAGGCATGCAATATTCAGATATTATATATTTTGGTTGGACTATGGTTTGTGTTATCTATGTCGATATTATGAGCGTGCACAATGTGGGTCCAGCTCGGCCCGACCCGCTCTCAGTAAATTTATATTTTAATTTAATTTAATGTAGAGATATTTCATAAAATTATTTCTTAGATTTTAATAAATGGTAATTATCTAAAAGGTTTTAAATTTATCACATTTTATATATAACCCATAGTGCATTTTTCCTAAACTTACCAAATAATTAATTGGCGAGTTTATTTAAAATTTGTTTAATCACTACCCGGGTTTGGGTTCGTGATAAGGCATGTGTGCAAGGAGTGTTGGATTAGAAATAGAGTCATATCATGAAATGAATTTAAACTCAAACAAAATTTAATGTATCGTGCTTTGTATTTTTATTTTTTTGAGGCTCAGTTCTATTTGTGATATGTTCTTTTGAACTTGTGCTTTGTCGAAGGAAATTTGTATTATAGATTTTTAGTTTCTTAGGTTATTTATTAAAGAATATGCTATATAGTTCATTTCTTGTATTGTTTGATTAGAAGTTTAAAATGTTTGCATTATATGTGTGAGTTTGTATTCATTAAATATATATTTTTTCTATAAACTAAGTTTTCTGTAGATGGTCGATAGCCAAATGCCTTAGGTATTTTGTCAGGCTAACTGAGGAGGAAAAGTTAAATTTGATAATGTATGTATTTCTTGGGATATTTCTTTGAGTGTTGTATATTGTTTCGAACTTCTTATCATTAATTATTAAGTTTAACGATGAAAGCAACGTCTTCTATGGCGCTCGTATGGGGATGTTACAAATATTGTATATGTGCATTTTTCGTTTCCAATACACATCGCCACATGTCAGTTACAAGTCCTCCAAATAAGTATAGAAATTAATAACCTTCTAATAAATAGATGTTAAGTTATATTTCCTATGACTACGTTATAATTATCTTACAAGTTGATGAAACATAGACTTATGTTATTTAGAGAAAGAAGTGATCTTTGTCTCATTATTTATGTATAACGGAATAGTTTATAATCAAGAACTTTTGTGACAAGAGGCAAATCATATGATTATATTATTTTTTAGAGAAAAAGTTTATGGAGGAGTAGATGAATGATGTGTAGCTCAAGAGAAGTGTAATAAAAGTTATGTATTTTTAGTGAACAAGTTTGAGAATTATACAAGGTTAATAAAAGGATTTTGTAAGGTCACATATGGGATCTCTATAGTAAATTTTTTAAGTGAAGGATATTTTACAAATATTTATGTTATCAACAAGATTGACTATACAAATGTTTGAGGCTTAGTGAGGATTAATTTCAAGAGAAAATTATTTATGATAATATTTTAGCAAATTAAACGGTCTATAACATGATATAATAGAGATCACACATAGTAGTCCCTTTTATGGATGACCTTTGAATTAGTAGAGAGTTCAATAGAGTATTCTAGAAGTACTAATGCAAAATACCAAAGATTAAATATGCGATTATTATTTTTTTAGAGAATATTAGTTGAGGAAATTATGGAACGAGGTGGTAAAGTAAGCCTAAATTTTTTTTATGGTGATACATGATATGTCAAAAGAACCCTTTGATATTCTGTTGTGAAATTTGTAGAAAATAAAGTCAAGCTTTAAGTAAATTAACTTTTTGTTTAGTAATGTCATAGGTGACGGCCACGAGGGATCGATGTGCTTAGGATATTCACGTCAAAAATGATGATAAGTATAAAGTATTTATTTTTTTAAGAGTTTCATCTTGATCTAAATTTATAATCTTTATATTGCTTTAGAGTTATGTATGCCTTAGAATTATATTCTTGATGATGACATGAATTTTATCGCATATTTTCTTATTTTTATAAGATTTATGAGATCATGATACTTACATGTGTAATATTTTTATTATGGCATTAGGAACTCGAAAATATAAACTGTCCAAGAGAATAATGTGTAAATTAATATTTTTTGGAGTGATAGGAGTAAATATTATTATTGTGTATAAATAGTTATGTATTATAATTATATTATATTACATTATTTATATTATATTGCATTATATGATATTATATTATATTATATTATATTATATTATATTATATATTTTGTTATTATATTATATTGTATTATATATGTATACATGTAACTGCGTGTGTAGTAGGAAGTGTAAAAAAAAAATTAAAGATACATATATATAGACATACACGAATGCTCTTAAACATGTTGAAAATGAAAAAAGAAAGGAAGAAAAAGGCCCTGTAGTTAATAAATAAACAAAGGAAACCTAATTAGATTAGGATTACACTTATTTTAAAAAAAGAGAGAAACCTAATTAGATTAGGGTTACAATCATTTAAAAAAAAAGGAATTCTAATTGGATTAGGATTAGGATTTTCTACACTTATCTAATCTCTTCTCTCTTATAAACCTAGAAATATACCTTTAAGCCAACAAAGTCTTCATTTTCTTAATTTCTAGCTAAAAATGATTCTCTCCCTTACCCCCTCTCAAATAAATATTCATAAGCCTCAATCATCTCTCTAATCCTCGAAGCCAAGAATTCATTAATCTTTTTTTTAAGCCAAAGTAGAAGGAATTCTTTTGGAGATTTTTTGTACAAGTCTTTGTATTTGTTGAAGAAAACATAAGAATTTAAGATATGGTTTAAAGGTTTTCATGGCTTTAAATTTTTTTGATTGATATATATTGTTTTGTGACAAACTTTATCAAAAAATTGTTCTTTTATATTATGAATGCTTTTGCATGTATGTTTGTATGAAAAATAAATTATTTTGTTCATTACTTTGATTATAACAATGTTATTTTATAGTTGAAAGCATTTATGTTTATATGATATCATGAAATTTCATGAAAATAATGTTTTGTTATTGGAATGTTATATGAGAATTTTAGGGTTTTCGATTAGTCGGCAAGGCTATTGGTAACATTTTAAAAACAAATGATTTTATTTTGTTGTGATTTTTGGATATGATGTATATATATACATATGTTACAATGTCTAGGATTTTTATAAATTTTCCTTCAAAATATTTTTAGGGTTATGAGCTTTCAATTAAACATTGCTCACTAAATTTTATTTGCTGGCAGATTTCTATTTATATGTTATAGAGTTTATTTTATGGTAAAATCATCTTTTGATTTTCTAAGACATTTTGAGTCCTTGTTGATATGTCAACCAAATGTCTGTAAATTTTTAGCCTCATATCCGCATCATGTTTTAAGATAAAATTTGTTGATTGCCAAATACTCAATTGCTATAAATGTCTGCCTGATATGCTCTACGTAATTTGTAACATGATAAATCATATTATTAACTATGTTTTACAAGATTTATTATTTTTCTAGCATTTATTTATATGTTAAGCATGTAACATAAAAATATAAGAAGCATATCAGACATATTTGATTTTATAAAAATGTTTAAATAAAACATGTTCATTATTTAGCATGTTTGGTGTTAATATTAACTCTAAATTTGAATGTATGTTTTGAAATACTTCGAATCTATTTGGAGCTAAATTTTGGATATGTTATAATTCTATGTGTTTATTATGTGTTATAGTTTTTATTAATTATTTTATGGTATAAATAATTTAATACATTATTTTTTATTAGGACTATTCACTGTTCAGGCTTTGATGACAGATTTTGTAGTATTGATTATATGATTTATTTTAATCAACAAATGAAATTTTTATGACCAAAGAAAAATCTAAGAGTTATATATTATATCAAATGAAATTTTTATTTCTACAAATTTTATGCTCTAATTGAATGTGAATTAAAAGATATAGGGTTATGAATCCTTGAAGGTCAGTCAGTTTTTATGACTGGTAGATTTACTTGAATGTATTGGAAAATTCGAAAAAGATATTTTGGACTAATATTTTCAAAAGAAGAAAATTTGAGTGATGTTCCTATATGTTAGCTATATTATGGAATAAGTTTTTGGCTTTATTCATGCTTATAAGTTGAGATTAATTTCTCTAGGTGATTAAAGAATAGGTTTTCTGTCTTTATATTTCTTGATTCTAAGTACATGTTTGTGACTCAAAGATACTTTGTTTCATTAAGAATGATATATGATGATACATATGATATTAAATGATATTATGACCATAAATATTAATTTCATGTATTGTATGAATGATTGACATGAACAGTCCAAAAGCCGAGCACAATAAGAACTACGGCAACGTCACCCTATTTAAGGATTAGTAAGCAAACAAGTGAAGTAAATATATTCTCACCTACAACATGATAAAAGTTTACAAAAAAGTTTTGAGAATATGTTTTAAGATAATTTTTAAGTTTGTTTTTACATATTATCTTCCTATAAAAACTTTTGTTACAATAAAAAGGTTGAACAGTTGTTTCAATGACGAAGTATATTAAAGGTATGTCTATATATATGTATCACTTAATTAAGCGTTAACAGATGTTTCAATGACGAGGTATATTAAAGGTATATCTATATATATGTATCACTTAATTAAGTGTTGCATACCCTATGTTTATATTTATGATGTTCGGTAAGGTTCAGACTTGTCATATTTGGTTTGGGACTAGATACCCCACTCCTCTCATGACAGCACGCTTATGATGTTAATGGTATAACGCTTGGACCCCTAAAAATACAATGTTTTATTATGGAAACTTAAATGAAAAGATATGGTCTATATAAACCTATGCCTCGTGCACTACTATTATTATGATTACAGTGTTATGTCACTAGTAGAAATTGTAGATTATACGATGGTTTAAAACCGTCATGGTATATTTTCACGACGGTTTAAAAGCCGTCGTGTAATCGTTCATCGTAGTACCAACGAGGCTTTTTACGACGGTTTCTTACCGTCGTGGATTCCTTATTTTGGTGGGGTTATGGGATCTTAGGACGAGACTACCACTATAGTTTTCACTAAAAACCGTCATGAAACGCTAAGCTTATACGACGGTTTTTAGGAAAATCATCGTATAAGCTATGCCTTACACGACGGTTTGAAAACCGTCATGTAAGGCTCTTGTTTCACGACCGTTTCACTAAAAACCATTGTGAAAAATTTGGTCTGAAAATAAAAAAATAACCAGAATTTCTAGTTTCCCACGGGATGAATGGTCTTGTGTTTTCACCATTAATACAATGACCTAATTTCATAATCACATAATTATATTGAACAATAAAATTTTTACAAAATCATATATATATTTACATTGTAAAGTCATATAATCTTTTTATGCTTGCACAACAGTTGATTGATTTTTGGTTTCTAAGTGCATGCATGCTATCATGTGTGAGGTAAAGAAAGAGAAGCAAAAATAAATATTATTAACAAAAATAAAAAAATAAAATTAATTAACTAAAACACAAACACAAATAGAAACACACAGTCATAGAAGCTTTTCATCAAACTGTTAGATATGTATGCCTTAAGGAGTAAAAATGTAA
The DNA here is from genome assembly GCA_025403435.1 of Artocarpus heterophyllus. Classification (NCBI taxonomy): domain Eukaryota; kingdom Viridiplantae; phylum Streptophyta; class Magnoliopsida; order Rosales; family Moraceae; genus Artocarpus; species Artocarpus heterophyllus. Next base: position 6,798,950 of record CM046339.1, on the reverse strand, counting down.
TAAGTTTTTTGGGGACATTTTTATCAATAAAGAATTTATTCATTGTTTATATACCAAATCTTGTCCTCTTTATGTTCATATTTGTTGAATGTATGTTAAGCAAACAATAGTCTGAGATTGTCGGTCTAGACCTTAAAGAATTGGGCATATGATGGACAGATTATATAGAAGACATGATTCTTAAGGTGATGGTCTGAATCATAAGATCCGCAATCGAGAGAATAAAGTTGGGCACTTTATTTACGTAAAGATTGTTATGTTATCTATATCCCTTTTGGGAGATGGTTTGTCTTGACCATTGGAGGAAGACTTCGTGAATATAAACATTGGCACGTTGTCATAGATGACGATGTGTTGGATCGTGACATTGATTTGGATTAATAATTCTATCTCAGCAAATCGATTCACTTTGATAATCATTTTGTATTGTATCTTAATCCTGAGATGAATAGTGGGTTAGTTGTCTTAACTTGTGTCTTTTGATGTACCAAAGGGTGACACTTACATCTTAATAGTGGTATACATGCCGGTACGTTGGAGGCATGACTCTTGATAGCGTAGACCTGTTATTCATAGATATGGAATCCATAGCTCCTCTTTAGGAGTAATGATATCCTCTTATATGCGTTATCCTGTAATTGAAAAACTGGAGTGCTCAGCTATTTGGATACATAAGTGTAACTGAATGGTATACTATCTTTGGATAGTAAGTTTTCTGATGGTGAGATAATGGAACGTAAGATAAAAATAATCGAGAAGGTAAGATAGAACTTGTCCTTAAGCCAATTATTAATTATCATATAGCGATACGATACACTATGATATATCATGAAGACTTAGCTAAACGAGCTTCATAATTTTATGTAGTTCGAGAGTGCAGCTCTAAGCTTTTAGTGGAGTAGCGTTGGAGTTAATAATTATGAAATATATATATGGGATATTGGATTTCATAATTATCGGAAGCTTGAACTATATAGGTCCATTTGGTCCCCTTTGCTAGCTCACAACATTCTGTAACGACACGGCATGCTTTTCCAATAATTGGTGACTTATGTCAGATTTATCAGATAGGTTGAAATTTGGAAGAATCAAATAATTCTTGTCTGTTTATCGGTTGAATTAATTTTCTAATAAAATTAATTTAAGATAAACTTGTTGAATTATTAGGATTGGATAATTCTTGTCATTTATCGGTTGATTTAATATTGGATAAATTAGATCAAGATAAACTTATAGAATTGTTGGGAATTGATTTATTTTCGAGAGATAATCGAGATAAAGTTGTTTTGATCAGATAACTTCTCTATTGGGTTATTTGAATTAAAACTAAGACTTTATCCTATAGATTCTCGGGTGGAAAATAAAAGATTCGCGGAGATTTTTTATCGACAGTTTGGCCTACCAATCCACGTGTTCGACCGGCCAATGGGGCCTTTTCGGCCTGCTGATGAGTGAAGGATAAGATTACGTGTTTCCATGCGGATCTTATCAGATATTGATCCAAACTTGATTCTGTTTCGAGCTTTTGAGACCTAATCTGATAAGGATTGACCCTAGGCCCAACCTCTATATAAAGGGAGTAAGTCTAAAGAGTTACTTAGATCAATTGAGAGATTAAGTGTGATACTCTACTGGTGAGAATCTGAAAACTTCTTAAGAGCTTTTGTTCACAAATCACGAACACTAGCTTTGGGTTCTCTCGATTGGTTGGAAGGAGTGTCACCTTGGTGAAGAGCTGTACGTGTGAGCCCATACTCACTCTAGTCGTGGATAGAGAATAGCAAATAAGACCAGTTAGTTGAGGCTCTTTTGGAACGTTCTTCTCTTCACGTTTTGCGAGGGTTCTTCGACGTAAAAAGATTAGTAAGATCTGGTTAATTTATGCATATAGCATGTCAAACTTCTGTTTTAAAAAATACTCTAATGTAAAATTTTAAATATTCCCGTTGTGTGCTCTTTTTCCAGCAATTGGTATCAAAGCCATGGTTTTTACATAAATTTACGAGTTTGTGATCATGTAATATATATAAAATTTGTGATCTTAATCTCTCCTATGCTTGAATTTAACTTTGTAGAGAGTTGCCACTCTAGGTTTTTATATATTTTATATGTTGTCATAGATTATGTGGTAAATGTTTATTAATTAATTATGGTTGATTAAATTGTTATTTAATTAATTATTAATTAATTAATTTATATCGGTTATGGTTCCTTTGAGGTTAGAATGTAACACCTGCCTATTTTTATGTAATGAATTACGTTAAGTTAGTAACGACGTTAATGATATTTTATTAATAACTTATGATATACGTAATGATATATGATGTTAATGTTACTAACTCTTATGTCAAGTTTTATGACAGGTGATGACCACTTGGAATCGTTGTGCTCAAGTGTTCATGATTATTTTAATGTATGTTTAATTATGATGCATGATGAATTGAGTATTTTAATGTATGGCATTTAAGGACAGTTCGGCAGGTCAAACTTTTAAGATCGACAGGCCAAACATTCTGCCCGAGATCGGCAGGCCGAAGAAATCCATCGGTAGGCCGAAGGGGAAAATCGACAGGCCGAACACGGCTGACGAGCAATCAGCAGAAATCTCTCCAAAATTATGGCTGAGTTAATTACGCTAATTGGATGATTTAATGTGATTAATTGGCATAATAATGGAATGTTTTATCAGTTAAGGAAATTAAAGGGTTTGACTTTGCATTGATTTGTGGCAATTTAAATGGTTTCCCATTTAAATAGGGCAAAACATGGTAAGTGATGAGTGAGAGTTTTGACTTTCCTTTTTCTTCTTTTTCTCCTTCACGCCAATTGCCACCTAACAGTCAGAAATTCTGACTTAATGGAGGGACTTAATGAAGGGCAATGAATGTTCATTATACTTGTTACGTTAAAATTTTTAACGACTCTTTGCCTCACACGTTATTTTCTCCTCTCATTCACTATCTGAGACATTCTTTTTCTGATTTTCTCTCATTCTCACATTTTTTCTCTCTCAGTTCTGAGACGTTCTCTCATTCTCATTCTTCCTCTTCTCTTCTCCACGAATTTCTCTCTCTATCCCAAAAATTCTCTGTAAGAAAATTTTAAGAAAAGTTGTATTTTCCTCGGTTAAAATCAAGGATTTTGAGAAGAAATTTCAAGGTATGAATTTAGTTTTTCTAGTGTTTTTGAAAAGAAATTCTTCTCCTCAATTCGTCTACAATATTCTTCTGTAGGTATTGTATTTGTTTTGAATTTTTAATATGATATGCATGTATGTGTTATGAAATGTTTTCCTAAGTTTCAAGTTATTTCAATGTTTTTATGATAAAATATGGATTTTCTATCTTCTACCCCTCACAGTAAAATTTTACTGTTTAATCTTGATGTATGAAAAAAAAAAGTAATGTTATTTAAGGGGTAAATGAAAGATGTTTTTCATGAAAGTTAACAAGTATGTGTATGTGTATGTTTTGATGAGTATGTTTTATGTTACAAGATTTTCTATGAGAAAACTGTTTTAACAAATGTTGTTTTTGGATTTTTGTTTATGAAATGTTATGTATGTTTAAATGATTTTATGATAATGAAATAATTGTATGCATGATAATATGGTGTTTGTATGAATTTTAAAAATGTATGTATTTTAAATTATTAGAAAACGTTTTTCAAAAAGATTTGTATGTTTTGATGATAATATTTAAGGAAGCATGTTATGAATAGTATTTTTAGGTGATGATAATGTTATGTTTTCTCAATGATGATTATGATTATAATATGAGATGAATGTATATATGAATGAATGTTTTATGATAAGTATTGATTTTTATTGTATTTTTAAATGGATAAATGGCATGAAAACTCAAGAAGCGAGCACATCGAGACCGCGACATCATCACCAAAAGTATTTTAAAGTTAAGTAAGCTAGCGTTAAGGTAAGTACATTCTCACCTGCAACATGACATGTTTTTACAAGATTTGATGTTATGTTCATAATGATATTCATGATGATTTTATGGATATTTTCCTTAAGAATTTCTATGAAAGATTTTCATGATTTTAAGTTATGCATGATGATTATGACATGTTTCAAAGTATGAAAATTATGTATATAAGTATCACCTAATAAGTGTTGCACACCAATGTTATGCAATGAAATGTTATGATGTCATGTTTGGTTTTGGATTAGCTACCCTTAAGGCACTTTTGTGATATGATGACAATGATGATGATGATGTTTATGAAATGTTTTTAATTTGTGAGAATTATATGTACTTACTAAGCATTAGCTTAATCATGTTTTATGTCATGTTGTAGATAAGGGTAAGAAAATCATGAAATAGGTGGAGGACATGGGAAGGCATGTGAGCATTAAGCACGATGAATTGTAACCGGAAGCACGCCAAGAAGAACGTTTTTAATGTTTTTAATCAAGTTATATATTTTGAACATATTTTTATGTTAAGTTTTAAGAATACTTATACTATGGTTTTATAAGTTATTTTATCATTTTTAATGAATTATGAACTTCCGCAATATTTTATGAAAAGTTGGTTTGTTTTAAAAATTAAGTTTTTCTCAAAGATTTAAGCTCGGTCGGCCTGTCGAAGTCTGAAAATTCAGTCTGCCGATCATGTTTTCGGCCTGCCGAGCATTGATAAGTTTTTAGGTCTGAATTGCAAAGCCTCTGCCGGCCTGCCGGTTGAGGGAACTCTGGCCTGTCGATCATGTTCGCTTGCCGAAGTCCCAAGTTCGGCCTGCCAAACTGTGGGAGTAAATGACTTTTATATGATGTGTTCATTAAGGAGATTGGATGAGATGTTTTTTTTTTATAAGTCCTGATTTAACAACTTGATATCCTATATTATTAAATAAGTTCATGATTAATTTAAAGTATAATTGAATAAATTATGATATGGAATAAGTTAAACAATGTTATTTTAATCAATGATAAGTTATATAAAAAAAAAAAATTAGATGTATGTATGGATCTTGGTTATGTATGTTTAACTACGTTTATATTTGAAAACATCGTATAAGCTATGTAACGGTTTTGTTTAAGGTTTAATAAGTATGAATGTATGAATGTAACGATATCTATGACGTCCGAGCTAAGGGGCGTTACATAGAATGTGTATCTAGGTTTTTCATGTTATTAGATGGCGAACTATCATCTCCATCTTGGAATTGTTTTTTAGTTTTAAATTTGTAAGAATTTTGTAATTAAATAATCATTCGGAGAAGACGGATCTAGAAGAAAGATGATGGCATTCCTAGTTATTTTTTGAGTCTCTAATTTTATGTTTTTGAATTGTTGAAAATAAAATTGATGAATTGCATTAAAAATTGTATTTTTTAGAATGGGAGATTTTTGCTTAGTCGGCATGCTGAACTTACCAGTTCGGCAGGCCGTTGGTCACAGATCGACAGGCTGGACGTGTGGTTCAACAGGCCGTCAGTGGGGCAGAAATCAAGCGGCTCTAGCTGTAGGCCAAACTTCCAGTTTGGCAGGCCAAACTTTCATGTGTCGGCAGGCCGATCTTCCAGATCGGCAGGCCGATGGAGCATGACCGACAGGCCGATCACCCAAATCGGCCTGTCGACCAAGAGCTAGAAAATTTATAGAAAAGGTGCAGTTTTTCCGTTGCAGTTCTAATTTTATTTTTGGGACAATTCTAAAAGACATTAATTTGGATATGACCGAAAATATGAAGTATTCGATTCAAATAGGATTGAAGACTTGAAGATAGGTATTACATGAAGAAGGATACAGCTTGAGGATTCAAGGATGAAGAATCGATTAAATGTTTCGATTATTCTCTTATAATCTTAGTTTTCTATTCTCTAGGGTGGAGCCATAATATTATGGTTATTTATTATTTTGCTTGTAGCTTTGCTTAATTGTTTTGCTTTTCTGCATTATAATATAATTTGCCATGTATATTCATAACATGTCATATAGAACAGGGAGTGCCGCTCATATTAAAATTGTTCATTCATATTCTTAAAATGAAACCTTGATTTCAAAAGATTGAGTGGGAGAAGGTTTTCGAAGAGAGGACCTAAGGCCTCCATCGTTGGTCTATAGGCAGAACATGGTGGTCCCGACCCCTAAGAAGGGATTTCTATCGTGTACCAGGTTGGATCTCTGAGAGGATAAGATATTTTAGCATGATTTATGGTTGTACACCCCTAGGTGGTGATTATAAATCATGGATAAAATATTGAAACAATGGTTATACACTCATGTTAATTTTATTATAAACCTCCCCTAGGAGCTCTGTTAATAAAATTAATAGCCAAAGAAATGATTATCAATATATGCTGAATCATACGGGTCCTAAATGGCATATATTAATTAGGAGGGGATCCGTGTTCCTGATTAAATTTGGCATGACTCCCCTAGGAGCTTGTTGAATTCTGAGTTGGGAATTATCATTGTAAGGATGTGACATTTTCAAGGTTTTGACACATAAATACATTTGTATGTTTTTACATGATTGTGTTATCTTACTGAATTATTATCATATGTTAGCTTATGTTTGGTATATGATTCTTTATTGTAGATTAAAAATGTCAAAAAATGCTTTGTCATCGATACTTGACAAAAACCTATGAACCGGTAAGAACTATAATGATTGGAAACAGAACCTGGATATCGTCCTATCTTTTAAGAAACTGAAATATGTACTGACAACCCCTTGTCCTCCCAACCCTATGGGAGACTCAACTAATGAGCAATTCTAAGCGTATGATTGCTGGAAAGATGCTAATGATTAGGCCCGCTGCTATGTTATGGCCAGCATGAATAATATGCTGCAAGCTGAACATCAGGATTATGAGACTGTGAAGTAGATCTTGAAAAATCTTGAGGATATGTTTGGAGGCCAGGCCATAACAAAGCGGCAAGGGGTGCTTTGAAAACTTCTAAACTGTAGACAGAGGCCGAGGACATTTGTAAAGGAGCATATGATGTTGGTCATGGGTTACCTCACTGAGGCTCAAACCAATGGAGCTGACATCGATGCTGAAACTCAGATGACTATGGTCTTTGAGACTCTATCAAAGGAATTTATTCTGTGTAGAGCTACATTTAATTTGAGAAATAGACAGGATATGAGCTTGACAAAATTGATGAAACAGTTATAAGAGTTTGAACTGCTGATCAGGGAGTCTCCTGCGGGTGGAGAGGCCAACATGGTAGCTGCTTCTAGTTCCAATCCTAACTCTGGGAATGGAAAAAAGAAACGGGCCAAAAATGGGTAGTCTTCTATTCCTTTTAGCACCAAGATCAAGAAGAAGAAGAAGAAGAACCCAAGAAGCTTAAGTGCTTCTTCTATGGAAAGGTCGGGCATATCAAGAAGCATTGCAAGGACTTCTTTTCCAAAGGAGGTAGGTGTGATCTTCTATACTTAAAAACTTGTTTGGTTGAGGAATCAAGTGAATTTGGGTCAGAGATTCCGGTGCAACTAATAATGTTTGTGTTTCTCTATAGGGGTTCAAAGAAATGAGAAGTTTGCTACATGAGGACTTCACGCTTTGGATGGGCGATGGATCCTTGGTCTCAGCGGAAGCAATGGGAGACGTCCATCTTTCTTTTGATAATTATAGGAATTTATTTTTGCAAGATTGTTTTTATGTTCCTAAATTTAAAAGGAATTTAATTTTTGTATCTTGTTTATTTAAAGACTTCTATTTGGTTTCTTTTAATGATAAAGTGGTGATTCGTAAAAACAAATCTTTTATCTATTCTGGATGGATGCAAAATAATCTATATTTTATCAAACCTATGATGGACTTATTGGTCAATGCTTAGATGAATGATAATAACTCTAAAAGACTTAAAACTTCTCAGTCTAATAATACTTATCTTTGGCATTTGTGCCTTGGTCATATTATCCTGAATAGGATTCAAAGGTTGGTAAGGGATGGACCTTTAAGTCACTTAAAGGTAGAATCTATACCTCCATGTGAATCTTGTTTGGAGGGTGAAATGACCAAAAGAGCAGTCGGGTTTAAGGGTAATAGGGCTGACAGGGTTCTAGAACTTGTGCATAGTGATGTTTGCGGACCGATGAACATCCGGGCATGAGGAGGGTATGAGTACTTCATTATTTTTATTGCGATTACTCAAGGTATGGGTATGTGTACTTGATGCACCATAAAAGCAAAACTTTTGACAAGTTTAGGGAGTTTCAGGTTGAAGTGGATAGGCAATTGGGTAGACCCATAAAGGCCCTTCGATCTGATCGAGGTGGAGAATACCTTTCTGATGAGTTCTTAGGGCACTTATTAGAGAATGAGATTTTATCCCATTTTGATTGCGCCAGGCACTCCACGGTAGAATGGCGTAGCAGAGAAGAGAAATAGGACTTTGTTAGACATGGTTAGGTCCATGATGAGTTTTTCATCATTACCTTTATCATTTTGGGGATATGGACTACAAACCGCATGTTATCTTTTGAACAATGTGCCTTAAAAATCGGTCCCTAAAACTTCTCACGAGTTGTGGACGGGTAGGAAGATATCCTTAAACGATATTTACATATGGGGATGTCCAGCTCATGTCCTGTTGAAGGATCCAAATAAGTTGGAAGCACGTTCAAAAGTTTACATGTTTGTAGGATATCCAAAAGGGACTAAAGAGGGTTATTTTTATAACCCAAAGGAAAATAAAGTCGTGGTTTCAACTAATGCAACTTTCCTTGAGAAGAGTTACATGGACGACTTTAAATCTCGAAGCAAAGTGGTGCTTGAGGAATTAAGGAGTGATCTGATCACTCCAGGAGTTTGGAATGAAACCGTTCTGATCAGTGTAGAAAAACTAAACAAACCTGAATAATAACCTCAAGGACTTCAGCGTAGTGGGAGGATCGGGTGTCAACCTGAGAGGTATATGGTCAATGGGGAAGTCTTCTTGGCTAAACCGAATGAACATGACAGGGATCCTTATACTTACGCAGAGGCTATGGAGGATGTTAATTCAAAACTCTGGATAGAGGCCATGAACGTTGAGATGAAATCTATGGAGACTAATCAGGTCTGGGAGCTTGTGGATCTTCCCGAAGGGGTAAAAGCCATAGGGTGTAAGTGGATCTACAAAAGGAAAAGAGGAGTGTATGGAAAGGTCGAAACCTTTAAGGCTAGACTGGTAGCTAAGGGTTATACGCAAAAGGAAGGAATCGAATATGAGGAAACCTTTTCACCTGTAGCCATGCTTAAGTCCATCCGGATTCTCTTGTCCATAGCTGCTGCTCTCTACTATGAGATTTGGTAGATGGATCTCAAGACGGCTTTTCTGAATGACTATCTTGATGAGTCCATTTATATGGAACAACCAGATGGGTTCAAGGTCATGGGTCAAGAGAGTAAGGTTTGTAAGCTGCTAAAGTCAATTTATGGACTTAAGTAGGCTTCTCGTTCTTGGAACATAAGATTTGATTAGGTGTTCAAGACTTATGGGTTCTCACAAAATATGGATGAACCATGTGTTTACAAACACATTAATGATGGGAAGGTGGTTTTTCTACTGCTCTATGTAGATGACATATTGCTAATTGGCAATGACGTTGGGGCATTGTCATCGGTCAAATTATGGTTGACCAAGCAGTTTGACATGAAGGACTTGGGTGAGGCTAATTTTTTTCTCGGTATCTAGATCTTTCGGGATAGGAAGAACAAAATGATAACGTTGACCCAGGCCAGCTACATAGATAAAATTCTCAGGAGGTTTGCAATGCAGGATTCTAAGAAAGGTGGACAACCATCTAGGTCTGGAATTACTCTTTCTAAGAAAGACTCTCCAAAGTCTTATGAAGAAAAAGAATACATGAAGAAGGTGCCTTATGCTTCAACAGTGGGTAGTCTCATGTATACCATGCTTTGCACATGACCGGATATTAGTTATACGGCTGGGATTGTAAGTCGATTTTAGGCGGATCCATGATCGAACCATTGGGTTGCGGTAAAGCATATTTTCAAGTATCTAAGAAGGACTCGATGGTATATGCTTGTATATTCAGATGAGGACATAACTCCTCTAGGATATACCGACTCAGATTTTCAATCCTGTCTAGATTCTAGGAAATCGACTTTGGGGTTTTGTGTTTACTCTGGGCAACGATGCGATTAGTTGTAGAAGTGCTAAGCAAGATTGCACTTCGGCTTCAACGATGGAGGCCGAGTATGTGGTAGCTAGTGATGCATCGAAAGAAGCAGTGTGGCTCCGCAAGTTTCTTGGGGATCTTGAGGTAGTTCCTAGTATGGATAAAGTAGTATGGCGGTAGCTAATGCTAAGGAACCAAGATTTCACAAGAAGAGTAAGCATATTGATCGAAAGTATCATGGGATTAAGGACTTCGTTGACGACGGGCATGTCACTGTGTGCAAGATCACATCAGAGGACAATTTAGCTAATCCATTGACGAAGACACTTACTAGGAGAGTCTTCGAGAGGCATGTGGAAGCTATGGGGATGCGAGATTTGTCATATTTACTCACTTAGTGCAAGTAGGAGATTGTTAGACATGTATGCCCTAAGGAGTAAAAATGTAATAAGTTTTTAGAGACATTTTTATCAATAAAGAATTTATTCATTGTTTATATACCAATCTTATCCTCTTTACGTTCATATTTGTTGAATGTATGTTAAGCAAACAATAGTCTAAGACTGTCGGTCTAAACCTTAATGAATTGGGCATATGATGGGCAGATTATGTAGAAGATACGATTCTTAAGGTGATGGTCTAAATCATAAGATCAGCAATCGAGGGAATAAAGTTGGGTGCTTTGTCATGTAAAGATTGTTATGTTGTCTATATCGCTTTTAAGAGATGGTTTGTCTTGACCATCGGACGAGGACTCCGTGAATAGAAACATTGGCACGTTGTCATAGGTGATGATGTGTTGGATTGGGACATAATGTGAATTGATTTGGATTAATAATTATGTCTCGGCAAATCGATTCACTTTAAACAATCATTTATATTGTATCTTAATCCTGAGATGAATAGTGGACCCATTGTCTTGACTTGTGTCTTTTGATGTACCAAAGGGTGACACCCATATCTTAATAGTGGTATGCATGTTGGTACGTTGGAGGCATGACTCTTGATAGCGTACACCTGTTATTCATATATATGGAATCCATAGCTCCTCTTTAGGAGTAATGATATCCTCTTATATGTGTTATCCTATAATTGAAAAACTGGAGCGTTCAACTATTTGGATACATAGGTGTAACCAAATGGTATATTGTCTTTGGATAGTAAGTTTTCTGATGGTGTGATAATGGAACGTAATATAAAAATAATCGGGAAGGTAAGACAGAACTTGTCCTTAAGCTAATTATGGATTATCATATGGGTATACGATACACTATGATATGTCATGGAGACTTAGGCAAATGAGCTTCGTAATTCTATGTAGTTCGAGAGTGCAGCTCCAAGCTTTTAGTGGAGTAGCATTGGAGTTGATAATTATAAAATGTACGTTTGGGATATTGGGTTTCATAATTTTTGAGAGCTTGAACTATATAGGTCCATTTGGTCTCCTTTACTAGCTCACAACATCCTGTAACGACACGGCATGCTTTTTCAATAATTGGTGACTTATGTCGGATTTATCAGATTGGTTGAAATTTGAAAGAATCAAATAATTTATGTTTGTCTATCGGTTGAATTAATTTCCTGATAAAATTAATTTAAGATAAACTTGTTGAATTATTAGGATTGGATAATTCTTGTCTGCTTATCGGTTGATTTAATTTTGGATAAATTAGATCAAGATAAACTTGTAGAATTATTGGGAATTGATTTATTTTCCTAGAGATAATCTAGATAAATTTGTTTTGATCAGATAACTTCTCTATTGGGTTATTTGAATTAAAACTGAGACTTTATCCTATAGATTCTCGGGTGAAAAATAAAAGATTCGCGGAGATTTTTTATCAGCAGTTCGGCCCACCGATCCACGTGTTTGGCCTGTCGATGGGGCCTGTTCGACCTGTCGATGGGCGAAGCATAAGATTGCGTGTTTCCACACAGATCTTATCAAATATTGATCCTAACTTGATTCTGTTTTGAGTTTTTGAGATCTAATCTGATAAGGATTGACCCTAGGCCCAACCTCTATATAAAGGGAGTAAGTCTAAAGAGTTACTTAGATCAATTGAGATATTAAGGGTGATACTCTACTGGTGAGAATCTAAAAACTCCCTGAAAGCTTTTGTTCACAAATCATGAACACTAGCTTTGGGTTCTCTCGATTGGTTGGAAGGAGTGTCACCTTGGTGAAGAGCTATACGTGTGAGCCTACACTCACTCCGATCATGGATAGAGAATAGCAAAGAAGACTAGTTGGTTGAGACTCTTCTAGAACGTTACTCCTCTTCACTTTTTCCGAGGGTTCTTCGGCATACAAAGGTTAGTAAGATCTGGTTAATTTATGCATATAGCATGTAAAACTTATGTTTTGGAAAATACTCTAATGTAAAATTTTTAAAATTCTCGCTGCGCACTCTTTTTCCAACACAAACATGTGGTGGGCATCACAATAATACTTAGGCATCACAAACACATAAAAAGTAACCTGTTCTCATACCAAAATGTTAAATGTTGTTCAAACTTCTTTCAAACACCCAATACAAGTAACACATACTAAATGGAAAATAACAAATTAATATAACTAATATTAAAACTAAAACTTAAGCTAAATAACACTAAAATAACCAAATAATACTAAGTTTAGAATTAACAATAACGCTAAAACTAAAAGTAATGGTTTGAAAATTTCCACAGCGGTGGAGTCGGTGGAATGGCAAAGGACAAGTCGAACGATGGTGGAGTCGGTAGAGTGTCAAGGGATTAGGATGAACGGTGGTGAATGGCATTGGGTTTGTTAGGTGAGTCATGGAGAGAGTGACAAAGGAATGTCAAAGTTGATGGAATACCGTGGTGGTTGGGTTCGTCGGTGGCTAGGTCATAGGGGGAGGAGTTAGAGAGAGAAAGGGGCTTGAGTTAAAGAAATTTCAAATAAATAGGGAAGGCCATGTCGTTGGCGTGAGATTAAATTTCAGCAGGATACTAAAAATTTTGAACATGCGGAACATTTTACAATGGTGTTTAGTAAAAACCATCATGAAATCTTCCATGACGGTTTTTATAAAAACTGTTGTGAAAGGGCTTCCATGACGGTTTTTTAAAAAAACCATCGTGGAAGGCCTTAAAAATCATCGTGAAAGGGGTTCCACGATGGTTTTTATGAAAACCATCGTGGAAGGTTCTCATGTTTAAAATTTTTAGTATGTCACCAAATTTAACCTTTTACGATGGTTTTTATAAAAACCGTCGTGGAAGGTTTGTATGTTTGAAATTTTTAGTACGTCACCAAATTTAACCTTTCACGATGGTTTTTATAAAAACCATCGTGGAAGGTTTGTATGTTTGAAATTTTTAGTTTCCCGCCCAAATTTAACCTTCGTGAAAGATTAAATTTTTGTGAGCTACAAAAATTTCAAACATGCAGAACCTTCCATGACGATTTTTGTAAAAACCATCATGAAAGGTTAAATTAGGCAGCATACTAAAAATTTCAAACATTCAAACCTTCCACGACGGTTTTTATAAAAACCATCGTGAAAGATTAAATTTTCTAAAGATTTTAAAACCTTCCATGATGGTTTTTATAAAAACCATTGTGAAAGGTTTAATCTTACACGAAGGTTTTTTAAAAAACTGTTATGGTAGCTCCCGCCAATACCATGACGGTTTTCGTCTTCGTAGGCGTAACTTGCCGCATTTTTTTTCCTTATTACGATGGTTTTTAAGAAACGGTCGTTAAATAAAGGTCGTATAATCTTGAATTTGTTGTAGTGTGTGATGATTTTTATGAAATGTTTTATGTTGTGAGAAGGGAATGTGTACTTACTAAGCTTATGCTTGCTTAGTTTATATCATGTTGTAGATAAGGATAAGATCCAGGTAGACTAGGATAGAGGATAAGGATGGGCATGTGTGCAAAGAGTAATGGATTGAAAATGGAGTGATGTCATGATAGGAATTTAAACTCAAACAAAATTTAATATATTATGTTCTACATTTTTATTTGTTTAAGACTCATTTCGATTTGTGATATGTTCTTTTGAACTTAGGTTTTGTTGAATGAAATTTGTATTTTAGATTTTTAGTTTCTTAGGTTATTTGTTAAAGAATACGCTATATAGTTCATTTCTTCGTACTGTTTGATTAAAAGTTAAGAGTGTTTGCATTATATATGTGAGTTTATATTTGTTCAATATTTGTTTTTTGTAAACTAAGTTTCTATAATAGTCGATTAGCCGAATGCCTTAGGTATTCCGTCGGGCTAACTGAGGAGGAAAAGTTAAATTTCGTAAGTAGTTTTGTTAAAAAAAAGATATTTGCATGCGTAATGGATGTATTTCTTAGGATATTTCTCTAAGTGTTGTATATTGTTTTGAACTTCTTATCGGTAATTATAAAATTTAATGATAAAAGTAATGTTGCCTGTGGCACCTATAAGTGGGTGTTACACCATGGTTCCTATAGACGAGCCAATCAAATGAGGTCCTCTTAGGAAACCGAAGGGGAAAAAGAAGCAATAAATGAAGGACATAATGGAGGTGATACAACCAAAAGAATGTTTGAAAGGATTACGCCTAAACAAGGCATGCTTCTAAAGCCATTCGAAGAATTCCATGGACGCCTCTAGCACAATTACAATTATGTTGTCTTTTGACATCACCTAGAGTGACGATGAGCCTGTATATATCACCGCCGAGGACATTGAGTGGTTCACTAGCTTCATTCAAATTAGACATGTATGCCATAAGGAGTAAATATGTAATACGTTTTTGGAGACATTTTTATCAATAAAGAATTTATTCATTTATACATAACAAATCTTGTCCTCTTTACGTTCATATTTGTTGAATGTATGATGGACTGATTATGCGAAAGACACGATTCTTAAGGTGACAGTCTAAAACATATGATCCGCAATCGAGGGAATAAAGTTGGGCGCTTTATTCATGTAAAGATTGTTATGTTGTCTATGTCCCTTATGGGAGATGGTTTGTCTTGACCATCAGAGTTGGACTCCGTGAATAGAAACATTGGCGCGTTGTCATAGGTGACGATGTGTTAGATCGTGACATAAAGTGAATTGATTTGGATTAATAATTCTGTCTCAGCAAATCGATTCACTTTAGACAATCATTTGTATTGTATCTTAATCCTAAGATGAATAGTGGGCCCGTTATCTCGACTTGTGTCTTTTGATGTACCAAAGGGTGACACCCACATCTCAATAGTGGTATGCATGTCGGTACATTGGAGGCATGACTCTTGATAGTGTAGACTTGTTATTCATAGATATGGAATCCATAGCTCCTCTTTAGGAGTAATGATATCCTCTTATATGCGTTGTCTTGTAATTGGAAAAACTGGAGCGCTCAACCATTTGGATATATAGGTGTAACCGGATGGTATACTATCTTTGGATAGTAAGTGTTCTAATGGTGAGACAATGGAACGTAAGATAAAAATAATCGGGAAGGTAAGACAGAACTTGTCCTTAAGCCAATTATAGATGATCATATGGGGATACGATACACTATGATATGTCATGGAGACTTAGCTACACGAGCTTTGTAATTCTATAAAGTTTGAGAGTGCAGCTCCAAGCTTTTAGTGGAGTAGCGTTGGAGTTGATAATTGTGAAATGTATATCTGGGATATTGGGTTTCATAATTATCATGAGCTTGAACTTTATAGGTCCATTTTGGTCCCCTTTGCTAGCGCACAAAGTCCTGTAACGACACGGCGTGCTTTTCCAATAATTGGTGACTTATGTCAGATTTATCAGATTGGTTTAAAATTTGGAAAAATTAAATAATTCATGTTTGTTTATCAGTTGAATTAATTTTGTAAGAAATTAGTTCAAGATAAACTTGTTGAATTATTGCGATCAGATAATTCTTGTCTGTTTATCGGTTGTTTTATTTTTAGACAAATTAGATCAAGATAAATTTGTAGAATTATTGTGAATTGATTTATTTTCTTAGAGATTATCTTGATAAAGTTTGTTTTGATCAGATAACATCTCTATTGGGTTATTTGAATAAAAACTGAGACTTTATCCTTTAGAATCTTGGGTGGAAAATAAAAGATTCGTGGAGATTTTTTCTCGGGAGGTCGGCTTGTCGAATGACGTGTTCGGCCTACCGAATGACGCGTTTGGCCTGCCGATGGGGCCTGTCTGGCTTGCCGATTAGCGAGAGATAAGATTACGTATTTTCACGTGGATCTTATCAGATATTGATCCGAACTTAATTCTGTTTCGAGGTTTTGAGACCTAATCTGATAAGAACTGACCCCAGGACCAATAGCTATATAAAGGGAGTGAGTCTAATGATTTACTCAGATCAATTGAGAGATTAAGAGTGATACTCTTCTAGTGAACATCTGAAAACTCCCTGAGAGCTTTTGTTCACAAAACAAGAACACTAGCTTTGGGTTCTCTCTGTTGGTTGGAAGGAGAGTCACCGGTGGAAGAGCTGTACGTGTGAGCCCACACTCAGTCCAGTTGTGGATAGAGAATAGCAAAGAAGACTAGTTGGTTGAGGCTCTTTTGGAACGTTACTTCTCTACACAGGTTGCGGAGGTTCTTTGGCGCACAAAGGTTAGTAAGATCTGTTTAATTTATACATATAGCATGTCAAACTTGTGTTTTGGAAAATACTCTAATGGAAAATACCAATGCAGTTTAGATGCTCACCCAGCAGCTCGTGCAGCAGGCATAGCACCAGGTGGCTCCTAGCCTCCTTCCCCTAGGCTCGGCTGACTAGGCTAGAGGTCAAGCAAGACAAGGTGCCGCCAACCTCAGTGAAGCTGACTCCGAGCGATCTAGAAGATCCACACATGGCGTCTCGGCAAACAACAGGCTCGCCTGAGAAGGCCACCTTGGCCTATAGGAGGCACGGGCTCCATCACAACAGGGCTCTCGAGCCTCCGTTTTTGATCAGCTCAGACGTTAAGTGGAAGCTCAACAGGGTCGTCACCCTAGGGCAAGTAGCAGGGTTGAGGGCAGAGCACCCTATAGGGTGGAACTACCCAAAGATACCATTAGCTGCTAGCTCTAGGAGCAACAAGGCCAAATTGATGAAATCTACAGCAATTGTTTTGGTTTGGATGGCATCGGTGCCTTAGATTTGTCATTTACTGACGCTATCTTGCAAGCCTTGATTTGGCCTAAATTCAAAGTCCAACAAATCAAGACCTACGATGGGACCACTGATGCTAATGAGCATGTCGAATTATACCGAGGACACATGTTCTGTTAGACATGTATGCCCTAAGGAGTAAAAATGTAATAAGTTTTTGGAGACATTTTTATCAATAAAGAATTTATTTATTGTTTATATACCAAATCTTGTCCTCGTTACGTTCATATTTGTTGAGACTGTCGGTCTAAACCTTAAGAATTGGACATATGATGGACAGATTATGTGGAAGACACGATTCTTAAGGTGATGGTCTAAATCATAAGATCCGCAATTGATGGAATAAAGTTGGGCGCTTTATTCATGTAAAGATTGTTATGTTGTCTATATCCCTATTGGGAGATGGTTTGTCTTGACCATCGGAGGTGGACTCCGTGAAAAGAAACATTGGCACATTGTCATAGGTGATGATGTGTTTGATCAGGACATAAAGTGAATTGATTTGGATTAATAATTCTGTCTCGACAAATCGATTCACTTTAGACTATCATTTGTATTGTATTTTAATCCTGAGATGAATAGTAGGCCTGTTGTCTTAACTTGTGTCTTTTGATGTACCAAAGCGTAACATCCACATCTTAATAGTGGTATGCATGTAGTTAAGTTGGAGGCATGGCTCTTGATAGCGTAGACTTGTTATTCATAGATATGGAATCCATAGCTCCTTTTTAGGAGTAATGATATCCTCTTATATGTGTTGTCCTGTAATTGGAAAAACTGGAGTGCTCAACCATTTGGATACATAGGTGTAACCGAATAGTATACTATCTTTAGGTGGTAAGTTTTCCGATGGTGAGATAATGAAACGTAAGACAAAAATAATCAGGAAGGTAATACAGAACTTGTCCTTAAGCCAATTATGGATAATCATATGGGGATACGATACACTATGATATGTAATAGAGACTTAGCTATACGAGCATGGTAATTCTATGTAGTTTGAGAGTGCAGCTCCAAGCTTTCAGTGGAGTAGCGTTAGAGTTGATAATTATGAAATGTGTATCTACGATATTGGGTTTCATAATTATCAGGAGCTTGAAATATATAGGTCCATTTGGTCTCCTTTGCTAGCTCACAACATCCTGTAATGATACAGCGTGCTTTTCCAATAATTGGTAACTTATGTCAGATTTATCAAATTGGTTAAAATTTAAAAGAATCAGATAATTCATGTTTGTTTATCGGTTGAATTAATTTTGTGATAAAATTGATTCAAGATAAACTTGTTGAATTATTGGGATTGGATAATTCTTATCTGTTTATCGGTTGATTTAATTTTGAATAAATTAGATCAAGATAAACTTGTAGAATTATTGGGAATTCATTTATTTTCTTAAAGATTATCTAGATAAAGTTGTTCTGATCATATAACTTCTCTATTAAGTTATTTGAATTAAAAATGAGGCTTTATCCTATAGAATCTCGGGTGGAAAATAAAAGATTCGCAGAGATATTTATTTGGTAGTTTGGCCTGTCAATCGATGCGTTTGGCCTGCTGATGGGGCAGTTCGGCATGTCGAATATCCTGATCGTTCTATCGATGAGCGAAGGATAAGATCACACCTTTTTACGCGGATCTTATCAGATATTGATCTGACTTTGATTCTATTTTGAATTTTTGAGACCTAATCTGATAAGGACTGACCCTGGGACCAATCTCTATAAATAGGGAGTAGGTCTTAAGAGTTACTTAGATCAATTGAGAGATTAAGAGTGATAATCTACTAGTTAGAATCTGAAAACTCCCTAAGAGCTGTTATTCATAAATCACGAACGCTTGCTTTGGGTTCTCTCAATTGGTTGGAAGGAGAGTCACCTAGTGGAAGAGCTGTACATGTGAGCCCACACTCACTCCGGTCGTGGATAGAGAATAGCAAAGAAGACCAGTTGGTTGAGGCTCTTCTAGAACGTTACTTCTCTTCATGTTTTGTGAGGGTTCTTCGGCAATCAAAGGTTAGTAAGATCTGTTTAATTTATGCATATAGCATGTCAAACTTGTGTTTTGAAAAATACTATGATGTAAAATTCTTAAAATTCCGCTGCGTACTATTTTTCCAACAAATTGGTACTAGAGCTCTTGGTTTTTACATAAATTTTCAAGGTTGTGATCATGTTGTATGTATAAATTTTGTGATCTTAATCTCTCCTATGCTTGAATTTAATTTTATAGAGAGTTGGCACTCTAGGTTTCTATATATTTTTATGTTGTCATAGATTATGCGGTGAATGTTTATTAATTAATTATGTTAATTAAATTATTTTTTAATTAATAATTAATTAATTAATTAATTAATGCAGGTTATGGTTCCTTAGAGGTTAGAATGTGTATCTAAGTTTTTTCATGCAATTAGATGGCGGACTATCATCTTCATCTAGGAATTATTGTTTAATTTTAAATTTGTAACAATTTTATAGTTAAATAATTATTTGAAGAAGACGGATCTAAAAGATTGATGATGGCGCTCCCAGGTATTACCTGAGTCTCTAATTTTATGTTTTTGAATTGTTGAAAATAAAATTGATAAATTGCATTAAAAATTGTATTTTCTGGAATGAGAGATTTCTACTGGGTCGGTATGCCGAACCCACTAGTTCGACAGGCCGATGGTCACAGATCGACAAACCGGACGTATGGTTCGACAGGCCGTCAGTGGGGCAGAAATTAGGTGGCTCTGGTGGCAGGCTGAACTTCCATGGATCGGCAGGTCGATAGAGCATGATCGGCAGGCTGATCACCCAGATTGGCCTGTCGACCGAGAGCTAGAAAATTTATAGAAAAGGTACAGTTATTTCGATGCAGTTTTAATTTTATTTTTGGGACAATTCTGAGAAACATTAAATTTGGATATGATCAAAAATATGAAGGATTCGATTCATACGGGATTGAAAACATGAAGATGGGCATTACATGAAGAAGGATACAGCTTGAGGATTCAAAGATGAAGAATCGATAATATGTCTCAATTATTCTCTTGTAATCTTAGTTTCTATTCTCTAAGGTGGAACCAAAATATTATGGTTATTATTATTTTGCTTGTAGCTTTGCTTGATTGCTTTGCTTGTTTGCATTATAATATGATTTTCCATGTATATTGATAATATATCATATAGAATAGGGAGTGCCGCTCATATTAAAATTGTTCATGCATGTTCTTAAAATAAAACTTAAAGATTAAGTGGGAGAAGGTTTTCGAAGAGAGAACCTAAGGCCTCCATCGTTGGTCCATAGGCAGAACATGGAAGTCCAGACCCCTAGGGAGGGATTTCTATCATGTACTAGATTGGATCTCTGAGAGGATAAGGTATTTTAGCATGATTTAGGGTTCCACACCCTAAGGTGGTGATTATAAATCATGGATAAAATATTGAAACGATGGTTATACAATCATGTTAATTTTAATATTAACCTCCCCTAGGAGCTCTGTTAATAAAATTAATGGCCAAAGAAATGATTATTAGTATATGCTGGATCATACGGGTCCTGGATGGCATATATTAATCAGGAGGGGATCCGTGTTCCTGATTGAATTTGGCATGACTCCCCTAGGAGCTTGTTGAATTATGAGTTGGAAATTATCGTTGTAAGGTTGTGATATTTTCAAGGTTTTGTCACATAAACACATTTGTATGTTTTTTACATGATTGTGTTACCTAACTAAATAATTATTATATGTTTGCTTATATTTGGTATATGATTCTTTATTGTAGATTAAAAATGTCTAAAAACACTTTATCATCGATAGTTGACAAAAACCTATTAACTGGAGAGAATTATAATGATTGGAAACAGAACTTGGCTATCGTCCTTTCCTTTGAGAAACTGAAATATTTAATGACAACCTCTTATCCTCCCGACCCTACGGGAGACTCAACTAATGAGCAATTCCAAGCGTATGATCGTTGGAAAAATGCTAAAGATCAGGCCCGCTGCTATGTTATGGCTAGCATGAATAACATACTGTAGGCTCAACATCAGGATTATGAGACTACAAAGCAGATCTTGGATAATCTTGTGGATATGTTTAGAGGCTAGGCCATAAAAAACCAACAAGGGGCACTTCAAAAATTCTTAAACTATAAGTAGAGATTGGGGACATCTATAAAGGAGCACATGATGTTGGTCATGGGTTACCTCGCTGAGGCTCAAACCAATGGAGTCGACACAGATGCTGAATCTTAGATGACTATGGTCTTTGAGACTCTGTCAAAGGAATTTATTCCGTTTAGAGCTACTTTTAATTTAAGCAATAGACGGGATATGACCTTGACAAAATTAATGAAACAGTTACAGGAGTTCGAACTGCTAATCAGGGAGTCTCCTGCGGGAAGAGAGGCCAACACGGTAGCTGCTTTTGGTTCCAATCCTAACTCTGGGAATGGAAAGAAGCCACGGGCCAAAAATGGGAAGTCTACTATTCCTGCTAACACCAAGAGCAAGAAGAAGAAGAAGAAGAAGAAGAAGAAGAAGAATCTGAAGAAGCTTAAGTGCTTCTTCTGTGGAAAGATCGGGCATATCAGGAAGCATTGCGAGGACTTCCTTTCCAAAAGAGGTAGGTGTGATCTTCTATATTTAGAAACTTGTTTGGTTGAGGAATCTAGTGACATTTGGGTCATAGATTCTGGTGCAACTAATCATGTTTGTGTTTCTCTATAGGGGTTCAAAGAGACGAGAAGTCTGATGCATGAAGACATCACGCTTCGGATGGGCGATGGATCCTTAGTCTCAGTGGAAGTAGTGGGAGATGTCCATCTCTATTTTGATAATTATAGGAATTTATTTTTGTAAGATTGTTTTTATGTTCCTAAATTTAAAAGGAATTTAATTTCTTTTGCTTGTTTATTTAAAGACTCTTATTTGGTTTGTTTTAATGATAAAGTTGTGATTCGTAAAAACAAATCTTTTAACTGTTCTGGATGGATGCAAAATAATATATATTTTATCAAACCTAAGAAGGACTTATTGCTTAATGCTGAGATGAATGATAATAACTCTAATATACTTAAAACTTCTCACTCTAATAGGACTTATCTTTGTCATTTGCGCCTTGGTCATATTAACCTGAATAGGATTCAAAGGTTGGTAAGGGACGAACCTTTAAGTCACTTAAAGGTGGAATCTATACCTCAATGTGAATCTTCTTTGGAGGGTAAAATTACCAAAAGATCATTCGGGTCTGAAGGCAATAGGACCGAAGGGGTTCTAGAACATGTGCATAGTGATGTTTGCAGACCGATGAACATCCGGGCACGAGGATGGTATGAGTACTTCGTCACTTTTATTGACGATTACTCAAGATACGGGTATGTGTACCTGATGCACCACAAAAGCAAAATTTTTGACAAGTTCAGGGAGTTTCAGGTTGAAGTGGAAAAGCAATTGGGTAGACCAATAAAGGCACTTTGATCTAATCGAGTTGGTGAATACCTTTCTGATGAGTTCTTGGGACATTTATAAGAGAATGGGATTTTATCCCATTTGACTGCTTCGGGCATTCCGTAGCAGAATGGCGTAACTGATAGAAGAAATAGGACTTTATTGGACATGATTAGGTCCATGATGAGTTATTCATCATTGACTTTATCCTTTTGGGGATATGCACTACAAACCGCGTGTTATCTTTTGAACAATGTGCCTTCAAAATCGGTCCCTAAAACTCCTCACAAGTTGTGGACGAGTAGGAAGACATTCTTAAAGCATATTCGCATGTGGGGATGTCTGGCTCATGCCCTGTTTAAGGATCCGAATAAGTTGGAAGTATGTTCAAAAGTTTTCGTGTTTGTAGGATATCCAAAAGGGACAAAAGGGGGTTATTTTTATAACCCAAAGAAAAATAAAGTCGTGGTTTCAACTAATGCAACTTTTCTTGAGGAGAGTTACATGGACGGCTTTAAACCTTGAAGCAAAGTTGTGCTTAAGAAGTTAAGCAGTGATTCGATCACTCCAGAGGTTCCGACTGAAACCGTTTTGATCAATGTAGAAAAACCAAATGAACCTAAACAATAACCTAAGGGGCTTTGGCATAGTGGGAGGATCGGGCGTCAACCTAAAAGGTATATGTTCAATGGAGAGGTCTTCTTGGCTGAACCGGGTGAACATGATAGGGATCCTTATACTTACGCAAAGGCTATGGAGGATGTTGATTCAAAACTCTAGACAGAGGCCATGAACACTGAGATGAATTCTATGGAGACTAATCAGGTCTGGGAGCTTGTGGATCTTCCCAAAGGGGTAAAACCCATCGGGTGTAAGTGGATCTACAAGAGGAAAAGAGGAGTGGATAGAAAGGTTGAAACCTTTAAGTCTAGACTCATAGCTAAGGGTTATACACAAAAGGAAGGAATCGATTATGAGGAAACCTTTTCGCCTATAGCCATGCTTAAGTCCATCCAGATTCTCTTGTCCACAACTGCCGTTCTCGACTATAAGATTTGGCAGATGGATGTCAAGACGGCTTTTTTGAATGGCTATCTTGATGAGTCCATTTATATGGAACAACCAGACGAGTTCAAGGTCATGGGTCAAAAAGGTAAGGCTTGTAAGCTGCTAAGTCAATTTATGGACTTAAGCAGGCTTCTCGTTCTTGGAACATAAGATTTGATCAGGTGATCAAGACTTATGGGTTCTCACAAAATGTTGATGAACCATGTGTTTACAAACACATTAAGGATAGGAAGGTAGTTTTTCTACTGCTTTATGTAGATGACATTCTGCTAATTGGCAATAACATTAGGGCATTGTCATTGGTCAAATTATGGTTGACCAAGTAGTTTGACATGAAGGATTTGGGTGAGGCTAATTTTTTTCTAGGTATCCAGATCTTTTAGGATAGGAAGAACAAAATGATAGCTTTGTCCTAGGCCAGCTACATAGATAAAATTCTCAGAAGGTTTGCAATGTAGGATTCTAAGAAAGGTGGGCAACCATCTAGGTCTAGAATTACTCTTTCTAAGAAAGACACTCCAAAGTCTTATGAAGAAAGAGAATACATGAAGAAGGTGCCTTATGCTTCGACAGTAGGCATCTCATATATGCCATGCTTTGCACACGACCAGATATTAGTTATGCGGTCGGGATTGTTAGTCGATTTTAGGCGGATCTAGGACTTAACCACTGGGTTACGGCTAAGCATATTTTCAAGTGCCTGAGAAGGGCTCGATGGTATATGCTTGTGTATTTAGGTGAGGACTTGACTCCTCTAGGATACATTAACTCAGATTTTCAATCCTATCTGGATTCTAGGAAATCAACTTCGGGTTTTGTGTTTACTTTGGGCGGTGGTGCCATCAGTTGGAGAAGTGCTAAGCAAGATTGCACTTTGGATTCAATGATGGAGGCCGACTATGTGTTAGCTAGTGATGCTTTGAAAGAAGAAGTGTGGCTTTGCAAGTTCCTTGGGGGTCTTGAGGTAGTTCCTGGTATGGATAAGGCGGTATCACTGTAATGTGATAACAGTGCGGCGGTAGCTAATGCTAAGGAACCAAGATTTCATAAGAAGAGTAAGCATATTGATTGGAAGTATTATGCGATAAAGGACTTCGTTGAGGGCGGGCATGTCACGGTGTGCAAGATCACATCAGAGGACAATTTAGCTGATCCATTTACAAAGACACTTACTGGGAGAGTCTTCGAGAAGCACGTGGAAGCTATGGGGATGCGAGATTCAAGTGGGAGATTGTTAGACATCTATGCCCTAAGGAGTAAAAATGTAATAACTTTTTGGAGACATTTTTATCAATAAAGAATTTATTTATTGTTTATATACCAAATCTTGTCCTCTTTACCTTCATATTTTTTGAATGTATGTTGAGCAAACCATGGTTCGAGACTGTCGGTGTAAACCTTAAGAATTGGGCATATGATGGACAAATTATGTGGAAGTCATGATTTTTAAGGTGATGGTCTAAATCATAAGATCCGCAATCGAGGGAATAAAGTTGGTCGCTTTATTCATTTAAAGATTGTTATATTGTCTATATCCCTATTGGGAGATGGTTTGTCTTGACCATCAGAGGTGGACTCCGTGAATAGAAACATTGGCACGTTATCATAGGTGACGATGTGTTGGATCGGGATATAAAGTGAATTGATTTGGATTAATAATTCTTTCTCAGCAAATCAATTCACTTTAGACAATCATTTGTATTTTATCTTAATCCTAAGATGAATAGTGGGCCCGTTGCCTTGACTTATGTCTTTTGATGTACCAAAGGGTGACAACCACATCTTAATGGTGGTATGCATGCCGGTATGTTGGAGGCATGACTCTTGATAGCGTAGACTTGTTATTCATAGATATAGAATCCATAGCTCCTCTTTAGGAGTAATGATATCCTCTTATATGTGTTATCCTGTAATTGAAAAAACTGGAGCACTCAACCATTTGGATACATAGGTGTAACCAAATGGTATACTGTCTTTAGATGGTAAGTTTTCCGATGGTGAGATAATGAAACGTAAGATAAAAATAATCGGGAAGGTAAGATAGAACATGTCCTTAAGCCGATCATGAATAATCATATGAGGATACGATACACTATGATATGTCATGGAGAGTTAGCTATATGGGCTTTGTAATTCTATGTAGTTTGAAAGTGCAACTCCAAACTTTTAGTGGAGTAGCGTTGGAGTTGATAATAATGAAATGTATATCTAGGATATTGGGTTTCGTAATTATCGGGAGCTTGAACTATATAGGTCTATTTGGTCTCCTTTGCTAGCTCACAACATCCTGTAACGATATGGCGTGCTTTTCCAATAATTGGTAACTTATGGCAGATTTATCAGATTGGTTAAAATTTGGAAGAATCAGATAATTCATGTCTGTTTATTGGTTGAATTAATTTTGTGATAAAATTGATTCAGGATTGGATAATTCTTGTCTGTTTATCGGTTGATTTAATTTTGGATAAATTAGATCAAGATAAACTTGTAGAATTAATGGAAATTCATTTATTTTCTTAGAGATTATCTAGATAAAGTTGTTTTGATCAGATAACTTCTCTATTGGGTTATTTGAATTAAAACTGAGACTTTATCCTATAGAATCTTGAGTGGAAAATAAAAGATTCGCGAAGATATTTATTCGATAGTTTGGCCTATCGATCCACGTGTTCGTCCTGCCGATAGAGCTATTCGGCCTGCCGAACATCCTGATCGGCCTGCCGATGAGCGAAGGATAAGATCATGCGTTTTTACATGGATCTTATCAGATATTGATCCGAACTTGATTTTTTTTTGAATTTTTGAGACCTAATCTCATAAGGACTGACCTTGGGACCAACCTCTATAAATAGGGAGTAAGTCTTAACAGTTTCTCAGATTAATTGAGAGATTAAGAGTGATACTCTACTAGTGAGAATCTGAAAACTTCCTAAGAGCTCTTGTTCACAAATCATGAACACTTGCTTTGGGTTTTCTCGATTGGTTGGAAGTATAGTCACCTAGTGGAAGAGCTGTATGTGTGAGACCACACTTACTCTGGTCGTGGATAGAGAATAGCAAAGAAGGCTTGTTGGTTAAGGCTCTTCTGGAACGTTACTTCTCTTCACGTTTTGCGAGGATTCTTCGGCAATCAAAGTTTAGTAAGATTTGTTTAATTTATGCATATAGCATGTCAAACTTGTGTTTTAGAAAATACTCTGATGTAAAATTTTTAAAATTCTGCTGCGTATTATTTTTCCAACATGCTCCTGCAAAATGCAAGCGACACAGCCATGTGTAAGGCTGTTTCCTTGACCCTGACTGGACCTGCTCGGCAATGGTTTCAATGCCTTGAACCAGCTTCAATCACTTCTTTTTGATAGCTCTCAAATGCCTTCTTGGTAGCCTTCTCCATAACAAAAATGAGGAGAAAGGAAATAACTTATCTGTATGCCATCAAGCAAGGAGATGGCAATGTTAGAGATTATATAAATCGGTTTGCCCAAGCAGCACTCGAGGTTTAGCACGTCGAAGATGAGACCTTGAAGCACGCCTTTGTAGGGGGTCTCCAAGACGAAAAGTTGACCTGGTCATTGGCCTTCAAATAGCTGAGTACATTTTCTCAGATGCTCGGATACGCGTAGAGGTATGCCGATGCTGCCAAATACATGAAGAGCGGCCAAGAAGAGCATAGCAGCAGCGGCACAAAGAAGGAGAAGAAACAAAAAAAGGCACCTGAGCAACCAAGCGTTGAGTAGAACAAAAAGCAGAAGAAGGACAAGAAGACTATGAAACTGAAAGTGCCGACCGCGAAATTCCAAAGCTATACACCCCTGGTGGCGAGCATTGATGAAGTACTTGCCCTAATGAGCAGGAGGAATCTAATAGTCGATCCACCCAAGCTCAAGGGAAATAAGACAAAGTAGGACCAAAACAAAAACAAATACTGCAACTTTCAAAAAGACGTAAGACATAACACTTGAGACTGTATCCAGCTCACGAACCAGTTTAAGAGGCTGGTCCGGGACAGGCACCTGTGAGAGTTCATAGAGTGAGTCTTAACCCTGGGCTCTACCACTGGACTAAACGACCAACCAAGCCGAGACGCATTAAATCACACTATCTTTGGAGGGCTAGTTATCGGGGACACATCGAATGGGCGGCGGGCTTACATCAAAGAAACTCGGCTGGTCGAGAGAGGTGAGCTCATTAACATGTTCAAACACATCAATAAAATCTGCGCCAACAAGACATGCCAATCACATTTACAAAAAAGAAGGCGGATAAATTAATCCACCTGTATAATGATGCCATTGTGTACGAGCTGCAGATTGCCAAAAACATAGTAAGGCGTGTGTTGATCGACAATGGTAGCTCTACTGATATCCTGTTCAAGCAAGCGTACGACAAGCTGAAGATTAGCAACGCTACCCTTATCCTAGTTCGAACGCTACTTTACGGCTTCATTGGTGAATGTGTTTAAGTAGTTGGGAAGGTTGGCCTGCCAATCAGCTTCGGTGAGGGTGTTGCGTGGGTTGCACGCATTGTCAACTTCCTCATCATTGACAAACACTCCAAATACAACATTATCATTGGCCATCGGATGCTAAATGCACTGATGGCTATGGTTTTCACTACCACCTGGCCATGAAGTTTCCAACGAAAAATGGGGTCAGAGTAATTAGGTTACAATAGAAGGATTCCCGAGATTGCTATGCCAATGTTGTGAAGGCCGCATCAGCTTGACAACTAAGTGTCTCGGTAATCTACAAGGTTGACGAAATATAGTTCCCAGTTGAGCCAGCACTTAAGATGCTTTCTAACCTTGACCCCTGCATGCCTAAGGAGGAGGTGAGGGCTGCTCCTGTTGTGGATCTAGTGCCGTTTAGACTTGACCTGATGCATCCTGACCATACGGCCCAACTCAGTTCTCAACTAAAACCTGAGATCTGCGTTGACCTTTAGAAGCTCCTTATGGAGTATTGGGATGTGTTTGCATGGTCTCAAGAGGACATGCCTGGCATTGATCATAGGATAATCTGTCACCGGCTTAACGTCCGACCAGAGTATAAGCCAGTTTTAAAAAAGAAGAGCCTTTAACCCGAAAAGGTATGCCGCCATTAATGAAGAAGTCTAGAAGCTCCTAAAGGTGGGATTCATCTGAGAAGTATAGTATCTCGAGTGGTTGGCAAATGTGGTCCTAGTCAACAAGGCAAATGGAAAATGGCAGGTTTGTATCGACTATACTAACCAAAACAAGGCCTACCCTAAGGACTACTTTCTACTGCCCTGAATAGATTAGCTCATCGATGCAACCGCCGAGCATGAGCTATGAGCTTCATGGATGCCTATTCCAGCTACAATTAGATTCTGATGGCCAAGGAAGATCAAATAAAAACCACTTTCATCACCGAGCAAGGGCTCTACTGTTATGTACTCATACCCTTTGGACTTAAGAATGCCAGGGCTACCTACCAATGCCTAGTCAACAAAATGTTTACTCGGCTGATCGACAAAACCATGGAAGTCTATGTTGACGACCTGTTAGTCAAATCCGTCCGAGCAGTAGACCGTACGACCAATCTCTAAGCCAACTTTGACATTCTCTATGAGTATGGGATGAAACTCAACCTAATGAAACGTGCGTTTAAGGTTAGCTTGGCCAAGTTTTTTGAATTTCTAGTCAATCAAAGAGGAATCAAGGTTAACCCAGCCAAGGCTCAAGCTGTTATAGACATGCATTCACCTCAGACAGTCAAGGAGGTGTAGAAGCTCACTGGCATGGCAGCGACCCTCTCCAGGTTTGTCTCGAAGTCCACTGACAAGTGCCATCCGTTTTTTCAGGCATTCAAGGGGAGGTTTGAGTGGAGCAGGGAGTGTGAGGAAGCCTTTCAAAATTTAAAGAAGTATTTAGCCACGGCCCTGCTCTTATCCAAACCTTTGCCAGGAAAAGTCTTGTACGCCTACCTCACCGTATCAGAAAAGGCTGTCAGCTTATTCCTCCTCTGAGAAGAAGACGAAGTTCAGAAGCCCATCTATTACACAAGCCACGCCTTTCAGGGTGCCGAGAAGAGGTACCCCCCAACTTGAAAAACTCGTGTTTGCCCTCGTTACTTCATCTCAAAAACTATAGCCATATTTTCAAGGCCACACTATCTAAGTCACACGAAGTTCCCACTTTGGTAGGTTCTTTAGGGTCCAGAGATATAGGGGCGGATGGCCAAATGGTTAGTCGAACTCGGTTAGTATGACATTCATTTTGTCCCAAGGATGGGTATCAAAGCCTAAGCCCTTGCAGATTTCATTGCCGAGTTCTCTAATGCTAAGCAAGGCACACCAATAGCCGAGAAAGCACCCATAGAAGAACCAGACTGGAACTATAATGGAAGCTCTTTGTAGATGGATCCTCCTGCGTTGAGGATTCAGGTGTCGGGCTGGTCCTAACTAGCCCAGATGGATATAAGATGATCTATATACTTCGGTTTGATTTCAAAGCCTCTAATAATGAGGCGGAGTGCGAAGCACTCTTGGCTAGACTCAAAATCGCTAGAGATCTCAGGGTAGGCCGCATAATCATCCATAGTGGCTCCATGCTCATCGTCCAACAAGTCATTGGGGTGTTCCAAGCCCAGACAGAATCCATGACTGCATATTTACAAGAGGTCAAGGCATTGCTTGGGCAGTTCAAATTTTATTCATTCAAACAAATCCCCAAATCAGAAAACTCTGAGGCCAACATGCTTGCTCGGGTGGCCTCGGGTTTGGGCGATAGTGAGCCGACACGTTGATCCCCATTGAAAGACTAGCCAAGTCAAGTATCAACAAGGAAGTGGCAAGTGTAGCTGAAGAGCAAGAGACCACCTAGATGGACCCGATCATTCGATACCTAACCACAACTGAATTGCTTGGCGACCAAAAAGAGGCGCACTAAATTCGCAACAGCTTGGCCTGGTATTCGATAATCGGTAGTAAGCTGTATTGGTGAGGCTACACTACACCATATTTGAAGTGTATAGGGCCCAGAGAAGCTTAATATCTAATGAAAGAGATGCACGAGGGGCTACGTGGTAATCACTCTAGGGGCCAATCCTTGGCCCAAAAATGTTTTCGGCAAGGATATTATTGGCCAACCATAGAGCAGGACTGCAAAGACTTCGCACGCAAATGTCTTAAATGCTAGTAATTTACACGGGTGCCCAGACACCACACCGGGCTGCTCACCTCTGCAACATGGCGTGGCCTTTTGCCAAGTGGGCAATCGACCTTATCGGACCCCTGCCCCAAGCCCGGTCTCAATTTAAGTACTACATTATGGCCACGAATACCTCACCAAATGGGTAGAACTAGAGCCATGCACCGTCATGACTGAGGCTAAGTGCACAAACTTCATATGGAGAAACATCATTTGCCGATTCGGGATCCCGCATACCATTGTGACTGACAATGTAAAGTAGTTCAAATCCTCAAGTCTCCTCCACCTACATGAGCAGCTCAGAGTTAAGAAGGTCTTCTCCTAACCGAGCTACCCTTAGAGCAATGGGCAAGTTGAAGCAGTCAATAAAACAATCAAGGACAACTTGAAGAAAAAGCTAGAGGGACTCAAGGGGCATGGATCGACAAGCTCCCAAAGGTGCTATAGACTTATCAAACAATGGCCTAAACTGCCACTAGGGAGAATCCATTATCCCTCGTATACAGGGCTAAGGCTGTCATCCCAGCAAAAGTTGGACTACCAAGCTTCAGGGTCAAGCAATATAAAGAAATTCAAAATGCCGAAGTCATGATGTCCAAACTTGGTTTGCTCAAGGAGAAGAGGAACCATGCTGTGATTCATAACACAGCTTGAAACTAAGTCGTTGCTTGGTAGTATAAAAAATAGGTCCAATCGAGAAGCTTAAAAGTTGGAGATTTAGTGCTAAAGAAAGTCATCATTCAACAGCTCAAGTTAGGGTCTTTTGCTCTGAAGTGGGGCAGACTATAGAAGGTCATCGAAATTGTCTGACCAGGCACCTACAAGCTATTAGATATGGAGGGCAACCCACTCGGTCATCCCTAGAATAACAAGCTTCTAAAAAAATTCTTTTGCTAATTGAAGCCAAAAACCTTTTTTGATCTCTAGCTACATTCTTTTTATAACTAGGCCTGTCGAACAGGGCTGGAATGTAAATATGTATACATTAATAAAAATTTTAATTCCTACACCGTTCCATTGAGCAATATGTGTTAAGGATGATACAACCCCAAAAAGGGATGTAGTAACTCCAGTCCGGGGGTCCAGGCGTAACTCTTGAAGAGGGGGAGTCAAGCTGAACAATCAGACTAGGGGGTTGGTCGGCATAATACCACCACTAGTCTATCACTGCACAGACCACCCAAACATAGTTGTTTAGCATGGCTATGCCCCACTAACGTTAGACTTGTAAAAGTTCAAATGAATTTAAACAAGTTTAACAGGGGCAATAGGGTATAGGGCACCACATGTTGTTGTGCTCTGCTCAATCGAGAAAATGGGCCTTCCTTGCTCGGTTAGACTCAAAAAATGCTTACAGTCTTTTTCCGAGGAAGTTTCTTCCCGAGGAACATTTAACTTGGAAAAGTAAGATGTTTTGTTACTGAGACACTAAACTCTGCGAGGATGAAATTGGGAAAATATGTGAGTTTGGAACCCATGTTCAAAAATGTTTTCTCCTGAGGAAGATCCAACTTGGAAGAATTCCTAACTTAGTCCCTCTCCCAAGAGGCATCTAACTCAGAGAAATGAGGTTCAAACTTTTTTTCTGAGGAGCCCTACATGCTTTCAAAGAACGAAATTATCATTTCATTCGAGAACAATCGCACTTGAAAAAGAAAAACTTAAAGATCCCAATTAAAAGGAAAATTCCAAGAAGCGATAAACTTGGAGGAAAACAAAAATTTCATTACAGAAAGTGGTGGGGGGTACAAATAACCGGCACCTCCTAAGCCTGGATAAGGAAAAAATGAGGAAAATGAGAACTAAGCCTAGGCCCTGTCCCCAGCATTACGGTTTTCACCATCTCTGCCCTGTCATCCCTGTCTTCGCCGTCAACTTTGATGACGTCCTTCTACTGGGGCTGCTATGCCTTGCCCTGCTTTGGCTCAACAATGAGCGACCTTCAAAGTCCATTACCTTGGGATGCTTCTTAATAAGGTAATCCCAAAGGTCGATCATCCCAAAGTAGTAGTAGTCAACGTACTCTAGGGACGCCTTGAGCTCCTCCATGGACTGGGCGAGATAGCCAGCTAGTTCCTTAAGGAGTCATTGATGCTCAGCTTGCAGGGCCCGTAGCTGCTCTCTAAGGCGGTTGGCCTCTCCCAATACTAGCTGGCCTCATTCTTCGCTCCTTAGGCCACCTCACTTGCCGACTCCATCACTGCCTTAGCCTGCTTGGCCACTTCCTTTGCCTTCCTGGCCTCGTCCTTGGCTTGGGAAAGAACCTCCTTGATTTGTTTCTTGGCACCGAGCTCCTTCCCGACCTCGTCCTTTTTAAGGGCAGACTTTTTGTGCCTCACCTTCTCCAAGTTAAGCTCCTTCCGCCCAGCCATGTAAGCCAGGTCTAAGAACATGCATGCCTGAGAAGATGGAGGTTAGAATGCAAAAAATGTTATGTCAAATGGAGCTCGGTACAAGGTTTTTTAGCTCACCTTGGCAGTAGAGTGGAATGCTGCGCTTGACAGGCCTTCGAAGTCCTCTCTTTAGAGGTTCTCCAAGAATGAATCTTCGGGAACAGCTTCCCCAAGGTGGTCGAGGCTATAGCGGCGGTAATTTAGTTGCCTCCTCGGAGGATCTCTCGAGGAAGGTGCCATGGTGGTGGTGACGGTGGGAGGTTAGGCCTGGCTTGATGAAGTCCCCATTCTCGTCTACAGAGGTAGGGGAACAGCTTGGACTATCTAGGGTGGTTGCTCGGTCTATGATGGGCGCTTGGACCTTGACGGCTGCTTTGGTCTTGTAGTCCTCTTCCGTTTGGATCCGACCACTGCCTTCCTCTTGGAATGGCAAAGGTGCTCCATGAAAGCTCACCTTTCTTCTTGGGTGGTCGACCGAGAAGACACATCTATAGTAAGAAGCAAGAAAATCTCTCATGTCAAGGCAAGCTCGGCAAAACAAAAAAAAAAAGAAGAAAACTTAGAGCTCACCTCTAATCTGAAGCTGGCCCGACAGGTGCAGGAACTAATCATGTCCATGAGGCCCTCGTTTGCTATGGGTGGCCCTGCATCGAAGGAGCCACTTGATGAGTCTTCGGTACTGGACGATGATGGCTCCCTCATCGGCCAACCAGATATGGAGGC
Source organism: Artocarpus heterophyllus (assembly GCA_025403435.1). Taxonomy (NCBI): domain Eukaryota; kingdom Viridiplantae; phylum Streptophyta; class Magnoliopsida; order Rosales; family Moraceae; genus Artocarpus; species Artocarpus heterophyllus. Next base: position 6,764,925 of record CM046339.1, on the reverse strand, counting down.
GCGTGGCCCTAGGATGTCGGTAGCGCTCAGCCTTGCCACCATCACTTGCCTGGTCGGTCGGGCAGGTTGAATGTTAATAGTGGATTGGTTTAGTTGGACTCCCCAAACCAGCCATAATGGGAAAGGGTGTCTTTCTCAAGTAGAAACGACTGCTGCCTTGTGGACTCTAGCTTGGTGAACAGGTCTTCTACTATCCTAATGATGTGGCTTGGCACCCATGGCCTCTTGGACCACACACGCCCCTACAAAAATGTCCTTGGAACATGTTGGTCCTCTGGGATAGCCTCATCGGCCCGGGCAAGGTAATTTCCCCCGACGTAGAATCACTTAAACTTTCAAAGCTTGTCCTAGTCGTGGTTGCCCAGGATGAAATCCTTTCTGAAGCCAGTAACATAGTACCGGTCGGACTGCTGAGGAAGCTTTTTCATTTTGTACAACTATTTAAAGGCCTCCCACGACATCTTAGTAGCCTAGTGGTACCTCTACAACATATACATCCCGATCAATAACTTGTAACTGTTTGGATTGAGCTAGGTAGGATAGACATTCAGGTCATTCAGTGCCTAGAGGAGGAAAGGGTGAAATGGCAAGTGCAGCTTGGCCTGAAGAACTCTGCATATAATGTTATGTAACCCTTGGGCAAAGTCAGGGGTGAATCGTTCTCTCCGGGAATGATGAGGAGCATGTCATCCAGGATGTCGAACTCTTGGCATAGGTCCTCGAGCTGGGATTCTGTTATCATGTTGGAGTAGGCCGTTGTTGATGTCTGACTGGGCCGAGATATGCAATAAGCAGTCACTCCCCAGACTCAGGTAATTATGACTCTCTCGGCCTCATCCTCAATGGTGCTCTCCTCGGGCTCTGCCTCCTCGGCTGCTTGCTCCTCATCAGAGATCTCAATAGTTACCTAACCCATGACCTAGACCGAGGCCTCGGTATCTCAACCAGAGGTACTCGGCACATCAGTGGCTGCCTCTAGCTCTGCACGCTCCTAGGCAGTAACTCAGGATGTGCCAGAGGTAGTAACTTGAGACATACCAGTAGCAGCTACCCTGATGCAGGGATCCTTGCCCCTATACAGTCTCACCGGGAGCCCCTCGTCTAGCAAGTCAAGGAATTCTTGCTGGGTACGTCCTAGCATTGACCCATAGAATTACCGGTGACAATCCTTCTATGTCAACCTTCACAGAGGTCTACTACTTGGTCTCGACACTGTTGTTTGACCAGGAGATATTTACATTCAGTGAGTTAGAATGGTCACTCATGTTGTCGCATACTTTTTGGGAAGTTACCTGATCGAGTTGTGGAAGCTCAGGAAAATGAAAATCTTCTAGTTGATAACTACAGCTTGGCAGCTTGAACTCGGGAGTGGCCTTGATTGCATGTGAAAATGATAGAGAGTAAAGCCCTATTTATAGCCACCTTTGGTGTGAAACTCGAGCACAAAAAATGAAGAGGCGCGATGATTACGCTTGTCAAGGAAACACCCAGTTGCCTTTGGACACGTGTCCTTTTGAGCTTGATCGTGTGACCTTCTATCTTTTGTTGGCTCGGGACACCGCTTAGGCTTCATCCTAAGCTGATCTCACCTTCTCGGCATAGTCCACCCGACCAAGCATTGACTAGGTGAACTAGGGGGCTGCTATAGGGGTGAGCTCAGTGCCACCACCGAGGAGCCTCACTTTAGGTGGTCAACAAAATAGCTCGGCAGGAGCCACTGGGGGTAAATATCCAATCCCAATGAGCTTGAACCACTTGGCTGAGGTGCTTTTTAGGGCCTTCTAGGCCATACCACAACTGGCTACCTCCTCGAGTCAAACACCAGCTTGAGTCGGATTCCTTTCACTCACAAGTAGGTTGCTACTTGCCATCACTGGCCAATGAATGGCGGACAACTCACCATCGGATGGGAAACAATCCACCCACGGAGGGCACGACACTTGTCTTCTGCCTTCTAACATGCCTTGATGTGAGACACGAGTCGTGGGTAAAACCCACCTAACACCTGGTTCAAGTAGCAACCTATAAATAGAGTGCATTTATTGCATTCAAGCAAGGATGCTCCTTCCTACCTAACTAGCTCCCCTTTCCTACCGAGCAACACCTGCCTTGAGCATCAGAGAGCCCTTGTTTATTAAACTACCCCGCTTCTTTCTTACCTCCGAAGCGTCCCTCATCTCGTTGTAGGTCCACCCGAACAGGCAGGGAAGAGCTGTCCACCGTATGCAACCGCACATGGTGTTGATCCACCACAATACTACTGTAAGCATCAACATATGATGTGAAAGACATGATTCTAAAGGTAATCGTCTAAATCATAAGATCTGTAATCGAGAGAATAAAGTTGGACACTTTGTTTATACTAAGATTGTTATGTTGTCTATATCCCTAATAGGAGATGGCTTATCTTAGCCATCAAAGTTGGACTTCATGAGTAGAAACATTGGTGTATTGGCATAGGTGACAATGTATTGGATCGGGACATAAAATGGAATTAATTTGGAATAATAATTCCATCTGTGCAAATCAATTCACTTTAGACAATCATAGGTGTTGTATCTTAATCCTGAAAAGACTAATGAGCCCATTATCTTGACTTATATCTTTTGATGTACCAAAAGGTGACATCCTGATTTTATGATGGTATGCATACTGTATGTTGGTGACAAGACCTGTTAACATAGACCTGTTAGTTTGGCCTACCGATCTAACAGTAATTTGATCATGCATTTTTGAATCGATTTTATTAGAAGTTGATCCAGATTCAAATTTTTGAGACCTTATTTGATAATGACCAACCTTGGGGATGACCTCTATAAATAGGGAGTGAGTTTTCTGAGTTTTTGAGATCAGTTGAGAAGTTAAGAATGAGTACTCTAGTATTAGATACTCTAAAACTCCCCGAGAGCTTTTGTTCATAATCATGAACCTTTGCTTTAGGTCTTCTCGATTGGTTGGAAGGAGAGTCACTGGGGAAGAGCTGTACGGTGTGTGCCCATACACACTTTGATTGTGGATAGAGAATAGCAAAGAAGACCAGTTGGTTGAGGCTTTTTTGGAACGTTCTTCTCTTCATAGATTGTAGGAGCTCTTTGGCATAAAAAGGTTGTAAGATCCATGATTAATTTATGTATATAGCATTTCAAACTTGTGTTCTGAAAAATACACTGATTTAAAAATTTTAAAATTCCACTGCATACTCGTTTTCTCGACAATTGGTATCAAACCCAATGTTTTCACGTAAATTTACGAGTTTGTGATTATGCTATATGCATAAATTATGTGATCTCGATCTCTCCTATGCTTGAATTTAATTTTTAGAGAGTTAGCACTTTAAGGTTTCCATACATATTTATATTTGTTGTCATGGATTATATGGTGAATGTTTATCAATTAATTATGATTAATTAAATTACTATTTAAATATTAATTAATTAATTAATTTGTGCTCGTTATGGTTCCTTAGAGGTTAGAATATGTATCTAAGTTTTTCATGTAATCAGATGGCGGTCTATCATTCCCATCTAAGAATTATTATATTATTTTATTTTAAAATTTGTAAAAATTTTAATAATTAAATAATCATTTTGAGTGAAAACGGATCAAGAAGATGGATGATAATGATTCCAAAGATATTTCCTAAGTCTCTAAATTTTTTTTTTATGATTTTTGAATTATTGAAAATAAGATTGAAAAACTGTATAAAAACTATTTTATGAAAAAACATGAATTTTGCTCGGTCGGCAGGCCAAACTCTCAAGTTTGGCAGGCCTATGGTCGAAGACCGGTAGGCCAAACCTCCAATTCGGCAGGGTGTCCACGGGGTAGGTTGTAACAAGCTTTTGTAGCAAGCCAAACTGCCAAGTTTGGCAGGCTGATGGCTAATGACCAGCAAGCCGATCACATAGATGAGAATGCCGATAGAGAGCTGTGGGTTTTCAAAAAATGTGCATTTTTTGGTGCAGTTTTGATTTTATTTTTGGGACAATTCTAAGAAACATGAAATTTTGTGATGACTGAAAAAGTAAAGTATTTGATCTATATGGGATTGAGGGCTTGAAGATGGATGCCACATGAAGACGGTTACAACTTGAAGATTCAAGGATGAAGAATCGATAATATGTTTCAATTAATCTCTTGTAATCTTTAATTTTTTTGCTCTAGGGTGGAACCATAATATTACAGTTATTTATTTTTATTTTGCTTGTAGCTTTGTATGATTTCTTTGCTTGTGTGCATTGCAATATGATTTGCCATGTATGTTGATAACATGTCATATAGAATAGGCAATGCCGCTCATTAAAAATTGTTCATGCATGTTTTTAAAATAAAATCTTGGTTTCAAAAGATTGAGTGGGAGAAAGTTTTCGAAGAGATGACCTACAGCCGCTACCATTAGTCCATAGGCAACACATGGTGGTTCCAACCCCTAGGAAAGGACTTTATCATGTATCGGGTTGGATCTCCAAAAGGATAAGATATTTTAACATGATTTATCATTACATACCCTTAGATGGTGATTACAAATCATGGGTAAAATAATTGAAATGATGATTATGCACTCAAGTTAATTTTTATTGTTAACCTCTCCTAAGAGCTCTGTTAATAAAATTAATGGCCAAAGAAAATGATTATAAATATATGCTAGATCAGATAGGTCTTGGATGGTATGTATTAATTAGAAGGGGATCCGTGTTCTTAATTGAATTTGGTAAGTCTCCCCTAGATGGCTTGTTGAATTATGAGTTAGGAATTATCATTGTAAAGTTGTGATATTTTCAAGGTTTTAACACATAAACACAATTGTTTCTTCACTTCATTGTGTGAACTTGCTAAACTGTTATGGTATGTTTGCTTATGTTTGTTATATGATTCTTTATTGCAGATTAAAATATTTAAAAATGGTTTATCTTTGATGCTCGATAAAAACCAATTAACCAATGAGAATCACAATTATTGGAAACGGAACCTAAATTTTGTCTTGGCCTTTGAGAAACTAAAATTTGTGCTGAAGACACCGTGTCCTCTTGAACCTACTGGGGAATCCACCAATGAGCAAATCCAAGCATATTATCACTAGAAAGATGCTAATGATCAGGCCTAGTGTTATGTTATGGCTAGTATGAATAACATACTATAGGTGCAACATGAAGATTATGAGACTACAAAGCAGATCTTGGATAATCTTGAAAACATGTTTGGAGGCCAAGCCATAACAAAACGGCAAGGGGTGCTTTGGAAACTTCTAAACTACAAGCAAAGAACAGGGACATCTATGAAAGAGCACATGATGTTGGTCATGGGTTACCTTGCTGAGGCTCAAGCCCATGGAGCTAACATCGATGCCGAGTCACAGATGACTACGATTTTTTAGACTCCGTCAAAGGAATTCATCTCTTTTAGAGCTTCATATAGTTTGAGCAATAGATTGGATGTGACCTTAACAGAGTTGATGAAGTAGTTACAAGAGTTTGAAAATCTGATCAGGGAAACTCTTACAGGTGTCGAGTCTAACTTAGTGGCTGCATTTGGCCCAATCCTAACCTCGGGAATGGAAGGAAGCAAAAAGCTAAGAATGGTAAATCTTCTATTCACGTAAATGGCAAGAACAAGAAGAAGAAAAAGAAGAACCCAAAGAAGCTCAAGTTCTTTTTCAATGGGAAGGTCAGACGCATCAAGATCAATTGCAAGAACTTCTTTTCCCGAGGAGGTAGATGTGATCTTTTGGTTATTGAAACTTGTTTGGTTAAGAATCCAATGCACTTAGGTCATAGATTCTAGAGCAACTAAACATGTTTGTGTTTCTTTATAGGGGTTCAAAGAAACGAGAAGTCTGCTGCATGAAGACTTCACACTTTGGATTGGAAATGGATCCTTGGTGTTGGCTGAAGCAGTGGGAGACATCCATCTTTATTTGATAATTATAGGAGTTTAGTTTTGTGATATTGTTTTTATGTTCCTAAGCTTAAAAGGAATCTAATTTCGGTAACTTGTTTATTTAAAGACTCTTATATAGTTTCTTTTAATAATAAAGTGTTGATCTCTAAAAACAAATTTTTTATCTGTGATGGATGGATGGAAAACAATCTATATTTTGTCAAACCTAAGATAGACTTACTACTTAACACCGAGGTTAATGATAATAACTCTAAAAGATTTAAGACTTCTCAGTCTAATAAGACCTATCTTTGACATTTATGATTAGGTCATATTAGCCTTAATAGGATTCAAAGGTTAGTAAAGGATGGACATTTAAGTCATTTAAAGGTAGAATCTATACCACAAGGTGAATCTTGTTTATAGGACAAAATGACCAAAAGACCTTTTTGGGCCTAAATGTAATAGGGCCGAAGGGGTTCTAGAACTTACGCATAGTGATATTTGCGGTCCCATGAACATCCCGGCACAAGGAGGGTATGAATACTTCGTCACTTTAATTGATAATTACTCAAGGTATTGGTATATCTACCTAATGCACTATAAAAGTGAAACTTTTGACAAATTCAAGGAGTTTCGGGTTGAAGTGGAAAAGCAATTAGGTAAACCCATAAAGGCACTTTGATTCGATCAAGATCGTGAATATCTCTCCAATGAGATCATGGAACACTTATTAGAGGGTGGGATTTTATCCCATTTGATTGCACCAGGCATTTTGTAGTAGAATGGCATAGATGAGAGAAGGAATAGGACTTTGTTGGACATGGTAAGGTCTATAATGAGATATTCATCATTGCCTTTATCATTTTAGAGATATGCACTATAAACCGCATGTTATCTTTTGAACATTGTGCCTTTAAAACCAATTCCTAAAACTCCTCATGAGTTATAGACGGGGAAGAAGGCATTCTTAAACCATATTTGTATATGGGGATGTCTGGCTCGTGTTTTGTATAAGGAAGCGAATAAATTGGAAGCACGTTCAGAAGTTTGTGTGTTTGTAGGATATCCAAAAGGCATTATAGGGGGTTATTTCCATAAGCTAAAGGAAAATAAAGTCATGGTTTTTGCAAAAGCAACTTTTCTTGAAGAAAGTTATATGAACGACTTTAAGCCTAGAAGTAAAGTGGCACTTGAAGAGTTAGGGTGATCATTCCAAAGGTTTCGATAAAATTCAATCCAATCAATGTAGAAAAACCATCCGAACAACAACCTAAGGGGCTTCATCGTAATTGGAGAATTGGGCGTCAACCCAAGACGTATATGTTTAATGGTGAGGCCTTTTTCATTGAACTGGACAGACATGACAGGGATCTTTACACTTACGAAGAGGCTATGGAGGATGTTGATTCAAAACTTTGGATAGAAGCCATGAACATTGAGAGAAGTCTATGGAGACTAATCGGGTTTAGGAATTTGTGGATCTTCATGAATGGGTAAAACCTATAGGGTGTAAGTGGATCTATAAGAGAGAGCAGATGATAAAGTCAAAACCGATAAGGCTAGACTGGTAGCTAAGGAATACACGCAAAAGAAAGGAATTGATTATGAGGAATCCTTTTCGCTTGTAGCCATGCTAAGTCTATCCACATTCTCTTGTCCATAGCGGCTGCTCTCAACTACAACCTTTGGCAAATGGATGTCAAGATGGCCTTTTTGAATGACTATCTTGATGAGTTCATATATATGGTATAGCTAGATGGATTCAAGGCTAAGGGTCAAGAGGGTAAGGTTTGTAAGCAGTTAAAGTCAATTTATGGACTTAAGTGGGCTTTCTATTCTTGGAACGTAAGATTTGATTAGGTGATCTGTTTTATGTGTATGTCCTAAGAAGTAAAAATATAATATGTTTTTAGAGACTTTTTATCAATAAAGAATTTATTTGTTATAATTTTTATACCAAATCTTGTCTTCTTTAGATAGTGGACTATCATCTACATCTAGGAGTTAATATTTAATTTTAAATTTGTAAGAATTGTATAATTAAATAATCATTCAGAGAAGATGGATATGGAAGATGGATCACTGCAAGAAATTTTAAATTAAACGACCTTTATTTAGCGACCATTTCCTAAAAACGGTCTTGGTAAGATGAGAAAAGTGCGACGAGTTACACCCGCGAAGACAAAGATTGTCATGGAAGGGGACGGGAGCTACCATGATGGTTTTTTAAAAAACCGTCGTGAAATACCGAAGCTTCCACAACTGTTTTTTGAAAAACCGTTATGGAAGCTCCTTGATTTCACGACAGTTTTTGATAAAATCTTCATGGAATATCAAGCTACCACGACGGTTTTGTGAAAAACTGTCATGGAAGCTTAGATATTTCACGACGGTTTTTTAAAAAACCGTTGTGGTAGCTAATACATTCCACGATGGTTTTTTAGCAAAACCGTCGTAGTATCCTCCTGAAAACCCCTTTCCACCTCAACATTCAGATACAATTCAAAAACTTGCTTCTCAAATACAGACATAGACCCATCCAAATCAGCTGCCGTCGTCCCTCACCGCCTCCACACTACTTAATCTCAACCCAAATTGTAAGTTTTTGTTAGAAATTAATAAATTGTTGTTGATTGTGTTGTATAATTAATCCAAAATTGATAAATTGTTGTTGATTTTATTGTTTATTCCATGAAATTTGTATTGTGGATCATGGGTATGATTTCTTTGTTTTATAATGAGTTTGTGTAACTTGTTTTATGATTAATTAATATGTATAGGTGGGTATATATATATAGATTGTGAAATTAATTTTAATTGAATATTTGCTATTTATTATTTCAATTTAGGTATTGGAAAATGGATAGGAAATGGATACAGGATTTTCGATTGTCTAGAGAATATGTGAATGGTGTGGAAGAGTTCTTGGAATTTACCAAAAGTCATGCCAATGGTGATAAAATTTGGTGTCCTTGTGTTCAATGTGGAAACCATAGATTGCATCCAATTCCAATTGTTAGAGGACATTTATTTCGAAAGGGAATTATAAGTAGTTATCAAACGTGGCATTTTCATGGCGAGTCCAATTTCAATCCAACTTTATAAGTAAAGAAAAGCAAGCTATTGTGGAGGATAATATGGATGATCAAGACAATATGGTTGACATGGTCAATGATTTAGAAGAACACTTTGTGCACTGTCTGAATTTATTTAAGACAATGATGAATGATGCAGAGACACCCGTGTATGATGGGTGTACCAATTTCACTAAATTGTCTGCTTTAGTCAGATTATGAAATTTGAAAGCGTCGAGTGGGTGGTCAACTTCTATTTTCACAAAGCTGTTGGAATTTTTGGGAAGGCCTCTACCAGAGGATAATAAATTACCAACTAGTATGTATGAGGCTAAGAAGACTTTGAGCACTTTGGAAATGGATTATGAGAAAATGATTGTGTTCTCTATAGGCATGAGTATGAGGAGGAGAATTATTGTCCAGTTTGTCAACAAGCAAGGTGGAAGAAAGGAAAGGAGCCAAAAGTCAGTAAGAATGGAGTGCCAAAAAAAGTGTTATGGTACATTCCACCAGTACCACGTTTCAGGCGTTTATTTGGAAACCCAGAACATGCCAAGAATTTGACATGGCATCATGACAAACAGGTGGATGATGATATGCTTAGATACCCAGCGGATTCACCACAATGGAAGACTTTTGAAGCCGATCATCCCAACTTTAGTGTGGATCCAAGAAACATACATTCGCTTTGTCGATGGGTGGAATGAACATATATGGTAACATGAGTAGTAGGCATAGCACTTGGCCCGTAATACTTGTTAACTATAATCTCCCTCCGAAGTTGTGCATGAAGCGAAAGTTTTTAATGTTGTCTTTATTGATTTCGGGTCCTCACCAACTAGGCAATGACATTGATGTATACTTGGCACCATTAATCGATGACCTAAGGAAGTTGCGGGAAAATGGAGTTAAAGTTGGAGATGTTTACTGAAAAGAGATGTTCACACTCCGTGGAATGTTGATATGGATAATTAACGACTTCCCCACATATGGCAATTTATCTGGTTATTCGGTGAAGAGTTCCGTTGGTTGTCCTATTTGCATGACGGAAACGTCTCACAAACGGTTGAAGAATGGAAAGAAAACCGTTTTTCTTAGTCATAGAAGATGGTTCCTAAGAGATCATCGCTACTGCAAACAAAAGAAAGCCTTTGATGGCAACAGCTAAGAAAGAGACCCCCCTCGCCCTTTGACAGGTGAACAAATATTTGAAATAGTAAAAGATATAAGAGTCGTATTCGGTAAGAGAAAGCGAGGTAAGGATGAGCCGCCAAATGATGGACCATGGAAAAAAAGATCAATCTTCTTTGATCTTCCCTACTAGAAGACAATTTTTGTTCGTCATTGCTTGAATGTTATTCATATTGAGAAAAATGTTTATGAATCCATAGTCAGCACGTTGCTTGACATTCTGGGCAAGACTAAGGATGGTGAAAAAGTTCAGTTGGATCTCATGGAAATGGAGATTAGGCCTAATTTGTTTCTTGAGAAAAGAGGGAACCATACTTCTTACCTCTGACAAAGCACACGTTATCTAGAGTGGAAAAGAGAAAGCTTTGTGATGGCTTGCTTCATTAAAAGTGCCAGACGGGTATTCTTTGAACTTCAAAAGGTTGGTGTCAGTGAAGGATTTGAAACTTATTGGCATGAAAACACACGATTGTCATGTGTTGATGCAACAATTACTACCACTTGCTTTGCGGGGAATTCTAACAAAGGATGTGAGATCTGCAATTTCCAAGTTGTGCTCGTTCTTCAATTCAATATGCTTTAAGGTCATTGATCCGCTTGGGCTAGATTCACTGCAATTGGAGTTGGTGCAAACCTTATGCATGCTTAAAAAGTATTTTCCACCGGCATTTTTTGACATCATGATTCATTTAACGGTGCACTTAGTACGTGAAGTTATGCAGACTGGTGTATTTGAGATGGATGTACTCATTTGAAAGATATATGAAGGTTTTCAAGGGCTATGTGAAGAATCGAAATAGGCTGGAGGGATGTATTGTAGAAAGTTACATAGCTAAGGAATCGGTTGAATTTTGCTCCGAGCACCTATCTAATGTGGACACAATTGCGGTGCCAAAGGCTATAAACATTGAGGCTAGGGGACTATCTACGGGCAATCCTTCATCAGTAAATCGAGAGGAGTGGGAGCAAGCTTGTCTTTAAGTCTTTGAAATTCATGCCAACAACCCATATATATCTATGCGCACCCACCATCATTGAGATGCCTCACTCTCCTCTCTAAAATCCCTCTTTCTCTCCCTAAAATTTCTCTCTCTCTCTCTAAAATCCCTCTTTCTCTCCCTCTAAAATCGTCTCCACTGTGCCGCCATCACCTCTACCGTCTCACCATCGCCTCCACCGGCCTGCCATCACCTCCACCTTTGGTAAGCTCCCCCTCCCTCTCTTTCCTCTTCCCCCTCCCTCTCTCTCTCCTCTTCCCCCTCGCCCCTAACCCCCACCCCCACCCGCCTCTCTGCCCCTCACCCCACCCCTCGCCGCTCCCCTCGCCCAACCTCCCACCCCCACTCGTCCAACCCCCCCAACCCCTCGAGCCCAGCCCCCCCACCCCCCCTTGCCCAGCCCCCCCACCCTACCTCGCCCAGCCCCCCCACCCCACCTCGTCCAGCTGCCCCACCCCCCCTCGCCTAGCCTCCCTACACCCCTGACGCCCAGCCCCCCCACCCCCTACCTGCGGGGTTCGTCCCTCACCCAACCTCCCCACCCGTGAGGCCCGTCCCTCAACCAGCCCCCCCACCCCACACCCGCCCCTCGCCCATCTATGAAATTGTATAATTGAAGTTGTAAAGATTTGCATATGTGTAACATGTCAGGACATGTGAATATGTATAATTTGTGGAATTATATATGTAATTGAAATTGTGAATTTGTGAATTTGTGTAACATGTGAAATGAAATGAATATGTGAAATTGTGTTGTTGAAATTGTAAACTTGTGAATAAGTCAAATTATGTCAGTATATGTAAAGTTGTGCATATGTGCAATATGTGAGGTTATGTAAATATGTGTAATATGTGAAATTATGTGAATATGTGCAATTTGTGAAATTATATATGTAATTGAAATTCTAAATTTGTGAATATGTGTAATATGTGAAATTAAATGAATATGTGAAATTGTGTAAAAATGTAAGAAGTGGAATATGTGAAGATGTAAATATGTGTAGTTTGTGATTTAATATTAGTATGTATGTGTTAGTTTTTGAGTACTTTGCACAGGTACAATGTCTCACCCCATCGATGGTGACTAGTATGAAGGCTGCACTCCATCTTCATCGCAATATAGCAAGGGAAACCAATGCAGTAAGCCACGAAGGCGATTCGAATTTGATCCAAAAGTAGACTTTGAGTGGAAAGGGTACATTAATGAAAAAAATTCATCGGATGAGAAAGAAAAGTTTAAGAATTGAAGTGACTTTTGATTCAAAAGGCCAATCGGAAGGTGTACCCAGCCATGAATTAAGCAGTTGGATCAAAGTCCTCAGTCGAGAGCACATTTTGATATGGACAAAAGATTGGAGGTCTAAGGATTTAGATAAAGTAACAGATGTGATTTGGAGAGAGATATACACAGCTTTCACGGTTGAGGATTGGTATAGGAAAAGGGCTTTGAAGGTTTGTGGCGAATTAGCAAAGGGGTTCAGATCTGACCTCTACGTTACCTTCGTACAACCATACCTTTCCATTCCGGAGGAGGATGAAAATGTATATAAACGGCCTCCTACGGTAGTACACTACTACCCCTCCATAAATGATGATGATTGGGAAGCTTTTGTGAGGTATCGACGTTCCACTGAATTCCAACTGCTATCATTAAACGCAAGAAAAATAAGAGCAAAAAAAGAATACTGCTCTATGGTTAGCCGAGTTAGATATAGAGAGCTCGAGCAATCCTTTGTACGTTAATATTTTACTCATATTACATATATCAATCTTTCTATCATTACTATGTTACTAACATAGCATAACACAGTTTGCAAAAACAGGCGTGCTACCAACACGAGAGGAGTTGTGGGTCAAATCCTGTCAAGGTCCAGATGGCCAGTTCAAAAATTCAAAAGTAGCAGAAATTAGGAACTTGATTGTAAGTTTACTAACCACAAACAATTAATTTGTAATTTAATACCAGATGAAGGATTGCTTGAATAACATGGTTGTGTTGTTTTATAGGATGAATCCACAATGCAACAAAGTCAAGGGAGCTTCCAATCGGTCGGTAATGATGACATTTTGACGAAGGCACTAGGGAAACCTGAACATTCAGGACGTGTTCGTGGTGAATCAAAGTATGTGAAGCAGTCTCAATACTTCGACCTCCAATTAGGTACTTCAAAATTGAATTCCCAAATGTCAAAGATGCAGATGGAGATTGCAGAATTGCGGGGTCTTATGACGGAGCTCATTTCCCAAGGATGTGCCAAGTCGACGGATGATAGCATCTCATAACGCAATAGCGTCAGAGCTAGTTGTAACCCTCCCAATAATGTAGTAGAAGCTCGAGAAGCTACAAAAGTCCAATTGTCACCTCGTCGTCAAGAGCCTGAATAATGTAGGCTCTTCATTGAGGATAGAGTTAATGGTGGGTGTGTACTTGTTACGCTTAGGAAGTTGTGGATGGAGAGTCTTTCAACTGATACAGTTCATGGACGACTATTAGGGGAAGAGAACGTGCACGTTAGCATCACTACCATAAGAGTTAGAATAGCTAAATTGCCTGTTCTAACACTTGAAGCAACAACTGTGGGTGAAGCAGCCGAAAACTTCATCGCATGGCCGAAGAGGTTAGTTGAAGTCATCGCATTGACAAAGACGAGTCGAGCGCCTAGCCATGTTTCATAAGATCTAAGCGCAAAGAAATGCCAAAAAAAGAAAAGCTCTACAAAAGCAAGAGAATCACAACCTGAGGTAGAACAAGAATAAGAAAAAACCATTACTAATGAGCAACTGCAAGCATTTAACTTCGCTTCAGTACCAAAAGAATTTATGCAGTTGGCTCTATATGCACATTCTTTCATGCGCGATGGGTCGATGATTCAGCGCCCGATACCGGCAAATGTCACTGGCAATGAATTGCCTATCTATGTGGGATATGAAGACGTTTACTACTTTATCAACTTTGATAAAATTGAGGCAAACTGTATCCTGGTATACCTCAAGTAATAACTCTATCCTTATTTCATATTTTTAAAACATATGTAGAGTTGTAAGGTGCTTTTAAATAATTGACTGTATTTTTTTCTATTGTAGTTTTTTGGCAAAATATGGTGAACTTCAAGGCTTGGCACAAAATTTTAGCTTCATATCTCCGACCATTGTTTCAAGTGCTGCAAGAGACCTACAGAGTGATCGTAGAGAGCGTGCCACATCACTCATCGACCTATTAGCTCAAGCACCGAGCGGGAAATTATTCTTCCTGCCATACAATGTTGGAGAACATTGGATGTTGGGACTTATTTCGCCATGGGAGGACCAAATATATTGGTTGACCCCCTCGGACACCCACCACATGAGTATTTTGTATCAGTCACGAGATTGTAAGTATTAATATTCTCTTATAAATTTAAATTAAATGTTTTTAGTCCCACATATTTGTATCATCTATTAATTCATTTAAACATGACACATTGTTAAGACACTTAACGATTGGAAGCTTCAAGCGGGAAGCGGTATCACTTAACAGTTTCATGAAAAACTATTGTGGAAACCCAAGGATTCCATGATGGTTTCGTGAAAAATTGCCATGGAATCCTTTAGTTTCCACGACGGTTTCATGAAAAACCATCATGGAAACCTAAGGATTCCACGAAGGTTTGAAAGAAACCGTCGTGTAATCTTTAGTTTCCATGATAGTTTTTCATGAAATCGCCATGGAAAATGACCCCATTTTACCCCTCCTCATGCCAATTTTCCTATTACACAATGGCAAAAAAACCGTCATGAAAACTCCATGTTGTACCACGACTGAAGTTTTCACGACGGTTTTTTGATCGTCGTGAAATTTTTCCACAACAGTTTATAATCGTCGTGCAATCCACAGTTTGTAGTAGTGGATCTAGAAGATGGATGATAGTGTTCCCAAGTATTTCTTGAGTCTCTAATTTTATGTTTTTGAATTGTTGAAAATAAAATTGATAAATTGCATTAGAAACGGTATTTTCTAAAAAGCGTGATTTTTGCTTGGTCGGCATGCCGAACCCTCTAGTTCGGTAGGCTGATGGTCACAGAATCGACAGTCCGTTAGCGAGGCAAAAATCAGGTGGTTCTAGTGACATGCCAAACTCCAGGTTTGGTAGGCCGATCTGTCATGACTGATAGGCCGATTTTCAAGATTGGCAGGTCAATGGGTCATGACTCGTAGGATGATCACATAGATCAGATTGCTGGCAGAGAGTTGAAAATTTTTCCAAAAAAGGTGCTGTTTTTTATGCAGTTTTAATTTTAGTTTTGGGACAATTTTGAAAAACATTAAAATTTAGATATGATTGGAAATATGAAGTATTCAATCTATGCTAGATTGAAGACTTAAAGATAGACATTACATGAAAAAGGATACAGCTTGAGGATTTAAGGGTGAAGAATCGATAATATGTTTCGATTATTCTCTTGTAATCTTTATTTTCTATTCTCTAGGGTAGAACCATAATATTACGGTTATTTATTATTATTTTGCTTGTAGCTTTGCTTGATTTCTTTGCTTGTTTGCATTATAATATGTTTATCATACATATTGATAACATGCCCTATACATAGGGAATGCCGCTCAATTAAAAATTGTTCGTGCATGTTTTTAAAATAAAACCTTGATTTCAAAAGATTGAGTGGGAGATATAACACTCGTCATTTTTCATGTAATGGTTAATGATAGATTTATTACGACGTTAAGTAATTTCATTATGATAATCTTACTGACCATTTTATTTTGAGTACGATGACAGGTGGCAGTCACGTGCAATTGATGTGCTTATGATCTTCATGTCAAAAGTAATGATAACCTTAAAGTATTTATTATTTTTTTAAGAGTTTCAACTTGCTCTAAATTTATAATCTTTATAATGCTCTAGAGTTATGGATACCCCAAAGTTAAATTCTTGATGATGACATGAATGCTGTTGTATATTTTCTTATTTTTATAATATTAATGATGTCATGATAATTACACGTGTAATAATATTTTTGGGTCAGAGAATAAATATTATTGTCGTGTATAAACAGTTATATATTTTCATTATATCACATTATATTAATTATATTTTAATGTATTTATAAAATAATATAATATATTATATTATATGTAACCCTTAACGTTTATATTATATTATAATATATTATATATACAACTACATGTTAATATTATTACTTATATTATAATATGTTTATATTATATATTATATATTATATTATATTATATTATGTTATGTTGTATGTATAAACGGCAATTGCCGTGTAAAGGAAAAAAATAAAAAAAAAGAGAAACAGCAGTAGCCATGAGAAAAGAAAAGAAAAGAAAAAAAGGAAACTGAATTAGATTAGGATTAGGGTTTTAGTCTCCATATAAAATCTATATGAAGGCCTCTTGTTAGTAACCATAGACTCACACTTCATTCCTTTCTTATTAATTGGTTTCATGCTTGGTTTTCTTTAGCTTTATCAAGATTTCTAATCTTCCTAATTCATTCATCTTGGTAAGTGTATCAATTATTTAAGATGTTTGTTTGATATTTTGGTGTATTGTGTTAGTCTTAGAATTATTACTATCATCACATGGATTCTTTTATTGTATGTATTTCATATCAATTGGTGATTAAAAAGAGTTGATGATTTGGTTATTTTGATTAACTTCTTATTAAACCCTAGATCAGAGATATCATAGATTTTTCATATTTTGTTATGTAGATCTTTATGGGTTTATTTTATTATCAATTACTAACATGTTAATTATGTGTTTACAATTTTAATTGAGGTTTTATTGGGTTATCAATTGGTATTGAATTTTTTTGATGCCTTATGTCTGCTTTTCATGCAAACACCTAATAGCCTCATATTTTAGTGATTTTCGATTCTGTATTGCTCTGTTTATATTTTTCTTATATTTTTCTCAAATAATAGACATCTTAAGCTTTCTTTTGGCTTTTGAATTGCTAAATCAGAGTTTTCATTAAATAGTTATGATTTTTTGAAATTGACCTTAAAAGCTGTGCAGTTTTACACGAACCAAAAATTTAGACTGAATTTCGAAGACTTTTGTTTCATGTAAATTATTGACAAAATATGTGTGTAATGTATCAAATTCTTTGTTTCTGAGTCTAGTTTCTAAAGCCATTGGCTTTAATAATTTGGTATTAAGATCAAATTATTATAAATTTTTAAGTGAATAAAGGTCATTTTGCCTACTTTTGGGAATTATGCCCTAAATTCATAAATTGGGATTTTGTGTTTCTTGATGTTATTGCATGACAAAGTGATGTTCAATGATAGTATGAGATGTTTATAGGTTGTCATAAAAATTTTAGGGTAAAAAAATTTTGTTTTAATTATTTGAGTATGATGAACATGTGTTGCTCACTGCCCTATGTGTTTAAGGTTTATTTTGTCTTTGAATTCTAATGTATATTTTGAATTTTTGAATATTTATTTGAAGTTAATTTTCAGATATGTTATAGTTTTAGGTGTCTATTACATGTAGGATTTTTGTGAAATTATTTTGTGAAATAGATATTTTGTTATATGAATGTTAGATAGGATTGTTCACTGCCTAGCCATTGCTTGCAGATTTTATGCTATGAAGTGTTGACTTATTTTGGTTACAAATGGAATTTTTATGACCATCAAAAAATCTTGATATTATGTTTATATGTTAGCTTTGTCCCTTTAGAGTCTCATACTTTAATTGTGTGTGAATTGTGAGTTATTGAATTATGAATACATAAGGGTCAGCCAGGTATTAGTATTGCAATTTTTGCATGAATATTTATAAGTTAGTAAACTATATGTGTGTTTTTGTAATTCTTGAGATAGAAGTATGAATAATGTCATATGGTTTTGGATGATTTCATAAGAATGAAATTTATTTTATTTGTATATGGATGTATGACATGAACGCACCAAGAAGTGAGTACATCGAGATCGCGGCGACATCATCGAAGATGAGGTTTAAGTAAGTAAGTCAAGTAAGTACATTCTCACCTACAACATGATAAAAGTTCATGAAAAAATTATGAGAATATGTTTTATGATAATTTTTAAGTTTGTTTTACATGTTGTTTTCTCATGAAAACTCTTGTTGCAACAAGAAAGTTTAACGAATATTTCAATAATGAGGTATGTTAAAAGAATATCTATATATATGTATCACTTAATTAACACCATATGTTTATGTTTATGTTTATTATGTCCCCCAAGGTAGACTTGTCATGTTTGGTTTGGGATTAGCTACCCCTCTCCTCTCATGACGGCTCGCATATAATGATGATGATGATGGTGCAACACTTGGGCCCCAACAATAAAATGAATGAAGTTTTAATGTGGATAACGTAATGAAAGATATGTTCTATATGAAACTGTGCCAAGTGCAATACTACTTTTATGATGATGAATACGTTTCGTAAAGATGTTCATAAAATGTTTTATGTTGTGAGATAGGAAAGTGTACTTGCTAAGCTTTTGCTTACTTAGTTTATAATCATGTTGCGGATAAAGGTAAAAGGACCATGGAATAGGTGGAGGGTGAGGACGGGTGTGTGGGCTATGAACGATGGATTAGAAACGGAAGAACGCCAAGAAAGAATAATTTTTTTTTTGAACTATGTTTTATTTCTTTAAATGCTTAATTTTCCATGTTTTATTTCTTTAAATGCTTAATTTTCCACACTATTAAGTAAAAAGACTTGTTTTACATTTATTTTGATTTTGTAGAAGTTTGGTCTATCGAACTGTTTAAACAGATTTAAAAGTTTGTTTTGAAATTGTATTTGAATTATGGTTTTGTTAATTTGGCATTGATAAACTAAAAAAAAAGGATTTGAAATATTGGGAATATTTCAAAAAAAATTTGTATGCATGGATCCTAGGATATCTTTATCAAATTGTGTTTAAATTTAAATGGTTTATCTTAAAAATAATGATGACAAGGATGAAAGTAACAATTATTGTGACGTCCATACGGAGGCGTTACAGCTATGGTATTAGAATGGGTTTCCATTTCCAATACACACCACCACATGTCAGTCCAAGTCCTCCAAGTAAGTGTATTTTTAAGTTAATTGTATGAATGTAAGTTTGATGATAAGTATAAGATTTAGTTGTTTAATGATAAATGCCCTAGTGTATAATTTAGTAGTGAAATCTTGTCTCATTCCCACAATTAGAGGTTCCTTCCTAAGTTTGTGATTCTTTTAGAAAGAACTCAAAACCAATGATCATGGTTAGATTAAATATATGGTTGAATTTGACTCAAGAAACAAAACAATATGAAGGAACAGAATGTGGAAAGAAAGTATTGAACTTCCTTTATGGAGAATAAGTTTCTAATGATAAGTTAATGGAAATTAGGATATAGAATGACCTAAATGAATTTGCATGACTATGAAGATTTCAAAGTCTTCTATCATGTAAGCAATAATGTGACATAAAAGGCTAGAGTTGTCGATATAAAGAGCAAATATGCCTATGATAAATTCTTGGTGATGCAACCCATATAATTATCATAAGTGGGCTACATTAATGTGGAATATGAAGTGCTGGAAGGAGATACTAATTTCTGAGGTAATACGAAAGAGCTTAGGAATCTAGTGATATGGCGTCCAACATAGTTTAAGTGATGATCTTTTGGGTCAACTAGAAATATTGCTAAGTCAAGGAATTTGTAAGTTGACTTATTTAGGTTTACATATACTTTCATGTGGAAATAGTGATAGTTTTTACAACTGATACAAGATGTTTGGAAGAGTTAATTTGACAATGATTTTGAGGATATATATAGTTTGATTATAAAGGAATTCATTAATAGATGTGTTTTATAATTTGAGTGTTAAACATGAAATATGAGCATGTATTATTATTGGATGAGGTCATTGCCTGTATGTAAATTAGTGGAGTTGCTAGAGGATTTTATTGCTATTGAAAAGGAAAGAAAGGGATTCGAAATCGAAGTTACTTCATGGTTAGGAGTGGACCCATTGTATTCTAATGGAAATCAAGTTAGTCAAACAACATGTTATAGTAATCTATTATTGGATGAATGATATGCAATAATAAGTTGATGAATTTTCTTGAGGTTAGAATAGGAACCATGATGTTAATATTTGTAGGACTAAAGAATCGGGATGGTGTTGAAGAAAGTATTATGATGAAAAAAGAGTAAGGACAGTGGAATGATATGAAAGTAGAAAGAAATAAGGAATCTATGAGATAGGGATTCACTACGACTGCACACTTCGGGAAATGATGATGTGTACGCATTAATTGCATACAATTCCTTTACAAATTACTGAAAGAGAACTCTTTGTCAATCATATTGTAATCGACATATATAACTATGATATGGTTCTCAAGATGAATTTCCTAAGTAAGTATAATGTTTTATTGAACGCCAAAGACGAAAGATGATTCTTCATCCGAAAGGTGAATTTTCATCTGAAAAGTGAAGAAAGATTCAGATTCGTGGGAGAGTCAAGAAGACGCTAAATATGTTTTTATAAGCCGTGAAGGCAAGAAAGCTATTAGCAAGTGGCTGTATGAGTTATTCAATGAACACCATAGATAAAAGTCAAGAAGAAAGACAAAGATTGAAGATGTTCTAGAGGTTCAAGAATTTCCAAAAGTAATTTCCAAATGACCTGCCAAGCTTACCTCCTGATAAAGAAATTGAATTTGAGATCGAGCTCGCTCTAAGCACTGATCCAATTTCCAAGGGGCCGCATAGAATGGGTCCAATTGACATTAAAGAGTTACACTCCCAACTAAAGGAACTTCTTGATAAAGGTATCATCTAACCTAGTCACTCACTATGGGGAGCACCAGTTCTATTTGTGAAGAGGAAGGATAGTTCCATGAGATTATGCATCCACTATCGGGAGTTGAGTAACGTGACGATCAAGAATAAGTACCCATTGCTCAAATTGATGATTTGTTCGAACAACTCAAAGGCGTGTTTGTATACTCGAAGATAGATTTACGGTCCGGATATCATCAGTCAAAGATAATGGAAGGAGACATTTTTAAGACAACCCTTTAGATCGAGATATGGTAATAAATTTGTGGTTATACCTTTTGTTTAACAAATGCACCAACAACCTTTATGGACCTAATGAACCGAGTATTCAAAGTTATCTTGAAAAATTTGTAATAGTGTTTATCGATGATATTTTGATGTATTCGAAGAGTCGGGAAGAGTATGCTAAGCACTTGAGTATTATGCTAGAGACCCTGAAGAGACATAAGATGTATGCAAGGTTTACTAAGTGTGAGTTTTGGCTCAATAACATATCTTTCTTGGCTTATATGCTTCAAAGGATGGAATAATGGTGGATCATTTTATAGTCGAAGCTGTTTTAAATTAGAAGCAACTAAAGAATGCAAGTAAGATAAGAAGTTTCTTAGAATTAGTTAGTTATTATCAGAAGTTGCAGAGGATTTCTCTAGGATAGCGACACCCCTCACAAACCTATCGTGCAAAGGAAAGAGTTGAAGAGGTAGATGTATGCGAAAAGGACTTTCAAGAATTGAAGAAAAAGTTGACTATAATTCCAGTCTTGGTTACTTCAAAAGGGAATGATGGATTCGTGACTTACAGTGATGCTTCTATGATGGACCTTGGCATTGTATTCATGCAAAATGATAGAGTGATCACTTATGGCCCAAGACAACTAAAGGATTACGAGATGAACTATCCCACTCATGGCCTCGACTTGACAGCTATGGTTTTTGCGATAAAGATCTGAAGGCATTATTTTATGGAGTCCAATGTAAGACCTTCACCGATTATCAAAGTTTAAAGTATATCTACACCCAGAAGGACCGAATGTAAGGCAGCAAAGATGGTTAGAACTAGTAAAGTAGTTTAATTGTGAAATCTTGTATCATCCAAGAAAGACGAATTGGATAGTTGATGCTTTAAGTAGGAAGACTATTGTAGCATTGATGCCACTGCAAACGAGGTCCCAACCTCTAAGGAAGGAAATTATGGTCTTTGATTTAGAACTCATGATAGGACAACTCTAGGCATTGACTGATGAGATTCAAAGTAATCAAAACAAAGACGCCAGTCTAGCAATGATCAAGCGAGAAATAAAGGAAGGATGATGTGAGGAAATTTGAGTTACTGACGATGGAACGTTATGTCTCAAAGATTTCTTACTTGTTTTCAATGTTAATGGTTTAAGGAAAGGATATAGATTTATGATACTCACTCATTCAATTCAACCAAGTGTGACAAAGATGTACAACGAGTTAAGGATAAGTTTCTAGTGGTTTAGAGTGAAGTGTGATGTTGCAAGGTATGTAAAGAACTATTTGACATGCTAGCAAGTTAAAGCTAAACACAAACTGCCTGGTAGGGAATTGTAGTCAATATAGACATCGAAATGGAAATAGAAAGAAATTTCAATGGATTTCATCACAAGATTGCTAAGAACTACGAATGGATTTGACACTATTTGGGTAGTTATTGATCAACCGACAAAGACAGCACACCTCATTCCCATCAAAGTCAATCACTCCGTGAAGCAGGTAGCGGAACTTTATGTTAAAGAAATAGTGAGAATTCATGGAATTTCTAAGCCTATCATTTATGATCATGACGACAGGTTCACGTCCAAATTTTAGAAAACTATACAAACTACAACAGGAGCTAGGTTACACTTAAGCCTCCTTTTTCACCCTTAAGCTGATGGCCAAGCCAAGAAGATGAATTTGAGTTTAGATGATATGCTTCGTGCTTGTACCCTTAGTGACAAGACTAGATAGTGTAAAATGTTTCTATTAGCAAAATTCGCTTATAACAACGGCTATCAGGCGATGATAGGAATGACACCTTATGAGGCTTTATATGGATAGAAATATAGATTGCCTTTATGTTGGCACGAAGATGGTGAAAAGAAAAAATAGATAGTGATGATAATGAAAAGATTGATTTTGTTAACGAGACTTCTAAGATGATAAAGTTGATATGAAAGAGAATAGAGACCATTCAAAGTCGTCAGAAGTGCTATGTTGATGAAAGAAGAAAACCCTTGAAATTCGTTGTAGGCAATGTTGTATTCTTAAAAGTTGCACCAATGAAGGAAGATATGAGAATCGAAAAGAAAGGCAAACTGAACTAAGGTTATTGGATTTTGTGAAATTGTGAAGCGGATAGGGAAGGTAACTTATCAATGGAGTTTACTATCAAAGATGTCATCCACTCACGATGCATTTTAAGTTTCAACGTTTAAAAAGTATGCCTCAGACCCTATGTACGTGATAAAGCCACAGATGATTGAAATACAAGAAGAACTCAGTTATAAAGAAAAGCCAGTTGGGATTTTTGATCTAAAGACTAAAATCTTAAGGAATAAAGAAATTTCCTTGGTCAAAGTTTTGGCGAAATCACAAGGTCGAAGAAGCTATATGGGAACGTGAAGATGAAATGAGACCCAAGTATTAGCAACTATTCTGAGTTTCGAGGATGAAACTCCTATAAGGTGGGGGGAATTATAACACCTGTCATTTTTCATGTAACAGTTAATGATAGATATATAACGACGTTAGGTAATTTCTTTATGATATAATGTTACTGACCATTCTATTTTAAGTATGATAACAGTTGACGGTCACATGGAATTGATATGCTTAGGATGTTCATGTTAAAAGTGATGATAAGCTTAAAGTATTTATTCTTTTTTTTTGAGAGTTTCGACTTGCTCTAAATTTATAATCTTTACAATGCTCTAGAGTTATATATACCCTAAAGTTAAATTCTTGATGATAACATGAATGTTGTTACATATTTTTTTATTTTTATAATATTAATGATGTCATGATAATTATATGTGTAATAATATTTTTGGGTCATAGAGTAAATATTATTGTTGTGTATAAACAATTATATATTTTAATTATATTATATTATATTATATATGCAACTACACGTTAATATTATTATTTATATTATAATATGTTTATATTATATATTATATTATATCATATATATTATGTTATATGTATAAACGACAACTGCTGTGTAAAGAAAAAAAAAAGAGAAATGGCAGTAGCCGTGAGAAAAGAAAAAAGAAAAAAAAGAAACCTGAATTAAATTAAGATTAGGGTTTTAGTCTCCACATAAAATCTATATAAAGACCTCTTATTAGTAGCCCTAGACTTACACTTCATTCCTTCCTCATTAATTGGTTTCATGCTTGGTTTTTTTTGGCTTTATCAAGATTTCTAATATTCATAATTTCATTCATCTTGGTAAATGTATCAATTATTTAACATGTTTGTTTGATGTTTTAGTGTATTGTGTTAGTCTTAGAATTATTACTATCATCACATGGTTTCTTTTATTGTACATATTTCATGTCAATTGGTGATTAAAAAGAGTTGATGATTTGGTTGTTTTAATTAACTTCTTATTAAACCCTAGACTAGAGATATCATAGATTTTCATATTTGTTATGTAGATCTTTATGGGTATATTTTATTATCAATTAGTAACATGTTAATTATGTGTTTACAATTTTAATTGATGTTTTATTGGGTTATGAATTGGTATTGAATTTTTTTGATGCCTTATGCCTACTTTTCATACAAACACCCAACAGCCTCATATTCCAGTGATTTTCGACTCTGTATTTCTTTGTTTATATTTTTCTTATATTTTTCTCAAACAATAGACATCTTAAGCTTTCTTTTGGCTTTTGAATCGCTTGAATCAGAGTTTTCATTAAATAGTTATGATTTTTTGAAGTTGACCCTAAAAGCTGTGCAGTTTTACATGGATCCGAAATTTAGATTGAATTTCGAGGACTTTTTCTTCATGTAAATTATTGTCAAAATATGTGTATAATATATCAAATTCTTTGTTTCTGAGTCTAGTTTCTAATGTCACTGGTGAGTTTTAATGTTTGTCATTCAAAAATTAAATAAATAATCATGATTTATAATCCTAAAAATTTCTTATTCTAAATAGTAACTTTGATTAAAATAACTTGCATATGCCTATATCCTTGTGCTCTCTCACCTCCTCTTTGCTTTCTTGCCTTTGGCCTCTACATAATGACTCTGATGTCTCTTTGTCACTTTGTTTACTTTTAATCCATAAGTGTGACTAATTGAGTATATCACTTTTCTTTATAATCTTTAAGACGTACTGTAACACTCCGAAATTAATTTAATGATATTAGAGTGTAAAAATGGTGGATTAGTATGCCATAATTAATATTTTAAACTTAATTTGATCATTTGGTGAAATTTTAAATTTAAAGTTATTTTTATCATTTTAGTAGATTCTAATTATTTCTAATTGTTTTAAATTGTTATTTTGAATTTTTAAAACAAAAACAATTTGTCATATACCAAACATGTCCCATTTGAAAATAGTGTGCTGCACGCGGTTTTCTTGCAACAAAATTGTCCCTCTTCCTCTATTTATTTTTCCCATTCTCCTCCACTCTCGTTCACTCTCACCCTCACTCTCTCTCTCTCACCCAACTGTCTCTTTCTCTCTCTCTCGGTCTCTCTCTCTCCTTTTCTCTCATTTTTCTCTCAAAATTTTAATTCTCATCAAGCTCAAGCTTCAGGTTTTGGTGGATTGGAGGCTCGGGAGCATGATTGACCAACCAAAAACGTGATTTGAAGCTTGCATTTGAGGTTAGTTTTGAAATTTCTAAACTTTTTCAAATTTTCAATTTTTCATGTATTTTTGAAATCCAAGTTTATTCGAGCTTAGAAAACCCTTGATTTTAGTTAAAGGAACTTAGAACAAATAGGATCTAAGTTTTGTTTGAAGAAAAACATATTCGAATCAAGATTTTTTATTTTTCTCCATTTTTCACCATTTTTAGATTTTCTTGGATTTTGTGTTCAAATCTTGTTTAAATGTGTTCAAAAGTGTCCTATTATGTTTTTCTATCATCAATGATTGTTTTCCATGCTTGAGAATTGAGAAAAATAGGTTGAAATCGAGATTTGGGTTTTGGCAGACCCAATACTCATGGCAAAAAATTATGGGTTTTTCCAGTTCGACTGGCCGGATTCAAAGGATCGGTAGGCTGGATTCATCCGTCCGGTAGGGCAAACCTGTAGAATGTTTAGCCGATCGAACCTGTTCTCTGGCAGGCCAAACTGTGCAGTTCGGCCGGCCAAACCAGGGTGACCGATAGGCCGACCAAATAAGGAGAAAATTTGTGATTTTCACCCGTTTTCACTGTTTTGAACCCTAATTGAAACCCCAACTTTATAAAACGATTTTAAAGATACAAATGGCACACTAGGACATCATGAAATGGCATGGCAATGTAGGAAATCTTAAATTAGATGCTAATAGACCTAGTTTTATTTAGGGTCGTTCGTGGTTCCAGGATTACAATGTGGGGCATCGGCACGAGTATCGATGTAGGACTTCTCCCCTTTCTTTGGTAACCCAGTTTCAAATGATTTTGGTATCAAAAAGGATTTTATCAAAATGTTTTAAATGATTGTTTGAAAGATGAGATTTTATCGGTTCTATTTATAAACCGTTAATTGAAGTGAACTTCATAATGAACCTCATAATGAATGTTAATGAGAACATCTTGTAAATGGACTTTGAATAATAATAGAAATGAATATAAGGGCATGATGCCATATCAGAGATTGGGTCGTGTAGTGATCGACCTTGGGGGCAGGTCCTAAAACCCAACTGGGCCACTACGGTGGTGTTATTCATATGGTTTGCCCAGGAAAAGAAATGATGATTTTTCTGGTTGACCAATAAACTGTTTTAGGTAAGAATGATTTTATTTAAATTTGTTTATTCAAGTCTTCTCTTAATGATTTCTTGAATAAGGATATTTCCTTTTAAATTACTATTTCTTAAAATATAGTCCTATTGAGCCTTTTGCTCACGTTTTATGTGTTTTCAAACTTTTCCCCCCTCTAGGTGGATTTTCGCTTAGGTTCAGGGAGGATTCTTCAGACAGGACTCAGGAGCAGTAAAAGGACTT
This sequence comes from Artocarpus heterophyllus, assembly GCA_025403435.1. Classification (NCBI taxonomy): domain Eukaryota; kingdom Viridiplantae; phylum Streptophyta; class Magnoliopsida; order Rosales; family Moraceae; genus Artocarpus; species Artocarpus heterophyllus. Next base: position 6,737,766 of record CM046339.1, on the reverse strand, counting down.
AGTAGGTTATTTGTAATCTTTAATCAAGGCACGTAACATTATTACTTTCTCTTTATTTGGACTGTAAATGTAATGTAATATTGTCTATTGATGCTTACCGTTGTCCGACGTAGGATCAACACCCACGTGCGGCTGCACACGGTCTGACCTCTTCTTAGGCTTGCCTCTGGCTGGGAGTGTGTACCTACAAGAGGAGGGATGCTTTGGAGAAAATAGTGGGGTTAGTCAATAGACAAGGGCTCTCCGATGCTCAAGGCAGGTATTGCTCGGTAGAGGTCGGCAGCTAGTTAGGTGTGAAGAAGTAGTCTCTCTCTAGAATGTCATAAATGCATCCTATTTATAGGCCACCACTTGGATCTGGTGTAAGATGGGTATTACCCATCACCCGGGTGTCACATCAAGGTGTGTCAGGCAGTAGGTAACAAGTGTCGCGCCCATCGCCCAATGGATTGGACTCTATCGGACGGCAATGCATCTGCCTTGTGTTGGCCTATAATGGCAAGTAGTAGCCTATTTGTGAGAAATGTTGGCCCGACCCGAGCTATCGTACATCCCAAGGTGGCAGCCTTCTTGGGGCGCAGCCTTGGATGCCTAAGAGGCACCTCGGAAGAAGTATAAAGCATCGGGGGCCGACAGCAAGCCTCCTGGGTGTCTACCGAGCTTATTGACTGACCACCAAAGTTAATGTCCTCGGTGGTGGCGTCGAGCTTACCCTCAACATTAGCCCCCCAGTTCACCTGGTCAGTGTCCGGCCGGGTGGACTATGCCGAGTGGGTGAGGTCGGCTCAAAGGAGGAAGATCAAACGACACTTGGAAGCGGGGTGAGGTGAAAAGATGGGCAGATCAGACGGGGGACGCGTGTCGCATCGTGGCCATCTGCACGCCTGTCAAGCGTATTAATTGCGCCTCCTGGGTTTTCGCGCTCGAGTTTCCTGCCTAAAATGGCTATAAATAAGGCCTCCCTCTTTGTAATTTGCACTTCATTTTTAGAAATTTTACACCTGAAGAGTTTTAGCTGTCGAGCTCAAGCTATATAGCCGAGGACTGTATCTCCCAAGCTATCGAGAACCCTAGCAGGTAATTTCCCTTGAGTGAAAATGAGTGATTTGTCTGATTCCCAGAACATAGAGGTTTCCTGGTCGGACAGTAGCGCGGAGAGTAGTAGCTCTTCTTCTACCCAATCCGACGCCGAAGTAGCGTCCCCAAGATGGGAGGGGGCCGCCCGGTTGGAGCAAATCCTAAGGGTCGATTCCCAGACGGTACCTGAACAGGAGTTTTTAAACATGCTGGATGGGCACAGGCTCATTAGGCCATCCAGGGAGCAAGACCCTTATGTAGGGGCGGCTACAGCGGGCTCGTCCTGAGTTCTTCCAAGGGAGAGGGCCGAGCTTCAGGCCCGCGAGGATGTTCCGAGCACATCTGGTCAGAATGCTAGGGCCCCCGCTCAAGTCGCGGGGATGATCACGGTTGACGTCTCCGATGAGGAGCATGCAGCCTAAGCGGCAGAGGCAGAGGCAGAGCAGCCGGGGATGGAGTAGGAGGTCCAGGTCACCCGCGTTCGGGGCATGACGGCATATCGGGTAAGCCGACCTAGGCAAACCTCGACGGCAGGCTATAGAAGCACCATCACGGAGTCACGGTTAGAGAACCTACGCGTCGAGTATGGCATTCCATATGATGTGATTCTCACCGTCCTCGGTGAGGGAGACTCACCTTTAGACACACCGGAGGGATTCATCATGCTCTACGCCGAGTTCTTCAGGGCTAGGCTACGTCTACCATTGCACTGCTTTCTCCGCCGGGCACTCAATGACTTCAATGTGTGCCCGGCTCAATTGAACCCGAACAACTATAGGTCGCTGATCGGGATGTACATCCTATGAAAGTACCACTGGAGTACCGAGATGCTGCTGGAGGCCTTCAAACAAGTATTCAAGATGAAAAAGCTTCCTCGGTAGTCCAACTGGTACTACTTCACCGGCTTCAGGAAGGATTTTATCCTGGGCAACCCCGACTCGGACAAGTTATGGAAGTACGAGTGGTTCTACACCGGGGGGAACTTTCTAGCTCGAGCCGGTGAAGCAGTCCCCGAGGATCAGCAAGTGCCGAGGTCGTTCGAGCAGGGGCACATTTGCACCAGGCGTCCTTGGGCACCGAGCCGCGTAATTAGGGTAGTAGACGAGCTGTTCAAGAAGCCAGAATCATCCAGACAACAGTCCTTCCTTCTGAGGAAGGACACTTTATCCAGTTATGGCTGGTTTGGGGAGTCCAGCAATCTTCCCTGAGCTGTCCGTCCTGCCTGGGGGCCGGGCAGGTTACAATTGCTCATCCGAGTGCCGCAGATGTTCTAGGGACAAGCACTTCCTAGTCCGGGTGGCCGACGAAGGAGCCTTCTACGTCCAATTCTGAGGACTCGTCCGGTGGCTCCTTCGATGCGGGGCCACCTGTAGCCGACGAAGACCTCGAGGACGTGATTAGGTTCCTATACCCGTCTCGCCCACTCCGGATCAGAGGTCAGCCTGGGACCTTATTTTTAATCACCCTTTCTTATCCTGACCTCGCTTTGACTTTGCTCTTCCTTGTGCAGAAATGACGGCACCGGCCACCCGAGCTGATAGGCGTGCCCAGATGGCAAGTTTGAGGAAGCAGAAGGGCAAGGCCATCGACACCGGGAGAAAACACAAGCGGACGCTGAGGGCTGAGCTCCCAACGCGTACTGGGCAGACCTCCACATCATTCCATGTCCCGCCACCCCTGCCGCAGCTGACCAGGGCCTCGCCAGAGGTCACCCTAGCAAACGAGGCCGCCAGAGGCACGTCCGAGGACTTGCAGAGAAGGCGCCCGGACTACGGTGGCATGGTTCTTGAGTGCCTCGGAGATGCGGTTCCCCAAGATGACTTTTTCATGAACATCTAGGGGAAGGACTTCCAGAGTCTCTACAACACGGCCCTCTGAGTCACTGCCTCTATAAGTATCCGAGCTAATCGATAGTTCTCCTTTTAACATGTTGTCGAGGACTGACACCTTGATTTTTGCAGGCGAGCGTTGTTCTGCATATGGTGCACTCCACCGGGTTGAAGGAGATCCACAAAGAAAAGGAGATGCACAAGAAGACCCTCCTGAAGAAGATGGACTCCGACAAGAAGCTCAATGAGAAGAACATTGAGCTAGACCAAGCCAAGGAGTCCCTTTCATGAGCCCAAGAGGAAGCTCAGAAGGCTAAGGCCGAGGCCGAGGAGACATCGAGGCAGCTTAAGGAGGCGGAGGATAGAGCCGCACAGCTTGAGGGGCAGCTCGCAACCCTGCAAGCGGAACACCAGCACTTTGTGGCCGAGCTCCCCGATCACCTAGCCAGTGCGGTCGAGGAATTTAAAACATCGTATGCTGATCTCTACTATGACAGCATGACAGACCTCCGTGACCACCTAATCGAGAAGCATCCCGAGGCAGCAGGATTCGACTGGTCGGTCATCGTTGAGCCTGACCAAGGTGATGCTGAGCAACAGCGGGGTGAAGAGGACGAGGTCATCGTCATAGACGGTGACGACAATGGGGATGAGCAGAGCACCGAGAGGGGCGGGGACGGAGACGCGGCTGGGGGCGAGACCCAGGCAGATTGAACTGTATTTTTCCCTCTTTTTTTTTGTATTTGGGCTCGGGAGGTGCCAGGTTTCCTTGTACCTCCCTGATAAATAAAGACTTCCCGTTTTACTCTTATTGGATCCTTGCGTGTACTTTTGTTTTGTGTTACATTCCATATTATTTTCCAAGTGGAGTGTCCTCGGGTTAACAGTCTTAGCTTTAGGTGGACCTCGATGCGAGGTATTCCTCGGACATCCAGTTACTGTCATCTAGTGTCAAGTAACTATTATTGTCCAAGTTAGGTGTTCCTCGGGAGGATCCCAAGTTGGGAACAAGCAATCTCGACAGCCAGAGCTGACCCAAGTAATCCGAGCATATAGGATTTTATCTCAGTTCGGTTTCGAGCGTCTGAGCAGAAGTTCGTAGCACCTGTTCTCAGTTGATCCGAGCAGGTTAGGTTATAGTACTTCTGTTCTCAGTTACCCCGAGTAGTTATCCTTATCCGCTCAGTTATCCAAGCAGGTTTAAGTTTCTGATCTCGATTGGGCAGAATATAGACGGCGTATAACTACCCTTACCCTGTTGCCCCCCTAGACTTATTTAAGTTTTAATGAAACTTTACAAGTGTAGGAGTCGTCAGACATAGCACCGTGCCAAGCAACTTATTGGATCGTCTATATGGCAACAAACCTGGGGTCGGTGTACCGACTAGCCCCCTGGCTCGGTTTAATGAGGATGACTCTCCCTTGGTGGGAGTCAGTGTCTTGTCCTCCGAGCTGGAGTTGTGGCATCTTGGATTTACTTTTCCTTTAAACACGTTACTCAGGTGGAATGATATTAGGCAAGTTGTGCTCCATTAATGTGATATATACATGGATTTTTCTAGCCCTATTCAGCAGGTCTAGTTACAAAAGAATTGTGGCCAGAGGTCAAAAAAGGAGTCTGGCTTTGAATTTTAACAATAGAATCTTTTTAAGAGCTCGGCATTCCATGGATGTCTGAGCTAATTCCCCTCTGTGTTAGCCAACCTGTACGTGCCCGATCGTACGATGTCTTCGACTCTAAACGGACCTTCCCACTTCGGACCAAAGGACCCAAGACCGGGCTGTTGCACCATGACCTTCTTCAACACCAAGTCACCAACCTTAAGGCTTCTAGGCTGAACTCTTTTGTTGTAATACCGAGTTACCACCTGATTTCAAGCTGCGTTACGAATCGCTACTCGGTTTCTTTTTTCCTTCAATAGGTCAAGCTCGGTCATCATCAGCTCCGCGTTCAGAGTACCCTCATAGTGTTCAACTCTAAAGCTTGGTAATTTCACTTCGGCTAGAATGACTGCCTCTGCCCCATAAACGAGGGAAAACGGTGTTTCACCGGTCGCTGTTCGGACAGTTGTTCAGTATGCCCAGAGCACCTGGGGTAGTTCATCGATCCACGCACCCTTAAGCCCCTCGAGTTTTTTGTTCAGGTTATCTTTGATTGTCTTGTTGACAGCCTCAACCTGGCTGTTACTCTGCGGATAGCTCAGGGAGGAGAAGACCTTCTTAATACCGAGCTTCTCGCATAGGCGACGTAGACCCAAGGATTCAAACTGCTTAGCATTGTCGGTCACAATAGTGTGTGGGATCCCAAACCGGCAAACAATGTTCTTCCACACGAAGTTGGTACACTTGGCTTCGGTCATGTTGGTACAGGGTTTGACTTCGACCCACTTCTTAAGATAGTCAATTGCCACGATGCAGTACCTAAATAGCGATCGGGCCGTTAGGAGTGGTCCAATCAAGTCGATGGCCCACTTTGCGAATGGCCACGCCGAGGTTACAGGATTGAGGGGCTTGGTGTGGGAGCCAGGAATTCTAACATACTGTTGGCATTTGAGGCATTTTTGAGCAAAGTTCCTACAGTCTTGCTGCATGGTAGGCCAGTAGTATCCCTGCCGGAGGCGCTTATAGGCCAAAGAGCGTTCGCCGGTATGATTGCTACATAGACCTTCGTGGATCTCGCTCATCAGATACTCGGCCTCCTTGGGGTCCAAACATCTCAAGCATGGCGTGGTGTAGCCTCGCCGGTATAACTTTTCGCCAATCATCGAATACCGGGCTGAGCTGTTACGTATCCGACGCACTTCTTCTCGGTCATTGGGTAACTCAGCTGTGGTCAGGTATCAGATGATTGGGTCCATCCAAGTACTTCTCAGCTCCTCGGCCAGGATCATGACTTCCTTAACAATGCTTGGTTCGAACAGTCTTTCGATGGGGACCGATGTCAAGTCACTTCCACCTAATCTAGAAGCTAGTCGGGCTAGGACATCAGCTTTTGCATTTTTCGACCGGGGGATCTGCTTAAAAGAATAGGACTTAAATTGTCCAAGTAGTTGTTTTGCTTCCTTTAAATATGCCGCCATCGAGTCTGCTCGGGCCTGAAATCCTCCGGTGACCTGTTGCACCACTAGCATTGAGTCACTGTAGATCGTGAGGCGATTGACACCGAGATCTCAGGTGATTCATAGTCCAGCCAGCAGAGCTTCGTACTCCGCCTAGTTGTTGAGGCCTTGAAGTCAAACCAGAGGGCATAGATGACCTTGTAGCCGTTTGGGCTCGTTAAAATCAGTTCGACCCCCGATCCGTCGACTCAGGTAGAGCCGTCGACGTGTAGTTTCCAGTCTGACTCTGGGGAAAGGCCTTGTTCACTGCAGCAAGCCGTATCAGGCTCTTCAATGGGTGACTTCTCAAGTTGTGGAGTCGACTTGCTGGCCTCCATAAATTCGGCAATGAAATCCGCCAGGACTTGAGCTTTTATTGCCGTTCTCGGTACGAAATGCACATCATATTGGCCTAGCTCAACCGACCACTTGGCCATTCGGCCCAATATCTCTGGGCTCTGGACAACTTTCCGTAGAGGGAACTTGGTCGGGACCTTAATGGTATGGCCTTGGTAATATGGTCGCAGCTTCTGAACCGATGTTATTAAGGCGAAGGCCAGCTTCTCCAGCGGTGGGTACCGCTCCTCAACACCTTGGAATACGTGGCTGGTATAATAAACTGGTCTCTGGATCCTGTCTTCGTCTCAGACCAAGACCGAGCTAACAGCTTTCTCTGACACGGCTAAATAGGCGGTTAAAGCCTCACCGGGCAAAGGTTTGGACAAGAACGGGGGCGTAGCCAGGTAAGTTTTTAAGCTTTGAAAAGCTTCTTCACACTCCTTGCTCCACTCAAACCTCCCCTTAAGTGCCTTGAAAAAAGGGTGGCACTTGTCGGTAGCCCGGGAGACAAACCTTGACAGGGCGGCCACCATGCTAGTGAGCCGTTGCACGTCCTTCACCGTCCGAGGGGAATTCATGTCTATAATTGCTTGGGCTTTCACCGGGTTGACCTCGATTCCTCGTTGGTTGACCAAAAATCTAAGGAATTTGCCCGAGCTGACGCCAAAGGCATATTTTGTCTGGTTGAGTTTCATCCCATATTCCCGAAGAATGTCGAAGCTAGCTCGGATGTCGGCCATGTGGTCCTTCGCTTGGATAGATTTTACCAACATGTCATCCATGTAGACCTCCATAGTTTTCCCGATCAACCGAGCAAACATCTGATTGACGAGGCATTGGTAAGTAGCCCCGGTGTTCTTCAGGCCAAACGGCATCACGACGTAACAGTACAAGCCCTGGTCGGTAACGAAGGAGGTTTTAACTTGGTCTTCCTCGGCCATCCTTATCTGACTGTACCTGGAGTATGCATCCATAAAACTTAGAAGCTCGTGGCCAGCTATGGCATCGACGAGCTGGTCTATCCGAGGAAGTGGGAAGCAGTCCTTCGGGCAAGCCCTGTTGAGATCGATGTAGTCAATGCAGACCCGCTATTTGCCGTTCGCCTTCTTGACGAGGACAACATTCGCTAACCATTCTGGGTATTTGACCTCTCTGATGAATCCAGCCTTGAGGAGTTTCTAGACTTCATCGTTGATTGCAGCATATCTCTCTGGGTTAAAGGCCCTTCATTTTTGAATCATCGGCCTATGGCCAGGTTGGACGTTGGCCGATGGCTGATAATGCTTGGATCAATGCCGGGCATGTCCTCATGGGACCATGCGAAAACATCACGATATTCGGAAAGAAGGCATTCCAGGTCGGCCCGGATCTCAGGTCGTAGTTGTGATTCGAGTTGGATTGTGCATTCAGGCCTTTCAGGGTCTAAGGAGAATGGCACCAAGTCTTCTACCGAAGTGGCCCTTACCTCTTCCTCGGGCAACCTGGGGTCCAGGTCTGCCAACATCTTTGGTGCCGGGTCATTTGGGAGATCAGTCTCGTCGACCGAATAGACGGCCAGGATGCCATGTTGCAGAGCTGAGGCTGCTCAAACAGCGCTAGCATAACAAGCCTGGGAGTCTGTCTAGGACGAGCGTATCACTCCAACGCCGTCGTCGGTCAGGAATTTCATGGCCAAATGATAAGTTGAAACAATGGCCTTCAAGACGTTCAGCGTCAGCCGGCCGATGATGATATTGTACTTGGAGGGTTTGTCGAAAACTAAAAAGTTGACTACCCGAGTGATCCTAGCAGCTCCTTCTTCAAAAGTTATCGGTAAACTGACTTTCCTGGTTGCTCGGACACACTCCCCAGCAAAGCTGTACAGCAGGGTTTGGACTAGAACCAAGGGGCGTTACTTATCTTCAGTCTATCAAAAGCCTATTTGAAGAGGATGTTTGCCGAACTGCTGTTGTCGATTAAGACATGCCGCACTACATTGTTGGTGATAGGTAGTTCGCATACCAAGGCATCGTTGTGGGGGTGCATCAATCGATCTGCTTCCTCCTCGGTGAAAGTGATCGGGGTGTCTCCTTGACAGCATATCTTGTTGATGTGCTTAGATATGTTTATTAATTCACCCCGCTCAACCCTCCAAGCTTCTCTGACGTAAGATCACCGACCACTTGACATGTCCCCGGTAACTGGCCCACCGAATATCGTGTGAACAATATTTGGGGGATCCGAGGCTTTCCCACTGTCGGTCCTGGGTCGGTTCTGTACGTCTCGACCCAACGAATCGTTCCTTCTAGAAGTAGCCCTCGAGGTTATAACTCGCTCCATGAATTCCTATAAAAGACCTTCTCGGACCAGCCTTTCTATCTGGTTCTTCAACTGGATGCATTCCCGAGTAGTATGCCCCACATCCTTATGGAACTCGCAAAACTTTGACTGATTCGCTTCACCCTGCTCCCTTGGAGCTTGGGCGGCGGTGCTAGCAAATTTCTATCACCAACTTGGGCGAGCACCTCATCGATGGTCGCCACCAATGGTGTGTAGCTTTGAAACTTACTAGTTGGCCCCTTTGGCTTTTCAGATTTCTCTTTCTTCTACTTCTTGGCATGCTCGGCGTTGCTCTGTTTCGGTGCCTTTTTTTGCTTCTTATCCTTCTTTATTTCGCTTGGGCCAGCCTCTTCCCGATGGCTTTTCATGTATTTGGCAGCATCCGCGTGTCTCTGGGCAGACCCGAGCATTTGGGAAAATGTGCTCAGCTGCTCAAAGGCCAAGGACCAGGTCAACTTTTCGTCTCGGAGACCCTCTACAAAATTGTGCTTTAGGGTCTCGTCTTCAACGTGCTTAACCTCAAGAGCTTCCCGGGTGAACCGGTTAATGTAATCCCTGAAGCTGTCGTCTCCCTGCTTAACAACATACAGGCATGTTATCTCTTTTCTCCGCGTCTTAGTCGTGGAGAATGCCAAAGAGAAGGCATCGACCAGATGCCGAAAAGAGAGAATTGATCCGGGCTCAAGTCATCAGAACCACTGCCGAGCAGGGCCCGTAAGAGTGAGTGAGAAGGCTTTGCACATCGTTGCGTCACTGGCGTTCTGCAGAAGCATGTGTCCCCGAAAGAGTTCAACATGCTCATCAGCATCTGTGGTCCCATCATAAGACTCGATCTGAGGGACCTTGAACTTTGGCGGCATGGGCGCCCGCATTATGTTATCTGAAAAAGGTGGGTCCTGAGCTCCTGTCTCATCTAGACTGAATCTACAATTCTGGATCTCGTCAATTTGTCGCTGCAGTGCCCAAAACTGATGGCTATTGGTGTCTTCAGGCAGTTCGACCCGATAGGGTACTCCGCCCTCAACATGGCCTCCTGCCCCAGCATGGCCGTTTCTGTTTATTCCTTGAGACCCGAGCCGATCAAATACCGAGGCTCAGAAACCTTGTGGTGAAGGGGCACAGGCCGCTTGGCGTCCCATACGGCGTTCCTGAACTATTCTATTATCAGCAAGGACTCCCCTGGTGGATCCTACAGACTGCTTGGACTGGACTTCTTCAAGGTTGACCGCACTTCACTCTATCTGACCCCCAGCCTAGTCAACCTGGGCCGGGGGTGGCAGGGCTGGTGCGCTTTGACGCTGAGCATATTGCTCGAGCTCTTGAGTCAGGATCCAGACCGCATCTGTAAGTTCCCGGATCGGATCTTGGGCGGCTAGGGCATCCACTGGCTCTGCCCTGGCTGTGCTTCCTTGGCCCCCGGACCGGGATCTCATGGTCCGAGGACGGCCCCTAGGCCGGCCTGTGGCTGGTTGCCTATTTCTCGCCTCGCCTGACCCCTCCGGTCGGGCTGTCTCATCTCTATCATTACCTCGAGTTGTCATCTCAGGAGTCGGAGGTGATGTAACTGAAGTTGGGATGAAGGCGTAGGGGCCCTCCTTCTAGCACCAAAATATTTATGCTTACCGTTGTCTGGCGTCGGATCAACACCCATGTGCGGCTGCGCACGGTCTGACCTTTTCTTGGGCTTGCCTCTAGCCGGGAGTGTGTACCTACAAGAGGATGGATGCTTTAGAGAAAATAGTGGGGTTAGTCAATAGACAAGGGCTCTCCGATGCTCAAGGCAGGTATTGCTCGGCAGAGGTCAGCAGCTAGTTAGGTGTGAAGAAGTAGTCTCTCTCTAGAATGTCATAAATGCATCCTATTTATAGGCCACCACTTGGATCGGGTGTAAGATGGGTATTACCCATCACTTGGGTGTCACATCAAGGTGTGTCAGGCAGTAGGTAACAAGTGTCGTGCCCATCGCCCAATGGATTAGACTCTATCGGACGGCAATGCATCTACCTTATGTTGGCCTATAATGGCGAGTAGTAGCCTATTTATGAGAAATGTTGTCCCGACCCGAGCTACTGTACATCCCGAGGTGGCAGCCTTCTTCGACCGCAGCCTTGGATGCCTGAGAGGCACCTCGGGAAGAAGTATAAAGCATCAGGGGCAGACAGCAAGCCTCCTGGGTGTCTGTCGAGCTTATTAGCCGACCACCAAAGTTAATGTCCTCGGTGGTGGCGCCGAGCTTACCCTCAACATTGTCAGTACTATGTGTGTGCACAAAATGTGGATTAGTGGGACCCATTCTCATTTCTCTTATTTCCTTACTAATTTCTTTTTGCGTGTTTGATAAACATAATTGCTTAATTATCAAAAATGCCTGTTTAAAAAGGTTTTAGATTTTTCTTTTTTATTTTCATATTTAATTTAAACCCTTAAACTCATGTTTTTTTAGTTAATTTCTCATTTATTTCAAATAAATAAATCACCACATCACCTCTCGTACTTCGGGGCGTGACAAAATGGTATCAGAGGTCAAGGTTATGAACTTTGGGAATTGTGCACACATAAGTATGACATTGAAATACTACTGACAGTCCAAAATTTTATTTTTAGAAGTGAGAGAATGGCACCTAGACGTCATTCGACAGCTGACGCCGAGTTTGAAAATGATGAGGGTATGATGAGGTCAATGTTTGCTACATTCTGGCGGATGGCAGCTAGGGCCAGACCAAAGGATTCTGATGTTAGTCGTCGACAAACATATTTTAAGAAATTTTGACGTGCGTTTATACTAACTTTTGATGGAAACGGGGACCCGCAATTGGCAGAATATTTGCTAGACTCGATCGTGAAGCATTTGGATACTCTTGGAGTGCTAGATGAGTATCGTGTGTAATTTGCTGCATGTAAGTTCGAGGGTGGCGCTAATACTTGGTGGAAGCAAGCTAAGAGTTTGGAGCGCAATGGTAACATTAGTTAGGATAGGTTCGAGGAGCTGTTTTATGACCGATATTTTTCGCAAGGGTATAGGGACCAGAAGGCAGCTGAGTTCTATAGGTTGCAGCAGGGTGACTTGTCAGTTCGGGAGTATGAGGCAAGGTTTAATGAGTTAGTCAGGTTTGCTCCATCAGCAGTGGCATCGAAACGTAAGAAATGTATAAAGTTTCAAGAAGAACTCAAGGCTCCTATTCGGCGACAGGTGGTTGCTCTACGACTCAAGAGTTTTGGAGAGCTTGTGTCGTAAGCAATATGAGTGGAAAATGATTATGCGTTGTATTGTGAGGATCGAGCAAAAGCATCAGGAGGGCCATGGAGGAGCGGTAGGAAGAGCACCAGTAGTCATCCAACTTCGAAAAAGAACAAGTAGGGTGGCATGAACAGTGGTAGTAGTAGTTCATCTAGCAGTAGGCGCAGTAATCCCTACAGCTTTCATTATTATTATTGCCAGTAGCCAGGGCACATCAAGAGGAATTGTCCGATCAGGAGTGCCCATCTAGGATCTCAAACTGGAGAAGGTGCCAGTCGTCAGCCTCAGCCTCAGACCCTACCTCCGCCTCAGCAATTTCTGCAGTTGTTGTTTCCTTAGTTCTCTCCTCAGCAGCTATCGTACTCAGCGCAAGGGCAGCAGCCGCAGAACTTCCAACGTAACGTCCCTCAATTTCGAGCACCGATTACAACTAGTGTGCAGTTGTCTCTATCACAGCAGTATCGGCCGAATAATTCAGGACCTAGCAATGTTGGTAGAGGAAAAGGAAAGGCCCCAGTTCAGGTTCATGCAATGGCAACAGGAGGTTTAGATGCCCAGACCAGTAATGCGGTTGTCGATGGTACGATCTTAGTTTCCCAATCCCAAGCTCATGTTTTATTTGATACAGGTGCCACTCATTCTCTCATTTTGAGCTCTTTTGTACATGCCTTAGGACTAGAGATAGAAGAGTTCAATGAACCCCTAGTTATAGCTTCTCCCTTGGGGCGGGTGTTTGTGAATTGTATTTGTAAAGCCTGTAAAATAAAGATTGGGGATGAGATTTTGAAAAGTGATTTGATTGTACTCCCCATGAGATCACATGTTGTAATCTTAAGGATGGACTGGTTGTCCATGTATAATGCAGTTGTAGACTACTAGCTTAGAAAAGTGACCCTAGTATCTGATAAGGGGATGATGATCACTTACCAGGGTGGTGGTGATCGGTTGATGAGTGAGCGTCTCATGAAGTCATGTCTTGGAGGATGAAAGAATCTAGTTTGTCATGCTTTTCTTGCAAGTCTGGAAGGTGAGCCCTATGCTTTGAAAAGAAATATAACGATACCGGTGGTTGATGAGTATGAGGATGTCTTCCTCAACGAGTTGCCATGATTATCACCGTATCGGGGGATCGAGTTTGGTATTGACCTACTTCCAAGTACAACACCGATTTTAGTAGTACCTTATCGGATAGCATTGGCAGAAATGAAAGAATTGAGAAAGCAACTTCAAGAGCTTCTTGATAAAGGATATATTCAAAATAGTACGTCACCGTGGGGAGCACCGACTTTGTTTGCTAATAAACATGATGGGACTCTCAGATTGTGTATAGATTATCGACAGTTGAATCATGTCACAGTGAAGAATAAGTATCTTTTGCCCAGGATCGATGAGTTGTTTCATCAGTTAGAAGGTTCACGGTACTTCTCAAAGATTGATTTGCGCTCGAGGTACCACTAGCTCTAGATAAAGGAAGAGAATATTCCCAAGATAGCTTTCAGAACCCGGTATGGACACTTTGAGTTTCTGGTAATGCCGTTTAGATTGACGAATGCTCCGGCAGCTTTCATGGATTTGATGAACAGGATATTCAGGCCTTCTCTAGATCAGTTTGTGATCATGTTCATTAATGATATTCTAGTGTATTCTAAAACTTGGAAGGAGCATGAGCAGCATTTCAGGATCGTGCTTTAGACTCTACAGGAGCACCAGTTGTATGCCAAGAAAGAAAAATGCAAGTTTTGGTTAATGGAAGTTAAGTTTCTGGGTCATGTCATCTCCAAGCATGGTATTTCTGTGGATCCGTCCTAGTTTGAAGCCATAGTGGAATGGGAACGACCAAGGAATGTAGTAGAAATTCGTAGCTTTTTGGGTCTTACAGGTTATTACAGGAAATTTGTAAAGGATTTCTCGAAGATCGTAGTGCCGTTGACAAGATTGATCAGGAAAAACATCAAGTTTGAGTGGGATGAAGAATGTGAGATCACTTTTCAGGAATTAAAGAATCAGTTGACTTCAGCCCCAATATTGGTTATTCCCAGCAGTGATGAGTCGCACGAGGTTTACACAGATGCTTTAGGACACGGACTTGGATGCGTGTTGATAAAGCATGGACCCGTGGTGGTGTACGGATCGAGACAGCTACGACCTTACGAGCGAAATTATCCTACTCACGACTTGGAGCTTGTGACGGTGATTCACGCGCTGAAGATTTGAAGATGTTATCTGTATGGGGCGACATTCCAGGTTTTCTCTAATCATAAAAGTTTAAGGTATCTGTTCACTCAGAGGGATCTTAACTTGAGGCATTGAAGATGGATGGAGTATATGGAGGATTATGATTTTGCATTGCAGTACCATCCTAGGAAAGCTAATGTTGTTGCGGATGTGCTTAGCACGAAGTCTTTAGGGATTCTCGCTTGTTTGGCTCTTGAAGATTGGAAAAGAGATATGACAGTGAGCGAGTATGGACTATAGTATTATGAAGGCTATGATCGAGTTTTGGTGTACCATACGGAAGCGACCGCAGCTCTTGTTCAGATGGTGAAGCAAAATCAATGGCAGGACCAGCATCTACGAGGGATTTGGACGCGGATTCAAAATGAAGAGTAGTTTGAAGAATGGAGAGTGCATGCAGATGGATCGTTGTATTTTCAGGAGCGTCTAGGAGATCCAGCAATTGCAGATGTGATGAAAGCCACTATGGACAAGCCCATAGGTCTTAGTTTGCCATCCATCCGGGAAGCACGAAGACGTATTGTGATATGAAGAGGCAATATTATTGGAGAGGTATAAAGAAGGATGCTTGACAGTACATGGCCAAGTGTACGACGTGTCTCCAGGTGAAAGACCAGCATCAGAAGCCTACAGGTCAGCATCAGCCGCTTCCTATTCTAGGGTGGAAATGGGAGCACGTGACAATGGATTTTCTCATAGGTTTACTGAGGGCGGAGCAGCGGCATGATGCAGTTTGGGTCATGGTCGACAGATTGAAAAAATCGATGCATTTCATTCTGCTCAGGTCAGCATATTCGAGGAAAGTTCTCGGGGAGTTGTATCTGCAGAATATAGTAAGATTGCGTGGAGTTCCTTTGTCCATTACATACGATCAAGACACCAGGTTTAATGCTAAGTACTAGAGGAGTTTTCAGGAGGCTTTAGGTACAGATTTGAACTTTAGTATGACGTTTCATCCTCAGACTAATGGCCAGTCTAAATGGGTTATTTAGATTCTTGAGAACATGTTGCGTGCTTGTGCATTAGACTTCGGCAGGAATTGGAAGAAATATTTGCATCTGGCAGAATTCACGTACAACAACAGCTATCAAGCAAGTATTGGTATGGCACCATTTGAGGTATTGTATGGGCGACCATGTAGGTCATCGGTGTATTGGGAAGAACCGAAAGATAGGATTATTCTTGGGCCAGATGAGATTCATGATAGCAACGAGAAAGTCACCATAATTTGAGATCGATTGAGGGCAGCAGAGAGTCGACAGAAGAGTTATGCAAATAGAAGATGTCAACCCTTGGAATTTGTGGTAGGAGATTTTGTTCTCTTGAAAGTATCACCTCGTAAAGCTATGATGCAGTTCAGAGTGAGTGGAAAGCTTGCACCGAGATATGTTGGGTCGTTCGAGATCACTCAACGTGCTAGTGTGGCTGCTTATCGGCTCGACCTTCCCCTTGAATTATCTCATGTTCATGATGTGTTCCACGTGTCGATGCTTAGGAAGTGTTTGTCTGAGCAGGGTAAGATAGTTTCATTTCACGATGTGCAGGTTCAGGAAGACACAACATAAGAGGAAGTCTCAGTTCAGATTATCGATCGAAAAGTGATTAGCTTGCGTCATCGGGATATACAGTTAGTCAAGGTCGTGTGGCAGCATCACAGGGTTGATGAAGCCACTTGGGAGTTAAAGTCGAGCATGCAGGAGTTGTATCCATATCTGTTTTGTTTCTAAATTGATTTGTAAATTTTGAGGGCGAAATTTCTTTTAGGGGTGGAGAGTTGTAACACCCTGAAATTAATTTAATGATATTAGAATGTAAAAATGGTAGATTATTGTGCCATACTGAATATTTTACACTTAATTTGATCATTTGGTGAAAATTTGAATTTAAACTTATTTTCATCATTTTAGTAGATTCTAATTATTTTTAATTGTTATTTTGAATTTTTAAAACAAAAACAATTTGTCATATACCAAACATGCCCCATTTGGAAACAGTGTGTTGCACGCAGTTTTCTTATAGCAAAACCGTCCCTCTTCCTCTATTTATTTTTCCCATTCTCCTCCACTCTCCTTCACTCTCACTCTCACTCTCTCTCTCTCCCAAGTGTCTCTTTCTCTCTCTCTCGGTCTCTCTCTCTCCTTTTCTCTCATTTTTCTCTCAAAATTTTAATTCCAATCAAGCTCAAGCTTTGGGTTTTGGTGGATTGAAGGCTCGGGAGTGTGATTGACCAACCAAAAACGTGATTTGAAGCTTGGATTTGAGGTTAGTTTTCAAATTTCTAAACTTTTTTAAATTTTTAATTTTTCATGTACTTTTTGAATCTAAGGTTATTCAAACTTAGAAAACCCTTGATTTTAGTTAAAGGAACTTAGAACAAATAAGATCTAAGCTTTGTTTGAAGAAAAATGGATTCAAATCAAGATTGTTCATTTTTCTCCATTTTTCACCATTTTCGGATTTTCTTAGATTTTGTGATCAAATCTTGTTTAAATGTGTTCAAAAGTATCCTATTATGTTTTTCTATCATCAGTGATTGTTTTCCATGCCTAAGAATTGAGAAAAATAGGTTGAAATTAAGATTTGGGTTTTGGGAGACCCAAAACCCGTGGCTAAAAATTATGGGTTTTTCTAGTTCGGCAGGCCAGATTCAAAGGATCGGTAGGGCAAATTCATCATCTGGTAGGCCAAACCTGGAGAATGTTCAGCCGACCAGACCTGTTCTCTGGCAGGTCGAACTGTACAGTTCGGCCGGCCGAATTAGGGTGATCGGCAGGCAGACCGAACATGGAGAAAATTTGTGATTTTCACCTGTTTTCACTGTTTTGAACTTCAATTGAAACCCCAACTTTATAAAATGATTTTAAAGATACAAATGGCACAATAGGACATCATGAAATGACATAGCAACGTAGGAAATCTTATATTAGATACTGGTAGATCGAGTTTTATTTAGGGTTGTTCGTGGTTCCGTGTAGCTAATGTATAGTAGACCGGGATTACGGTGTGGGGCACCAGTACGAGTATCGAGGTAGGACTTCTACCCTTTCTTTGGTAACCCAGTTTCAAATGATTTTGGTCTCAAAAAGGGTTTTATCAAAATGTTTTAAATGATTGTTTGAAAGATGAGATTTTATTGGTTCTTTTTATAAACCATTAATTGAAGTGAACTTCATAATGAACCTCATAATGAATGTTAATTTGAACATCTAGTAAATGGACTTTGAATAATAATAGAAATGAATATAAGGGCATGATGCCATATCAGAGATTGGGTTGTGTAACGATCGACCTTGGGGGCTGGGCCACTACGGTGGTGTTATTCATATGGTTTGCCCATGAAAAGAAATGATGATTTTTTTGGTCGACCAATAAACTGTTTTGGGTAAGAATGGTTTTATTTAAATTTGTTTATTCAAGTCTTCTCTCAAATGATTTCTTGAATAAAGATATTTCCTTTTAAATTACTATTTCTTAAAATATAGTCCTACTGAGCCTTTCGCTCACGTTTTATTTGTTTTCAAACTTTTCCCCCCTCTAGGTGGATTTCTGCTTAGGGTCAGGGAGGATTCTTCAGACAGGACTCAGGAGCAGTAAAAGGACTTAGTAGGTTATTTGTAATATTTAATCAAGGCATGTATTATTATTACTTTCTCTTTATTTGGACTGTAACTGTAATATAAAATTATCAGTACTATGTGTGTGCACAAAATATGGGTTAGTGGGACCCATTCTCGTTTCTCTTATTTCCTTGCTAATTTCTTTTTGTTTGTTTGATAAACATAATTGCTTAATTATCAAAAATGCCTATTTAAAAAGGTTTTAGATTTTTTTTATATTTTCATATTTAATTTAAACCCTTAAACTCATATTTTTTTAGTTAATTTCTCATTTATTTAAAATAAAAAACCACAGCGTCACCTCCCGTACTCCTCCGAGGCGCGACACGTACGGCTTGAGTCAATGACTACAAATAATGTCATTAAATTCGATTGATGCCGGCTCAGGGTAAGGTAGCTGAGGCAATAGTTTATATACTTTAGTTTATATACTTGTATATTATATATATCTTATTTAAAGTATTTGATTCAATGGTATTAACTTGGTTGATTTTAGCAATAAAAGTCTATTAATTCTTTTAATATCATTAACTTTTTTTTAGTCTAAAAATCCCTATTGATAAGGACTTTTGGTTCAAAAACTATTGTCAAAACTCCTTATTTCTTCTCTAAAGCTTCCTCTCAAGTTTTTGGCAAAACTCCGACCTTTTTTCAAAATTAATTCATGTTTGCATCTATATGTAAATGCATATAATTCTAAAATCCCTTAAGAGTCCAATACAAATACGTTTATGTTTAAATGTATATTATTTGATGAAAGGTATATTTCATATTCCTATTAAAGAAATATCAGTTTCATGATATTAAAAAGATAATCCTTACTAATTTAATAGTTTTATCCTTATAATAAAATATATAATAATTACATATTTTTCAGTTAATATTAATTTTGTTTCATTTCTAATTGCGACGTGTAGTTCTTTAATGTGTCATCTACTGCAAAGTTTTCAAGAGAAAAGTGGCAACCGAGAAATTCGCTTAAAGAAAAAATTTATGTACGGAACATTTCATCGTTAAAAAAAATATATATATATATATTTTTAGTTTTTATTAGATATTGATAGAGCTAATCTACAATTTTCGCCTAAGGCCTGCTATTGTCTTGAGCCGACCCTTAATTCGATTGCCCTCCTTGTTCAGTGGAGACTCATATCTCCTTCACCTAAATGATGTTGTCAGATTTCCCATGACAAGACCACGAAGTGTGCAGTAGGGGGAGACATGGTTGGATTTGCATCTCAAAGCTCATCAGCAACAAGATTTCCCTATGCAGGCGTTGTCATAGAGACATTCTACTGCGTGGGGGCGACCACCATGACAAGATCTCGGTTGCATCAACAATTCTCCACCCCCTTCCAATTAGAGTTCAAATTGTTGTTTGTTTGAGTGGGATTTTTTTTTCATGTTGCTCTTTAACGTTTTTGTTGTTGAAATTAATATAGAAAAAAGTTAACACCACGTGGCACAATATCTATAGAGAGATTGAATTCTAGAAATTTTTTATATTATTTTAAAAATGACAAAGATATATATTAATTATCATCATAACAGTCACATTTTACGATATATAATTACTATTTGTTTAATATTAATTTTCTTTTTCTTAAAATATTTTGAAAATTTATTATGTTTCAACTTCGCTAAGGAGTTTTTGCTATACATCTTGAAATATCTTTAATTTATTACTTGAAGAGCTTAGTTGATAAATTTAATCATCAGTTTAATAAAAGTAAGTCAGTAGTTTACTTAATTCTTTAACCTGATTTTAGAATTTGTCGTTTGGAAAATTATGGTAGTATGTGAATTATTAGTTTACATAATTAAATTAGTCGTTTACTTAATTTTTTTTCTTTTGTTTAACAAAAAGTGAAGTTGAAAAATAGTTTAAACATAAGTTATAGGATTAGATAAAATGTAAGATAATGGTTTGCTAACTGATGAAGGTACCATTGTAATTAGTCGACACTCGGTTATTCCAATGAGTTTGACAGAAAATGAACAAGGAATAGGAGAAAAAGAAAAGAAAGAATTAATTAGGGGTTTGTGTAACACCCCGGAATTTATTTAATGTTATTATAATATAAATGATGAATTAGTGTGCCATAATTAATGTTTTAACATTAATTTGATTATTGGGTTGGATTTTGAATTTTTGGTCGTTTTGTTAAATTGATGAATTTGAATGATTTCTTATTGTTTTAAAATGATGTTTTGAGCTTTAAAACATAACAATTTGTAAAATGTTAAAAATACTCCGTTTTACAAAACTGTGGGCGGCACATGGTTTTCGCACAGTAAAACCGCCCACCATTTCCCTCTATTTATTCTCTCTTTTCCTCCTCTCTCCTCACTCTCTCAGATCTCTCTCTCTCACTTCTCTACCCGTGGCCCTCTCTCTCTTGATCTCTAGGCTACCCTCTCATTCTCTCCCAAATTCTCTCTCAAAATTTTAATCAAATTCGAATCCAAGCTTCGGGTTAGCAAGGAGGAAGCTCGGGGACGTGATTTAACAACCGAGAACGCGGATTGAAGCTTCGATTCGAGGTTAGTTTTGAAATTTCTAAACTTTTTTCAAAATTTTCAATTTTGTGTATTTTTAAAATCTAGGTTTGTTTAAGCTTAGAAAACCTTGGATTTGAGTTAAATGAACTTAGAACAACTAGAATCTAAGCTTAGATTGAAGAAAAATAGATTGGATTCAAGATTTTTCATTTTTCTCCCTATTTTCTTATTTTCGGATTTTTGAGTTTAAATCTTGTTTAAATGAGTCCAAATGTGTTCTTACATGTTTTTCTACCAACTATGATTATTTTCTATGCCTGGGATTTGAGAAAAACAGGTTAGAATCAAGATTTGTGTTTTGGGGATCAAGAAACCCGTGGCTGGATTTCTGGGTTTTCCCAGTTCGGTAGGCCGGATCACGCGTTCGACAGGCCAGAATAGGGATCGGCAGGTCGGTGTTCTTCAGTCCGGCAGGCCAAACCTTGGGATGTTCGACCAACCAAACTTTGCTTCCGGCAAGCCAAACTGTGTAGTTCAGCCGGCCAAAGCAGGGAGTCCGGCAGGCCGGTCGAGGCATGGAAAATTTTGTGATTTTTCACCCGTTTTCATTGTTTTGAACCCCGATTTAAATTCCAACCTTATAGGATGGTTTTAAAGATACAAATGGCACACTAGGACATCATGAAATGGTTTAGCAATGTAGAATGTCTCGAACTAGATATTGATCGACTTAGTTTGTATCTAGGATCGTTCGTGGTTCCGCAGAGCTAACGTATAGAGGACCGAGATTACGGTGTGGGGCACCGGCACGAGTATTGATGTAGGACTTCTACCCTATTCCTTGGTAGCCGAGTTTCAAAATGATTTGGCTTCGAAAAGGATTTCTATTAAAATGTTTTGAACGGTTGTCTGAAAATGACTTTATCGATTATATTTTAATATACCGTGAATTGAAATGGACTTCATAATAAATGTAAATGACAATACTCAGTAATTGGGTTTTGAATGATGATGATAATAAACATATAGGCATGATGCCATATCAGAGATCGGGTCGTGTAGCGATCAACCTTGGGGGCAGGCCCCGAAAGCCAACTGGGGCACTACGGTGGTGATTCTATTATGGTTTGCCTAGGAAAAGAAAACGATATTATTGGTCGTACGGGTAAACTGTTTTGGGTAAGAATAGTTTTACTCAAATTTATTTATTTATTTATTCATTTAAGGTTTCTTTTAAATAACTCCTGAATAATGACCTGTTTCTTTAAATTAAATTATTTTATAAAACATAGTCCTACTGAGCCTTTCGTTCACGTTTTATTTGTTTTAAATTTCCCCCCTCTAGGTGGTTTTCCATTTAGGTTTGGAGAGGATTCTTCAGACAAGACACAGGAGCAACTGAGGGACTAGTAAACTAATTTGTATTATTTAAATCAAGGCATGTAAGATCTTAATTTTATTCGTACTTGGACTGTGATTGTATTTATGATATTGTCAGTACCATGTGTGTGCACAGGTTGTGGGTCTGTGGGACCCATACTCGCGGCCTTACTATTTTATTATTATTCGTTTAATGATTTCAACTGCCTAATGTAGTTGAACTCTTTTATAAGGTGTTGTTTTAAAAGAACCTCACATTTTGTTTAATTCAAACCCCTAAACTCGTGATTTTTAATTAAATCCTCTTTTAATTAATTTAAATAATCTACCACGTCACCTCCCGTACTCCGGGGCGTGACAGAATGGTATCAGAGCTCAAGGTTATGAACCTTGGAAATTGTGCACACATAGGTTTGACAATGAAATACCTCTGACAGTCTAAATTTTGTTTTTAGAAGTGAGAGAACGGCACCTAGACGTCGTTCGACAGCTGACGCTGAGCTTGGAAACGATGCGAGCATGATGAGGTCTATGTTTGCCGCTTTTCGGCAGATGGTAGCCAGGGCTAGACCGGGAGATTTTGATGTTGGTAGTCGGCATGCGTACTTTAAAGAATTCCGACGGGCGTCTGTTCTGACTTTTGATGGTAATGGGGATCCGCAGTTTGCAGAATATTGGCTGGATTCGGTCTTGAAGCATTTGGATACCCTTGGTGTGCCTGAGGAGTATCATGTGGAGTTTGTTGCGTATAAGCTCGAGGGTGGCGCTAACACTTGGTGGAAACAAGCTAAGCGTTTGGAGCGCTGTGGTGATATCAGTTGGGACAAGTTCGAGGAGCTGTTCTATGATCAGTATTTTTCACAGGGGTATAAAGATCAGAAGGCAGCTGAGTTCTACAAGTTGCAGCAGGGTGATCTGTCAGTTCGGGAGTATGAGGCAAAGTTTAACGAGTTGGCTAGGTTTGCTCCATCAGCTGTGGCATTGGAGCGTGAAAAGTGTATTAAGTTTCAAGAAGGGCTCAAGGCTCCTATTCGGCGGCAGTTGGTTGCTCTGCGGCTTAGGAGTTTTGGAGAGCTTGTGTCATCGGTGATATCTGTGGAGAATGATTATGTGCAGTATTGTGAGGACCAAGCCAAGGCTTCAGGAGGCCCACAGAGGAGTGGTAGGAAGAGCACCAGTAGTCGTCCAGCTCCATGGAAGGGCAAGCAAGGTGGCGCGACTAGTGGTAGCAGCAGTTTGTCTGGCAGCGGGCACAGCAATCCCAACAGCTTCCATTGTCATTTCTGTCAGCAGCGCGGACACATCAAGAGGAATTGCCCGATCAGGAGTGCTCGTCTTGGATCTCAGACCGGGGAGAATGCCAGTCGTCAGTCTCAGCCTCAGACCCTACCTCTGCCTCTGCAGTACCCGCAGTTGTAGTATCCCCAGTTCTCTCCTTAGCAGTTCTCTTATCCGACACGGGGGCAGCAGCCGCAGCATTTCCAGCACAGTGTCCCTCAGTATCAAGCACCGAGTACAGGTAGTGTGCAGTCGTCTCCATCCCAGCAGCATCGGCAGAGCAATCCAAGACCCAGCAATGTTGGTAGAGGAAAAGGGAAGGCGCCAGTGCAGGTTCATGCAATGGCATTTGGAGGATCAGATTCTCATGTTGGTAACGCGGTTGTTGATGGTATGATCTTGGTTTCTAGATCTTTAGCTTGTGTTTTATTCGATACTGGTGCCTCTCATTCTCTCATTTCGAGTTCTTTTGTACATGCCTTGGGATTAGAGATAGAAGAGTTTAATGAACCCATAGTCATAACTTCTCCCTTGGGGCGGGTGTGTGTGAATTGTATGTGTAAATCTTGTAAAATAAAGATTGGGGATGAGATTTTGAAAAGTGATTTGAGCTCCTATGATGTGATTCTAGGAATGGACTGGTTGTCCAGGTATAATGCAGTCGTGGACTGCCAACTTAGAAAAGTGACCCTAGTGTCTGATAGGGGGACGATAATCACTTACCAGGGTGGTGGTGATTGGTTAATGAGTGAGCGTCTCATGAAGTCGTGTCTAGGAGGGCGAAGGAATCTAGGTTGTTGTGCTTTTCTTGCCAACCTAGATTGCGAGCCCTATGTTTCGAGTGACAGTGTAGCGAATCCGGTGGTTGATGAGTTCGGAGATGTCTTCCCTGACAAGTTGCCAGGATTACCACCGCATCAGGAAAATGAGTTTGGTATCGAGTTGTTTCCAGGGACAGCACCGATTTCTATGGCACCTTATCAGATGGCGCCGGCAGAAATGAAAGAATTGAGGAAGCAACTTTAGGAGCTTGCTGATAAAGGGTATATTCAGAATAGCACATCTCTGTGGAGAGCACCGGTTTTGTTTGCTAAGAAACATGATGGGACTCTCAGGTTGTGTGTGGATTATCGGCAGCTGAATCGTGTTACAGTGAAGAACAAGTATCCCTTGCCTTGGATTGATGAGTTGTTTGACCAGTTGGGAGGTAAGCGGTACTTCTCAAAGATTGATTTACGGTCGGGTTATCATCAGCTCAGGATTAAGGAAGAGGATATTCCCAAGACAGCTTTTAGGACTCGGTATGGGCATTTTGAGTTTCTGGTTATGTCGTTTGGGTTGACGAATGCTCCGACAGCTTTCATGGATTTGATGAACAGGATATTTAGGCCGTATCTGGATCAGTTTGTGATCGTGTTCATCGATGATATTCTTGCGTATTCTAAGACTTTGGAGGAGCATGAGCAGCATCTTCGGATCGTGCTTCAGACTCTACGGGAGCACCAATTGTATGCTAAGAGAGAAAAGTGTGAGTTTTGGTTGACTGAGGTCAAGTTTCTAGGTCATGTCATCTCGGAGCATGGTATTTCTGTGGATCCGTCCAAGATTGAAGCTATAGTGGATTGGGAACGACCAAGGAATGTAGCAGAGATTCGTAGTTTCTTAGGTCTTGCTGGTTATTACAGGAAATTTGTAAAGGATTTTTTGAGGATTGTAGCTCCGTTGACGAGATTGATCAAGAAAAATGTCAGGTTTGAGTGGAATGAAGATTGTGAGCTTGCTTTTCAGGAATTGAAGAACCGATTGACATCAGCTCTAGTGTTAGTTATTCCTAGCAGCGACGAGCCGTATGAGGTTTATGCGGATGATTCAGGGCACGGACTTGGATGCGTGTTGATGCAGCATGAACGTGTGGTTGCATACGGATCGAGACAACTACGACCTCACGAGCGGAATTATCCTACTCACGATTTGGAGCTCGTGGCGATGATTCACGCGTTGAAGATTTGGAGGTGTTACTTGTATGGAGCATCGTTTCAGGTCTTCTTCGATCACAAGAGTTTGAGGTATTTCTTCACTCAGAGGGATCTTAACTTGAGGCAGCGTGGATGGATCGAGTATATAGAGGATTATGATTTTTCATTGCAGTATCATCCCGGGAAAGCTAATGTGGTCGCGGACGCGCTTAGCAGGAAGTCTTCAGGGATTCTCGCTTGTTTGGCTTTTGAGGACTGGAGCAGGGATGCGACAGTGAGCGAGTTTAGGCTACGGTATCATGAAGACTGTGATTGCATTTTGGTATACCATGTGGAAGCGACTCCAGCTCTTATTCGGATGGTGAAGCAAAGTCAGTGGCAGGATCAGCATTTGTAGGGGATTTGGTCGCGGATTTAGAACGAGGAATAGTTTGAAGAATGGAGCATGCATGCAGATGGATCGTTGTATTTTTGGGAGCGTCTTGCAGTTCCAGCTATCACCGAAGTGACGAAAGCCGTTTTGGACGAAGCTCATAGGTCTCAGTTTGTTATTCATCCGAGGAGCACCAAGATGTATCAGGATTTGAAGAGGCAGTATTGGTGGAGAGGCATGAAGAAAGATGTTCAAGAGTACGTGGCCAAGTGTTCGACCTGTCTTCAGGTGAAAGCCGAGCATCAGAAACCTGCAGGTCAGCTTCAGCCGCTTCCTATTCCAAGGTGAAAATGAGAGCATGTGACAATGGATTTTCTCACTGGTTTGCCAAGGACGGAGCAGAGGCATGCTGCAGTTTAGGTCGTGGTCAACAGGTTGACAAAATCGGCGTATTTCATTCCGTTTAGGTCAACGTGTTCGAGGAGGATCCTCGAGGAGTTGTATCTACAGAATATTGTGAGGTTGCATGGGGTTCCTTTGTCCATCACCTCTGATCGAGACACCAGGTTTAATGCTAAGTACTGGAGGATTTTTCAAGAGGCTTTAGGTACGGATTTGAACTTCAGTACGGCATTTTATCCTTAGACTAATGGGCAGTCTGAGCAGGTTATTCAGATTCTCGAGGATATGTTGCGTGCCTGTGCGTTGGACTTCGACGGGAATTGGAAGCAATGTTTGCATCTGGCGGAGTTCGCGTACAACAATAGTTATCAGGTGAGTATTGGTATGGCATCGTTTAAGGCGTTGTATGGGCGACTGTGTCGGTCACCTGTGTGTTGGGCCGAGCCGAAAGATAGGGTTATTCTTGGGCTGGATGAGATCCGTGATAGTAATGAGAAAGTCGCGGTGATTCGAGAACGATTGAGGGCAGCTCAGAGTTGACAGAAGAGTTACGCGGATAGGAGACATAGACCCTTAGAGTTCGCGGTTGGAGATTTCGTTCTCTTGAGGGTATCGCCTCGTAAGGGAACTATGCGGTTCGGAGTGACTGAGAAGCTCACGCCGAGGTATATCGGGCCGTTCGAGATCACTCAGCGTGTTGGTGTGGTCGCTTATCGGCTTGATCTTTTGCCCGAACATTCTCATGTTTACGATGTGTTTCATGTGTCGATGCTTAGGAAGTGTCCGCCTGAGCAGGGTAAGATAGTTTCATTTCACGATGTGTAGGTTCAGGAGGATACGACGTACGAAGAAGTGCTGATTCAGATCATCGACTGAAAGGTGATTAGTTTGCATCGTCATGAGATACCGTTAGTAAAGGTCGTGTGGCAGCATCACGGGGTTGATGAAGCCACCTGGGAACTAGAGTCGAGTATGCGGGAATTGTATCCGCATTTGTTTTATTTCTGAAATGAGATGTAAATTTCAAGGGCGAAATTTCTTTTAGGGGTGGAGAGTTGTAACGTCCTGGAATTTATTTAATGTTACTATAATATAAATGATGAATTAGTGTGCCATAATTAATGTTTTAACATTAATTTGATTATTGGGTTGGATTTTGAATTTTTGGTCGTTTTATTAAATTGATGAATTTGAATGATTTCTTATTGTTTTAAAATGATGTTTTGAGCTTTAAAACATAACAATTTGTAAAATGTTAAAAATACTCCGTTTTACAAAACCGTGGGAGGCACATGGTTTTCACGCAGCAAAACCGCCCGCCGTTTCCCTCTATTTATTCTCTCTCTTCCTCCTCTCTCCTCACTCTCTCAGATCTCTCTCTCTCTCTTCTCTACCCGTGGCCCTCTCTCTCTCTCTTGATCTCTCGGCTACCCTCTCATTCTCTCCCAAATTCTCTCTCAAAATTTTAATCAAATACGAATCCAAGCTTCGGGTTAGCAAGGAGGAAGCTCGGGGATGTGATTTAGCAACCGAGAATGCGGATTGAAGCTTCGATTCGAGGTTACCCTCTCATTCTCTCTCTCTCTCTTCTCTACCCGTGGCCCTCTCTCTCTCTCTTGATCTCTCGGCTACCCTCTTATTCTCTCCTAAATTCTCTCTCAAAATTTTAATCAAATTCGAATCCAAGCTTCGGGTTAGCAAGGAGGAAGCTCGGGGACGTGATTTAGCAACTGATAACGCGGATTGAAGCTTCGATTCGAGGTTAGTTTTGAAATTTTTAAACTTTTTTCAAAATTTTCAATTTTGTGCATTTTTGAAATCTAGGTTTGTTTAAGCTTAGAAAACCTTGGATTTGAGTTAAATGAACTTAGAACAACTAGAATCTAAGCTTAGATTGAAGAAAAACAGATTGGATTCAAGATTTTTCATTTTTCTCCCTATTTTCTTATTTTTGGATTTTTGAGATTTTTGAGTTTAAATCTTTTTTAAATGAGTTCAAATGTGTTCTAACATGTTTTTCTACCAACTATGATTATTTTCTATGCCTGGGATTTGAGAAAAACAGGTTAGAATCAAGATTTGTGTTTTGGGGATCGAGAAACCCGTGGCTAGATTTCTGGGTTTTCCCAGTTCGGCAGGCCGGATCACGCGTTCGACAGGCCGGTGTTCTTTAGTCCGGCAGGTCGAACCATGGGATGTTCGATCGACCGAACTTTGCTTCCGGCAGGCCAAACTATGCAGTTCGGCCGGCCGAAGTAGGGAGTCCGGCAGGCCAGCCAAGGCATGGAAAATTTTGTGATTTTTCACCCGTTTTCACTGTTTTGAACCCTGACTTAAATTTCAACCTTATAGAATGATTTTAAAGATACAAATGGCACACTAGGACATCATGAAATGGTTTAGTAACATAGAATGTCTCGAACTAGATATTGATCGACTTAGTTTGTATCTAGGATCGTTCGTGGTTCCGCAGAGCTAACGTATAGCGGACCAGGATTACGGTGTGGGGCACCGGCATGAGTATTGAGGTAGGACTTCTACCCTATTCCTTGGTAGCCTAGTTTCAAAATGATTTGGCTTTGAAAATGATTTCTATTAAAATGTTTTCAACGGTTGTTTGAAAATGAATTTATCGGTTATATTTTACTATACCGTGAACTGCAATGGACTTCATAATAAATGTAAATGACAATACTCGGTAATTGGGTTTTGAATGATAATGATAATAAACATATAGGCATGATACCATATCAGAGATCGGATCGTGTAGCGATCAACCTTGGGGGCAGGTCCCAAAACCCAGCTGGGCCACTACGGTGGTGATTCTATTATGGTTTGCCTAAGAAAAGAAAACGATATTACTGGTTGTACAGGTAAACTATTCTGGGTAAGAATAGTTTTACTCAAATTTATTTATTTATTTATTCATTTAAGGTTTCTTTTAAATAACTCCTGAATAATGACCTGTTTCTTTAAATTAAATTATTTTATAAAACATAGTCCTACTGAGCCTTTCGCTCACGTTTTATTTGTTTTAAATTTCCCCCCTCTAGGTGGTTTTCCATTTAGGTTTGGAGAGGATTCTTCGGACAAGACACAGGAGCAATAGAGGGACTAGTAAACTTATTTGTATTATTTAAATCAAGGCATGTAAGATCTTAATTTTATTCGTACTTGGACTGTGATTGTATTTATGATATTGTCAGTACCATGTGTGTGCATAAGTTGTGGGTCTGTGGGACCTATACTCGCGGCCTTACTATTTTATTATTATTCGTTTAATGATTTCAACTGCCTAATGCAGTTGAACTCTTTTATAAGGTGTTGTTTTAAAAGAACCTCACATTTTGTTTAAGTCAAACCCCTAAACTCGTGATTTTTAATTAAATCATCTTTTAACTAATTTAAATAATCCGTCACGTCACCTCCCGTACTCCGAGGCGTGACAGTCTGCCAAGTAAACAATTTGTTTAATTTAGCTCTAATAAAATTAGTTCCCTAAAAACCTTTACTAAATTAAAGAGTAACACTCGTTATTCTTTAACTCTTTAGTAGGTAACCCTTTGGTCCTACTTTTTGTAATTTTAGTAAAACAATCCCTGAACTCTTAAATCCTTAATAATTAAAGGATCTCTAGTCAAAATCTGACCAAAACTTAATGGATCTAGTCACGTGCACATCAGGTGTATGTTATTTAAAGTGAAAATACCTAAACGTCCCTATCATTTCATTTCTCCTTTCCATTTTAACTCATTTTTAGATGTAAGATTTATCTGAAATCAAATTGTCAAAGAAACAAAAAAGAGCTTCAAAGGTGCTTTGATTTCTTTGGATCATAAACAGAACTACAAACAACAACATAATCGATGAAGCCTCAATCTGCTGTATCAACCTATGAAGCTTAAACTTTAAACCCATGATCTAGTAAACTACCAACAAATCCAAAAACCAATCTTTTAGTAACAAATTCAACCAAACTTTAAGATGTGCAAAGGTTTGGGAGAATGACGGCATCTGCAGCTTCAACACCAAAACATGATGACATATATGGGAGAGCATTGTAAGAGTGGTCGCAATCCTCCAGAGGCCTAGCCTAAACTGGCAAAACTCTGTCACACCCAAAACTCAATGCATCACACACAACCTTTCGTGAGACCACCGCCACGCTGCAAGACTATCCCTTCAGTTACACGAGCTCAACCCCGTTGCAAAATCAGATCAGTCGGGAGCAACACCAATGGCCAACCCATTACTGCCATCAAGCCCTCTACAGATCCATTTTGTCTTTTTTGTTTTGATTAACCAAACACAAGTCTTTTGCATCAAAGGTGTATTGAAATTGCAATCGTTTTTTCTTTTGTTCCTTTTAATCTAAGAGTGTTAACAGATTAAGATTGATGAGTGTTTTTTGTTTTTTAGAAAGATGACAACTTTTTATTTTATTTTATATTTTTTAGTTGTTATAAGAATGTAAAAATATGATATTACTATTATGCCCTTAGAAATCAACTCATGCACTATTATGCCCTTAGAAATCAAGTCATGTGAGGAGCACATGAGTGTTCCCTTCAAGTTTTTGACAAATTTTAATGGAAGGTCCTCGAATTGCCAAGGGTTTAGGAGTTCAGGGACTGTTTTGTCAAAATTAAGAATAGAAGGACTAAAATGGCACCTATTAAAGAGTTAAGAGACCGCCATTAAAAATTACGCTAAATTAAAATAAAGATGCTTTGCATTTATAACCGAAAAATGTCGACCTTATAAAAGAAAAGATAGAAAATAAAAAAAAACCAAATCCTCATCTCAAAAGTAGTATAGCCTAATTCTCTCATAATGTTGTGGAAAAATTAGTAAAAGATTACAGTAAAACAAGGTCACAAATTGATTTTTTTCCTCTTAATCTAGTATGTTTCTCAAAAATATTATAGTTGTATAAAAAACTTTACTCCTAAAGTTTTTTTTTACTTGTCTAGTAATGTCTGTCACTTTTTTCCTTTTCTCTTTTCTTCTACTTTTTTTATTTAAGTCGTAGAGGCACTCCTCATGACAGAAAAAAATGGTAGGATAATTTACATAAATTCACTTTTTATGGCTCAATTTTTATTTGTGTCACAAAATGTGAAAAGTTCTTATTCTATAAACTTGATATGTGTCTTTCTAGGACATGTTGTGTGTTCCTCTAGGCCTTTTTTTATATCCCTTCAGGATTTATCTTGTATTCCTTTGAGAAATTTTTCATGTCATCCTTGGACATGTCCCATTGGAATATTTTTTATGTCCCTCTAAGACATATTGGGTATCCTCTTGTATGTCTCTCCGAGACATTTTCTTTTCCTCTCTCCCCGTACAGACACGGCTCATCTCTGGCACTGGCAAAGTTGCCAGCAGTAAAAAAAAAATAGAGAAAAAAAATAACAAATAACAACTAGAACAACAACAACAACTGCGGCAACAATATCATGAACAACAACAACAACAACAATCTCACACGAACTCCAGCCAAGATCATCTATGGCAACGGCAAGCAAAGCAACCTGCACAGCTCTCAGCAAATCAGCATTCTTTGGCACCAACTAGAGCGGGAAAGACTCAAGGAGGCAAATTGAAAAGTAGAGCGGCCTCTGGCACGGACTTGAGTGAGAAGGACTTGAAGAGGTGAATAAAATGACAGATCAATGACAGGAGAGTTTGAATGGAGGAGATGGACAAGGAGATCAACTTCTCCTTACGTCGAAGTGAATGGTAGTGATCGAGACGACGCCCTAAGTGATGGCGATCTACTGGCACCAATCAGAGAAGGAAGAAGCCAACATCTTGCAAATCTTCGTTGTCGAGGTAGGGTCGAAGCGCAGCCTCTACAAATTGTGTCCGAGGAACATGGAGTTCAAGCTAACATCTTGGCGATGTTCACTGTCGAGGCATCGTCGAAGGGGAGAGAGAGAAAGTAGGAGAAATAATTTTGGTTTTTAAGTCTTTTTAGCGTTATTATTATTTTTTTTTGGTGGCATCATTGAAAAGAAGAGTAAAAAGTATGGGAAAGTATGTAATTTACTCAAAATGATGCCAACGGAGGACAAGATGGTGAGCGCCCTATTATTGTAAACTTACTGCTTCCTCGCAAATAGTGTTGATGCCTCATGTAACACGGTAGGCTACTATCATTAACGCAATAGGCTATTGGTAGTAACACTGTTGACCACCCATAGCACGGCTACTATCATTCACACAATAGGCTATTGGTGGCAAAACTGTAGACTACCCATAGCACATACATATTCAAGGGTTTAACGTCAATAATGTGTCATGATATATTTATGAATAATGCCAACCTTATTGAATGGTGAATGGACTTTTGTAACTTGTAAAAAATCATTTACACGATACGTTACTCATAAAAATCAATACAAGAGTAAAATTATCTTAAAAAAATAAATGATTTGTGACATTTTTTTTCATAGAGTCCTCTATGTGGCACAATTCAGACCACGGTCTAAAAAGATGCACATTTATAAATGTAACTTCCCGAAATTTATTTAATGTTATTGTAATATAAATGGTGAATTAGTGTGCCATAATTAATGTTTCAACATTAATTTGATTACTTGGTTGGATTTTGAATTTTTGGTTGTTTTGTTAATTTGATGAATTCAAATGATTTCATATTGTTTTAAAATAATGTTTTGAGTTTTAAAACACAACAATTTGTAAAAATGTTAAAAATATTCCGTTTTACAAAACCGTGGGAGGCACATGGTTTTCGCATAGTAAAACCGCCCATCAATTTTCTCTATTTATTCTCCTTCCTCTCCCCCTCTCATCACACTCTCTGCTCACTCTCTCTCTCTCTTGATCTCTCTCTCGGCTTCTCTCTTCTCTCTCAAATTCTCTCTCAAATTTTTGAATCAAATTCAAATCCAAGCTTCGGGTTAGCAAGGAGGAGGCTCAGGGACATGATTTGGTAACTGAGAACACGGATTGAAGCTTTGATTCGAGGTTAGTTTTGAAATTTCTAAACTTTTTACAAAATTTTCAATTTTGTGCATTTTTGAAATCTAGGTTTGTTTGAGCTTAGAAAACCTTGGATTTAAGTTAAATGAACTTAGAACAACTAGAATCTAAGCTTAGATTGAAGAAAAATGTATTGGATTCAAGATTTTCCATTTTTCTCCCTATTTTCTCAATTTCAGATTTTTGAGATTATTGAGTTTAAATCTTGTTTAAATGAGTTCAAATGTGTTCTACTATGTTTTTCTATCAACTATGATTGTTTTCAATGCCTGGGATTTGAGAAAAATAGGTTAAAATCAAGACTTGGATTTTGGGGATCGAAAACACATGGCTAGATTTTTGGGTTTTCCTAGTTCGGTAGGCCGAACTGTGTGTTCGGCAGGCCGAAACAAGGGATCTGCAGGCCAGTGTTCTTCCGTCCGACAAGCGAAACCTGGGAATGTTCGGCCGACCGAACTTGGCTTCCGGCAGGCCGAACTGTGTAGTTCGGCCGGCAGAAGCAGGGAGTCCGGTAGGCCGGCCGAAGCATGGAAAATTTTGTGATTTTTCACCCGTTTTCATTGTTTTGAACCCCGATTTAAATTCCAACCTTATAGGATGGTTTTAAAGATACAAATGGCACACTAGGACATCATGAAATGGTTTAGCAACGTAGAATGTCTCGAACTAGATATTGATCGACTTAGTTTGTATCTAGGATCGTTCGTGGTTCCGCAGAGCTAACGTATAGAGGACCGAGATTACGGTGTGGGCCACCGGCATGAGTATTGAGGTAGGACTTCTACCCCATTCTTTGATAGCCTAGTTTCAAAATGATTTGGCTTTGAAAAGGATTTCTATTAAAATGTTTTCAATTGTTGTTTGAAAGTGAATTTATCGGTTATATTTTAATATACCGTGAACTGAAATGAACTTCATAATGAATGTAAATGACAACACTCAGTAATTGGGTTTTGAATGATGATGATAATAAACACATAGGCATGATGCCATATTAGAGATCGGGTCGTGTAGCGATCGACCTTGGGGGCAAGTCCTGAAACCCAACTGGGCCACTACGGTGGTGATATTATTATGGTTTGCCTAGGAAAGGAAAATGATATTACTGGTTGTACGAGTAAACTGTTTTGGGTAAGAACGGTTTTACTCAAATCTATTTATTTATTTATTCATTAAAGGTTTCTTTTAAATAATTCCTGAATAATGACATGTTTCTTTAAATTAAATTATTTTATAAAACATAGTCCTACTGAGCCTTTCGCTCACGTTTTATTTGTTTTAAATTTCCCCCTTCTAGGTGGTTTTCCATTTAGGTTGGGAGAAGATTCAACGGACAGTACCCAGAAGCATTAGAGGGATTAGTAAATTAATTTGTATTATTTTAATCAAGGCATGTAAGATTTTAACTTTACTTGTACTTGGACTGTGATTGTATTTATGATATTGTCAATACCATGTGTGTGCACAAGTTGTGGGTCTGTGGGACCCATACCCGCGACTTTATTGTTTTATTATTATTCGTTTAATGATTTCAATTGCCTAATGTATATGAACTCTTTTATAAGGTGTTCTTTTGAAAACGTCATATTTTATTATTTAATCCAACTCCTAAACTCTTGATTTTTAATTAAATTCTTTTTAATTAATTTAAATAATTCACCACGTCACCTCCCGTACTCCGGGGCTTGACAGAATGGTATCAGAGCCCAAGGTTATGAACCTTGGGAATTGTGCACAGATAGGTTTGACAATGAAATACCTCTGACAGTCCAAATTTTATTTTTAGAACTGAGAGAATGGCACCTAGACGTCGTTCGACAGCTGACGTCGAGTTCAAAAATGATGAGGGCATGATGAGGTCTATGTTTGCGGCTTTTCGGCAGATGGTAGCCAGGGCTAGACCGGAAGATTCTGATATTGGTAGTCGGCATGCGTACTTTAAGAAATTTCGGCGTGGGTCTGTTCTGACTATTGATGGTAATGGGGATACACAGTTAGTAGAGTATTGGTTGGATTCGGTTTTGAAGCACTTGGATACCCTTGGTGTGCCTGAGGAGTATCGTGTGGAGTTTGCTGCGTATAAGCTCGAGGGTGGCGCTAACACTTGGTGGAAACAAGCTAAACGTTTAGAGCGTGGTGGCGATATCAGTTGGGACAAGTTCGAGGAGCTGTTCTATGATCGATATTTTCCGTAGGGGTATAGAGATCAGAAGGCAGCTGAGTTCTACAGGTTGCAGCAAGGTGATCTGTCAGTTTGGGAGTATGAGGCATGGTTTAATGAGTTGGCTAGGTTTGCTCCATCAGCGGTGGCATCGGAGCATGAGAAGTGTATTAAGTTTCAGGAAGGGCTCAAGGCTCCTATTCGGCGACAGTTGGTTGCTCTACGGCTTAGGAGTTTCGAAGAGATTGTGTCGTCGACGATATCCATGGAGAATGATTATGTGCAGTATTGTGAGGACCGAGCCAAGGCTTCAAGAGGACCACAGAGGAGCGGTAGAAAGAGCACCAGTAGCCGTCTGACTCCAGGGAAGAGCAAGCAAGGTGGCACAAATAGTGGTAGCAGCAGTTCATCTGGCAGCGGGCGTAGCAATCCCTACAGCTTCCATTGTCAATTCTGTCAGCAGCCTGGACACATAAAGAGAAATTGCCCGATCAGGAGTGCTCGTCTTGGATCTCAGACCGGGGAGGATGCCAGTCGTCAGTCTCAGCCTCAGACCCTACCTCCGCCTTAGCAGTACCCGCAGTTGCAGTATCCCTAGTTCTCTCCCCAGTAGTTCTCATATCCGACACGGGGGTAGCAGCTGTAGCATTTCCAGCGTAGCGTCCCTCAGTATCGAGCGCTAAGTACAGGTAGTGTGCAGTCGTCTCCTTCTCAGCAACATCGGCAGAATAATCCAGGACCCAGTAATATTGGTAGAGGAAAAGGGAAGGCTCTAGTGCAGGTTCATGCAATGGCATCTGGAGGTTCAGATTCTCATGTTGGTAACACGGTTGTCGATGGTACGATCTTGGTTTCTAGATCTTTAGCTCGCGTTTTATTTGATACCGGTGCCTCTCATTCTCTCATTTTGAGTTCTTTTGTATATACCTTGGGATTAGATATAGAAGAGTTTAATGAACCCCTAGTCATAACTTCTCCCTTGGGGCGGGTGTGTGTAAATTGTATGTGTAAATCTTGTAAAATAAAGATTGGGGATGAGATTTTGAAAAGTGATTTGATTATACTCCCCATGAGATCATATGATGTGATTCTAGGAATGGACTGGTTGTCCAGGTATAATGCAGTCGTGGACTGCCAACTTAGGAAAGTGACCCTAGTGTCTGATAGGGGGACGATGATCACTTACTAGGGTGGTGGTGATTGGTTAATGAGTGAGCGTCTCATGAAGTCGTGTCTAGAAGGATGTAGGAATCTAGGTTGTTGTGCTTTTCTTGCCAATCTAGATTGCGAGCCCTATGTTTTGAGTGGCAGTGTAGCGTTTTCGGTGGTTGATGAGTTTGAGGATGTCTTCCCCGACGAGTTGCCAGGATTACCACCGCATCGGGAAATTGAGTTTGGTATCGAGTTGTTTCCGGGGACAGCACCGATTTCTATGTCACCGTATCGGATGGCGCCGGCAGAAATGAAGAAATTGAGGAAGCAACTTTAGGAGCTTGCTGATAAAGGGTATATTTGAAATAGCACATCTCCACGGGGAGCATCAGTTTTGTTTGCTAAGAAACATGATGGGACTCTTAGGTTATGTGTGGATTATCGACAGCTGAATCATGTTACGGTAAAGAACAAGTATCCCTTGCCTAGGATTGATGAGTTGCTTGATCAGTTGGGAGGTTCACGGTATTTCTCAAAGATTGATTTATGGTCGGGTTATCATCAGCTCAGGATTAAAGAAGAGGATATTTCCAAGATAGCTTTTAGGACTTGGTATGGGCATTTTGAGTTCCTGGTTATGTCGTTTAGGTTGACAAATGCTCCGGCAGCTTGCATGGATTTGATGAATAAGATATTTAGGCCGTATCTGGATCAGTTCGTGATCGTGTTCATCGATGATATTCTTGTGTATTCTAAGACTTAGGAGGAGCATGAGCAGCATCTCTGGATCGTGCTTCAGACTCTGCGGGAGCACCAGTTGTATGCTAAGAGGGAAAAGTACGAGTTTTGGTTGACTGAGGTCAAGTTTCTAGGTCATGTCATCTCGGAGCATGGTATTTTTGTGGATCCGTCCAAGATTGAAGCCATAGTGAATTGGGAATGACCAAGGAATGTAGCGGAGATTCGTAGCTTCTTAGGTCTTGCTGGTTATTACAGGAAATTTGTAAAGTATTTTTCAAAGATTGCAGCTCTGTTGATGAGATTGATCAAGAAAAATGTCAGGTTTGAGTGGAATGAAGATTGTGAGCTTGCTTTTCAAGAATTGAAGAACTGGTTGACTTCAGCTCCAATGTTAGTTATTCCTAGCAGTGACGAGCTGCATGAGGTTTATGCGGATGCTTCAGGGCGCGGACTTGGATGCATGTTGATGCAGCATGGACGTGTGGTTGCGTACTAATCGAGACAGCTACGACCTCACAAGTGGAATTATCCTACTCATGATTTAGAGCTTGCAGCGGTGATTCACGCGCTGAAGATTTGGAGGTGTTACTTGTACGGAGCGTCGTTTCAGGTCTTCTCCGATCACAAGAGTTTGAGGTATTTGTTCACTCAGGGGGATCTTAATTTGAGGCAGCGTAGATGGATAGAGTATATGGAGGATTATGATTTTGTGTTGCAGTATCATCCCAGGAAAGCTAATGTGGTCGCGGATGCGCTTAGTAGGAAGTCTTCAGGGATTCTCGCTTGTTTGGCTTTTGAGGACTGGAGCAGGGATGCGACAGTGAGCGAGTTTAGGCTACGGTATCATGAAGACTGTGATCGAGTTTCAGTATATCATGTGGAAGCGACTCCAGCTCTTGTTCGGATGGTGAAGCAAAGTCAGTGGCAGGATCAGCATTTGTAGGGGATTTGGTCGCAGATTCAGAACGGGGAGCAGTTTGAAGAATGGAGCGTGCATACAGATGGATCGTTGTATTTCCGGGAGCGTCTTGCAGTTCCAGCTATCGTCGAGGTGACGAAAGCCGTTTTGGACGAAGCTCATAGGTCTCAGTTCGCTATTCATCCGGGGAGCACAAAGATGTATCATGATTTGAAGAGGCAATATTGGTGGAGAGGCATGAAGAAAGATGTTCGAGAGTATGTGGACAAGTGTACAACGTGTCTTCAGGTGAAAGCCGGGCATCAAAAGCCTGCAAGTCAGCTTCAGCCGCTTCCTATTCCAGGGTGGAAATGGGAGCATGTGACAATGGATTTTCTCACAGGTTTGTCAAGGATGGAGCAGCAGCATGATGCAGTTTGGGTCGTGGTCGATAGGTTGACGAAATTGGCGCATTTCATTCTGTTTAGGTCGACGTGTTCGGGGAAGGTTCTCGAGGATTTGTATCTGCAGAACATTGTGAGGTTGCATGGAGTTCCTTTGTCCATCACCTCTGATCGAGACACCAGGTTTAATGCTAAGTACTAGAGGAGTTTTTAGGAGGCTTTAGGTACGGATTTGAACTTCAGTACGACGTTTCATCCTCAGACTGATGGGTAGTCTTAGCGGGTTATTTAGATTCTCGAGGATATGTTGCGTGCCTGTGCGTTGGACTTCGACGGGAATTGGAAGCAATGTTTGCGTCTGGCGGAGTTCGCGTACAACAATAGCTATCAGGCGAGTATTGGTATGGCACCGTTTGAGGCGTTGTATGGGCGACCGTGTCGGTCACCTGTGTGTTGGGCCGAGCTGAAAGATAGGGTTATTCTTGGGCCGAATGAGATCCGTGATAGTAACGAGAAAGTCGCGGTGATTCGAGATAGGTTGAGGGTAGCTCATAGTTGACAGAAGAGTTAAGTGGATAGGATACGTAGAACCTTAGAGTTCGCGGTTGGAGATTTTGTTCTCTTGAGGGTATCGCCTCGTAAGGGAACTATGCGGTTCGGAGTGAGTGGGAAGCTCGCACCGAGGTATATTGGGCCGTTCGAGATTACTAAGCGTGTTGGTGTGGTCGCTTATCGGCTTGATCTTCCGCTCGAACTTTCTCATGTTCACGATGTGTTTCTTATGTCGATGCTTAGGAAGTGTCTGCCTGAGCAGGGTAAGATAGTTTCATTTCGCAATGTGCAGGTTTAGGAAGATACGACGTACGAAGAAGTGCCGATTCAGATCATCGACCGAAAAGTAATTAGTTTGCATCGTCATGAGATACCGTTGGTAAAGGTCGTATGGCAACATCATCGGGTTGATGAAGCCACTTGGGAGCTAGAGTCGAGTATGTGGGAATTGTATCTGCATTTGTTTTGTTTATGAAATGAGATGTAAATTTCGAGGGCAAAATTTCTTTTAGGGGTGGAGAGTTGTAACACCCCGAAATTTATTTAATGTTATTGTAATATAAATGGTGAATTAGTGTGCCATAATTAATGTTTCAACATTAATTTGATTACTTGGTTGGATTTTGAATTTTTTATTGTTTTGTTAATTTGATGAATTCAAATGATTTCATATTGTTTTAAAATGATGTTTTGAGTTTTAAAACACAACAATTTGTAAAAATGTTAAAAATATTCTGTTTTACAAAACCGTGGGCGGCACATGGTTTTCGCACAGTAAAACCGCCCACCGATTTTCTCTATTTATTCTCCTTCCTCTCCCTCTCTCATCACACTCTCTGCTCACTCTCTCTCTCTCTCTTGATCTCTCTCTTGGCTTCTCTCTTCTCTCTCAAATTTTTGAATCAAATTTGAATCCAAGCTTCGGGTTAGCAAGGAGGAGGCTTGGGGTCGTGATTTGGTAACCGAGAACGCGGATTGAAGCTTCGATTCGAGGTTAATTTTGAAATTTCTAAACTTTTTACAAAATTTTCAATTTGTGCATTTTTGAAATCTAGGTTTGTTTGAGCTTAGAAAACCTTGGATTTAAGTTAAATGAACTTAGAACAACTAGAATCTAAGCTTAGATTGAAGAAAAACGGATTGGATTCAAGATTTTCCATTTTTCTCCCTATTTTCTCAATTTCAGATTTTTGAGTTTTTTGAGTTTAAATCTTGTTTAAATGAGTTCAAATGTGTTCTACTATGTTTTTCTATCAACTATGATTGTTTTCCATGCCTGGGATTTGAGAAAAACAGGTTAAAATCAAGATTTGGATTTTGGGGATCGAAAACCCGTGGCTAGATTTTTGGGTTTTCCCAGTTCGGTAGGCCGAACTGTGTGTTCGGTAGGCCGGAACAAGGGATCAGCAGGCCGGTGTTCTTTCATCCAGCAGGCCGAACCTAGGAATATTCGGCCGACCGAACTTGGCTTCCGGCAGGCCAAACTGCACAGTTTGGCCAGCTGAAGCAGGGATTTCGGCAGGCCGGCCGAAGCATGCAAAATTTTGTGATTTTTCACCCGTTTTCATTGTTTTGGACCCCGATTTAAATTCCAACTTATAGGATGGTTTTAAAGATACAAATGGTACACTAGGACATCATGAAATGGTTTAGCAACCTAGAATGTCTCGAACTAGATATTGATCGACTTAGTTTGTAACTAGGATCGTTCGTGGTTCCGCGGAGCTAACGTATAGTGGACCGGGATTACGGTGTGGGCCACCAGCACGAGTATTGAGGTAGGACTTCTACCCCATTCTTTGATAGCCTAATTTCAAAATGATTTGGCTTTGAAAAGGATTTCTATTAAAATGTTTTCAACGGTTGTTTGAAAGTGAATTTATCGGTTATATTTTAATATACCGTGAACTGAAATGAACTTCATAATGAATGTAAATGACAACACTCAGTAATTGGGTTTTGAATGATGATGATAATAAACACATAGCCATGATGCCATATCAGAGATCGGGTCGTGTAGCGATCGACCTTAGGGGCAGGTCCCGAAACCCAGCTGGGCCACTACGGTGGTGATATTATTATGGTTTGCCTAGGAAAGGAAAATGATATTACTGGTTGTACGAGTAAACTGTTTTGGGTAAGAACGGTTTTACTCAAATCTATTTATTTATTTATTCATTAAAGGTTTCTTTTAAATAATTCCTGAATAATGACATGTTTCTTTAAATTAAATTATTTTATAAAACATAGTCCTACTGAGCCTTTCGCTCACGTTTTATTTGTTTTAAATTTCCCCCTTCTAGGTGGTTTTCCATTTAGGTTGGGAGAAGATTCAACGGACAGGACCCAGAAGCATTAGAGCGATTAGTAAATTAATTTGTATTATTTTAATCAAGGCATGTAAGATTTTAACTTTACTTGTACTTGGACTGTGATTGTATTTATGATATTGTCAATACCATGTGTGTGCACAAGTTGTGGGTCTATGGGACCCATACCCGCGACTTTATTGTTTTATTATCATTCGTTTAATGATTTCAATTGCCTAATGTATATGAACTCTTTTATAAGGTGTTGTTTTGAAAACCTCATATTTTATTATTTAATCCAACTCCTAAACTCTTGATTTTTAATTAAATTCTCTTTACTTAATTTAAATAATTCACCACGTCACCTCCCGTACTCCGGGGCGTGACAATAAAACTCCTGGTATTATTGGTTGCAGCAGTTCTTACAAAACAAAGGTATGATTGGTATGAAAAATTTTCTAATGCTAAGTTCAGAAAATAATTTTTGATGGTGAAATCAAATACACCGATAAAAATTATAATCATGGATTCAGACAAGCACCAATGGTAGAGCCCAAATTCCATTTCAGTGGAGAACGAAGATAAAATTTCAAGAAGAATATGAAAAATTAAAATCTTGAAATACTCAAAACATCAACTCTTAATAACTTAATTCAATACATTATAATTGTTTTCTACAAAATTTCATACTTTGAAAATATTATATCATAACCTCATATTTATCAATGTTATAAGAAAAATGTAATTCTCAATATGCATGCCACTAAGCTCCCATTCATTCATTGATTCATCACCCATTGAATTGCGCCATTGAATCGTCATAATATTTATAATAGAAAATGTTAACGTAGCTATAATAACATGAAGAATTGGCGCCAATGTCATAAGTATATAAATTAATGAGAAATATTAGGGACATTAATTTCCGTGCAAAAGGTCTCTCCATGGCTTTCAAAAACGAATAATTAAATATGTTGGTATCGAGGTTCTAGTATTATCATTAAAAGCATCTGGTTTTGGATTTGTTGTTAAAAGAAGGGCAAAGAAAACTAAAAGATAAAAAGTCATGTATTTAGATGTTAAAATAGGGCTAAAGAACATTCAAGAGACATGTGTGTTTAGTTTATTCCTTCCTTACCTTTGAGTTGTGATCTGATAGCGTTTCCTAATGCCTTCCTTCTGTAATTCACGCAAAGCTCTTTGGATTTAACACACCCCGCGCGCCCCCCCCGCCCACCCCCCCCCGGGCCTCTTTGTTTTTTTTTTTTTAATGTTTTATTGTCATGTTTGGTTAAGGGAAAGGAATGCAATGAATAAAAAAAACCTATTTTGATGTTTGGTTGGCTAAAAAGAAAAAAGGAATGCCCCATCAAAAAATAAAACAAAAGAATAATTATTTCTATGGACTAGCTTTTCACCCATTTTGATGGAATTGTAGTTCCTCTCTTAGATGAGAGGAATAGCAATTCCGACCTTTATTTTATTTTTTTCCATGTTTACCCTTTTTTA
Organism: Artocarpus heterophyllus; assembly: GCA_025403435.1. Classification (NCBI taxonomy): domain Eukaryota; kingdom Viridiplantae; phylum Streptophyta; class Magnoliopsida; order Rosales; family Moraceae; genus Artocarpus; species Artocarpus heterophyllus. The sequence continues at coordinate 6,695,369 of CM046339.1, read as the reverse complement.
TCTAAACATCACCACCACCATATTCATAGCCTAGCCTCCTCCCTTCTCCAGTTAACTACTACTCTCACTATCATTGCTCGTCAACATGAAACTCAAATCCACTGCTCTATGTGTCCCGGTCGTCGTCACTAACCTTCCATCGTCCTTGCTTCTCCAACCAATTGCAACTTCTTCGACGACCTACTTTGTTTAACTAGTTATTGTCGACCATCAATGCCATTCTCCTCATCAAGTTTCTTGTTGTCATTGCACAAAGTCATGAGACCCCAAATCCATGTCTCTTTCGGCAAATATGTTGATCTTCAGTACGTCACTATCACTCATTCGTCAAAGACTTGCATATTGGTCGATCTTGTCTGTTGCACTACTTTCTTCGCCTTCGTTTCTCTGCCCGAGTTTGCTAGTCTCATTGTACGAGTCTGTTTGAGTCCTTCGCCCCCCCTCGTTGCCCAATTCTGCCAATATGTCCTCGCCCAAACCTGGTCTCCTATATGTTTACCCCATATATATATGTACATATACATATTCTTTTAAAAATAGTTACATAAACATCTATACTTCAAAGATAGGGTAGTTTTGTCCAAATAAAAATAGACATCTCCATTCCAATATTGGTAAACTCTCAACCCAATATGTAAAATGACTTTTTTTTTCCATTCCATTCTATTACCATTTTCATTATCATTTTCATCACTGCAACTAAACCCACCCTATAGGTATGTCTTTTTTTTTTCTCCTTCGATGAAAAAGAACAAATTTGAAGAATATTTAGATTTGAGCAACAAGGTGTGACACGGCTACCCATATTAAAGTCATGATTAATTACAACGTCCAAGTACTGTTGGAATTAAAACATGAAACGCAGCGGAAGGAACGGATCGTTGACAAACAAAAATTTTCTGAAAACTTTGTTCATCGGGAATAGATATATAATTTTAATTATAGAAAGCTTTAGGAATTTTTTACTAACCTTTTGAAGACTATCAGGGTATCCTAGCTTTCCTCTTTGACACCACGATCTTCCAAACCAGGCCTCCACACCAATGGAAAGACGAGTGGGCGTCAAACTGCAAGAATGAATTATCCTCACACTTTTCTGAATCTGCTATGTACTCAACACATGAGATAGCAGACCTTTTTCTTTAGAAAAGAACTCTCAGTTTTTCTCTCTAAAAATTATGTGAATAAAAATTACTGAGATAACTATTATCTCTCCCTTTTTATAACTGAGCCATTAGTAATTTTACTTTCCTTTTTTTTTTCTTTTTCTCCTTTCTTTGTTTCCCGAATCCTTTATTCGGTTTTCACACACATATGCATATGTATATAAGTTGCCGTGAATAAAAAAGGAAGCTTGCCCCCTTTTTTTTTTTTTTTTTGATTTCTTTCCCAAATCACACAATCACACATATATATATATATGTTACACGTGAAGCGTAACAACCTGTTACGTTTCCTTCCTTCTTTCAAATTTTTTTTATAATATTATATTAATATATATATATTAATATATGTAAAAAGATTTGGTTCAAAACCATATATATATATAAATCTCAATTCAAAAATAAATCAGATTTATTTAAGAATAGATTTTAACAATAATCAATTAATTAACTAATGCTCAGTTAAATGTGATAACATTTATCACATTACATTATGTGTCATAGAGAACATTTTTTTGTGTCACGTTAATAATTCAAGTGTGAAAAAAAATTAATTCAGAATTCAAAAATTTTGAATTAAACATGTATAATTCATTCTATGCAAAAATCCAATATAGTGTTACAGAGGTGGTATTGGGGACCTATGGACCTATAACCCAAGCTCCAATAAATTTGACATTTAATCAAACTCTTTAATTAATGTGCCAAATTTATTAGTTTCAGTGTTACACCATTAAAAACCCGAAACTGAACTCTTGAGATTACAGTGAAATTACTCAAAGAAAATTAGCGAGTAGTCCATTGATATAATCATTACATATAAGTCAGTCCTCCATAAATAGTTCATAATAAGAGCTAGGTTCAATTTCCGTTCACCTCTCTTATTACATCTTTATCCTTGAGTTCCAATAATTCTCTAATGAATAATTAATTCATAATCATATTATGAACGAGCGCTCTACTGTTCAAACCTTGAATTATCACTCAAGAGAACTATTTTTCTAACTTCCATAGGGAAGGAATGGATTCCATATCTGTATAATATTATTCCCAACCATTTATTACTTTATGTTTCCAAGATGCTAAGTTATAATCTGTGCTTAGACAAATCTTACCATGCAAGTCAAAAAACATAATGTAATAAATAGGAGTCTAATAAATACTCAGGATTAAGACTGTCAAATATATGATCATCATAGTGATAAATTTGAATTCTCTATTTGTAACGGATGATTATTAGAGATTCATAATTTATCTGGTCCAGTCCTATATAATCTCATTATATAAAGTACCTCCAATCCAATATCTCTACATTAATAGTCCGGATAACGACTATTTCATTTTAGATGAGATTGGACCGTACTTGTAATTTTTAATTAAAGATCCCAAACTTTAATTAATTATTACGGACTATTTAGATTATTATCTATAAATTTATCCCTAAGCAAATAACACTTATATGCTAAATTTATAGTCACATAAATAATCATGGAATTTTCTTGATGTTTATAAATGTATTCATAATACATATAATCAACCAAAATAATAATAAATGTCATTTTATTTATTTACTAACAATATGTACAATGTCACAGCTTTTAGGGCACCAAACCCAACAATCTCCCACTTGCCCTAAAGCAGGTGAGACATGTCTCTATGACCTAAGCCTTCCAAGTGTCCCTCAAAGCTCTTTGCAGGTAACGTCTTGGTGAAAGGGTCGGCAAGGTTGTTTTCCGACGCTATCTTCACAACTTCCACATCGCCTCGATGCACTATCTCTCTAATCAAATGATATTTTCTTTCTATATGCTTTCCTCTTTTGTGGCTTCTAGGTTCTCTTGAATTTGCCACTACACCACTGTTGTCACAATACAGTGTGAGTGTTTTATCCATGCCTGGAACTACTTCCAAATCATTTAAGAACTTACGGAGCCAAACAGCTTCTTTAGCTGCTTCACAAGCAACCACATATTCTGCTTCCATAGTTGAATCAGCAATACAAGATTGTTTGATGCTTCTCTAAACTATGGCTCCACCACCAAAAGTAAACACTGATCCAGACGTAGATTTATGTGTGTCTTTGTCTGATTGAAAATCAGAATCAGTGTATCCAATGGGAACCAAATTCTCACCAGAATAAACTAGCATATAGTTTCTCGTTCTCCTAAGATACTTGAGAATATGTTTAACCGCTACCCAATGATCTAATCCTGGGTTGGATTGATACCGACTGACTATATCCACCGCATAGCAAATGTCAGGTCTTGTACACAACATGGCATACATTAGACTTCCTACTGCAGATGCATAGGGTACCTGTCTCATATTTTCTTCCTCTTAAGGTGTCTTAGGACACTGCTCTTTTGAAAGATAAACTCCATGACATGTAGGCAAATTACCTTTCTTGGAGTTTTGCATCAAAAATCTGATAAGCACCTTATCGATATACGATGCCTGAGATAGCGCCAACAGTTTGTTCTTGCGATCTCTTATGAGTTGGATTCCAAGAACATAACTTGCTTCTCCTAAATCTTTCATTTGGAAATTGTTGGCGAGCCATTTCTTTACATCAGATAATACGCCTACATCATTCCCAATGAGTAGGATATCATCTACATAAAGAACCAAGAAGACCACCTTCTTATCTTTGATGTACTTGTAAACACAAGGTTCATCAATATTTTGATCGAAACCATAAGATTTGATCGCTTCATCAAATCTCAAGTTCCAAGATCTTGAAGCTTGCTTGAGTCCATAGATGGACCTCTGCAACTTGCAAACTTTTTGCTCTTGACCTTTGACTACAAACCCTTCTAGTTGCACCATATAGATGCTTTCCTCAAGATAGCCATTCAAAAAGGCAGTCTTGACATCCATTTGCCATATCTCATAATCAAGACAAGCAGCAATGGATAAAAGAATCCGAATGGATTTAAGCATAGCTACAGGCGAGAAAGTTTCTTCATAGTCAACTCCCTCCTTTTGGGTATAACCCTTTGCCACAAGCCTAGCTTTGAAAGTCTCAACTTTCCCATCCACTCCTCTTTTCTTTTTGTAAATCCATTTGCACCCTATGGGTTTTATCCCTTCAGGTAGGTCTACAAGATCCCAGACTGAATTGGAGTACATGGACTTTATTTCAAGGTTCATAGCCTCCATCCATTTTTCCTTCTCAGAAACTTCCATTGCATCACGATATGTCAATGGATCATCTTCACCATTATCAAAGATAGCAACATTTGCTTCTCCAAGTTCCCTGTAGCGAGTAGGTGGTCTCACAATCCTCCCACTATGTCGAGGTGGTATGACATTCTGATAGGAAGATGTGGTCTCCTCATTTTGTCCTTCGACAACAGTTGTCGGTTGCAGTCTGATCTGATCAGAAAGTAACTCTTCAAGTACAATTTTGCTACGAGGTTTATAGTTTGTCATATAATCATTCTCGAGAAAAGTGGCATTTGTCGATACAAATACTTTCTTATCCTATGGACTATAAAACAAACCTCCCCTCGTTCCCTTTGGGTATCCCACAAACAAGCATACTTCAAAATGTGGTTCCAACTTCCCGGTCTTACCTTTCAGCACATGTGCTGGACACCCCCATATACGGATATGTCGCATACTAGGTTTACGACCATTCCATAACTCTAAAGGTGTTTTGAAATAGACTTAGATGGAACTATGTTTAGAAGATATACTGCAGTTTGTAGTACATATCCCCAAAATGAAGTGGGTAATGATGAGTAGCTAAGCATGGATCTCACCATACCAAGCAACGTTCTATTTCTTCTCTCTGCAACACCATTTTGTTGTGGTATTCCAGGTGCGGTGAGTTGTGATAGAATACCATGTTCTATCATATAATCCTTGAATTCAGTATCAAGGTATTCTCCTCCTCGATCAGATCGAAGACTCTTCACCGTCTTTCCTAATTGCTTTTCAGCTTCCGCTTGGAATTCTTTGAACTTTCCAAAAGTTTCAGATTTCCTTTGCATTAGGTATATGTAACCATACCTTGAATAATCGTCAATAAATGTGACGAAATATTTGTAACCACCACGGGCTTGTACATTCATTGGACCACAGACATCTGAATGTATTAGCTCAAGTGGTTCCTTGGCCCTTTCGTCTTTTGCAGAGAAAGGCCTCTTAGTCATTTTACCTTCAAGACAAGATTCACAAACTGGTAGAAAACTAACTTTTAGCTATTTTAAAGGACCTTCCTTTACCAGTCTGTTAATTCTGTCAAGGTTGACGTGACCTAATCTAAGGTGCCATAGGTATGTTTCATTATTAGAAGAAATCTTTTGCTTCTTGGGTTTAGGTTGTTCAACTTTGAACATTTCGGTATTGAGCAGTGCTTTTTCGTTGGGCCTTAAGGTGTAAAGCCCATTTTCCAGATGTGCAGAACAAATATCCAAACCATTTCTAGAAATATTAACATAATTATTATTAAAAGAAACATTAAACATTTGTTCAAACAACCTAGAAACAGAAATCAAATTTCTAGGAAAGCAAGGAATGTAATAAACATTGTCTAAAATTAAAAACTTATTTCTAAAATAAAGTTTAACAACTCCCACTGCTCTTGCCGAAACAACCTCTCCTGTTCCCACTCTCATCGTTTGTTCCCCGTCGGCAAGCTCCCTTGAAGAACTAAGCATCTGCAAAGAAGAACAAACATGGTTAGTTGCCCCTGAATCAATTATCCAAGGTGAAGTATCATCTTCAACTAAACAAGCTTCTAAAATGAGTAAATCTGATTTACCGTTGTTCTTCTTTTCTTTGAGCTCCTGAAGATACTTCTTGCAGTTTCTCTTCTAGTGCCCAACTACGCTGCAGTGGAAACATTTTCCTTTAGGCTTCTTTTGGTTGGAGCTCTTTTTGTTGTTGTTGCTTTTGTTCTTCTTAGGTTGCCCTCCATTCTTAGACTTACCACTTCCTTCAGTCCCCTTCCTCTTCTTATTCTTTTGGGCAGAAGAGGAGGGTTGAGCTTCTGCAACATTTGCCTCAGCTTCTTTAGTCTTTTCTTTCGAAATAGACTCGAAGGTTTGAAGCTCATTAAGCAACTCAGTCATGTTATATTTCAGCTTGTTCATGAAATAGTTGCTTTTGAACTGAAGGAACGCAGGGGAGAGGGTTTCTAAAATCATCCCCACCTGTGTGGCTTCATCTATCATAGCCCCGTTGACCTCGGACTCATGGAGATAGTTAACCATGTTGAGAACATGTTCTCTGACCGAAATCCCTGCCTTCATTTTTGCATTCATTACTGCCTTAACGGCTTCATGGCGTGCCTTTTCAGAAGGTTTACCGAACATGTCTTCCAGAGACTGCATTATCTCATAAGCGGTCTCCATGCTTTCGTGCTTGAATCCAACGATCATATGCTTCCCGTACATTACGAGGAGCATTGGCAGCAGGCTCTGGAGGACATTCCTCCGTCAGGACAAACTTGTAACTTTCGAAAATTAGTACAATGTTCATATTACTCTTCCACTTGACAAAATTATCTCCGGTTAATTTTTCAGTTGAGAGAATGGCGATGATTGGATTAGACATTGTTGCTGTAATAAATAAATAAAATAGCATAAATTAAAATGGTTGCATAAACATCATAAATATATGTTTTGGAATAGTAAACGTGATGCATGATGCATATGAAAAATACAAAAAATATTTTACTAATTCCACGATTATTCAATTTTAATAAATAAAGTGCCTCCGTAGGGTAGGTCAAATTATTTATGAATTGAATTGAGACATTCTCAATTAATAAATATATTCAAAATATCTCATATTTTCTATATTTATTAATAACCGTTTATTTTGTTCAAGATATAATTAACAATTTAATTATGTCTTTATGAGTGTAACCCACTATTTTGGATTTTAACAACTTAACTCAAAATTGTCGCCGTAGGGTAGGTCAATTTTGAAATATATTATAAAATCCTATCTCAAGGAAGCCAACCTTGATATTGATTTAAATGGACACCCTCTGTAGGGAGGACGAAATCAAAGCGTCGCGAGGCGCTACCTAAATCTCACGGTGTTGTACTAATAGTGGAGACCGCAGGTTATATTGTCATATTACCTTCTCCCACTCATTATTTTAAAATATGTGTTTTATCTTATAAAACATCATATGTTTCATAATTCTAGTAGATAAAAATAATTATTTAATTACTAGATTATATTATGTGTTAATAGAATCTCATTCTATTTACACTTAAATAAATTACCAGATTTTCTAAAAATCTAAATTTATTATGAATTGTCTAAGTTACCAAATATTAAACAATTTAAAATTAGATAACTTAGAATTAATGTGAATTTTACCAAGTCTTAACTGTTAAAACTAAATTCACATTATTTGGTTAATTAACAAATTAAGATTCTATAAAACCAACCCAATTAATTTAATCTCATTAAATTAATGCTAACACATATTAAATCATTTTATAAACTCCTTTATAAAAATAATATGCTAAGCGTATGCATGTCATGTTACAATAACTATAAGTGGGCACTTTCCTAGATGACATGTTATCATGCATGAACATGTTATCACAATCATCACATGAAAATAAAAATGAAAATAAACAATGAATTTTTGACCTGGTCCTTTTGGATAATTAAAATTACAACCCAAAAAATAAAAAATAAAAAATAAAATTACAGGGGTCTTCTTGTAATTTATACATAATTCCTTGCTCCAATTTTGCAATCTTCATCAAGTGGTTTATTGTGCAACAATTTGCTGGACTACCTTTGAAATTTGATAGGCCCAAAGTTCTCAACTGGGGCAAAAAAATCCAATGGACATCTTTTTCTTCATCGCTCCACGTGTAGCAAGTGAAAGAGAGGAGAGAAGAAAAAAAAATAATAATAATAAATTACAAAAAGCCTATACCCCTTTATGGGTTTACACAGATTGATCTAATCAAACTGAAAATAAAATTATTAATCCAAAAGGACCATATAATTAACGACCAAAAATCCTTTCATTAAACAACCATTCATCACATGAATAATAATTAACAAAGATGCAAAGTGCCCACAAACATGCATCAAAAACATGATATCATCAAAATAAAATAATGTTTAATTAAAATTATATATGCTATAACCCGCTCTGATGCCATTTGTTGGAATTAAAACATGAAACGCAGCGGAAGGAACGGATCGTTGACAAACAAAAATTTTCTGAAAACTTTGTTCATCGGGAATAGATATATAATTTTAATTATAGAAAGCTTTAGGAATTTTTTACTAACCTTTTGAAGACTATCAGGGTATCCTAGCTTTCCTCTTTGACACCACGATCTTCCAAACCAGGCCTCCACACCAATGGAAAGACGAGTGGGCGTTAAACTGCAAGAATGAATTATCCTCACACTTTTCTAAATCTGCTATGTACTCAACACATGAGATAGCAGACCTTTTTCTCTAGAGAAGAACTCTCAGTTTTTCTCTCTAAAAATTATGTGAATAAAAATTACTGAGATAACTGTTATCTCTCCCTTTTTATAACTGAGCCATTAGTAATTTTACTTTCCCTTTTTTTTTTCTTTTTCTCCTTTCTTTGTTTCCCGAATCCTTTATTCGGTTTTCACACACATATGCATATGTATATAAGTTGCCGTGAATAAAAAAGGAAGCTTGGCCTTTTTTTTTTTTTTTGATTTCTTTCCCGAATCACACAAACACACACATATATATATATATGTTACATGTGAAGCGTAAAAACCTGTTACGTTTCCTTCCTTCTTTTAATTTTTTTTTATAATATTATATTAATATATATATATATTAAAATATTATAAAATCTTATATACATATAAAAAGATTTGGTTCAAAACCATATATATATAAATCTCAATTCAAAAATAAATCACATTTATTTAAGAATAGATTTTAACAATAATCAATTAATTAACTAATGCTCAGTTAAATGTGATAACATTTATCACATTACATTATGTGTCACAGAGAATATTTTTCTGTGTCACGTTAATAATTCAAGTTTGAAAAAAAATTAATTCAGAATTCAAAAATTTCGAATTAAACATATATAATTCATTCTATGCAAAAATCCAATATAGTGTTACAGAGGTGGTATTGGGGACCTATGGACCTATAACCCAAGCTCCAATAAATTTGACATTTAATTAAACTCTTTAATTAATGTGCCAAATTTATTAGTTTCAGTGTTACTCCACTAAAAACCTGAAACTGAACTCTTGAGATTATAGTAGAATTACTCAAAGAAAATTAACGAGTAGTCCATTGATATAATCATTACATATAAGTCAGTCCTCCATAAATAGTTCATAATAAGAGCTAGGTTCAATTTCCATTCACCTCTCTTATTACATCTTTATCCTTGAGTTCCAATAATTCTCTAATGAACAATTAATTCATAATCTTATTATGAACGAGCGCTCTACTGTTCAAACCTTGAATTATCACTCAAGAGAACTATTTTTCTAACTTCCATAGGGAAGGAATGGATTCCATATCTATATAATATTATTCCCAACCATTTATTACTTTATGTTTCCAAGATGCTAAGTTATAATCTGTGCTTAGACAAATCTTACCATGCAAGTCAAAAAACATAATGTAATAAATAGGAGTCTAATAAATACTCAGGATTAAAACTGTCAAATATATGATCATCATAGTGATAAATTTGAATACTCTATTTGTAACGGATGATTATTAGAGATTCATAATTTATCTGGTCCAGTCCTATATAATCTCATTATATAAAGTACCTCCAATCCAATGTCTCTACATTAATAGTCCGGATAATGACTATTTCATTTTAGATGAGATTGGACCGTACTTGTAATTTTTAATTAAAGATCCCAAACTTTAATTAATTATTACGGACTATTTAGATTATTATCTATAAATTTTATCCCTAAGCAAATAACACTTATATGCTAAATTTATAGTCACATAAATAATCATGGAATTTTCTTGATGTTTATAAATGTATTCATAATACATATAATCAACCAAAATAATAATAAATGTCATTTTATTTATTTATTAACAATATGTACAATGTCACAGCTTTTAGGGCACCAAACCCAACAAGTACAATATCTTGATTATTAAATGTAATTTTATTTTATTATGAAACTATGCAGAATTATATATATAAAGACACTTATACTCTTAACTACAATTTTTAATCTTTTTGATGATCAAAAAAGCAAATAAAAATTTGGGAATGTTATGATAAAAGCCATTAAAACTTCTCATCAATAAGACTTTTTCCGGTTCACTAGATTTAGATCCAACTGTGAAAATCAAAAGAGCTTACCATTAATGAAAAACTAAAAAAAAAACTAAAAAAAGAAAAGAAAAGCAATGGCTACTAGCGATATCTGGGTGGCAGGTGACCCTAGATCGCGATTGGGCTCACGACCCACGGTTGTCACGTTCCCATCACGACACCTTGTGAACAAATCTCGTCGAGAGAATTGTGCCTCGTTGTCAGCCGCCATTGGAGGTCGCGACTATAACGCTCTCTTACAGATGTCACAATAATCATTTCTTTTCCATTTAAATCATTATTTAGAAATAAACAACTCAAATAAAACATTTACACTTAGCAACTATCCCAAAAAAAAATGCATTTTTAACATTTATGAAAATACTTAAAAGTCCATATTGTTCAAATACATCATAGTAAGAGAAACGTAGCACAGTCTTTAAACACATAAAATACCAAAAACTTTAAAAACTCCCAAAACATTTAAAAGTCCATAGGAAACATAAAATAAGCAAAGTCCCAAAACAACTTAAAAGCATAAAATAACATTAAAATAAAGTCATTGCTTGAGTCTTTAATTCCTTTTAATGGTGTGATTCCATTTATAATCCAGCACTCCTTGCGCAAATGCCTATCTCCATCCTTCATCCTATTCCATATACCTTTTACCTTTGGCAGCAATATGATATAAAACTAAGTAAGCATAAGCTTAGTAAGAACATTTTTCTATCTCATAGCATAAAATATGAATCTGCACAAAAATCATAACATACACATAATCATAATCATAATAGTGGCATAAGTTCATATATACTATATCTTTCATCTAAACATCTAGATTGCAACATTATTCATTTCATCTTTAGGGCCCTAAGCGTTATACCATTAATATTGTAGGCATGCCGTCATGAGAGAAGGGAGATAGCTAGTCTCAAACCAAACATAGCAAGTCCAACCTTTGGGATATCATCAACATAAATATAGGGCGTGCGATGCTTAATTAATTGATATGTATATATATAGAAGCTTTCTATAAAAACTTATCATAATTATAAAATCATAAACATGAAAACATCCTTGAGAAATCTTGTTGTAAAAGGTCTTGAAAGAACAACATTTGTTCACAAACCTTTAATCATAAAACATTCCTTAATATTTTAGAATTTATCATGCTATAGGTGAAAATGTATTTACTTGATTTTCTAGCTTACTAAACCTTAAGTAGGGTGATGTAATCGCAGTTCTCTAAGTGCTCACCTTTTGAAGTGTCCATGTCAATCATTCATATAATGCATGAAATTATTATTTATGTTTATAATACCATTAACATAGTATTTCATCATTCAACATCATATTTAATGAAATAAAATATTTTTAACTCATAAATATACACTTGAAGATAAGAAACATACAAGCAGCAAACCTGACCTTTATTCACCTAGAGAATTAAATCTCAATTCATAAGCTAGAGAAAGGTACAAAACTTCTTCTATAACATAGCTAACATATAATAACATCACTCAAATTTTCATCTCTTAAAAATATTAATCCAAAATATCTTTTTAAAATTTTCTAAACATTTAAGCAAATCTGCCAGTCATAAAAACTGATTGATCTTCAATGGTTCTTCACCTTATATCTTACAATTCACATACCATTTGAGCATGAAAATTTTTATGAATAAAGAACACATATATAACCCTTTGATTTTTCTTTAGCTATAAAAATCTCATTTAATAATTTAAATAAATCATACAATTAATGTCACAAAATATGCTAGTAACCAATGGGCAACAGCCTTGGTTAAAAATGATAGATTAAATAATTTATGCCATAGCATAATTTATAAAATTTACCATGCATATTAGACATATATAAGCATAACATATCCAATATTCAACTTTAAATATATTTAGAATAATTCAAAACACACGTTTGAACTCACATACATAAATTAACTTAAAGCACGTTTGGCAGTGAACATGCTTCAATTAACATTTTAAAAAAAATAAAATAAATTACTATAACCTTAAAAATTTTATGACAATCTATAGACATATATTACTGTTGAGTTTTGTTGGATATTATGATTCAAATAAGCAGCGAAAAATCAAAATTAATTCTTATAAAACCCTCGCAGGATCCAAACAATTCAATTAGATTGATAAGAAAGTTATAGAATCTTACCAGGATGACAAAAAGGGTAAGATTGCTAGAAGGAAGAAAGTGGGTTCACTCCGGTGATAACCTAACTCAAGCTTTTCGTATTCAGGATCGGATTAAACATTGTTACTTAGAGCCACGCCCTCTGCAGGTATCCACACGAATAGACTCTCTCAAAAACCAAATTGGTGTGCTAGCACCCTCTCCTTGCGTTAAATGACTCTTTCTAATTTTAGGGTTTTTAATAGTTTTACCTTTTAGAATAAGAGAACGCCTTTTCTCTTCTAATTCGGCTAGAAACCCTAAAACAAATATATATATATTGACTTCTAGAAAGAGTCAGATTTTAACTAAGATAAACTGTAATTCAAATATGATTCATAGAATCTAGATAATGTCAGATTTAATGGACCTAGACATATTTGGTACATCAAATCTGGACATTATCAGGTTCATTGAACCTAGACACAATAAAACCAAAATTTGTGTTTGGTCTGTTCTAAGTGTGCGACCCTGTAGGTTCACATAACGTTGGTAGTCGGCTTGAAATTCTATTTCTGGCCCACAAATTATAAGCGGCCTCTAGCAAGACATTATGATTACCCAAGTTATACGAATGTCAATAATCCAACATAAGCTAATATACAATAAGTATTAAAGTCCTTTTGTCACTAGATACCTTGATTGAACATAAGGCATGGTTTATGTCATCCTTATAGTGTTCAATCATATTATTTATCAATCTTAAGTAGACTGATATTGATAAACCTTATCAATTCATTCCAATATGGCCATACATTTTTCTTCAGTCTAACTTATCGAGGGGTCTATAGATATCTTTCTTATAATAAATGAGGGGCAAATTCCTTCTTAATCTCTTACATTCCTCACATGATTCACTCTATATCCAACAACAATCCATTCCATCCTCCTGTTAAATATAATATTAGAATGTGTCAAAATATAGAACTTGTCATGAGAAAACAATGGTGATTTCAAGTCAGAGGACTAGGATAATACTATTGTGATGAGAATCACTTATGACAATTATCTATGTAGTATTCTCATAGCGGATCTATCCAATACATCATTTCTTAAATATGTATCTATGAGTTGACTTAGTATCTCATACATATGATTAGTAAAACATGATTATCAGTCAAACTTCATACTAGTCTTCATTTATTATTATCCCAATAATAATGGCCGACTAGGGATAATTTAGAATAGAATTCAATTTTCACTTGAGAGTTTTACTATCAAGTCACATACTTGATGACCTTAGGCAGAATTAACTATTCATAAAATTAGAATAAAAAACAATAATGAAAATGCTTCTTTATTAATAAAATACAAACATAACGAAGCCAAAATGTGGTCATTACATAATTGGCCTAGGGCACATCACTAACAATCTCCCACTTGCACTAGGCCCAATCCATATTGTATCTAATACCCATTGACCTAGTATGACTCTCATGCTTAGGCTGTGGAAGAGGCTTAGTGAGTGGATCAGTAACATTGTCATTTGTAGGTACTCTACATATCTTCACGTCTCCTCTCTCAATGATTTCTCGAATGAGATGATAATGCCTGAGTATGTGTTTGGATCGCTGGTGTGATCTAGGTTCCTTAGCCTATGCTATGGCCTTGTTATTATCACAATACAAGTCTACTGGATCTGATATACTAGGAACAACACCCAATCTAGTAATAAACTTTTTGATCCAAACTGCTTCCTTAGCTGCTTCTGAGGTGGCTATATACTTAGCTTCTATTATAGAATCAGCAACAGTGTCTTGCTTTGAACTTCTTTAGCTCACTACACCTCTATTCAAATAGAACACATAACCTGACTATGATCAAAAGTCATCCTTGTCGGATTGGAAGCTGGCATCTTTGTAATCACTTACAACAAGCTCATCTTCCTTTCCTCTATGCAGTAAGAATGATCCTTAGTTCCTCTTAAATATTTAAGGATATTCTTGACTGTTGTCCAGTGACTTTCACCTGGATCTGATTGGTATCTGCTGGTTATGCTTAAGGCATATGAGACATCAGGTCGAGTACATAACATTGCATATATGATAGATCCAATAGCAAAAGCATATGGAATCTAATTCATGCAGTCTCGCTCATCTTGTGTCATTGGACACTGAGTCTTGCTGAGACTAATTCCATGTGACATTGGCAAGAATCGCCTCTTGGAATCTTGCATAATAAACCTATTCAATACCTTGTCAATGTATGTACTCTGACTTAGGCCAATAAGCCTCTTAGATCTATCCCTATAGATCTTGATGCCTAGAATATAGGTAGCTTCATCTAAGTCTTTCATTGAGAAATAATTCCCTAACCATGATTTAACATTTTGTTGAGTAGGGATATCGTTTCCAATGAGTAATATATCATCAACATATAGCACTAGAAAGACTATTGCATTCCCACTAACCTTCTTGTAAACATAAGGCTCATCTTCATTTTTGATGAAGCCAAACTCTTTGATTGCTTCATCAAAATGAAGATTCCAACTCCAAGATGCTTGCTTCAATCCATAAATGGATCTTTGAAGTTTCCAAACCTCTCCAGAATTCTCAGGACTAACAAAACCTTCGAGTTGTGTCATATACACATCTTCAAGTAGGTTTCCATTAAGAAATGTTGTTTTGACATCCATTTGCCAAATCTCATAATCATAGTATGCAGCTATGGCGAGGAGAATCCAAATGGATTTAAGCATAGCAGCTGGTGAAAAAGTTTCATCATAATCTATACCATGTGTTTACTTGAAACCTTTTGCAACCAGCCTTGCCTTAAAGGTATGCACATTTGTCATCCATGTCTGTTTTCTTTTTGAAAACCCATTTGCACCCAATAGTCTTTAAACCATCAAGCGAATCAATCAAAGTACATACTTGATTATCATACATGGATTGCATCTTTGACTTCATGGCTTCTACAATCATCACATCATTATTATCAGTTAAGAGAAATCCATATCTCTTAGGGCTCTGACGTGTCCTACCAGACCTCCTCGGGCCTTGTGCTACTTGTGTAGGCTCAACAACTACTTGTTAATCTAATTGAGATTCCACTATTGGTTCAATGCTATTTTGTAGTTCTTCAATTTCTTCAAGCTAAACTTTACTCCCACTGGTTCCTTTAGAAATGAATTCTCTTTCTAAAAAGACACCATTCTGAGCAACAAACACTTTGTTCTTAGAAGCATTGTAGAATAAATATACTTTAGTTTCTCTAGGATATCCCACAAAAAAGCATTTTTTTGATTTGGGTGCCAATTTATCTGAAATTTGACGCTTCACATAAGCCTCAAATCCCCAAATCTTAAGAAAAGACAAACTAGTCAACTTCTCGATCCACATCTCATATGGTGTCTTTTGAACCGCCTTTGATGGAACTCTATTCAGCATGAACGTAGCAGTTTCTAGAGCATACCCCCAGAAGGATATTGGAAGATCTAATTGACTCATCATAGATCGAACCATATCCAATAAAGTTCAATTTTTCTGTTTAGACACACCATTCCATTGCGGTGTTTCTGGTGGAGTTAATTGTGAGACGATGCCACAATCTCTAAGATGATCAATGAATTCTTGGTTTAAGTATTCACCACCTCGATTTGATCAAAGTGCTTTAATACTTTTACCAAGTTGATTTTGTACTTCATTTTTGAAAATTTTGAACTTTTCAAAAGATTCAGATTTTTGTTTCATTAGATAGACATAGCCATATCTACTAAAATCATCTGTGAAAGCAATGAAGTACTGAAAACCTCCTCTAGCAATGGAACTTAATGGTCCATATACATCAGAATGTACAAGTCCCAATAAGTCATTGGCCCTTTCACTATGTCCAGTAAAAGGTGTATTAGTCATTTTGCCTAATAAACAAGACTCACACACTTCAAATGATTCAAAATCAAATGAATTCAAAGCCCCATGTTGATGGAGTTTTGAAATGCGTTTCTCATTTATATGGCCCAAACGGCACTGCCAAAGATAGGTAGAATTTAAATCTTTAGATTTAAACTTCTTTGTGTTAACCTTATAGATGGGCTTTTTGTTTGTGTTTTCAAAGTTTAGAACATAAAGACAATTCGTTCGTGGAGCATATCCATAGAAAATGTTATCACAGTAAATAGAGCATTTATTATTCCTAATAACAAACGCAAAACCTTCCTTGTCCAAACAATAAATAAATAATATTCCTACTCATAGCAGTGTATAATAACAATTTTCTAAACTTAAAACAAGTCCACTAGGCAAAGTCAACTCATATGTTCCTACAGCTAAAGTAGCAACACTTGCTCCATTTCCAACTCGTAGGTCCATTTCGCCTTTAGCCAAGATTATACTCCTCTTAAGGCCCTACACATAAGTACAAACGTGTTATCCAGATCCAGTATCTAATACCCAGGAATCAGAAGTAGACAAATTGACTTCTATAACATAAATACCTAAAGGAGTAGTTGCACTACTCTTCTTCTTCTTCAGATCATTCAAATAGAGCTTGCAATTTCTTTTCCAATGACCAGGTTCATTGCAGAAAAAGTATACTCCCTCCTTTGGTGGTTTAGCCTTAGGTTCAATTGGGCTTGGGGTTAGGCTTGGGCTTCTTAAAGTCCTTGGGAGCCTTATTCTTGCTCTAACCCTTTTCTTTCTTTTTCATACCTTTCCATGTATTAACCATTAGAATATCTTTGGTATTCTTGATGTTCTGTTTAGCAGTCTTAAGCATCCCTTGCAACTCAAAAATAGTCTTCTCCATATTATGCATGTTGTAGTTCATAATGAACCCATCATAAGCATCTAGCAAAGATTGGAGAATGATGTCAACAGCCAACTCTTGGCTAATCTCAAGACCAAGTTTCTACAAATGATCAAGATGACCCTTCATCTTCAGAACATAAGGACTCACTGAACCGCCAACAGTCAACTTGCATGAGAGTAATGCCTTTAAGGTGGCAAACCTCTCAATTTTAGCTTTCTCTTGGAACATTTCCTTAAGATGGCCTATCTTGGTATAAGCCTCCATTTCCATCAGTTGCTTCTGAAACTCTAATTCCATGCTTCCAAGCATGAGGCAAGTGACATCAATAGAGTCATTGAGATGCTTACTATGAGCATCCTTTTGAGCTCTAGGAGCATTAACAGCTGGTTCATCAGGGATAGGTTGATCAAGGACATATTCCTTCCTCTTTTGCTTAAGAACAATTCTCAAGTTTCTATACCGATCAAGGGAGTTAGCCCCATTGAGCTTATCCTTCTCAAGGATCGTTCGCAGTGACAAGTTAGATGTGTTGTTTGATGCCATTATCTACAACAAATTTATACACAGAGTACTTAGCATTTTATTAAATAAAGTTTAACGAGGCATAATTTAAATCCTACTAATTTTATCCAATTAATAACCCTCAATATTAATTTGGCAACCACAACAATTGTAATTTTAGTGGGCCAAGATCCATATTCACCTCACTTTAAGTAAGCTTTGGCTTATCACCAAAAGTATGGTTATTTAGGTAGGTAACACTTTACCAATTACATCTTATGTAACTCTTGGATAAATATGGGATTTGACATCATATGTCTCGGCTAATTAAAATCCCATCTAATGCCCTAGGTCCAAAACCATTTTGATAACCTAGTTAAGTCTAACCATTTCAAACATATGGATATCACTATTATCCATCTTGTCTTACCTAGATAGCTTAACACACCCTACTTTGGCAAAACCTATATTCTGCAATCCAAGTCTTGACAAGTGTTGAATTATGGGAGGCATTTTAATGACTTAATATTAAGTGAGGGTTCTACTTTAATTTTATTTTATTGTTTCTTATTATGTCACATCACATACACAGCATCATATATACAACATCACATACATAGCATAATAATAACACAATAAGCATGTCATAGCATGGCCCAAATCTAGATTGATCTTCATAAGCCAATATGAAGGTTAATGGTTAAACCTAGGTAATCTTCATCTCCATGGATTTCCTTAGATTGCCACGAAAGGACTCCATCTTGAGCCTCCATCTTGGACCTCCATCTTAAACCTCCATCTATCTTGATCTTGGGCTTTGATTTTACATTACAAATTGCAATCTAAACTATTCTATTTCTACTAAATGAGTAAATAAATTACAACAAATTGAAAAACGACACGAGGTCGTATTTAAAATTACAAACCCAAAATAAAATAAAATAAAACCTACCAATCACATTGGTATAAAAGGGTCATGCTAAGCACCATGCAATTCACACTAAACACATAAACATAATAATATAATTTCATTAAAGTTAAATTTTTATTATGACCAAAATGATTTATGTGACGAATCAATTCCAGGTCAAGGGGTAGCACCCCTTGCGGGGTCAAAGGGCTAGCGTGTCACGCCCCAGGATACGGGAGGTGACGTGGTGGATTATTTAAATTAATTAAAAGAGAATTTAATTAAAATCCAGAGCTTAAGGGGTTGAATTAAGTATAAAATGTGAGGTTCATTAAAATACTTTATAAAGAGTTCATATACATTAGACAATGTAAAACATTAAACGAATAAATATTAAAGAAATAAAGCCACGAGTATGGGTTCCATAACCCACAACTTGTGCACACACATGGTACTGATAATATCATAAATAAAATCACAGTCCAGATACAAATCAAATTAAAATCTTACATGCCTTAATTAAATGGTACAAAAGATAAAATAATCCTTCTACTGCTCCTGAGTTCGGTCCAAAGAATCCTCTCCAAACCTAAAGGGAAAACCACCTAGAGGGGAAAATTTAAAACAAATAAAACGTGAGCGAAAGGCTCAATAGGACTTTGTTTTATGAAATAATTTAATTTTAAAAAACAGGTCATTGTTCAGGAGTTATTTAAAAGAAACCTTAAAGAAATAAGTAAATAAATAAATTTGAGTAAAACCATTCTTACCTAGAACATTTTACTCGTACAACTAAAATATCATTTTCTTTTCCCTAGGCAAACCATAGAATCACCACCGTAGTGGCCCAGCTGGGTTTCGGGACCTGCCCCTAAGGTCAATCGCTACACGACCTGATCTCTAATATGGCATCATGCCTATATTTTTAATATCATTATCATTCAAATCCAATTACCGAGTGTTGTCATTTACATTCATTATGAAGTTCATTTCAGTTCACGGTATATTAAAATATAACCGATAAATTTATTTTTCAAACAACCGTTGAAAACATTTTAATAGAAATCCTTTTCAAAGCCAAATCATTTTGAAACAAGGCTACCAAGGAAAAGGGGTAGAAGTCCTACCTCAATACTCGTGCTGGTGCCCCACACCATAATCCCGGTCCGCTATACGTTAGCTCTGCAAAACCACGAACGATCCTAGATACAAACTAAGTCGATCAATATCTAGTTCGAGACATTCTATGTTACTAAACCATTTCATGATGTCCTAGGGTGCCATTTGTATCTTTAAAATCATTCTATAAGGTTGGAATTCATGGTTTAAAACAGTAAAAATGTGTAAAAATCACAAAATTTTCTATGCCTCGGTCGGCCTACCGGACTCCCTGCTTCGGCCTGCCAAACTGCACAGTTCGGCCTGCCGGAAGCAAAGTTCGGTCGGCCGCACAATTTCCAGGTTCGGCCTACCGGATGGAAGAACACCGGCCTGCCGATCCCTTGTCCAGCCTGTCGAACACGTGATCCGGCCTGCCGAACTGGGAAAACCCAGAAATCCAGCCACGGGTTTCTCGATCCCCAAAACACAAATCTTGATTCTAACCTGTTTTTCTCAAATCCCAGGCATAGAAAACAATCATAGTTGATAGAAAAACATACTAGAACACATTTGGACTTATTTAAACAATATTTAAACTCAAAAATCTTAAAAATCCAAAATTGAGAAAATAGGGAGAAAATTGAAAAATCTTGGATCCAATCTGTTTTTCTTCAATCTAAGCTTAGATTCTAGTTGTTCTAAGTTCATTTAACTCAAATCCACGGTTTTCTAAGCTTAAACAAACCTATATTTCAAAAATGCACAAAATTGGAAATTTTGAAAAAGTTTAGAAATTTCAAAACTAACCTCGAATCGAAGCTTCAATCCGCGTTCTCGGTTGCTAAATCATGTCATCGAGCTTCCTCCTTGCTAACCCGAAGCTTGAATTTGAATTTGATTAAAATTTTGAGAGAAAATTTAGGAGAGACTGAGAGAAGCCGAGAGAGAGAGAGTGAGAGAGCTCACGGGTGGGAGAGAGGAGAGAGAGAGAGATCAGGGAGAGTGAGGAGAAAGGAGGAAGAGAGTGTTGTAAACAAAGTGCGCAGCGGAATTTTAAAAAAAAATTTTATCAGAGTATTTTCCAAAATACAAGTATGACATGTTATATGTATAAATTAAACAGATCTTACTAACCTCAGTATGCCGAAGAACCTCCGCGACCTGTGTAGAGAAGTAACGTTCCAGAAGAGCCTCAACCAACTGGTCTTCTTTGCTATTCTCTATCCACAACCGGAGTGAGTGTGGGCTCACACGTACAGCTCTTCCACCGGTGACTCTCCTTCCAACCAATAGAGAGAACCCAAAGCTAGTGTTCGTGATTTGTGAACAAAAGCTCTCAGGGAGTTTTCAGATGCTCACTAGAAGAGTATCACTCTTAATCTCTCAAATTGATCTTAGTAAATCATTAGACTCACTCCCTTTTTATACCTATTGGTCCTTGGGGTCAGTCCATATCAGATTAGGTCTCAAAAATCGAAATAGAATCAAGTTCGGATCAATATCTGATAAGATACGCGTGAAAAACGCGTAATCTTAGCTGTCGCGGTCGGCATGCCGAACTGTGAGATAGGCAGGCCGAACTTGCCAGTTCGGCAGGCCGAACTTTATGATCGGCAGGCCGAACTGCCGAGAAAAAATCTCCGCGAATCTTTTATTTTCCACCCGAGATTCTAAAGGATAAAGTCTCAGTTTTGATTCAAATAGCCCAATAGAAAAGATATCTGATCAAAACAAACTCTATCAAGATAATCTCTAAGAAAATAAATCAATTCAAATAATTCTACAAGTTTATCTTGTTCTAATTGTCCAAAATTAAAACAACCGATAAACAGACAAGAATTATCCGAACGCCATAATTCAACAAGTTCATCTTGAACTAATTTCTTACATAATTAATTCAACCGATAAACAGACATGAATTATTTGATTCTTATAAATTTTAAACCAATCTGATAAATCCGACATAAGTCACCAATTATTGGAAAAGCACGCCGTGTCGTTACAGGACTTTGTGAGCTAGCAAAGGGGACCAAAATGGACCTATAAAGTTCAAGCTCATGATAATTATGAAACCCAATATCCCAGATATACATTTCACAATTATCAACTCCAACGCTACTCCACTAAAAGCTTGGAGCTGCACTCTCGAACTTTATAGAATTACGAAGCTCATGTAGCTAAGTCTCCATGACATATCATAGTGTATCGCATCCCCATATGATCATCCATAATCGGCTTAAGGACAAGTTCTGTCTTACCTTCCCGATTATTTTTATCTTACGTTCCATTGTCTCACCATTAGAAAACTTACCATCCAAAGATAGTATACCATTCGGTTACACCTATGTATCCAAATGGTTGAGCGCTCCAGTTTTCCAATTACAGGACAACGCATATAAGAGGATATCATTACTCCTAAAGAGGAGCTATGGATTCCATATCTATGAATAACAAGTCTACGCTATCAAGAGTCATGCCTCCAACGTACCGGCATGCATGCCACTATAGAGATGTGGGAGTCACCCATTGGTACATCAAAAGACACAAGTCGAGACAACGGGCCCATTATTCATCTCAGGATTAAGATACAATACAAACGACTGTCTAAAGTGAATCGATTTGCCAAGACAGAATTATTAATCCAAATCAATTCACTTTATGTCCCGATCCAACACATCGTCACCTATGACAACGTGCCAATGTTTCTATTCACGGAGTCCAACTCCGATGGCCAAGACAAACCATCTCCCAAAAGGGATATAGACAACATAACAATCTTTACATGAATAAAGCGCCCAACTTTATTCCCTCGATTGCGGATCATATATTTTAGACCATCACCTTAAGAGTCGTGTCTACCGCATAATCATCCCATCATATGCCCAACTCTTAAGGTTTAGACTGACAGTCTCAGACTACTGTTTGCTTATCATACATTCAACGAATATGAACGTAAAGAGGACAATATTTGGTATATATAAATGAATAAATTCTTTATTGATAAAAATGTCTCCAAAAACGTATTACATTTTTACTCCTTAGAGCATACATGTCTAACAATCTCCCACTTGCACTAAGTGAGTAAATACTGCAAATTTCGCATCCCCATAGCTTCCACATGCCTTTCGAAGACTCTCCCAGAAAGTGTCTTCGTAAATGGATCAGCTAAATTGTCCTCTGACGCGATCTTGCACACCGTGACATGCCCGCTCTCAACGAAGTCCTTTATCACATGATACTTCCGATCAATATGCTTACTCTTCTTGTGAAATCTTGGTTCCTTAGCATTAGCTACCGCCGCACTGTTATCACAGTACAGTGATACCGCTTTATCCATACCAGGAACTACCTCAAGATCCCCAAGGAACTTGCGGAGCCACACTGCTTCTTTCGAAGCATCACTAGCCGCCACATACTCGGCCTCCATCGTTGAATCCGAAGTGCAATCTTGCTTCGCACTTCTCCAACTGATGGCACCGCCACCCAGAGTAAACACAAACCCTGAAGTCGATTTCCTAGAATCCAGGCAGGATTGAAAATCCGAATCAGTGTATCCTAGAGGAGTTAAATCCTCACCCGAATACACAAGCATATACCCTCGAGTCCTTCTCAGGTACTTGAAAATATGCTTTACCGCAACCCAATGGTTTGGTCCTGGATCCGCCTGAAATCGACTCACAATCCCGACCGCATAGCTAATATCCGGTCGAGTGCAAAGCATGGCATACATGAGACTACCCACTGCCGAAGCATAAGGCACCTTCTTCATGTATTCTCTTTCTTCATAAGACTTTGGAGAGTCTTTCTTAGAAAGAGTAATTCCAGACCTAGATGGTTGCCCACCTTTCTTGGAATCCTGCATTGCAAACCTCCTGAGAATTTTATCTATGTAGCCGGCCTGTGACAAAGCTATCATTTTGTTCTTCCTATCCCGCAAGATCTGGATACCGAGAACAAAATTAGCCTCACCCAAGTCCTTCATGTCAAACTGCTTGGTCAACCATAATTTGACCGATGACAACGCCCCAACGTCATTGCCAATTAGCAGAATGTCATCTACATAGAGTAGTAGAAAAACCACCTTCCCATTCTTAATGTGTTTGTAAACACATGGTTCATCCACATTTTGTGAGAACCCATAAGTCTTGATCACTTGATCAAATCTTATGTTCCAAGAACGAGAAGCCTGCTTAAGTCCATAAATAGACTTTAGCAACTTACAAACCTTACCCTCTTGACCCGCGACCTTGAACCCGTCTGGTTGTTCCATATAAATGGACTCATCAAGATAGCCATTTAGAAAAGCCGTCTTGACATCCATCTGCCAAATCTCGTAGTCGAGAGCGGCAGCTATGGACAAGAGAATCCGGATGGACTTAAGCATGGCTACAGGCGAAAAGGTTTCCTCATAATCGATTCCTTCCTTTTGCGTATAACCCTTAGCTACCAGTCTAGCCTTAAAGGTTTCGACCTTTCCATCCACTCCTCTTTTCCTCTTGTAGATCCACTTACACCCTATGGGTTTTACCCCTTCGGGAAGATCCACGAGCTCCCAGACCCGATTAGTCTCCATAGACTTCATCTCAATGTTCATGGCCTCTGTCCAGAGTCTTGAATCAACATCCTCCATAGCTTCTGCGTAAGTATAAGGATCCCTGTCATGTTCATCCGGTTCAGCCAAAAAGACCTCCCCATTGAACATATACCTCTCAGGTTGACGCCCGATCCTCCCACTACGCCGAAGCCCCTGAGATTGTTGTTCAGGTTTGTTTGGTTTTTCTACACCGATCGGAATGGTTTCGTTCGGAACCTCCGGAGTAAACGGATTACCCCTCAACTCCTCAAGCACCACTTTGCTTTGAGGTTTAAAGTCGTTCATGTAACTCTCCTCAAGGAAAGTTGCATTAGTTGAAACCACGACTTTATTTTCCTTTGGGTTATAAAAATAACCCCCTTTAGTCCCTTTTGGATATCCTACAAACACGCAAACTTCTGAACGTGCTTCCAACTTATTCGGATCCTTAAACAGGACATGAGCTGGACATCCCCATATGCGAATATGGTTTAAGGATGTCTTCCGTCTTGTCCACAACTCGTGAGGAGTTTTAGGGACCGATTTTGAAGGCACATTGTTCAAAAGATAACATGCGGTTTGTAGTGCATATCCCCAAAAGGATAAAGGCAATGATGAATAACTCATCATGGACCGAATCATGTCCAACAAAGTCCTATTCCTTCTCTCCGCTACGCCATTCTGCTGCGGAGTGCCCGGCGCAGTCAAATGGGATAAAATCCCATTCTCTAACAAGTGTCCCAAGAACTCATCAGAAAGGTATTCCCCACCTCGATCAGATCGAAGTGCCTTTATGGGTCTACCCAATTGCTTTTCCACTTCAGCCCGAAACTCCCTGAACTTATCATAAGTTTCGCTTTTGTGGTGCATTAGGTACACATACCCATATCTTGAGTGATCGTCAATAAAAGTAACGAAGTACTCATACCCTCCTCGTGCCCGGATGTTCATCGGTCCGCAAACATCACTATGCACAAGTTCTAGAACCCCTTCGGCCCTATTGCCCTTAGACCCGTATGGTCTTTTGGTCATTTTACCCTCCAAACAAGACTCACATTGAGGTATAGATTCCACCTTTAAGTGACTTAAAGGTCCATCCCTTACCAACCTTTGAATCCTATTCAGGTTAATATGGCCAAGGCGCAAATGCCAAAGATAAGTCTTATTAGAGTGAGAAGTTTTAAGTCTTTTTGAGTCATTATCATTTATCTCAGCATTAAGCAATAAGTCCATCTTAGGTTTGATAAAATATAGATTATTTTGCATCCATCCAGAACAGATAAAAGATTTGTTTTTACGAATCACCACTTTTTCATTAAAAGATACCACGTAGGAGTCTTTAAATAAAGAAGATACAGAAATTAAATTCCTTTTAAATTTAGGAACATAAAAACAATCTTGCAAAATTAAACTCCTATAATTATCAAAATAAAGATGGACATCTCCCACTGCTTCCGCTGAGACCAAGGATCCATCGCCCATCCGAAGCGTTAAGTCTTCACGAAGTAGACTTCTCGTTTCTTTGAATCCCTGCAGAGAAACACAAACATGATTAGTTGCACCAGAATCTATGACCCAAATGTCACTGGATTCCTCAACCAAACAAGTTTCTAAATATAGAAGATCACACCTACCTCCCTTGGAAAGGAAGTCCTTGCAATGCTTCTTTATATGCCCGACCTTACCACAGAAGAAGCACTTAAGCTTCTTTGGGTTCTTCTTCTTTTTCTTCTTGCTCTTGGTAGCAATAGGAATAGAAGACTTACCACTCTTGGCCCGTTGCTTCTTTCCATTCCCAG
Organism: Artocarpus heterophyllus; assembly: GCA_025403435.1. Taxonomy (NCBI): domain Eukaryota; kingdom Viridiplantae; phylum Streptophyta; class Magnoliopsida; order Rosales; family Moraceae; genus Artocarpus; species Artocarpus heterophyllus. The sequence goes on along the minus strand of CM046339.1, from coordinate 6,669,076 downwards.
AGTTAGGATTGGAACCAGAAGCAGCTACCATGTTGGCCTCTCCACCAGCAGGAGACTCCCTGATCAGCAGTTCAAACTCCTGTAACTGTTTCATCAGTTCTGTCAAGGTCATATCCCGTCTATTGCTCAGATTAAAAGTAGCTCTAAACGGAATAAATTCCTTAGACAGAGTCTCAAAGACCATAGTCATCTGAGTTTCAGCATCGATGTCGGCTCCATTGGTTTGAGCCTCAGCGAGGTAACCCATGACCAACATCATGTGCTCCTTTACAGATGTCCCCGGTCTCTGTCTACAGTTTAAGAGTTTCCGAAGCGCCCCTTGCCGCTTTGTTATGGCCTGGCCTCCAAACATATCCTCAAGATTATCCAAGATCTGCTTCGCAGTCTCATAATCCTGATGTTGAGCCTGCAGCACGTTATTCATGCTAGCCATAACGTAGCAGCGGGCCTGATCATTAGCATCTTTCCAGCGTTCGTACGCTTGGAATTGCTCATTACTTGAGTCTCCCGTAGGCTCGGGAGGACAAGGAGTTGTCAGTACATACTTCAGTTTCTCAAAGGATAGGACGATGTCCAGGTTCCGTTTCCAATCATTATAATTCTCACCGGTTAATTGGTTTTTGTCAAGTATCGATGATAAAGCGTTTTTAGACATTTTCAATCTACAATAAAGAATCATATACCAAACATAAGCAAACATATTTAATAATTTAGTAAGATAACACAATCATGTAAATTATACAAATGTGTTTATGTGTCAAAACCTTGAAAATATCACAACCTTACAACGATAATTCCCAACTCAGAATTCAACAAGCTCCTAGGGGAGTCATGCCAAATTCAATCAGGAACACGGATCCCCTCCTGATTAATATATGCCATCCAGGACCCGTATGATCCAGCATATACTAATAATCGTTTCTTTGGCCATTAATTTTATTAACAGAGCTCCTAGGGGAGGTTAATAATAAAATTAACGTGAGTGTATAACCACCGTTTCAATATTTTATCCATGATTTATAATCACCACCTAGGGGTGTGCAACCATAAATCATACTAAAATACCTTATCCTTTTAGAGATCCAATCTGGTACATAATAGAAATCCCTTCCTAGGGGTTGGGACCATCATGTTCTTCCTATGGACCAACGATGGAGGCCTTAGGTTCTCTCTTCGAAAACCTTCTCCCACTCAATCTTTTGAAGTCAAGGTTTTATTTTAAAATTATGCATGAACAATTTTAATATGAGCGGCACTCCCTATTCTATATGACATGTTATCAATATACATGGTAAATCATATTATAATGCAGACAAGCAAAGCAATCAAGCAAAGCTACAAGCATAATAATAATAACCGTAATATTATGGTTCCACCCTAGAGAATAGAAAAACTAAGATTACAAGAGAATAATCGAGACATTTATCGATTCTTCATCCTTGAATCCTCAAGCTGTATCCTTCTTCATGTAATATCCATCTTCAAGTCCTCAATCCCGTATGAATCGAACACTTCATATTTCCGGTCATATCCAAATTTAATGTTTCTCAGAATCGTCCCAAAAATAAAATTAAAACTGCACCAAAAATTGTACCTTTTCTGGACACCTGGATGCTCTCTGTCGGCAGGCCGATCTAGGTGATCGGTCTGCCGATCATGGTGGTTCGGCCTGCCGAACATGAAGGTTCGGCCTGCCGGCAGAGCACCAAAATTTCTGCCCCACTGTCGGCCTGCCGGACCGTACGTCCGGCCTGCCGATCTGTGACCTTCGGCCTGCCGAACTGTGAGGTCCGGCATGCCGACCGAGCAGAAAACCCTCAATCCAGAAAATACAATTTTAATGCAATTCATCAATTTTATTTTCAACAATTCAAAAACATAAAATTAGAGACTCAGGAAATACCTGGAGGCGCCATCATCTATCTTCAAGATCCGACTTCTCGTTCCGTCTTCTCCGAATAATTATTTAATTACAAAATTCTTACAAATTAAAAATTAAATAATAATTCCTAGACGGAGATGATAGTCCGCCATCTAATTACATGAAAAACTTAGATACACATTCTAACCTCTAAGGAACCATAACCGGTATTAATTAATTAATAAATAATTAAACAACAATTTAATCAACCATAATTAATTAATAAACATTCACCATATAATCCATGACAACATATATATTATATAGAAACCTAGAGTGCCATCTCTCTATAAAATTCAATTCAAGCATAGGAGAGATTAAGATCACAAAATTTATGCATATAACATGATCACAAACTTGCAAATTTATGTAAAAACCTCGGCTCTGATACCAATTGTTGTAAACAAAGTGCGCAGCGGAATTTTAAAAAAAAATTTTATCAGAGTATTTTCCAAAATACAAGTATGACATGTTATATGTATAAATTAAACAGATCTTACTAACCTCAGTATGCCGAAGAACCTCCGCGACCTGTGTAGAGAAGTAACGTTCCAGAAGAGCCTCAACCAACTGGTCTTCTTTGCTATTCTCTATCCACAACCGGAGTGAGTGTGGGCTCACACGTACAGCTCTTCCACCGGTGACTCTCCTTCCAACCAATAGAGAGAACCCAAAGCTAGTGTTCGTGATTTGTGAACAAAAGCTCTCAGGGAGTTTTCAGATGCTCACTAGAAGAGTATCACTCTTAATCTCTCAAATTGATCTTAGTAAATCATTAGACTCACTCCCTTTTTATACCTATTGGTCCTTGGGGTCAGTCCATATCAGATTAGGTCTCAAAAATCGAAATAGAATCAAGTTCGGATCAATATCTGATAAGATACGCGTGAAAAACGCGTAATCTTAGCTGTCGCGGTCGGCATGCCGAACTGTGAGATAGGCAGGCCGAACTTGCCAGTTCGGCAGGCCGAACTTTATGATCGGCAGGCCGAACTGCCGAGAAAAAATCTCCGCGAATCTTTTATTTTCCACCCGAGATTCTAAAGGATAAAGTCTCAGTTTTGATTCAAATAGCCCAATAGAAAAGATATCTGATCAAAACAAACTCTATCAAGATAATCTCTAAGAAAATAAATCAATTCAAATAATTCTACAAGTTTATCTTGTTCTAATTGTCCAAAATTAAAACAACCGATAAACAGACAAGAATTATCCGAACGCCATAATTCAACAAGTTCATCTTGAACTAATTTCTTACATAATTAATTCAACCGATAAACAGACATGAATTATTTGATTCTTATAAATTTTAAACCAATCTGATAAATCCGACATAAGTCACCAATTATTGGAAAAGCACGCCGTGTCGTTACAGGACTTTGTGAGCTAGCAAAGGGGACCAAAATGGACCTATAAAGTTCAAGCTCATGATAATTATGAAACCCAATATCCCAGATATACATTTCACAATTATCAACTCCAACGCTACTCCACTAAAAGCTTGGAGCTGCACTCTCGAACTTTATAGAATTACGAAGCTCATGTAGCTAAGTCTCCATGACATATCATAGTGTATCGCATCCCCATATGATCATCCATAATCGGCTTAAGGACAAGTTCTGTCTTACCTTCCCGATTATTTTTATCTTACGTTCCATTGTCTCACCATTAGAAAACTTACCATCCAAAGATAGTATACCATTCGGTTACACCTATGTATCCAAATGGTTGAGCGCTCCAGTTTTCCAATTACAGGACAACGCATATAAGAGGATATCATTACTCCTAAAGAGGAGCTATGGATTCCATATCTATGAATAACAAGTCTACGCTATCAAGAGTCATGCCTCCAACGTACCGGCATGCATGCCACTATAGAGATGTGGGAGTCACCCATTGGTACATCAAAAGACACAAGTCGAGACAACGGGCCCATTATTCATCTCAGGATTAAGATACAATACAAACGACTGTCTAAAGTGAATCGATTTGCCAAGACAGAATTATTAATCCAAATCAATTCACTTTATGTCCCGATCCAACACATCGTCACCTATGACAACGTGCCAATGTTTCTATTCACGGAGTCCAACTCCGATGGCCAAGACAAACCATCTCCCAAAAGGGATATAGACAACATAACAATCTTTACATGAATAAAGCGCCCAACTTTATTCCCTCGATTGCGGATCATATATTTTAGACCATCACCTTAAGAGTCGTGTCTACCGCATAATCATCCCATCATATGCCCAACTCTTAAGGTTTAGACTGACAGTCTCAGACTACTGTTTGCTTATCATACATTCAACGAATATGAACGTAAAGAGGACAATATTTGGTATATATAAATGAATAAATTCTTTATTGATAAAAATGTCTCCAAAAACGTATTACATTTTTACTCCTTAGAGCATACATGTCTAACAGAGAGAGAATAAATAGAGAGAAACGGTGGGCGGTTTTACTATGCAAGAACCATGTGCCACCCACGGTTTTGTAAAACGGAGTATTTTTAACATTTTACAAATCGTTATGTTTTAAAACTCAAAACGTCACTTTAAAACAATAAGAAATCATTTGAATTAATCAAATTAACAAAACAACCAAAAATTCAAAATCCAACCAAGTAATCAAATTAATGTTAAAACATTAATAATGGCACACTAATTCATCATTTTATATTACAATAGTATTAAATAAATTTTGGGGCGTTACAACTCTCCACCCCTAAAAGAAATTTTGCCCTCGAAATTTACAACTCATTTCAGAAACAAAACAAATGCGGATACAATTCCCGCATACTCGACTCTAGCTCCCAAGTGGCTTCATCAACCCCATGATGCTGCCACATGACTTTTACCAACGGTATCTCACGACGACGCAAGCTAATCACTTTTCGGTCGATAATCTAAATCGGCACTTCTTCGTACGTCGTATCTTCCTGAACCTGCACATCGTGGAATGAAACTATCTTACCCTGCTCAGCTCGACACTTCCTAAGCATCGACACATGAAACACATCGTGCACGTGAGAAAGTTCAGGAGGAAGATCAAGCTGATAAGCGACCACACCGACACGCTGAGTGATCTCGAACGGCCCAATATACCTCGGCGTGAGCTTCCCACTCACTCCGAACCGCATAGTTCCCTTACGAGGCGATACCCTCAAGAGAACGAAATCTCCAACCGCAAACTCTAAAGGTCTACGTCTCCTATCCGCGTAACTCTTCTGCCGACTCTGAGCTGCCCTTAATCGATCTCGAATCACCGCGACTTTCTCGTTGCTATCACGGATCTCATGCGGCCCAAGAATAACCCTATCTTCTGGCTCAGCCCAACACACAGGTGACTGACACGATTGCCCATACAACGCCTCAAACGGTGCCATGCCAATACTCGCTTGATAACTATTGTTGTATGCGAACTCTGCCAAATGCAAACATTGCTTCCAATTCCCGCTGAAGTCCAACGCACAGGCACGCAACAAATCCTCGAGAATCTGAATAACCCGCTCAGACTACCCATCAGTCTGAGGATGAAATGCCATACTGAAGTTCAAATCCGTACCTAAAGCCTCTTGAAAACTCCTCTAGTACTTAGCGTTAAACCTGGTGTCTCGATCAAAGGTGATGGACAAAGGAACTCCATGCAACCCCACAATGTTCTGCATATACAACCCCCCGAGAACCTTCCTAGAACACGTCGACCAAAATGGAATGAAATACGTTGATTTCGTCAACCTGTCGACCACGACGTAAACTGCATCATGCCGCTGCTCCGTCCTTGGCAAACCTGTGAGAAAATCTATCGTCACATGCTCCCAGTTCCACCCTGGAATAGGAAGCGGCTGAAGCTGACCTGCAGGCTTCTGATGCTCGGCTTTCACCTGAAGACACGTCGAACACTTGGCCACGTACTCTTGAACATCTTTCTTCATGCCTCTCCACCAATACTGCCTCTTCAAATGGCGATACATCTTGGTGCTCCTCAGATGAATAGCATACTGAGACCTATGAGCTTCGTCCAAAATGACTTTCGTCACTTTGGCGATAGCTGGAACTACAAGACGCTCCCGGCAGTACAACGATCCATCTGCATGCATGCTCCATTCTTCAAACTGCTCCTCATTCTGAATCCGCGACCAAATCCCCTACAAATGCCGATCCTGCCACTGACTTTGCTTCACCATCCAAGCAAGAGCTGGAGTCGCTTCCACATGATATACCGAAACTCGATCATAGTCTTCATGATACCGTAGCCTAAACTCGCTCACTATCGCATCCCTGCTCCAGTCCTCAAAAGCCAAACAAGTGAGAATCCCTGAAGACTTCTTGCTAAGCACGTCTGCGACCACATTAGCTTTCCCAGGGTGATACTGCAACGCAAAATCATAATCCTCCATATACTCTACCCATCTACACTGCCTCAAATTGAGATCCCTCTAAGTGAACAAATATCTCAAACTCTTATGATCGGAGAAGACCTGAAACGATGCTCCATACAAGTAACACCTCCAAATCTTCAGCGTGTAGATCACCGCCGCGAGCTCTAAATCATGAGTAGGATAATTCCGCTCGTGAGGTCGTAGCTGTCTCGATCCGTATGCAACCACACGTCCATGCTGCATCAACACACATCAAGTCCGCGCCCTGAAGCATCCGCAAAAACCTCATACGGTTCGTCACTGCTAGGAATAACCAACACTGGAGTTGAAGTCAACTGGTTCTTCAATTCCTGAAAAGCAAGCTCACAATCTTCATTCCACTCAAACCTAACATTTTTCTTGATCAATCTCGTCAACGGAGCTGCAATCTTTGAAAAATCCTTTACAAATTTCTGGTAATATCCAGCAAGACCTAAGAAGCTACGAATCTCCGCTACATTCCTTGGTCGTTCTCACTCCAATATAGCTTCAATCTTGGACGGATCCACAGAAATACCATGCTCTGAGATAACATGACCCAAAAACTTGACCTCAGTCAACCAAAACTTGCACTTTTCCCTCTTAGCATACAACTGGTGCTCCCGTAGAGTCTGAAGCACGATCCGAAGATGCTGCTCATGCTCCTCCCAAGTCTTAGAATACACAAGAATGTCATCGATGAACACGATCACGAATTGATCCAAATACGGCCTAAATATCCTGTTCATCAAATCCATGAAAGCTGTCGGAGCATTCGTCAACCCAAACGACATAACCAGAAACTCGAAGTGCCCATACCGAGTCCTAAAAGTTGTCTTGGGAATATCCTCTTCCTTAATCCTGAGCTGATGATAACCCGACCGCAAATCAATCTTTGAGAAGTACCGCGAACCTCCCAACTGATCAAACAACTCATCAATCCTAGGCAAGGGATACTTGTTCTTCACCGTAACACGATTTAGCTGTCGATAATCCACACATAACTTGAAAGTCCCATCGTGCTTCTTAGCAAACAAAACCGGTGCTCCCCACGGAGATGTGCTATTCTGAATATACCCCTTATCAGCAAGCTCCGAAAGTTGCTTCCTTAATTACTTCATTTCTACCGGTGCCATCCGATAAGGTGCCATAGAAATCGGTGATGTCCCTGGAAACAACTCGATACCAAACTCAATCTCCCGATGCGGTGGTAATCCTGGTAACTTGTCGGGGAAGACATCCTCGAACTCATCAACCACCAAAATCGCTACACTGCCACTCAAAATATAGGGCTCGCAATCTAGATTGGCAAGAAAAGTACAACAACCTAGATTCCTTCGCCCTCCTAGAGATGACTTCATGAGACGCTCACTCATTAACCAATCACTACCACCCTGGTAAGTGATCACCGTCCCCCTATCAGACACTAGGGTCACTTTTCTAAATTGGCAGTCCACGACTACACTATACCTGGACAACCAGTCCATCCCTAGAATTACATCATAGGAGCTCATGGGGAGTATAATCAAATCACTTTTCAAAATCTCATCCCCAATTTTTATTTTACGAGATTTACACATACAATTTACACACACCCGCCCCATGGGAAAAGTTATGACTAGGGGTTCATTAAACTCTTCTACCTCTAATCCCAAGGCATGTACAAAAGAACTCGAAATGAGAGAATGAGAGGCACCGGTATCGAATAAAACACAAGCTAAAGATCTAGAAACCAAGATCATACCATCAACAACCGCGTTACCAACATGAGAATCTAACCCTCCAGATGCCATTGCATGAACCTGCACTACCGCCTTCCCTTTTCCTCTACCGACATTGCTGGGTCCTGGATTACTCGGCCGATGCTGCTGAGATGGAGACGACTGCACACTACTTGTACTCGGCACTCGATACTGAGGAACACTGCACTAAAAATGCTGCGGCTGCTGCCCCCGTTCTGGATATGAGAATTGCTGAGGAGAGAACTGGGGATACTGCAACTGCAGGTACTGCGGAGGCTGAGGTAGGGTCTGAGGCTGAGGCTGAGACTGAAGACTGGCATCCTCCCCGGTCTAAGATCCAAGACGAGCACTCTTGATTGGGCAATTCCTCTTGATGTGTCTAGGCTACTGACAGAAATGACAATGGAAGCTGTAGGGATTGCTGCGCCCGCTGCCAGACGAACTGCTGCTACCACTGGTCGCACCGCCTTGCTTGCCTTTCCTTGGAGCTGGAAGACTACTGGTGCTCTTCCTGCCACTTCTCTGTGGTCCTCCCGAAGCCTTGGCTCGGTCCTCACAATATTGCACATAATCATTCTCCATAGATATCGTCGACGACACAAGCTCTCCAAAACTCCTAAGCCGTAGAGCAACCAACTGCCGCCGAATAGGAGCCTCGAGTCCTTCCTGAAACTTAATACACTTTTCACGCTTCGATGCCACAACTGATGGAGCAAACCTAGCCAACTCATTAAACTTTGCCTCATACTCCCGAACTGGCAGATCACCCTGCTGCAACCTGTAGAACTCAGCTGCTTTTTGATCTCTATACCCCTGTGAAAAATACCGATCATAGAACAGCTCCTCGAACCTGTCCCAACTGATATTACCACCGCGCTCCAGACGCTTAGCATGTTTCCACCAAGTGTTAGCGCCACCCTCGAGCTTATACGCAGCAAACTCCACACGATACTCCTCAAGCACACCAAGAGTATCCAAATGCTTCAGGATCGAATCTAGCCAATACTCTGCTAACTGCGGATCCCCATTGCCATCAAAAGTCAGAATAGACGCCCGCCAGAATTCCTTAAAATACGTATGCCGACTACCAACATCAGAATCTCCCGGTCTAGCCCTGGCTGCCATTTGCCGGAAAGCCGCAAACATAGACCTCATCAACATGTGCACACACATGGTACTACAATATCATAAATACAATCCTTCTACTGCTCCTGAGTTTGGTCCGAAGAATCCTCACCAAACCTAAAGGGAAAACCACCTAGAGGGGAAAATTTAAAACAAATAAAACGTGAGCGAAAGGCTCAGTAGGACTTTGTTTTATGAAATAATTTAATTTTAAAAAACAGGTCATTGTTCAGGAGTTATTTAAAAGAAACCCTAAAGAAATAAGTAAATAAATAAATTTGAGTAAAACCATTCTTACCTAGAACATTTTACTCGGACAACTAAAATATCATTTTCTTTTCCCTAGGCAAACCATAGAATCACCATCATAGTGGCCCAGCTGGGTTTCGGGACCTGCCCCCAAGGTCGATCGCTACACGACCCGATCTCTGATATGGCATCATTCCTATATTTTTAATATCATTGTCATTCAAATCCAATTACCGAGTGTTGTCATTTACATTCATTATGAAGTTCATTTCAGTTCACGGTATATTAAAATATAACCGATAAATTCATTTTTCAAACAACCGTTGAAAACATTTTAATAGAAATCCTTTTCAAAGCCAAATCATTTTGAAACTAGGCTACCAAGGAAAAGGGGTAGAAGTCCTACCTCAATACTCGTGCCGGTGCCCCACACCGTAATCCCAGTCCGCTATACGTTAGCTCCGCGGAACCACGAACGATCCTAGATACAAACTAAGTCGATCAATATCTAGTTCGAGACATTCTGTGTTACTAAACCATTTCATGATGTCCTAGTGTGCCATTTGTATCTTTAAAATCATTCTATAAGGTTGGAATTTAAATCAGGGTTCAAAACAGTGAAAAAGGGTAAAAATCACAAAATTTTCTATGCCTCGGTCGGCCTGCCGGACTCCGTGCTTCGGCCTGCCGAACTGCACAGTTCAGCCTGCCGGAAGCAAAGTTCGGTCGGTCGAACAATTTCTAGGTTCGGCCTACCGGACGGAAGAACACTGGCCTGCCGATCCCTTGTCTGGCCTACCGAACACGTGATCCGGCCTACCAAACTGGGAAAACCCAGAAATCTAGCCACGGGTTTCTCAATCCCCAAAACACAAATCTTGATTCTAACCTGTTTTTGTCAAATCCCATGCATAGAAAACAATCGTAGTTGATAGAAAAACATACTAGAACACATTTGGACTTATTTAAACAAGATTTAAACTCAAAAATCTTAAAAATCTGAAAATGAGAAAATAGGGAGAAAATTGAAAAATCTTGGATCCAATCTTCTTCAATCTAAGCTTAGATTCTAGTTGTTCTAAGTTCATTTAACTCAAATCCACGGTTTTCTAAGCTTAAACAAACCTAGATTTCAAAAATACACAAAATTGGAAATTTTGAAAAAGTTTAGAAATTTCAAAACTAACCTCGAATCGAAGCTTCAATCCGCGTTCTCAGTTGCTAAATCACGTCCTCGAGCTTCCTCCTTGCTAACCCGAAGCTTGGATTTGAATTTGATTATAATTTTGAGAGAGAATTTGGGAGAGAATGAGAGAAGCCGAGAGAAAGAGAGTGAGAGAGCTCACGGGTGGGAGAGAGGAAAGAGAGAGAGATCAGGGAGAGTGAGGAGAGAGGAGGAAGAGAGAGAATAAATAGAGAGAAACGGTGGGCGGTTTTACTGTACGAAAACCATGTGCCGCCCACGGTTTTGTAAAACGGAGTATTTTTAACATTTTACAAATCGTTATGTTTTAAAACTCAAAACATCATTTTAAAACAATAAGAAATCATTTGAATTCATCAAATTAACAAAACAACCAAAAATTCAAAATCCAACCAAGTAATCAAATTAATGTTAAAACATTAATTATGGCACACTAATTCATCATTTTATATTACAATAATATTAAATAAATTTTGGGGCGTTACACAGCGCCCCTGGTGGCGGTCCTGAAAGGTAAACAATTTACTTTACTTGTTTGAATGAGTTGCTGCCTAAATCCATTAATTTTAATTAATCAGATTACCTAATCTATACATAATAAAATTAATTAATCCATGTTTAACACTTATTAAATGGATTCATGAAATTTATTGATCTGTTATAAACCGATCATTCTTTTTTAACAATTAAACAGAACCTATGATATATATTAATCTGTTCAAAATAAATTATCACTGTTTAACATTTAACAGTCTACCACCTTAATAAAACCGAAACCAGATTTATAGTATATCGTTTAATCATCTTAAAACAAATTACTAGATTCTTGTTAACTTGTAATATTAATCAAATTAACAACAAGAGGTTACAAGAAACAGTCAATGTGTTAATCAAATTAACATGGTAAAAACGTTTAATCAAATAAAACCTCAAACACATTAACTTAATTAATGTATAAATCATATCCATGCATATCACATATACATAGAACCATATAAAATCAATTTAATCGAATTCGCAAGTTGCAATGATACCACTGTTGGGTTTTGTTAGATATTGTGATTCAAATAAGCAGCGAAAAATCAAAATTAATTCCCACAAAACCCTCGCAGGATCCATGCAATTTGATTAAATTGATAAGAAAGTCATAGAATCTTACCAGGATGACAAAAGGGGTAAGATTGCTGGGAGGAAGAGAGCGGGTTCACTCCAGTGGCACCCTAACTCGAGCTTTTCATATTTGGGATCGGATTTAGACATTATTACTTAGAGCAACGCCCTCTGTAGGTATCCATATGAACAGACTCTCTCAAAAACCGAATTGGTGTGCTAGCACCCTCTCCTTGCATTAAATGACTCTCTCTAATTTTAGGGTTTTTAATGTTTTTGCCCTTAAGAATAAAAGAATGCCTTTTCTCTTCTAAATCAGCCAAAAACACTACAACAAATATATATATATATATATATATTAACTTCAAGAAATAGTCAGATTTTAACTAGGGTAAACTATAATTCAAATATGATTCATAGAATCTAGACAATGTCAGATTTAATAAACCTAGACATATCTAGTACATCGAATCTATACATTATTAGGTTCATTGAACTTAGACATAGTAAACTCAAAATTCATTTTTGGTCTGTTCTAAGTGTTCAACCTTGTAGGTTTATATAACGTTGGTAGTGGGCTTGAAATTCTATTTCTGGCCCACAAACCATAAGCAGCCTCTAGCAAGACATTATGATTACCCAAGTTATGCGAATGTCAATAATCTAACATAACCTAATATACAATAAGTATTAAAGTCCTTTTATCACTAAATACCTTGACTAAACACAAGGCTTGGTTTATGTCATCCTTATACTATTCAATCATATTATTTCTCAATCTCAAGTAGACTAATATTGATAACCCCTATCAATTCATTCCAGTATGGCCATGCATTTTTCTTCAGTCTAACTTATCGAGGGGCCCATAGATATCTTTCTCATAATAAATAAGGGACAAATTCCTTCTTAATCACTCACACTCCTCACATGATTCACTCTATATCCAATAACAATCCGTTCCATCATCCTGTTAAAGATAACATTAGAATGTGTCAAAGTATAGAACTTGTCATGTAGGAAACAATGGTGATTTCGAGTCAGAGGACTAGGATAATACTATTGTGATGAGAATCACTTATGACAATTATCCATGTAGTATTCTCATAGCGGGTCAATCCAATGCATCATTTCTCAAATATGTATCTATGAGTTGACTTAGTATCTCATACACATGATTAGTAAAATATAATCATCAGTCAAACTTTATACTAGTCTTCATTCATTATTATCCCAACAATAATGATCGACTAGGGATAATTTAGAATAGAATTTAATTTTCACCTAAGAGTTTTACTATCAAGTCACATACTTGATGACCTTAGGCAGAATTAACTATTCATGGAATTAGAATAAAAAACAATAATGAAAGTGCCACTTATTAATAAAATGCAAATGCAACAAAGTCAAAATGTGGTCATTACATAATTGCCTAGGGCACATCACTAACAGTACAACAGTTGAAAAAGTTTTGTCATCAAGGTAATTCATTTATCTATAATAAAAAATATTTGATATTGGTAGTAAAGAACATGTAAGTTTGATAGCAATAGGACATAGCTTAAAGAAAGCTTAGGAACTCATAAATTATCCATTGGATAACCATGGAAATTTTTAGATCACAACATAACATATAAATATACATTTCTACAAAATTTAATAGATCACAACATAACATATAAATATACATTTCTACAAAATTTAACAAAAATCAAATTCCTTTGCCTTTTTGTAAAACATCACTGACTAGCAATAATTTGATCATGGGCAGCATAGAATAAAAATTCAATATCAAATCATAGAATATAACAAAATGATATGAAAGTTTTAAAAATAGCATCTAATACACATATAAACATCATATTAAATTTTTACAGAGAACAGAAATTTGTGGACAAAGTTATAAAAGTCAGAATCCATAGATAATATGAAATACATATTATATCTAGGTAAATTCTTACTTCAATCTTGTGCCTTTTCTAGTTTTTTTGAGAATTTTAGGAAAGTTTGAGTTTATTTAATGCTCCTCCAAGTCTTTGCAGCCAGATGAGAGAAAGAAGAGAAAATTAAAGAGATTCGAATAAAAGGCAAGGGAAATAAAAGAAAGATACAAAGAAAGTAGAAAAAATGAGGGAAAACAAAATATTTGTTTGTACTTCTTACACTGATGTACAAGGAGGAAGGCATATAAATTTTTTGAATGGGTAGTTGTATTACGACTCAACAAAATACATATACCAATATTGATGAAAGTGACCAACTTACACAGGAATACGTAATCTTGATCCCAAACCGACTCCAATAGTAAATTCTGGTAAAATGTTCAAGGGAATTAAACTTCTACCAATAAGGACAATAGAGCACTTTGGCTTGTTCAACAAATCTAATACAATCGACAGAGAATTCTGATCAATCGAGAGTATAAGACCTATATTATAACAATTACCTACAGCAGCACCATAGAGCACAAAATCAAGTGGGTTGGAGTTAAGACAAAGCCAAAGAATGGAAAGGCAACTCCCGTTATTACAAACTGGGAAAACAACCATAAAACTAAAACCACAAGCCGAAGACAAAACTGTCTTTATATTACAGCATAAAACTAGAATATGAGCATAGCAAAAGTCATTGGAGTCAATCGACCACCATGAATGGGGAGCACTGGAAACAACTACTACAAATAGAGCCAAGGAGTGAGTCTTCATTGGTGCATGACTGCTGCCGCCTGACGCCAAACTAGCCATGGGTGCCATATGGATGCCCATCCCTCCAAGTAGAGAAAGAGCCCTAAGCCATCAAAGGATCTAGAAACCTCTGCCCTCTGTCCCACGAACTCCGCCAAACACCCTCTTCGATGGGGCATTGTCCCTCGACGACCCAAAATCTCTAGTTGCCCAAAGCTTGAAACACCTAATGTTTTTTAGTCTGCTCTAGCCCTCCCTCACCCAATCTCCTATTGTGTGTAGAAGAAGCCCACTGCGCCAGCCAGAGGAAGGCATATAATTGAAAGGTATTATATGCTCAAAGTGGTATGTGAATAATCTCTGTAATAGAGATGATCTATTTATTTATTATTATTTTTAAGGAAGCGTCGAAGCACTTCATCAAGTAGTTACAATTATTCACATATAGTGCATGAAGCACTACTTGTAAGTCATTATATATATGAGCACTCATTGTAATATATTTTAGGCATATTTCCTTTTCTATTGTTGCATGGTAACTCAAATTACCCAATATACACACACATATATATACATAATAAAACATACCATGTAATAATAGCTTCCAAAGTATTATTATATATTATGCTATTATAGCCCCACATATATTTACCTGCCACTAATATATATATGTATGTATACTTAATTATTATTATATATATAGTTACTTTTTTTAACACTTGCTTTGAATATAATCATCTTTATTTATATATATTTATGTATATATATGCAACATATGGACTTGTATGATTGTAAACAACAGGATCTAGCATGTTATGTTAGTGATAATAATTGGCAATATATATACACACACACATACATGTGGTAAATAAATGAATAATCAATCAATGAATCAATAAATAGCAAAAATAGACAAATGACAATTATAATATTAAATTATAAAAATTAAATTCATAATGTTTGTTATCATTTTTCACATAAATATTCCAAACACATCAATCCCTCATGGTTGTCAAATGTGACATTACTAAACAAAGCGACAATGATTAATAACATAATTTCATGAAAATGTCACATAAAGTCGTTAAACGTCATGTATCATCCATTAAAGAAAACCGTAGGCGTTACAATCCTCCTCACCTTATAAAAGTTTTGTCCTCAAAACTTAAAATAAATAAGGGTACTTTTTTATCATATCGTCTTTATGTTTCCATGTTGCCTCTTCTACCTAGTGATTTTACCATAAAACTTTGACCAAAGGAATTTCTTTATTCCTTAAAGTCTTACTTTTTCAATCTAAAATCTCGACCGGCTTCTCTTCATAGCTGAGATCTTCTCGAATATCAATCACTTGTGGCTTTATCACATGCGTAGGATTCGAGACATACTTTTTAAGCATAGACACATGGAACACATCATGGACAGATGACATCTCTAGTGGCAGAGTCGATTGATAAGTTACCTTGCCAATTTGCTTTACAATTTCATACGGTCCTATGAACCTAGCGCTCTCCTTGCCCTGCTTTACAAACCTCACAACTCCTTTCATCAGTGCAACCTTTAAGAATACTGAATCCACTACAACAAATTCATGGGACTTCTTCTTTTGTTGACATAGCTTTTTTGTTGACTCTAAGCTGTCTTAATTCTCTTACATATCAATTTTACCATCTTAGACGTTTCGCTGACAAAATCTATCTTTTCACTATCCTTACTTTCCATCATTTTCTTTTCCTCAGTTTTGTTAGACATGTATGCCCTAAGGAGTAAAAATGTAATACGTTTTTGGAGACATTTTTATCAATAAAGAATTTATTCATTTATATATACCAAATCTTGTCCTCTTTATGTTCATATTTTTTAAATGTATGATAAGCAAACAGTAGTCTAAGACTGTCAGTCTAAACCTTAAGAATTGGGCATATGATGGACTGATTATGCGAAAGACACGATTCTTAAGGCGACGGTCTAAAACATATGATCCGCAATCGAGGGAATAAAGTTGGGCGCTTTATTCATGTAAAGATTGTTATGTTGTCTATATCCCTTTTGGGAGATGGTTTGTCTTGACCATCGGAGTTGGACTCTGTGAATAGAAACATTGGCACGTTGTCATAGGTGACGACGTGTTGGATCGGGATATAAAGTGAATTGATTTGGATTAATAATTCTGTCTTGGCAAATCGATTCACTTTAGACAGTCATTTGTATTGTATCTTAATCCTGAGATGAATAGTGGGCCCGTTATCTTGACTTGTGTCTTTTGATGTACCAATGGGTGACTCCCACATCTCTATAGTGGTATGCATGCCGGTACGTTGGAGGCATGACTCTTGATAGCGTAGACTTGTTATTCATAGATATGGAATCCATAGCTCCTATTTAGGAGTAATGATATCCTCTTATATGCGTTGTCCTATAATTGGAAAACTGGAGCGCTCAACCATTTGGATACATAGGTGTAACCGAATGGTATACTATCTTTAGATGGTAAGTTTTCTAATGGTGAGACAATGGAACGTAAGATAAAAATAATTGGGAAGGTAAGATAGAACTTGTCCTTAAGCCGATTATGGATTATCATATGGGGATACGATGCACTATGATATGTCATGGAGACTTAGCTATACGAGCTTCGTAGTTCTATAAAGTTTGAGAGTACAGCTTCAAGCTTTTAGTGGAGTAGCGTTGGAGTTGATAATTGTGAAATGTATATCTGGGATATTGGGTTTCATAATTATCATGAGCTTGAACTTTATAGGTCCATTTTGGTCCCCTTTGCTAGCTCATAAAGTCCTGTAACGACACGGCGTGCTTTTCCAATAATTGTTGACTTATGTTGGATTTATCAGATTGGTTTAAAATTTGTAAGAATCAAATAATTCATGTCTGTTTATCGGTTGAATTAATTTTGTAAGAAATTAGTTGAAGATAAACTTGTTGAATTATTGCGATCAGATAATTCTTGTCTGTTTATCGGTTGTTTTAATTTTGGACAAAATTAGAACAAGAGAAACTTGTAGAATTATTGTGAATTGATTTATTTTCTTAGAGATTATCTTGATAAAGTTTGTTTTGATCAGATAACTTCTCTATTGGGTTATTTGAATCAAAACTGAGACTTTATCCTTTAGAATCTCAGGTGGAAAATAAAAGACTCGCGGAGATTTTTTCTCGGGAGTTCGGCCTGCCGGATGACGTGTTCGGCCTGTCGAACTGGCCTGATCGGCCTGCCGATCAACGGGAGATAAGATTACGCATTTCCATGTGGATCTTATCAAATACTGATCCGAATTTGATTCTGTTTCAAGTTTTTGAGACCTAATCTGATATGGACTAACGCCAGGACCAATAGATATATAAAGGGAGTGAGTCTCATGATTTACTCAGATCAATTTGAGAGATTAAGAGTGATACTCTTCTAGTGAGCATCTAAAAACTCCCTCAGAGCTTTTGTTCACAAATCACGAACACTAGCTTTGGGTTCTCTCTGTTGGTTGGAAGGAGAGTCACCGGTGGAAGAGCTGTACGTGTGAGCCCAGACTCACTCTGGTTGTGGATAGAGAATAGCAAAGAAGACCAGTTGGTTGAGGCTCTTTTGGAACGTTACTTCTCTACACAGGTTGCGGAGGTTCTTTGGCACACTAAGGTTAGTAAGATCTGTTTAATTTATACATATAACATGTCAAACTTGTGTTTTGGAAATTACTCTGATGAAAAAATAAAATTTTAAAAAATTCCGCTGTGCACTTTGTTTCCAACAATTGGTATCAGAGCTGAGGTTTTCACATAAAATTGCAAGTTTGTGATCATGTTATATGCATAAATTTTGTGATCTTAATCTCTCCTATGCTTGAATTGAATTTTATAGAGAGATGGCACTCTAGGTTTCTATATAATATAAATGTTGTCATGGATTATGTGGTGAATGTTTATTAATTAATTATGGTTGATTAAATCATTGTTTAATTATTTATTAATTAATTAATACCAGTTATGGTTCCTTAGAGGTTAGAATGTGTATCTAGGTTTTTCATGTAACTAGATGGCGGACTATCATCTCTGTCTAGGAATTGTTATTTAATTTTTAATTTGTAAGAATTTTGTAATTAAATAATTATTCAAAGAAGACAGATCTAGAAGATGGATCTAGAAGATTGATAATGGCGCCTCCAGGGATTTCCTGAGTCCCTAATTTTATGTTTTTGAATTGTTGAAAATAAAATTGATGAATTGCATTAAAATTGTATTTTTTGGATTGAGGATTTTCTGCTCGGTCGGCATGCCGGACCTCACAGTTCGGCAGGCCGGACGTGTGGTTCGGCAGGCTGACAGTGGGGCAGAATTTTTTGGTGCTCTGCCGGCAGGCCGAACTTTCATGTTTGGCAGGCCGAACTTCCATAATCGGCAGGCCGATCACCCAAATCGGCCTGCCGACCAAGAGCTACCGAGTGTCCAGAAAAGGTGTAATTTTTCCGGTGCAGTTTTAATTTTATTTTTGTGACGATTCTGAGAAACATTAAATTTGGATATGACCAGAAATATGAAGTATTTGATTCATACGGGATTGAAGACTTCAAGATGGAAATTACATGAAGAAGGATACAGCTTGAGGATTCAAGGATGAAGAATCGATACTTGTCTCGATTATTCTCTTATAATCTTAGTTTTCTATTCTCTAGGGTGGAACCATAATATTACGATTAATTATTATTTTGCTTGTAGTTTTGCTTGATTGCTTTGCTTGTCTGCATTATAATATGATTTACCATGTATATTGATAACATGTCATATAGAATAGGGAGTGCCACTCATATTAAAATTGTTCATGCATAATTTTAAAATAAAACCTTGACTTCAAAAGATTGAGTGGGATAAGGTTTTCGAAGAGAGGACCTAAGGCCTCCATCGTTGGTCCGTAGGAAGAACATGGTGGTCCCGACCCCTAGGAAGGGATTTCTATCATGTACCAGATTGGATCTCTGAAAGGATAAGGCATTTTAGTATGATTTATGGTTGCTCACCCCTAGGTGATGATTATAAATCATGGATAAAATATTGAAATGGTGGTTATACACTCACGTTAATTTTATTATTAACCTCCCCTAGGAGCTCTGCTAATAAAATTAATGGCCAAAGAAACGATTCTTAGTATATGCTGGATCATACAGGTCCTGGATGGCATATATTAATCAGGAGGGGATCCCTGTTCCCGATTGAATTTGGCATGACTCCCCTAGGAGCTTGTTGAATTCTGAGTTGAGAATTATCGTTGTAAGGTTGTGATATTTTCAAGGTTTTGACACATAAACGCATTTGTATTATTTTACATGATTGTGTTATCTTACTAAATTATTGTATATGTTTGCTTATGTTTGGTATATGATTCTTTATTGTAGATTGAAAATGTCTAAAAATACTTTATCATCGATACTTGACAAAAACCAATTAACCGGTGAGAACTATAATGATTGTAAATGGAACCTGGACATCGTCCTTTCCTTTGAGAAACTGAAATATGTACTGACAACTCCTTGTCCTCCTGAGCCTACGTGAGACTCAAGTAATGAGAAATGCCGAGCGTATGACCGCTAGAAAGATGCTAATGATCAGGCCCGCTGCTATGTTATGGCCAGCATGAACAACGTGCTGCAGGCTCAACATCAGGATTATGAGACTGCGAAGCAGATCTTGGATAATCTTGAGGATATGTTCGGAGGCCAGGCCATAACAAAATGGCACGGGGCTCTTTGGAAAGTCTTAAACTATAGATAGAGACCGAGGACATCTGTAAAGGAGCACATGATGTTGGTCATGGGTTACCTCGCTGAGGCTCAAACCAATGGAGCCGACATTGATGCTGAAACTCAGATGACTATGGTCTTTGAGACTCTGTCTAAGGAATTTATTCTATTTAGAGCTACTTTTAATTTAAGCAATAGACGGGATATGACCTTAATAGAACTGATGAAACAGTTACAGGAGTTTGAACTGCTGATCAGGGAGTCTCCTGCTGGTGGTGAGGCCAATATGGTAGCTGCTTCTGGTTCCAATCCTAACTCTGGGAATGGAAAGAAGCAACGGGCCAACAGTGGGAAGTCTTCTATTCCTCCTGCAACCAAGAGCAGGAAGAAGAAG
Source organism: Artocarpus heterophyllus (assembly GCA_025403435.1). Taxonomy (NCBI): domain Eukaryota; kingdom Viridiplantae; phylum Streptophyta; class Magnoliopsida; order Rosales; family Moraceae; genus Artocarpus; species Artocarpus heterophyllus. The sequence continues at coordinate 6,648,501 of CM046339.1, read as the reverse complement.
AAGAAGAACCCAAAGAAGCTTAAGTGCTTCTTCTGTGGTAAGGTCGGGCATATAAAGAAGCATTCCAAGGGAGGTTGGTGTGATCTTCTATATTTAGAAACTTGTTTGGTTGAGGAATCCAGTGACATCTAGGTCATAGATTTCGGTGCAACTAATCATGTTTGTGTTTCTCTGCAGGGATTCAAAGAAACGAGAAGTCTACTACGTGAAGACTTAACGCTTCGGATGGGCGATGGATCCTTGGTCTCAGCGGAAGCAGTGGGAGAAGTCCATCTTTATTTTGATAATTATAGGAATTTATTTTGAGAGATTGTTTTTATGGTCCTAAATTTAAAAGGAATTTAATTTCTATATCTTCTTTATTTAAAGACTCCTATGTGGTATCTTTTAATGAAAAGTGGTGATTCGTAAAAACAAATCTTTTATCTATTCTAGATGGATGCAAAATAATCTATATTTTATCAAACCTAAGATGGACTTATTGCTTAATGCTGAGATAAATGATAATAACTCGAAAAGACTTAAAACTTCTCACTCTAATAAGACTTATCTTTGGCATTTGCGCCTTGGCCATGTTAACTTGAATAGGATTCAAAGGTTGGTAAGGGATGGACCTTTAAGTTACTTAAAGGTGGAATATATACCTCAATGTGAATATTGTTTGGAGGGTAAAATGACCAAAAGACCATACGGTTCTAAGGGCAATAGGGCCAAAGGGGTTTTAGAACTTGTGCATAGTGATGTTTGCGGACCGATGAACATCCAGGCACGAGGAGGGTATGAGTACTTTGTCACTTTTATTGACGATTACTCAAGATATGGGTATGTGTACCAAATGCACCACAAAAGCGAAACTTATGATAAGTTCAGGGAGTTTCAGGCTGAAGTGGAAAAGCAATGGGGTAGACCCATAAAGGCACTTCGATCTGATCGAGGTGGGGAATACCTTTCTGATGAGTTCTTGGGACACTTGTTAGATGACTGCGCCGGGCACTCCGCAGCAGAATGGCGTAGCGGAGAGAAGGAATAGGACTTTGTTGGACATGATTCGGTCCATGATGAGTTATTCATCATTGCCTTTATCCTTTTGGGGATATGCACTACAAACCGCATGTTATCTTTTGAACAATGTGCCTTCAAAATCGGTCCCTAAAACTCCTCACAAGTTGTGGACAAGACGGAAGACATCCTTAAACCATATTCGCATATGGGGATGTCCAGCTCATGTCCTGTTTAAGGATCCGAATAAGTTGGAAGCACGTTCGGAAGTTTACGTGTTTATAGGATATCCAAAAGGGACTAAAGGGGGTTATTTTTATAACCCAAAGGAAAATAAAGTCGTGGTTTCTACTAATGCAACTTTTCTTGAGGAGAGTTACATGGACGACTTTAAACCTCGAAGCAAAGTGGTGCTTGAGGAGTTAAGGGGTGATTCATTCACTCCGGAGGTTCCGAACGAAACCATTCCGATCGATGTGGAAAAACCAAACGAACCTGAACAACAACCTCAGGGGCTTCGGCGTAGTGGGAGGATCGGGCGTCAACCTGAAAGGTATATGTTCAATGGGGAGGTCTTTTTGGCTGAACCGGATGAACATGACGGGGATCCTTATACTTACGCAGAAGCTATGGAGGATGTTGATTCAAAACTCTGGACAGAGGCCATGAACATAGAGATGAAGTCTATGGAGACTAATCGGGTCTGGGAGCTTGTGGATCTTCCCGAAGGGGTAAAACCCATAGGGTGTAAGTGGATCTACAAGAGGAAAAGAGGAGTGGATGGAAAGGTCGAGACCTTTAAGGCTAGACTAGTAGCTAAGGGTTATACGCAAAAGGAAGGAATCGATTATGAGGAAACCTTTTCGCCTGTAGCCATGCTTAAGTCCATCCGAATTCTCTTGTCCATAGCTACCGCTCTCGACTACGAGATTTGGCAGATGGATGTCAAGACGGCTTTTCTGAATGGCTATCTTGATGAGTCCATTTATATGGAACAACCAGACAGGTTCAAGGTCGTTGGTCAAGAGGGTAAGGTTTGTAAGCTGCTAAAGTCAATTTATGGACTTAAGCAGGCTTCTCGTTCTTGGAACATAAGATTTGATCAAGTGATCAAGACTTATGGGTTCTCACAAAATGTGGATGAACCATGTGTTTACAAACACATTAAGGATGGGAAGGTGGTTTTTCTACTGCTCTATGTAGATGACATTCTGCTAATTGGCAATGACGTTGGGGCGTTGTCATCGGTCAAATTATGGTTGACCAACCAGTTTGACATGAAGGACTTAGGTGAGGGTAATTTTGTTCTCGGTATCCAGATCATTTGGGATAGGAAGAACAAAATGATAGCTTTGTCACAGGCCGGCTACATAGATAAAATTCTCAAGAGGTTTGCAATGTAGGATTCCAAGAAAGGTGGGCAACCATCTAGGTCTAGAATTACTCTTTCTAAGAAAGACTCTCCAAAGTCTTATGAAGAAAGAGAATACATGAAGAAGGTGCCTTATGCTTCGGCCGTGGGTAGTCTCATGTATGCCATGCTTTGCACACGACCGGATATTAGCTATGTGGTCAGGATTGTAAGTCGATTTCAGGCGGATCCAGGACCGAACCATTGGGTTGCGGTAAAGCATATTTTCAAGTACCTAAGAAGGACTCGAGGGTATATGCTTGTGTATTCGGGTGAGGACTTGATTCCTCTAGGATACACTGATTCGAATTTTCAATCCTGTCTGGATTCTAGGAAATCGACTTTGGGGTTTGTGTTTACTCTGGGTGGCGGTGCCATCTGTTGGAGAAGTGCGAAGCAAGATTGTACTTCGGATTCAATGATGGAGGCCAAGTATGTGGCGGCTAGTGATGCTTCGAAAGAAGCAGCGTGGCTCGGCAAGTTCCTTGGGGATCTTGAGGTAGTTCCTGGTATGGATAAGGCGGTATCACTGTACTATGATAACAGTGCGGCGGTAGCTAATGCTAAGGAACCAAGATTTCAGAAGAAGAGTAAGCATATTTATCGGAAGTATCATGTGATAAAGGACTTCGTTGAGGGCGGGCATGTCATGGTGTGCAAGATCATGTCAGAGGACAATTTAGCTGATCCATTTACGAAGACACTTACTGGGAGAGTCTTCGAGAGGCATGTGGAAGCTATGGGGATGCAAAATTTGCTGTATTTACTCACTTAGTGCAAGTGGGAGATTGTTAGAGATGTATGCCCTAAGGAGTAAAAATGTAATACGTTTTTGGAGACATTTTTATCAATAAAGAATTTATTCATTTATATATACCAAATCGTGTCCTCTTTACGTTCATATTTGTTGAATGTATGATAAGCAAATAGTAGTCTGAGACTGTCAGTCTAAACCTTAAGAATTGGGCATATGATGGGATGATTATGTGGTAGACACGATTCTTAAGGTGATAGTCTAAAACATATGATCCGCAATCGAGGGAATAAAGTTGGGCGCTTTATTCATGTAAAGATTGTTATGTTGTCTATATCCTTTTTGGGAGATGGTTTGTCTTGACCATAGGAGTTGGACTCCGTGAATAGAAACATTGGCACGTTGTCATAGGTGACGACGTGTTGGATCGGGACATAAAGTGAATTGATTTGGATTAATAATTCTATCTTGGCAAATCGATTCACTTTAGATAGTCATTTGTATTGTATCTTAATCCTGAGATGAATAGTGGGCCCGTTATCTCGACTTGTGTCTTTTGATGTACCAATAGGTGACTCCCACATCTCTATAGTGGTATGCATGCCGGTACGTTGGAGGCATGACTCTTGATAGCGTAGACTTGTTATTCATAGATACAGAATCTATAGCTCCTCTTTAGGTGTAATGATATCCTCTTATATGCGTTGTCCTGCAATTGGAAAACTGGATCGCTCAACCATTTGGATACATAGGTGTAACCGAATGGTATACTATCTTTGGATGGTAAGTTTTCTAATGGTGAGACAATGGAACGTAAGATAAAAATAATCGGGAAGGTAAGATAGAACTTGTCCTTAAGCCGATTATGGATTATCATATGGGGATACGATGCACTATGATATGTCATGGAGACTTAGCTATACGAGCTTCGTAATTCTATAAAGTTCGAGAGTGCTGCTCCAAGCTTTTAGTGGAGTAGCGTTGGAGTTGCTAATTGTGAAATGTATATCTGGGATATTGGGTTTCATAATTATCATGAGCTTGAACTTTATAGGTCCATTTTGGTCCCCTTTGCTAGCTCATAAAGTCCTGTAACGACACGGCGTGCTTTTCCAATAATTGGTGACTTATGTTGGATTTATCAGATTGGTTTAAAATTTGTAAGAATCAAATAATTCATGTATGTTTATCGGTTGAATTAATTTTGTAAGAAATTAGTTCAAGATAAACTTGTTGAATTATTACGATCAGATAATTCTTGTCTGTTTATCGGTTGTTTTAAATTTGGACAAAATTAGAACAAGATAAACTTGTAGAATTATTGTGAATTGATTTATTTTCTTCGAGATTATCTTGATAAAGTTTGTTTTGATCAGATAACTTCTCTATTGGGTTATTTGAATGAAAACTGAGACTTTATCCTTTAGAATCTCGGGTGGAAATAAAAGATTCGCGGAGATTTTTTCTTGGGAGTTTGGCCTGCCAGATGACGTGTTCGGCCTACCGAACTGGCCTGATCGGCCTGCCGATCAGCGGGAGATAAGATTAAGCATTTTCATGCGGATCTTATCAAATACTGATCTGAATTTGATTCTGTTTCGAGTTTTTGAGACCTAATCTGATATGGACTGACGCCAGGACCAATAGATATATAAAGGGAGTGAGTCTCATGATTTACTCAGATCAATTTGAGAGATTAAGAGTGATACTCTTCTAGTGAGCATCTGAAAACTCTCTGAGAGCTTTTGTTCACAAATCACGAACACTAGCTTTGGGTTCTCTCTGTTGGTTGGAAGGAGAGTCACCGGTGGAAGAGCTATACGTGTGAGCCCACACTCACTCCGGTTGTGGATAGAAAATAACAAAGAAGACTAGTTGGTTGAGGCTCTTCTTGAACGTTACTTCTCTACATAGGTTACGGAGGTTCTTCGGCACACTGAGGTTAGTAAGATCTGTTTAATTTATACATATAACATGTCAAACTTGTGTTTTGGAAATTACTCTGATGAAAAAATAAAATTTTAAAAAATTCCGCTACGCACTTTGTTTCCAACAAGTTTCATTTCAACAGATAGGTGATCTACACTTTGGCCTATATAGAGCCTCAAAAGGTGTCATTCCAATTGTGGCCTGATAGTTGTTATTATAAGCAAATTCTGCCAATGGTAGTATCTTATACCAGCTTGTCTTGTAATCAAGAGTACATGCATACAGCATATCCTCTAATGAAGTTTGTCCTTTTCATTTGCCTATCTATCTGAGGGTTAAAAGTAGTGCTGAAGTGCAACTCAATGCCCATCATAGTCTGAGTGCTCTCCCAAAAATGAGAAGTGAACCTGCCATCATAATTAGAGATGATAGACTTAGGAATGCCATAAAGCCTAACTATCTCCTTGACATAAAACTCTGCTAATCACTCCATAGAATATATCATCTTTGTAGGGGTAAAGTGTGTCGTCTTCGTTAATCAATCAATAACAATTCAAATGGCATCATGCCCATTCGTAGTTCTTGACAAACCTGTGATGAAATCTATCGTAATCTTCTCCCATTTCCACTAAAGTTTCAATATTGATTACAATTTGCCCCCAGGCCTTTAGTCTTCAGGTTTAACTTGCTGACAGGTTAAACATTTCTTTACATACTTGGTAACATCACGTTTCATGCCAAACCACCAAAAGTAGTTTTTTAAGTCATAATACATTTTCGTTGCACTTGAATAGATCGAATAGGGAGTATTATGAATTTTTGCTAGGTTACTTTCCCTTAAGTTATCAACATCAACGCATAAGCAGTTTTTAAGAGATAGAGTTCCATCATCAACAACACGAAACTACTTGCGTCTTCCTTCCTTGATTTCCTATTTGATCTTAACTAAGCTTGCATCTTTATCTTGTTTACCTCGAATCTCATCAGACAATGATGGAGCAAGAATCAGTGCCAAAAACTATCCCGATACAAGTTCCAAACCACAGTCTAGAATTTCTTTCATTAAAGGTTAGGATATCACTTGTAGCGACATCAACATTGAAGAAGTTTTCCCATTCAGAGCATCAGCCGCTCGATTTTCCTTTCCTAGATGATAAAGGATTTCACAATCATAATCCTTCACCATCTCTAACCATCTTCACTGCCTTATATTTAGGTCCTTCTAGGTGAAAAAAGTACTTCAAACTCTGATGGTCGGTGTAGATCTTACATTGAACTTCGTATAAGTAGTATCTCCAAATTTTTAGTACAAAAGCTACTAATTCGAGGTCATGAGTAGGGTAATTCTTCTCATAATTCTTCAGTTGTCTCGAGGCATAAGCTATCACCCTATCATTCTGCATCAATATTGCACCAAGGCCCATTTTAGAACTGTCATTATAAATAATAAAACCTTCGCTTCCTTCTAGAATTGCCAAAACTGGAGTAGAAGTCAACCTTCTCTTTAATTCTTCGAAGGACTTCCTACACTCATCGATCCATTCAAACTTCTTCCCCTTGCAAGTAAGATTGGTAAGAGGTGACATTATTTGCGAGAAATCCTCCACAAACTTTCGATAATAACTAGCCAGTCTCGAGAAGCTTCTAATTTCACTAGCATTCTTAGGTTGCTTCTAGTTAAGAACGGCCTCAACCTTGGTAGGATCCACCATTATTCCCTCTTTTGACACAACATGGCCTAGGAAGGATACACGATCAAGCCAAAATTCACACTAAGAGAACTTTGCATATAACATATATCTCTTTAGCGTTTCTAGCACAACTCTCAAGTGCTCAGTATACTCTCCCCAACTCCTTGTAATAAACAACGATATCGTCACTAAACACTATGACAAATTTATCAAGATAATCCTTGAACATCCAATTCATCAGATCCATAAAAGTTGATGGAGCATTAGTCAAACCGAAAGACATGACCACAAATTCATAATGACCATACCTTGATCTAAAGGCCATCTTTGGAATGTCCCCTTTCTTTATCTTTAGTTGATGCTATTCCGACCTTAAATCTATCTTTGAAAACATAGACACACCCTTAAGCTGATCAAACAAATCATCAATCCAGGGCAATGGGTACTTGTTTTTGATTGTCACCTTGTTTCATTCTCGATAATCGATGTAGAGCCTCATGGAGCTGTCCTTCTTCTTCACGAACAAAACTAGAGCTCCCCATGTAGAGTGACTAGGTCGGATGAAATGCTTATCTAGAAGTTCCTTTGGCTAAGAGTACAAATTTTTCTTTTTTGCAAGAGCCATTCTATATGGTACCTTGGAAATTAGTTCAATGCCTGAAGTGTGCTTGATCTCAAATTCGATTTCTCGATCTAAGGGTAAGCCCGACCAGTATTTTGAAAATACCATTAGAAATTCTTGAACCATAAAAGCATCTTTAATCTTCATCTTTTCTTCTTGGCTTTTTATCCATGATGTTCGCTAGATAACCTATACAACCATTTTCTAGCAACTTATTTGCCTTCATAGCTGACAAAAACATGCTCAGCTTTTTTTTTTTACTCAGCCATGAACACAAATCGTTCCTTGCCTTCTAGATAAAAAATCACTTTTCATCGCCGGCATTTGATGGATGCATTATACTTAAGAAGTCCATCCCAAGAATTATATCTTTATCACACATGTCAATTATAATAAGATCAACAAATAGGTCTCTTCCAAAAATCCATAAAGGAACTGTATGTAAATAATGCATAGACATCATCAATTCCCCCGAGGGTAGTGTCATAGTGAACCTTGTCTCGTAGGTTCTAGATGCTCTCTTAACTTCTAAGTAAAAGAAGAGGATACAAATGAATGCGTAGCATCCATATCAAAAAGAGCATGTGTATTAAAAGAAAGGACTAAGATCTGACCTGTGACAACATTGGAGGTTTTGGCTATCACTTCCTCTTTCATCATGACATAAATATAAGCATTGGTTATGAGACTTTGAGTCTTCCTTGATTAATGAATGGTCCTTTTAAGGTAGCTTGTATATGGTGGAGTTGAGAATTGGATTGGGTGGACCAGTTTCTAGAGAAATGACCTTCACGATTGCAAATGAAGCATTGGTTTGTTCCCAAATGGCATTCTCCTGAATGTTTCTTTCCACACTTAGCACAGGGTTTATTTGCTTATGGTTGTTATAATGTTGATGACCACTACCTCTCATCTTGTTATTTTGACTATGCTGATTCATAAAATTGCCCTTCCTTTTATTGTTGCTCTAGTTCCAATTATTATTGTTACTACCTTGGGGTCTGAGTGTTCAAGTAATTAGCAGGTTGCCCTTATTGGAGCTGATTTCTTCTTAACTTTTTTAAGTGGGATTCAGCCCGTTGTGCTTTCCTAACAACTTGATCTTTTTTTGTACGCTAGACTACCCTATCAACAAGTACTACAATTTTGGGTTGAAGAACCCTAGTCAATCTCTTTACCCTCTCATCATCATCACGGACTATTCTTGGGCAAAGGCGTTCTGGCTAAGTCAAATTTAGTTACCACCTCGATCATAGACTTGTCTTCCTGGCACAGGCTTTTAAACTCATCATAGTGCTTTCAAGTGATATTCATATAAAAGAACTTTTCATTAAATTCATGGACAAACTCTACCTAATTGATTTCACTCACATTTCTGTTATATTCAATCCTCTCCCACCATATTCTTGTTTCCATAGTCTGATAGTAAGAGGAATAGAGAAATTTTTCATTGATGGTTTGAGAGTGGCCTCAATTGTCCTCAACCATCCTTAGGAAACCAATGGGTTGTTGGATCCTTAGAAATCTACAGGCTTAACATGCCTCCACCTAACCAACAAGGGCTTTTAATTAGCGAGTCTTGTTACTCCTTCCAATGCAAGGGCTGGAGCTATCCCTCCTTATTATTGTGGTACAGGGGATGCATTCTTACCCTAGCCTTCCCCTCCATTACCATTAGTTCTTAGTTCCTCAATTTCCCTTTTTTGAAATTGAAGTTGTCTTTAAAGGTCAACCATCATTGTCATCAAGTTAGCATCGATCAGGTTACCAGCTCCAGCTATAGCTTGAGCACAAGCTTAAGCCCTTCTAAGCGTGTTCATTTTGTATTTCCTAGTAAAATTATAAGTTTAAGAATTTCACTACAAAATTTACGTACTAAGGCACTCAAATTTGAACCTTATACTTATAGTTAAAATTACATAATATTTAACTAAAACATACTTACCTGGAGGACTTGAAACTGACTTGTAGTGATGTGTATTAGAAACAAAAACCCGCTCTAATATTATATCTATTACACCCCCTTACAGATGTCACAATAATCATTTCTTTTCTAGTTAAATCACTACTTGAAAATAAAAAATTCAAATAAAACATTTACAATAAAGCAACTAACCTAGGAAAAACAGGTATTTTTTTAACATTTATGAAAATATTTAAAAGTCCATATAGTTTAAATGCATCATAATAAGAGAAATGTAGCATAGTCTTCAAACACATAAAATACCAAAAACTTTTAAAAGTTCCAAAACATTCAAAAGTCCATAGGAAACATAAACTAAATGAAGTCTCAAAACAACTTTAGTACAAAAAATAACATAAGTAAGTATTAGTTCTTTTTAGTGGTGTGATTCCTTTTCTAATCCAGCACTTTTGTTTACATGCTCATCCCCATCCTCTATGCTATTCCATATACCTTATACCTTTTCTGTAACTTGATATAAATCTAAGTAAGTATAAGTTTAGGAAGTACACTTTCCTGTCTTACAACATAAACTATGAACTTTCATAAAAATCGTAACATACATCATAATCATGATCATAATAGTACACAAGGCACAAGTTCATATATAATATATCCTTCATTTAAATGTCTATATTAAAACATTATTCATTTCATTTTTAGAGGCCCAAAACACCATTAACATTGTAGGCAAGCAACCATGAGAGGAGTGGGGCAACTGCTCCCAAACCAAACATGACAAGTCCAACCTTTGGGACATCATAAACATAGACATAGGGTATGCAATGCTTAATTAAGTGATATATATATATATATATGTAACTTTCTTTAAAAGCTTATCACAATCATAAAATCATAAACATGAAAGTATCCTTGAGAAATCTCATTGTAAAAGGCCTTGAAATAAGAACATTTGTTCATAAACCTTTAATCATAAAACATTCCTTAACATTTCATAATTTATTATGTTGCAGGTGAGAATGTACTTATTTAACTTGCCAACTTACTAAACTTTAAGTTGGATGATGTAGCCGTGGTTCTCAATGTGCTCGTCTTTTGGAGTGTCAATGTTAATCATTTATATAATGCATGAAATTATTATTTATGTTTATAATACCATTAACATAGCATTTTATCATTCAACATCATACATAATGAAATAAAATATTTTAAACTCATAAACATACATCTGGAGTTAAGAAACATACAAGTAGCAAACCTGACCCTTATTCACTTAAAGAATTAAATCTCAATTCATAAGCTAGAGAAAAGTATAAAACTTTTTCCATAACATATGTAACATGTAAAAATATTACTCAAATTTTCTTTTCTTAAAAATATTAATCCAAAATATTTTTAAAAAAAAATTTCTAAACATTTAAGCAAATTTGCCATTCACAAAACTAACTGACATTCAATGATTCTTCACCTTATATCTAACAATTCACATATTTGAGAATGAAAATTTTTTTGAATAAGGTTAACACATGTGTGTAGCCCTCTAATTCTTCTTTAGTCATAAAAATATCATTTGATAATTTACATAAATCACACACTCAATATCACAAAATCTACCAGTAACCACTACGCAGTAAGCAACCCTCATTAAAAATTATAGATTAAATAATTTATGCCATAACATAATTTATAAAATTTACCATGTATATTAGACATATATAAGCATAACCTATCCACTATTCAGCTTCAAATAAATTTGAAATAATTTATAACACACGTTTGAACTCAAATACATAAATTAACTTCAAGCACGTTAGGCATTGAACATCCTCCAATTAACATTTTCAAATAAAATAAAATAAATTACTGCAGCCTTAAAAATTTTATGAAAATTTGCAAACATATATTACAATAGTAGAAAAAGCTTTGTCATCAAAGCAATTTATTTATCTATAATAAAAAGTCTTTGAAACTAGTAGTAAAGAACATGTAAGTCTGACATCAATAGAGATATAACTTAAAGAAAGTTTAAGAAGTCATAAATTATCTGTTGGATAACCAAGAAAATTTTTAGATCACGACATAACATATAAATATATATCTCTATAAAATTTCATAGAAATCAAAATTCATTTGCTCTTTAAGAGAAGACTATATTTTTGTAAAACATCACCAACTATCAATAATTTGATCAAGTGCAGCAGAGAATAAAAATTCAATATCAAATAAAAAAATATACCAAATGATGTGATGTTTTGAAAATAACATCTAATATACATATAAACATCGTATTAAAATTTCACAAAGAATAGAAATTTGTAGATAAAATTCTAGAAGTTAGAATCCATAGATAATATGAATATATGTTATATCTAGAATAAATTCTTACGTCAATCTTGAGCCTTCTCTGGTTTTTTTGAGAATTTTGGGAAGGTTTGAGTTGTTGGATGCTCCTCTAAGTCTAAGTAGCCAGATGAGAGAAAGAAGAGAAGGTGAAAAAGACGTGAAATAGGAGAGCAAGGGAAATAAAAGAAAGATATAAAGAAAAAAAGTAGAACAAATGAGGGAAAACAAAATATTTGATTGTACTTCTTACAATGATGTACAGGAAGGAAGGCATATAATTTTTTTTGAATGGGTAGCTGTATTCTAGCTCAACAAAATACATACACCAATACTATGAAAGTGACCAACTTACATAACAATACATTATCTCGATCTCAAACCGACTCCACCAGTAAATTCTAGTGAAATGTTCAAGGGGATTAAACTAAGGGGGTTAAACTTCCACCAATAAGGCATACTTACAATAGAGTACTTGGCTCGTTCAACAAATCTTCTATGATCGACGAAGAACTCCAAATGATTGATATTAGAGGACTTGTATTATAACAGTCACCTATAGTAGCACCATGGAGCACAAACTCAAGTGGGCTAGAGTTAAGACAAAACCAAAGAGTGGAAAGGCCACTCCTGTTATTACAAACTAGGAAAAAAACCAAAAAAAAACCATAAACTGAAGGTAAAACTGCCTTTACATTATATCACAAAACCAGAATATGAGCATAGTTAGTCATTAGAGTCAATCCGGCCACCATGAATGGGGATCAGCAGACACAGTTGTAATAAATGGAGCTAGAAAATGAGTCTTCATCGGTGCATGATTGTCACCTGATGCCGAACCAACCACAAAGACCACATGAATGCACGTCCCTTCAAGTATAATGTGACCCCCAAGCCACCGGAGCACCTAGAACCTCTGCCCCCGTGCCTTTAGAACTGCATCGAGAAAAAAGTTCTATGTGGCCATGTGTTTGCCTTTTAGCTCTACATGTAGTTTTGTGTAGCTAGGCCAAACTCTTCTTTGCCCATGCGCACACCTCAATTTTGCAAGAATTTTTAGTTCTAAAGACTCCAAACATTGTAGAGAAAACCTAGCATATATATGCCTCATTTTAGCATATCAAGAGGACATTTTACACCTAAAATATCATACCAAAAGCTACAAAACCAAGAGAAAGAGAAGGAAAGAATAAGGAGGAGATGGATTTAGAAGATTTGTTGCCTTAGAATTCCTTAACGTTCATTAACAACCTTCCCCCTAGCTCCTCCTCTTGAGCTCTGAATGTTGTTAGTTTTTGTGATTTTGTTGTGTATTTTAATTATTTGAACTAAACCTATTTGTGGTTAAAGATGAATTCAAAACCTTAGACATGATATTGTAGTTGATTGTATGAATTATTCCTTAGATTTCTAGTTGAAATTGCTTATGTTTCACCAAAAGTTACTATTCATAGCTGATTTATTGTGTTGTTTGGGGTGGCCAACCAAATGAAACTTTGAATTTACTATATGTTAGGTTAGAAATCTTGATCTGTAATTGTCTTGTATTTTTAATCATAAATAGCACAATGTGGTCATTGATTATGATCAATTTTTCATATGATTGCATGTGGAACATAACCTAGGTTAAATGAACTGAGCTTGTGTGTTTGTTCCCTAGATCAACCTATCTTTCTCAACATAATACTTCCATTAGATTAAATCTAAGGAGCTTATTCTAAGTTGTTTAATAGAAAAAGATTTAGTGAATGGCTCGTTTTACTAAACTACAAAGAAAGGAAAGATTAGGATAGCAGAGCTTTTGCTATCTACGGTTGTCAATTTCAACTAAAAAATTTGTGAATAATTCTAAAGATCAATTGCATAATCATTGTTTAATGGTGGAAACGAACCTTTAACTCATTTTATCATTATTGTTTTTAATCCTTTGAATTTCACAATAGTTTTATTTATTTTGTTTTGTTAAGAAAATTAAAACCCCACTCTTTTATAAAAAAAAATATAAAAAAATTTGAATGATAACAACTTCATTAAATTCAATCCTCTACAAGAATGACTTTGCTTGCCTTTATACTCAAAAATGACCATTTACACATTAGCAAGGTTTCAATTTCGTTGGGTCCTTTAGGATGCTATAAAAATTTGGCACCTTGTCATTGGGGATTAATATTTTAATTAAATTGTTAATTGTTTTTCATTTTATTTTAGGTTTACCTCTTTTTTTTGTTTATTTTTCTTATTTTTCATGTTTGTACAAGTTTGAATGTCCGGCGAAAACATTGAGCATAGAATCAAGAATCAAACTCTTGGAAATATCCAAAGCCATATAGTCATATCCACTACCTCTATTTCCACCGTCATTTCTATGAACAACACCCAATTGACCACCAAAGTTCAACCGAGCTCTAAACGTCGAATTACAATCATCAACTAATTCTTCGACACATTTAGACTACCAAGAACAAGAAGAGATAGTGTGAAACAACATCAGCTGAGCACTCAAAGCCTTTGAGGTCAAATCCCTTTGAGCTCAAATCCGGACCAATCCATATTTTGCCAATGTTCTATGGATTTGTAGGTGACCCACACAAGCATCTCAAAAAGTTTCACGTAGTACGCTTAACCATGAGGCATGCTAGAATTTATGACGAGCAAATCAACTTGTGAGCCTTTCATTTTCTTTGGTAGATTCCACTAAAGAGTGGCTCTACTACTTACCTTCTGGCTCCATCATCATATGGAATGAAATAAATAAGATCTTTTTTGAGAAGCACTTCCATGCATCCAGTGCAGCCACCATCCAAAAAGAAATTGGTGATATTCGACAATACAATGACGAGTCCCTCTACGAGTGTTGGAAACGATTCGAAACGTTGTGTGCAAGCTACTCTCATCACCAAATCAGTAAACAATTCCTCATCCGATACTTCTATGAAGGTCTTATTGTTAGACATGTATGCCCTAAGGAGTAAAAATGTAATATGTTTTTGAAGACATTTTATCAATAAAAAATTTATTTATTATTTATATACCAAACCTTGTCCTCTTTATGTTCATATTAGTTGAATGTATATTAAGCAAACAAAAGTCTAAGACTGTCGGTCTAAACCTTAAGAATTAGGCATATGATGGATAGATTATACGAAAGAGACGATGCTTAAGATGACGGTCTACATCATAAGATCCGCAATCGAGGGAATAAAGTTGGGCACTTTATTCATGATAAGGTTGTTATGTTGTCTATATCCCTATCCGGAGATGGTTTGTCTTGACCATCGAAGGTGGACTCCATGAATAGAAACATTGGCACATTATCATAGGCGACGAAGTGTTGGATCAGGACATAAAGTAAATTGACTTGGATTAACAATTCTATCTCGGCAAATCGATTCGCTTTAGACAATCATATGTATTGTATCCTAACCTTAAGATGAATAGTCGGCCTGTTTTCTTGACTTGTGTCTTTGAATGTACCAAAGGGTGACATCCACATTTTAATAGTGATACGCATGTTGGTACATTGGAGGCATGACTCTTGATAGCGTAGACCTGTTATTCATAGATATAAAATCCATAGCTCCTCTTCAGGAGCAGTTGATATCCTCTTATATGCGTTATCCTATAATTGAAAAACTATAGTGCTCAACCATTTGGATACACAAGTGTAACCGAATGATATCCATCTTTGGATGATAAGTTTTTCAATGGTGAGATAATGGAACGTAAGATAAAAATAATCAGGATGGTAAGACAGAATTCATCCTTAAGCTGATTATGGATAATCCTATACGGATACGATACATTATGATATGTCATGGAGACTTAGCTATGCGGGCTTTGTAAGTCTATATAGTTCGAGAGTGCAACTCTGAGCTTTTAGTGGAGTAGCGTTAGAGTTGATAATTATGAAATGTATATCTGGGATATTGGGTTTCGTAATTATAGGGAGCTTGAACTATATAGGTCCATCAGGTTCCCTTTGCTAGCTTATAAAAAATTCTATAACGATATGACGTGCTTTTCCAATAATTGGTGACTTATGTTGAATTATTAGATTGGCTAAAATTCTAGTTAATTGGATTTAATATTCATGTAAATTTATCGGTTGAATTAATTCTATAATTAATTTAAGATAAACATGTTGGTTTCATGGTTGAATTAATTTGGTGAATTACTTCAAGATAAATATGTTGAATTATTGTGGATAATATCTTGTTTGTATGGGTTTATTAGGATATGATTATTTTAATCTGATAACTTCTCTATTGGGTTATTTGAATTAAAATTGAGACTCTATCAAAGAAACCCAGAACTAATAAGATAGGAATTATCCAATAGGTGAGATAGCATCTATCGAATCAACCTTGGATTCGAATCAAATTCAAATTAGGTATCTACAATGGTGCAGTCGACCGCGCCTTTGTATCGTGGTCGGCCGCGGCTATCAGACTCCAAGTCAGATTACGTGGATTCAAATTCAAAACTGATTCAAACTCGAATTTTGAGGCCTTATCTAATAATGATTGACCCCATGTCCGACCTCTATAAACATAGAATGAGTTCTCTTTGTTATTTAGATCAATTGAGAGATTAAGAGTGAGACTCTAAAACTCCCTAAGAGCTCTTGTTCACAAACACTAGCTTTGAGTTTTCTCAATTGGTTGGGAGGAGAGTCACCAGGGAAAGGCTAAACGGCATATGCTTACACGTACTCCAATTGTGGATAAAGGATAGCAAAGAAGAACAGTTGGTCAAGGCTCTTTTGGAACATTGTACTCTTCACGGATTACAGGAGCTTTTCAGGAAACGAGGTTAGTAAGATCTAATTAATTTACGCATACAGCATATCAAACTTGTTTTTTGGAAAATACTCTGATATAAAAATTTTAAAATTCCACTACATACTATTTTTCCAACAATTAGTATCAGAGCCATGCTTTTTATGTAAATTTACGAGTTTGTGATCATGCTATATGTATAAATTATATGATCTTGATCTCTCCAATGCTTGAATTTAATTTTTAGAGAGTTGACACTCTTGGTTTCTATATATTTTTATGTTGTCATGGATTATATGGTGAATTTTTATATTAATTAATTATGGTTGACTAAATTATTATTTAATTATTTATTAATTAATTAATTAATTTATACCAGTTATGGTTCCTTAGAGGTTAGAATGTGTATCTAGGATTTTCATGTAATTAGATGGCAGACTATCATCTCTGTCTAGGGCTTATTATTTAATTTTAAATTTGTAATAATTTTGTAATTAAATAATCATTCAAAGAAGACGGATCTAGAAGATAGATGATAGCGTTCCATAGGTATTTTTTGAGTCTTTCATTTTATGTTTTTGAATTATTGAAAATAAAATTGAAAACTGCTCTTAAATTTGTTTTTTGAAAATTCTACTCAGGTAAGGGTGCAGTTGACCGCGATACACATAGTGCGATTGACTACAATTGCACGAGGCAAAATGGTGGCTCTAGCGGTAGGCCAAACTTTCAAATTTGACAGCCCAATTATGGATGGACAGTTGACCGTGATATACATACCGTGGTCGACCACGTCACCGGTAGGCCAAATTAAAAAATTCAACAGGCCAGCATAGGGCTGTGTTTTTCGAGAAGAAATGGGTTTTTCGATGCAATTTTAATTTTATTTTTGGGACAATTTTGAAAAACATTAAATTTAGATATGACCAGAAATATGAAGTTTTTGATCTATACGGGATTGAAGACTTTAAGATGGAAATTACATGAAGAAGGATATAATTTAAAGATTTGAGGATGAGAATCAATAATATGTTTCGATCATCCTTTTGTAATCTTTATTTTCTATCATCTAGAGTGGGACCATAATATTACGGTTATTTATTATTATTTTGCTTGTAGCTTTACATGATTGCTTTGCTTATCTGCATTATAATATGATTTACCACGCATATTGATAACATGTCATTAGAATAGGGAGTGCTGCTCATTAAAAATTGTTCATGCATGTTTATAAAATAAAACCTTGATTTCGAAAGATTGAGTGGGAGAAGGCTTTTGAAGAGAGGACCTGCGACCTCCATCATTGGTCCATAGGTAGCACATGGTGGTTCTGACCCCAAGGAAGGGATTTCATCATGTACCGAGTTGGGTCTCCGAGAGGATAATTTACTTTAGTATGGTTTATTGTTGATAACCACAAGGTGACGATAATAAACCGTTGATAAAATAGTTGAAACAATAGTTATGCACTAATGTTAATTTCATTATTTGTAACACCCCCCCTTATGGACGTCACAGATGTCGTTACATTCATACATTCATACTTATTTGAACTTTAAACTTAAACATAACTACAAAACCTATACGATACTTTTAATTGTAAACATAATTAAAACATACATAACCAGGATCCATTCATGTTTTTTTTTTTAAATAACATTGCTTAACTTATTCCATACCATAATTTATTCAATTACACTTTAAATTAATCATAAACTTGCTTTAATAAAATGGATATACCAAGTTGTAAAATCATAACTTATAAAAAAAAACATCACATCGTTTATAACTTATTTGCTCCCATAGTTTGGCAGGCCGAACCTGGGACTTCGGTAGGCCGGCAAAAGCTTTGTAAATCTGGGCTTAAAAACCTATCATCGTTCTGCAGGCCGAAAACATGATCGGCAGGCCGAACCTTCAAATATCGGCAGGCCGACCGAGCCAAAAGTTTTTCAGAAAACTTACTTTTAAGACAAATCCAACTTTTCATAAAAATGCGGAAGATCAAAATTCTTAAAATGATGAAATAAAATATAAAATCATAGCTCATGTATTCTTAAAACTTAATAAATAAATATGTCCATATTATAGAACTTGATTTAAAACATAAAAACTTTCTTCTTGGCGTTCATCCGGTTACAATTCATCGTACTTTATGCTCACATGCTTTCCCATGTCCTCCGCCTAATC